>OX402591.1:17995291-19211896 GCA_948098905.1 Tiliacea aurago | reverse complement strand
TCCTAATTCTGTTCATATTAGTGTTTATTAGGCTTTTCCTTTGTAGTAATTTGGTATATCAAAAATTGGACCTTACACTCAATAACCCCAATAAGTGGTCTTTTGGTCTCGGACTCTGTCTCGCATAAGGTCGCAGCATTATGCTGAGCGATGCCCTTTTTGCGTGGATGTGACGCATATTTTCCCCCAACTTGTTCTTTTTTGTGTTTGTGTTACTTCTTTGCGTCATGTTTACCGAAACTTTTTTTCTTTCCTTTATTTGTTTTGTCTAAAGTTCAGATGGTCGTCGTCAGGTTTGGTTTGAAAACGTGTTGGGGAAAGACATTTGAAATTCTTTTTTTTTTGTTTTATTTGCCAACTCGATAAATCAACCTTTATAATAACATCAGCGGTGTGGTCGATCTAAAAATTGTTTTGTCGTCTGTACATGAAATGATATTCGGTTGTAGTTTCATATTACTTAATCGAAAGTAACATTCCGTCTACCCATTGGTTACTATCGACGAGGCGTAAAATTTGACGAATGTCGTCCACATCATACGTACATAAAATGTTATGTCTCAATGAACACTTGTGTCATCAATTCCTTTTTACCTACTTACCTTGCGCTCGTTACTAGGTCAATGATCTTTACTACCTTTTCTATACCGCGTTATAATTGTCTATTTCTTCTATCTTTAATTCTTAATACTCGTAATACATAAAACAACATTACGTCTTGCTTCCCCAAAGAGTTGGATAGAGATGGACCTTAGTACACCCACATTTCAGCAGTTATGTTTAAGTCCCATGTAACAGGGGGCAAGCCTATTGCCGTCAACCAGGCTCCAGACTCCGGACTGCTACTGAGAAATCCCTGATAGAAAAACCCAATAACACTTTGCCCGACCTGAGAATCGAACGCAGGATCTCATGCATCCGACCACTAGACCAACGAGGCAGTCTTCTTTATAATAATGAGTATCATGTTCTGTTCAGTATTCATTTGAATGCTCATATCTTTATGGCATATGCTTGGCTTAATTTTACTCTAATGTTTTCTTGAACGGATGCCAAGAATTTGACTTTCATTTTCTTTATTTATTTTTATACGTCATTTTCATGCGAATTTAGAGGTACTGCACCATCAATTTTATTTGTATAATAATTTTGAACTTTAGGTCGAGTGACTTTCACAATTGCCTCACTGCCCACGGATAATTATTTAAGTTTATGGCTTCTGTTAAAGCCATGACTTTTCTTCTTTTACAATGTATTTGATTAACCTGAAATTTTTATTGGTTTTACAGATAAGCACTTTTTGTTTCATCACCTTTAATGAGATTCAGATCTCTCTAGCCATTTCCAGCCAATGCTTATTAAATTTAATTGGAACAAAAAACTCGACCTTGTTTGTAAATGCCAAAATATGTAACGATGTTGACATCAACCTCAGTATCATTTGGCTGGTTTTAAATAGTTACTTTAACATTTTACTTGTAATTATACTTATTTGTTCTGAACTAACGATGTCGTCCGATTCGTTTCGCAATGTTACTGTCAGCTACGTGACTAAAATATAATATATATTTGAGAATTTCAAGCCATTGGTCGTTTCGTGAAATGTAATAGCTTTCAGCCGTGTCTGATCGTTTTTAAGGTTTCTTTTAAGAGCCACACGTGATTGTTTAATGGCATCTCTCTAAATTGTTTGGTTTTGCAAATCACTTTAGTGCTGCAGTGAACACTATGCGTTGAATCATTGCTTAGTTGTAGCAGACTCTACCCGGTAGAATTCGCGTGATGTGGGAATTTTTGACTATTTATTTGAATGTATGTTACATTCAAATAAACCGTCAAAAATTCTAAAAACTATATTTTCGGCATTAGAATCGACCTCGTAGCAATTACTTTTTTCAAAACTATTCAATGTACAATTTTGAATTCACTACGATTTTATTTATTTATTTAATACTTTAAGCACAGAAATGTACAGAGGCGGACTTAATGCCATAGGCATTTTCTACCAGTCAACCTTTGGGCGATGCAGAGACAAACAGTGGTAGGTGCAATAGTGAGAATTGAGGAATAAAATAATATTATTTAAGTATAAAGATATACATATACCTATTAAAACTATAAATATAATATATAAACCTAATTATATATATAAATCTAACCTAACCTAATTAAATATATTAAAATAATTAAGACAAACAATGGGAAAACATTACCGTTGTGATGATACTGCCAGCTTCTTGCGAATGTGCTCGCGAACTTTAACTTTAAAGGATGAAGAAGAAGATTTTATTATAATTTACTTAAGTTAAAATAAATAAATTTTAAAATAAAGTAGAATTACTACTAAGCAATGATACTATCTATATTATGTATAGAGAGTATCATTGCTTCTACTTTGATTGAATGTTCCAAATCAACTATTTCTCATTTCTTTATGTCAATATCTGCATATCTACCGTGGAAGATGCCAACTATTAATTTAAAATTAGAAGTGGCTTGAGAATATTCACCAAAAACCACTCTAACATAGCACATTCCTGCATTCTTTCAGATGCACAATATTCGCAACACAAAATTCGCATTTCTCAATAGTTTTATGCGTTGCACGGTTAATAGCATTGACGTCATCGCTGGCCCAGTTCTACATCATGTATGACTATGTAAACATAGTATTCTAGCCCCAATATCAAGCGTGACGTCTGTGTGAACAAAACTAGCGGAGCGTGGATGGAAGTGACAATAGTTGGTGGATTTTGTTTGATATTATTATGTGGTCTGAAGGTTACTGAATATTGTTTGATGTTTCTATTAGAAGCTTTATTAGAATAGAATAGAATCGCTTTATTTCGGACACAATTATCCATATGGTGTTAGTAACATACAAAAAATAACTTATTGCCTAGTGTTAGTAACAATCAACCTCCGCACAAACTGCTGTATAATCGGAAAACCGAAGCTCTCGGCTACAGTTTTCAGGATGCTGTTTTGACTGCCCCTCACTCTCCTCAGAAGCGACGCAGTTTTTTTGCGTACAATAGCATAGAAGCCGTCGGTGCGGGCTTGCGCAAACATATTCGACGCGCTACAGTATCGAGGCAGCCTTAACAACATCCTGAAAGCATTGTTATATTGGACGCGCAGGGCATCCAGCGACCTCTTAGTATAATTGACCCATAGATTGCCCGTGTACAAACTTTGGCAGTAAGCCTTAAAAAGTGTTACTTTAACTTGGTCTGTACACCGCGCAAATCTACGAGACAACATATTACTCCGGACCGCTAGAGCCCAGGCGCTCCCTCTCAATGTTATGTTTATTAGTTGTTAGTTTAGGGCTACTTCCATCCGTACTAACATTGATAACATACGCATTGTATATTTTGATGGCCGCGTCTAGGTCAGTTGGCGGTTTATCATAAATATCATTACCGGTAATGATATTTATGATAAACCGAGACGACCGGTTAGAGTCCGGACTCTAATATTGCACCACTTGGCATAGTTCTTTCTAATTCTGAATCACTGACCTGTCTGTTTTGTAGTTGGTCTTTGTAAATTCATAAAAAGGTATTTTTTATATATTGTGTTAAATACTACTTTTGTTACGGTTAACTGATCTTATAACTGCAAAATAGTTAATAGATCGTGGTGATAAGTTCAAATAATCAAGGATACAAAAAATTAAGGTTGCTATTATTTTGACGAAACTGAGGCTGATGTCAACATCGTTTTATAGCAAACATTCAATATAGTTTTGAACTAAGCTAAGCTGATTGACATGATTATGATTTAATATGATATGTTACTTGTCTGTGAAAAATAAATCATTTAATTCTGTCAAACAATATTGTCTGTTTTATTATTTATAAGACAGATTTGCTTAGAACTTTAAAAGGGGAAAATCAGACAGTCATTTAAGTTTTAGTTTTATTATGATAAAATAGATGATGTTTGAAATTAGACTCATTATTCATTACCTCGAAAAGAACGGCAAAGAATCAAGGGTAAATTAAGGTCAAATCGTTTTCTTTGCTTGCTCTAGTTTAGCGTAAGCCTTGTCTTGTCACCACTCTACTTTCTTTTTTATCGTAATTATCGATACAGTTGCTGGCTGATTAAAACATAATTAAAGCCGCAAAATATCAACCAGTTACAATTCCCTTTCATAATTTTTAATAACCCATTCGACGTCTCACATGTCAGAGTGAATTAGGAGAGCCTGAGACGTGTAATTACTATCTCTTTTATTATGTCAGTGTACATTTTAATTAAGCAAAACGATTATATCATAATTTAATCAATTAGCGTTATTGATGGCCGTTGCCTTGACCTACTTTGAAGTTACTATTTTAAGTTCCGAGCTCGTGAACGGGTAGTTTTCGATTGAAATGGCTTTAAAGACACAGTTGTATCAATAAAAATCCGCTCTAATAATGATTGAAAATGCAAATGTGAGTGTGTCATAATTTTAATTCGTTTTCTTAATTACACTAACTACCGTGCTAGCTAAGGAAATAGACAGAAAGATCTTCATCGAGGGCCCAATCGATGAAGATTTTTTTTTAAGAACGCCGTAGATTTGAAAGGCTTTATCAATATTGACTAATAATCTGAACTAACCGCCTATGACAACACTCACTATTAATTAGACTGTGGTATTATAAATCTGTTGAAAGTAGCGAAACATGGGTTCATTCAAAACAAAAATTCTGGTTATGGGCTAGCATATAAAGAAATTGTAGAAGTTTGAATCTTATTATTGTAGGACATGAAACAAATGCGAAATAACAAATTTGTTTTTACCAGAGACCATTTTGGTTACCCATTGAAAGGGTTTTCGATAGGGCTTTTCTAAGCAGTTGATCAAAAACCCATACGGTGTGGGTAATTTTGAATGGCTTAAATTAAGCCGTTAAGTTAAAGAATAGAGATAGAATTGGTCATGCTACGCGTGCTGGGCGGATATCGAATTAATATAATATTATGTTATGTAACATAACATAATAACATAATATAATATTATGATTTTTTCATGGTCAGGTAACCCATTAATTGGGTTACCCCTTCGAAAGGCTTAACCCTTAACCGGGGTTGTACGGTCCCTGGATTTTACACAACAACACCACAACTACCACCAATCATAATCATTTATTTGTCAGAATATGGTACATTATATGTTCTTAAGATTATTCAATGGTACCACATAAAGAGAACCACCATTAAGGCTCGTACAGACTGGTGCGATATCGCGGGTGCGACGCGACACTAGTAGCACAATTTCTTTGTCGCTACCTGTCGCGCCCGCGATATCGCGCGAATCTGTACAAGCCTTCATGCAGTCTCTCAATAATAGATGTCACGTCCCACGTTACAAAGTCACCACACCAGCCCTCACGCCGCGTAAGACAAGTGTACGGCGCGAAGGACCAATAACTTCAATCGAATATTAATTTCAGAGAAACCAAGGGCCCCCCCACCATGTGGAAACAAAGGGGCCCATTCTTCGGCCTTTGTCCCAACCAACGAGTCGCACATAATCCCAATAGTTAGAGATGATGAGATACTTGCCCATTCAGGTGCTAAAAATGGTCCTACTATGTCGCAACTATCTCATTGTGATAATTGACACTGTCCGACTCGGTTCGATGCGCATGAGCAACTTTCAATAGATACCTACGCGTTTTACACGCCAATTTCCGGTGACGATTTACGTCATTTGAAAATTGTGACGGTTTTTTTTCTTTTTATCAATTTGAAAAGGGAATTAAGGCATTGTTATGTTGCTAGTGAATTGAATTAGGGTTTTATGGTATTTGTTTTGTTTTTTTTTGTGTTACTGAATTGTTTTTATTAATGTTGTGTTGTTTGTTTTCAGGTAATACAATTTATTATCCTTGTGATTTTCTACGCCGTTTTTGGAGCATCTAAGTGGTAGGTGGTGTTATATTTTTTTTTTATTGGGAACTCGTACAATAAATTAATTCTGCTTCGTGGTTGGTCAAGTACTATAATTAATTTTGCTATTGCATACAAATTCAAACGTAAACCTGTCTTTAGCTTAACTACTTCTACACGGCCTGCAAAAAAAAAAACATTTTAAATACACACGATTACCATGTTACACGGTTCTTATTAGGACAGTAACCAAGTCTAAAATATACATTAAAACCTACTTGCTAACATCACCAATATACTACACTGTTTAAAAATACCACTGTAATTTGGTACTCAACGACCGCACTGCCACACAGTATTTTGAAAATTTAGCACAATTAAAGGAGCATAAAAAACAAAAAAAAGACGAGCTATGTGGTTACTTCTATTTATAAAGAAAACGATATTTTTTTTAATGACGATTATAATTATACCTATGCATAATTAACGTGAAAATATAGGAAAATTGAGAAAAACATCAATTTCCACAGGATGGATCACGCAAGTTCCCTTTTTGTCCGTCTGCCATAAATTTTGTTTTTCTCAAGATTGGCTTAAAATATAAAATAATCACATCTCTCTTTGATATAGGATCATAGACCACTTCCTCTAACTTTGCCCAGTATCTAACAGTTCGTGTTTTCGCCGTGGTTCAAGTTATACAGGCCAATTGGTTTATACTCGCGCCATTTTTAAATAATACCTACGACAAGAAAATGTTGAATTACCTTACCAAACGAAAGTTGTGCAAATAGAGGCTTTAGTGTCGATTTTTATCGCTAATTAATTAAAATACATTACACTAGTGGTCTTAACATACCTCAATTTAATGTCTTATTGGAAACATTGACGTCATTTAAAAGTATGTAAGTAGTTATCTGTAGTTTTAATTTGACAAGGCTCGGTTGTTAAGGTTTTATGGGCAGTATGTAGCGACCTCATTAACAGTATTTAATTAGTTGAATTGATTCGAATTAAAGAACTGAGAATGTTGCATTTTGCCTAGATCAGTGGTCAATGATTTTTACTCTTGGTGCTTTCCTATTTATATTATGTAAACTAGCTGCTTCCCAAGTGGCTTTTCCTAAAATAAAAGTAGCTGTAGTTACTCCTTATAACATCAGCTATCTGCCAGTGAAACTCCCGTCAAAATCAGTCCACCCGTTTCGGAGATTAGCCGGAACAAATAGACATACAGATAGACAGTTTCCGCACTTAGTCCTTCATGTGGTCCATTGTGCGTGGGCCATGGCGGCCACCTGTTATTTATTCCAACCAGCCCACCTCCCTCCTGAAGCTGATTAGGTCTCCCGGTCTGCATAGAACATCTGTGAAGGATCTGGGTGACCTGAGGGTTTCCGTTCTGATTCGGGTGACGCCTGTGCAGTCAAAGAGCACATGCGCAACGGTTTCTTCAGCCTCCATGCAGGCCCTGCACAGAGGGCTGTCCGTTATGCCTATTGTGTGGAAGTGTTTGTTTAATGAGCAGTGTCCCGTGATGGTCCCCGTCACCAGGCGCAGGCCGTACCTGTCCAGGCGTAGCAAACGCCTGGTTAGCCTGCTATCTAAGGATGGCATGGCTTCCCTGGATTGCCTGCAGCCCGGTGTCGAGGTCCACCAGTTCTCCGCTTGTGTGTGGGTGAACTCCTGTAGCCACCTGCGTAGTTGGTTAAAGGGGATAGGTACGATGGGTTCGGGTCCCCAGACTGACGCGCTGGATGCTCTCCTAGCATGTTCGTCAGCTGCGTCGTTACCCAGTGATCCGCTGTGTCCTTTTATCCATTGCAGTGTCACTGTGTTACGGTTGCACACCGTGACCCGCTCCAGTGCATTGTGACATTCTAGTGTTAGTCTGGAGGTAATATATTTTTTATCTAGAGATTGCAGAACTGAGACACTGTCAGACAGTATACGGGTGTCCGTAACTTTCCTGGCTTCTATGGCGTAAACCGCTTGTATAATGCCTACACATTCCGCCTGGAAGACGGTGTTGAACACTCCCAGCGGGCTGGATATATTTATGTTAAAGTCGTGTGAGAAGAGTCCGACTCCGGTTCCGGAGTTGGTCTTTGATCCGTCGGTGTATACTCTCATCTCTTTCGGGCCTGAGTAGTCACATCGTTCTTCTGTGAGTATAACGTTGTAGTGCTCAATCAAAACTGTTATAAGTACTGTAAATACTTTCATATCCATTTAGTAAAAAACTGTT
Source organism: Tiliacea aurago (assembly GCA_948098905.1). Lineage (NCBI taxonomy): Eukaryota > Metazoa > Arthropoda > Insecta > Lepidoptera > Noctuidae > Tiliacea > Tiliacea aurago. The sequence goes on along the minus strand of OX402591.1, from coordinate 19,203,756 downwards.
ATTTTGACATTACAAACAGACCTTTTAATTTGATTTATTTATAATAGATTGAGGATAAAAATATCAACTATATAATTTTGTCCATGTACAGACTTATCTGATCCTATCTACAGGTATCTATATTTTAGAAGAAAATCATTAAATTCCTCTTTAAAGACGGCGGTTGTCTGTGTGGTGCCGGACGTAAAGAACACCACCACCCTATTTCTTCCCGTGGGTGTCGTAAAAGGCGACTAAGGGACTTACTAGCGAATGTGCAGCAGCGTTCTCTTAGATGCATTTTAACACCATACTGCGATCGTCAACCCCTCTGCCAAGCGTAGCGATTATGGCAAACCCTCCCATTGAGGCCTATGTCCAGCAGTGGACGTCTTTCGGCTGAAATTATGATCAATCAATCAATAAATCAATCATGATGATGATAAAGACGGCATACATACGTAACATGCACGTACATACTTACTAATTTAATCGAAGTAAGTAAATAAATCCCTATCACATAACTCTCTTTAAATAAGTCTCTGAGAAAACGAATTTTACTGGTATTTATACTTCAAAGCACCTAAACACGGCTATCTTTACATCTGTCTCAAGTTTTGTACAAAAAACACAAAATTTGTCAGTCTGTCCATCAATGTGCACTGTATGCCTGGGAAAGGAACCGGCGCACTATCAGGCCGAATAGACCTGAAGATATAAATATAGATAAGTTCAAATGTCCGATTTATTACTTCGATAAATGAGTTGAATTATGTACGTTAATAGTTATTAGTGGTTTACGATGTGAACAGCCGGTCTATTTTGTAAACATCTCACCCAGAAAACTAATGTGAAGGGAACTGTCATTCCACCTGATAAAGCGGCAACAGCAAAGTCAAAGTCAATTTTTTTATTTCAAATAGGCACTTTTGAACGTCAAAATTTACAAACAAAAATAGAATTGATTCTAGTCGCCCCAATAGGTAGCTTCGTATGGAGAAGAATGGGCACGAAAGTAAAATGCGTCCCGGGAGTCTTACGTTAAGTTGCACGAAGCCAACATTAGTTTAACGGAGACTTTAAATGCATGCCATCCCTTACATTTTGTATCAAAAAGAAAGTGACAGCATCAATTTAAAGTCTCCGTTAAACTAACGTTGGTTTCGTGCAACTCACCGTTTGGCCCGTATTAAAGAACCTTAATCAAGACTCAGACTTCTTCCGTGTGGTGCCGGACGTAAAGAATAGCATCATCCTATTTTTTCCCGTGGGTGTTTTAAAAGGCGACTAAGGGACTTATTAGAGAATGGGCAGCAGCGTTCTCTATGCATTTTAACACCATACTGCGATCGCCAACCCACCTACCAAGCGTGGCGATTAAGGCAACCCCCGCCCTCCTTTTGGGGAGGCCTATGCCCAGCAGTGGACGTCTTTCGACTGAAATGATGACTCAAGACTCAAGCATTACTTAAAACTACTTTCAACGAGCTTTGAACGAGTTTTAAGTAATGCTTGAGTTTTGAATGAGGTTCTGTAATATGTACCAATTTCACCAATGAAACTGAACCAGAGCAGCACATCTAAATTGCGTTTAAGAGCTCTCAGTGTCAATATTCCACCACAACAATTATGACACTAACAGCTCTTGAACGTGGCTTAAATGTGCTGATCACGTTCAATTTAATTGGTGAATTCCGCCCTTAGTCGTTTTTGGATACATAATGCATTATGCATTCCAACACACCATTATATAAGTAGGTACAGTCAGTGATGAAATTCAATTAAGACGCAGATATATGCCAGTAACCTTGAGTGGTTAGCTTGCGTGTTCTGTACTGAGCTCACGCAACGCGTCGTACGTTCAGCTAGTTATAGGACTCGCCCATCAAGGAGCGCTGTCCCCAATTTGACGCATTATTAATTTATTATACACAAAACGAAAGGTATTTTAATAAAAAGCGTATACTAAAAGGTTAATAATTAAATTATCTTTAAAATGGTGAAGGTTTTAGAAAAATACGCTTGCTAGATTTTGCGCCATTCTCAGTTTTTTATCCGCGTTAGACATAATTTTACAAATTAATTTCACTATGTAATGTAAACATAATCTAAAATATTATTGAGACAACAAAAATTTAACATTTTTTTTTCAAATCATTAACACTACTCGTCTAGACGTGATCTTCAGTATAAAATCATTAAAAGTCGGTTATCGTCGCCTAAACTCTGAAATTTTTTTTTTTTTGGGGAGCTTAATATTAGGGAATTGACTGGCAGCATTGCCATACAATGAACGTTTTCTTGTTGACAGGGATGCGGTCGAATTTTTGATGCCCCATGATTCTTTCGCCTCCCTTTTTATATACTAGTACTTTATATTATTTTAAGATTATTAGCTTTTAAATCATGTAAATATTATATTATCCAGAAATAAAACTACAAAGTTTCTTTAATTAAAAAGGGATCATAAACTAAATTCTGAAATACAATGTAGGTATTTAATAATTTTGTGTTAATTTAGAATTTTAGATGATGTGAGGAAATCGCTGAACGTGCGCTTATAAATGTAATTGAATTTATATAAAAATATCTGCCATACAGTCCATACCATCCATAGCTAACAAAGATAAGCTAAGATTTGATAATTTGTATTGGGTTATGCGTACTTCGTCCCGCGTTCGCAGTTGGTCACGTGAGCATTTCATCCCATTCGCACTTGGTCCCATTCGCAGTTAGTCCCATTGGACTGCGAGTAGTTTGTAAAGGAAGAGGTAGTTCTATGGACCAAAGTGGGTTGGATTTATAAAAAATCAATAAATATAGTAATAAAAAATCCAAATTCGATACAGTCCCAATGTTCTATCATACGGTATTTCCTAAAACGTTTATAAATAACAATACGCCTATCGCAATAATTCCAGTTTCTTGCAATATAATTTGTCATTTTGCTGAAGTTAAGGAATGTCACCGAAATTCCCCATTCTTAGTTAATGTCAAAGGTTTGACAGGACAAACGATAATTATTGTTTTGGTAATGTAAACACACCCACCGTGACCCAAGGAATTTTGAGGGTCAAGTTTAAACAATGGCCAATTAATATACTTACCTGTTATGTAGGTACGTAAAATTGACGTTCAAACCTATGTCCACTGCCAGCTCCTACAGAAGTTTGCGTGCTGTAGAATCACTAGTCAATGAAAGATCAAGAGGTATCTTTGGTTGGTGCTAGTCAGCATATTAAGGCGACGATAACCGACTTTTAATGATTTTATACTGAAGATCACGTCTAAACGAGTAGTGTTAATGATTTGAAAAAAATATATGTTAAATTAGAGTATTTTCTCAATAACTTAATAGGTGAATATTTTAGATTTTATTTATATTACTTAGTGAAATTAATTTTTAAAGTTAAAATAACGCGGATAAAAAACTGAGAATGGCGCAAAATCTACCAAGCGTATTTTTCTGAAACCTTCACTAATTATTGATCTTTTAGTATACGCGTTTTATTAAAATACCTTTTGTTTTGTGTATAATAAAGTAATAATGCGCCAAATTGGGGTTAGCGCTCCTTGATGGGCGAGTCCTATTACTGGTTTAACGTACGACGCGTTGCGTGAGCTCAGTACAGAACACGCAAGCTAACCACAAAAGGTCACTGGCATTATATCTGGGTCTTAAAGTAAAACATATCTTTTTAACAGAGCTGCGTTAAATTAACATTGGAAAAGTTTTTAAATACTCGTAATGACGTAAACAGACAACAAAAAACTTCTGAAAACTGTTTCTCTTTCGATTTTCCCGAAAAGCTATTGGAGATCATAGCATGCCTCGAAAAGCTTTTCGGGGAAATTTAAATACATGTTACGTCATAATTTTTTGATATCCAGGCATGCTATGATCTCGAGTAGCTTTTCAGTAGGTAGGTACTTCAATAAATCAAATACAGGGCCTAATTCAGCACCGGACTGTGATGGATCACAGTCCGATGCTGAAATAGGCCCTCTTCCAAGTTACGTATATTTCCGTGCTTATTTTGTTGCTATCATCATAATAATCCATAGCCCGATATCACCCGGTACATGCCCGGTACTGTTCGCAGACCTCTCTATGCTAGTGCCAATCTCCACGCTCCTGTACCAGTGTTTTGTTTTATTTTTGCCAAATAATATATGTACCTAGTTGCAAATACACGAAACTAATTCAATGTCAAAGGTTTAGTTCTAACTAGAATGTCAATGCCTCGTCCTCTAACAAATATGTCAAGTACAGATTTGACGTGGTTTTCATACAACCACGGGATTTCGCATTGTATAGAGTAATTTGGCATTTTTCCCTATAGATTAACCAGATAGGTAACAGAAGGTCATTATCTATTGGTTTGTTGCTATTTTTGTTGAAACAATAGTCTGTGATCATGTTTTTTATTGTCAAGATATTTATATAAACGTTTTATTATTCTGAACTTAATACATGAAGTAAATTATACAGTTTAAATTATACATAACAGTATCTTCTAAACCTTCAATAATAATTTTGTTATTGAAGGTTTTAGAGATACTGTTACAAATTACATATTCAAATATAATGATATCTTCAGTTTGATCGTGTGAACGATTTAATTTTGATTTTATTTTAATATTATTTGCATGATTTTAACGCGTGGGTCACACATGCATTATTAAATGAATTTGTTGTATTTATTTATCGGCGCGGCAAGTGGCGCCGTCTATTTTTGTTACGAAGTTACTGGAATCACCGAAAAGGTCGGATAAGGGTGACACTGGCTGGTGACAGTCACTCTAGCAGAGCGTCGCATCGATGGTTACGTGGCGGCGGTCTTCTGATGACAGAAGAAGATGTATAGGGAGCCGCTGTCATACTACGTCCACGACGAACTGCTATATTCCGGCACAATTCTGATGACATTGAAGCTGCTGAACCGATACGATGACCACTTCTGGTAAAGGCGGAGGTAGACTGACCATAAATAAATTAACTGCCGGCCTTTTCCCAATTATGTTGGGGTTGGCTTCAAATCTAACCAGCATGCAGCTCAATACCAGTATTTTACATGGAGCAACAGTCTATCAGGAGCCCAAGTCTGCTATTTTTATAAATTCAGTCATTCCAACACGATCCCATTGTCATGCCATTGTCATTTTGCTAAAAGTTCGTAATCTGCTAAATTCATAATGGTCGATCATTGGTCGGTCAATGTTCTCGTAATAGAATTGTGTTATTATAATGGCCTTGTCGTATTGCCATTATTATAAAACCCATTAGTAGAAATGTCATTCATTTGTCATTATGTACCACCTACGAGATTACCAATAAATGCAATTTCTTTCAATGTAGTGTCAATAGTAGATTACCAAACTTGTCAAAATCAACAATTATGAATGATTGACCATTCTGACACTATTGTAATAGCAGACTTGAGGCCCTGACCTCCACAACCCAACAAGATACTCCTTGGAACGACTGGTTGTCAGACTTTTGGGCTTCTGACTAGTCGTAACGGCAGTCAAATATCTACGAATGACCGCCGGAACCAATGGCTTAACGTACTTTCCGATGCACGGAGGGGTCTCGATGTGTAATGGATTGTCAACCATCCACCAAGTGACCGCAGCAATCGTAGCGTAGCTTTACCTTAGATAGACCCGAGTGGCTGTTATCATTTAGCCACGAGTTCCTTTGTTCGGAACTAAATTTACCATAAATAAACGAATCAAGGTTTAATTTCACACAAAGTCCATTAGATTACATTAAATAAAATTAAATTAAATCACAAAATTTATATAAAAATCACACATACACAATAATATATTACTCAAACATTCAAATCAAATATAATTAATATACGTATACTAACTTATCATTTAAATCAAATTTAAAATACATACAAATGTCATTCAATATCTGAGAGAAAAAAAATATATATGAAAAACAATATAAAATACAATTTTACGATAACATTATAAAGATTAAATACACTAAAGTTCAACTTAGCAGCCATGCTGCCTGGTCCAGTACCACATTATTGGGCAATCCAGATACAGAATTAATTAATGTAATAAATTAAAAAAATAAAATTGATAAATACCGTTAGTATAATCTACCAAATGGTACAAAGGGAATCCCTGTTAACACATTCGTTCTACGAAACAAAACCTATTATTTGACACAAATGGTATAATCATCACAATGATGACGAATATCATTCCATAGAGAGGGAAAAAGTATACAGGAAAATTAAATGTATATGGTTTTTTGACGTCATTTAATTATATATTTAGTACTAGGAATGCGATTGATGTGTATTTTAAAGGAATTTAACACCATGAGGTTAGGTTTCCGGGTAGACGGTACAATAGGTCAACTTGGTCTATTCTTATAAACTTATACTCAGGAATTTAAAAAAATATCAGGGTAAATTAGTATTTACCCTGATATTTTTATAAATTTCTGAGTACCTCCTTATTGCGGAAAATGAAAAAAAGAAATAAAGTTTTCATGAGCGTAATCTAGACATAATTAGAAGTAACTAATTGGTATTCAAATCGCACTTATTTACAGCAGAGATACTTACATAATTAGAAAGAAAAGAAAAAGTATCTATTGGGATTTAAAAGTAAGTGAATAAAGTGTTTTTAGGCAAAACATAAAAGGCTATCTATATATGCAAACCATCGTAAAAGTTGTCTATAATAATGGTTAGGTAGATATGTCACCGTATAATTATTAACTTCGTTAGTTTATAATCTATCGGTATTATTTCCGTTAGATTATATACTTTCGAAAAATTGTAAACTGCAACAAACCATTTAGAATTTAACGCATTCATTTTCAGCACCGAAGTAGGGCTCGCCGGCCCCTGCCGCGGGACCGCTCGCTTCGCTCACTCGGCTCGCGCGCGGTTGGTCAAAGTTATAACCTAACCTAACCCATTTCACCCAGTTCTCAATTTTTTAACAGTTTATAATTTAACGGAAATAATACCGAGAGAACATTTTTTTATTTTTGTTTTAAATTTCTAAACGTAGTATCACTTAGTGATAATGTCATCCCCGTAACAAAACATTTAAAAAACTTAAAACTTAGCAATGGGTAATGAAAATGTATACCGATAGATTATTAACTAACGGTTCTCACAATCTTACGGTGACCGATACACACAGGGACTGAGATGTGCAAAGTAAGAGAGAGCCAAAGTCAAATTCAAATCGTTTTACAAGAAAATTTTATTTATTCTAGCAGACCCCTAGCACCCCTGGAGGTAGTTTCGTATGGAGTTCCAAAAGGTAGTTTCGTATGGGGAAGAATGGGCAAGAAGAACACAATACAATCATCAATTTATTCAATAATTCAATATGTACTTGACATTTCAACAATAAATAATTCAGTTTCCATTCGTGTCTACTGAATTAAGGCCTAGTCCCAAGGCCTTACCAAATTCATTTAATGGATCAATTTGAGTATAACGTCCGCGCACGCTATTGTTTCTATTAATTAAAGACCGGAAATGATAATAGTTTCCTTGAATATTATTAGCGATGATTTAGTTCTATTTAGTGCTAAATAAAAATTATTTATGTAGATTAGTGATAGCAAAGTGGACGATGTTGCCTTAATTAAACAAACGATGGGTAGTTTTTGATGTAAAACATCTATAGCCGTACGTAAAACCGATTGCTGACGGGGCGACGCATGTCGCGTCTGTATGTAGTTGTCAGTCTGTATGTAGTTGTGTGTAAATAATTTCGATGTTTCACATCTGCCAGGCGTCCTGTGACGGCTCAATATTTTTGAATTATTCTTATATTTTTTATATAAAAAAAATTAAATAAGAAATTACCGCCAAAACTATTAGTTTTAATAATTATTAGTTTTATTTAATAAAGCTGAAGAGTTTGTTTGTTTATAAGAACGCACTAATCTCTGGAACTACCAGTCGGATTTGAAAAAGTATTTTTCAATTTGATAGCCATAGTATTTAACATCACGTTACGAGCCACCGGAGCCGGGCAAAATGAAAAAAAAAAAACAGAAAGAACGTTATGCGAAAACGATCTAATAACGCGGGCGGGCGATGCGATGCGACGGGGAAACAAGAAATTTCATGCAGTCGAAGTCGCGGGTAGAAGCTTGTCTTTTATAAAAACTAATAATACCTACTGTTACTAATGTATAATACTAATCGTTTTAAGTAGTAACGTGACATAATATCGAATATAATTATTTTTCTTATCGAAAACACGTTAAACATTGCTTTTGTAATTTAAATATTATCTAATCCCATATACACACACACACGCGTATCGCATATTATTATTTTTTATTACTTGTACCTTCGAACCTGAAATCGGGAAAAAAAATCAGCTGTTCCCCCTACATTTTGACGAGTTCTACGATGGGACCAGTAGATATTTTTTTCGCGTTTTGATTTTGGTCCCATAATAAAAGTTGTTCATATTGATGGGTACAATGACCCCTTAAGAGTTTGTGCGTTAATTTCGGAACATGTTGTGTATACTTATTTCTTAATAATTATGGTCTAATATAGACTATAATAATTGAATGTATAAAAATGTACAGACGGCTACACATCTAGCTATACATTTCCAGTTTACGATGATCTCGCACTGTACGGAAATCCTATACAATGCGAGATCAGCTTATACTGGAAATGTATAGCTTGATGTGTAGCCGTGTGTACTATCTGTACCAGGAACACATTAGCTTAGATAAATAAACCAGAAAATAGACTTAAGCATCAAAGATCGACAAAACATTACTGGGTACTTAGCTAAATGCTCTAAATTATTAAGATCATTAACCTGTCCATGATCCACCACATTTCTCAGGTAACCCTAAAATGTGACCTTGTAATATAATCCAACCTTCCGAAAATAACGAAGACGAATTCCCATTTCCTATTTCAAATTTAAATTACCTCGCTTCAACTTCAAAGAAGCAAATAAAAAAATAAACAAACAAAAATAAAATAAATACAATCATACGTAAAGGATCAACTTGTTAGCAGATGCGTTTTGTCAAAGGCTGCGCGTGCGTCATAAATGTACTTGACATAATGGCATCTGGCCACTTCCCCGTACATGTGAACCCGCCTTCCGTCTCTCTCTAATGATTTACAATAATACAGGAAAGACAGAGAAAGTATAAGAAAAATACGCGGTGTGAATTTTAGGTGTTGTGTGCTTTTCTAATTTGCTTGATTAACATCGAATCTATTGTTAAAGGAGTTTTTTGTTGTGTTATACCTATCAATTATGTAATGATAAAGTTAGTTAGCGTCTATAGTTCATATTACATTATAGTGTTAATTATTGACTGTCTGCTGTTTTTTTGATATTTTTTACATTTTCAAAGTTGAACAGTCTGTGTAAATAATGAGAGTTATTTAACTGTCTTGCTTCTTCAAAACTTTTGAAATTCCATAGTTTTATTCGACAACCAAGATGTCTGTTTCTCTTCTAACTTAACCTTTACTCTAAAGATACCTACGTCATACAACTATCAACAATAGTAACAAGTTTTAAAACTGGTTTCGTGTGAAAATCTCTTACGATTCTATTAAAAACACATTTTTATAGCCACTTTACCTAATGAATATAAAATTATTTAAATTAAAAATCAACCTGCGAAAATAATCCTCTGCCCAGGAAGTCACCCTAGTTTTAAAAAAAAAATAAGATAAGTAATAATCTTTTATTTTCCACAATAATCAAAACACAGTATAACAGACATTATTATTAAAATAATTGCAGTGGACTGGAGCCCAAACTAGGGCGCAGCCCTGTATTTCAGGAAAAGCCATTGTACCAACTCACTCGCCGCGGGAGGAAGCTCCCGCGGCGAGTAAGTTGGTACAATGGCTTTTATAACTGAATGACAACTAGAGGTGTAATTATTAATTATATATATATTGTGTGTGCTGTGTGAGTGAGTCACCTTCCGCTATCGCATCGAGGGTGCGCTATCCTCCCCCCATCCGCTCCGCGCAGGCGTCCCTCAGGGCGCTGTGCTGTCACCGCTGATGTTCACTATATTCACTAGTGATATCCCCAAATGTAGAAAGGCGCAGTTAGCTTTGTTCGAAGACGACACGGCCATCTACTACTCCGGCCTCAGGCAAGACAACATCGCCCGCATCCTTCAGGCCGAAGTCAACAGACTCGCGGCCTGGTTCAGGAAGTGGAGGATCGAAGTCAACCCTTATAAGAGCCAGGGGGTCCTATTCTGTAGGCCCCGGCGATCACTCGCCCTGCCCCAACCGATCACCATGTTCGGCAAGCCTATCCCTTGGGAGAAGCGAGCCAAATATCTCGGTGTGGTCTTAGACCATCACATGACGTTCGGCGAGCACATAAAACAGGTGCGCTCGCGCGCCAGTTTTGCTCTCGGCCGACTACACTCCGTACTCAACCCGCGCAGCAAGTTGTCCCTTAAGTGCAAATTGCGTATTTACACCGCGTGCATTCGACCGATCATGACTTACGCCTGCGTAGTCTTCGCTCACGCAAAGTCGTATCACATCCATAAGATGCAGACGCTTCAAAACCGATTTCTCCGCAGAATTACGAAGGCTCCTTGGTTCGTTCGGAACGAACAACTTCACGTACACCTTAAGATGCCTACCATCAAACAGTTTATGAAGCGCCTTGCAAAGCGCTTTTTCGAATCCGCGGAACGTCATCGCAACCCCTTGGTTGTGCAGGCCACTAGTTACAGGCCTTCTGCCATTAGTCAGACTCGCCGACCGAGGCACACTCTCTTAGATCCGGATGACCCCGTCACTCTCCTTCAGGAAAGCAATAGGGCCACGAGTACAGTGCACAAAATACACAAACCGACCTTCCGTCCTCGCCGCCGAGGTACCACGCGAACTTCCCGAGTAAATGGTAATAAAAGTCCTCCCCCCCGTCCCTTGAATGTCGATGCGCCAGCCGCCCTTTGTTTTTTCTTTTACATATCTTTGCATTAGCAATAATATGCTGATAAAATAAGCTTTTTGATCATATCTTTTTATATTATGTGCTTTTGTAATATCAGTTTTCTATTTGAGAAAAAATCTGCAATTAAACGTATGCAATATCTAATTATAATGTGAACTGTAATAAAATACAAAATTTTCTGACTACTCTTCCAATAAGGTGTAAAAAAGAAAGGACCAACTATTGAGCCGTGGGGAACACCTAATGCTCCATATATTTTATAGTATTTGTTAATATTGTATCATGATTTTTATGCTCGAATGACTTTTGCGAGTCAAAAATTATTGTTATAACAAAAAAAAAAAACACTAGTCATGCCAAATCGACTTGAACGGAACGCAATCTGCTATTAAGCTATCGTATAATGACGTCAATGAAGAAGCTACTCTTAGTTATCACAAAAAAAGTACTCCAATAGTTGTATTAACCTTTGAACACAATTTAAACAGTTATCCACAAACCGTTTCCTTTTATTAAGGAGCTATGGTCTGTTAGATGAGTTCGTAGTGACTTCCAATAATTATTAATATAACATACATACTCACGCCTTCTTCCCATGTGGGTAGGCAGAAACTATAGAATACCACCTGCTACGCTCCTTACATACTCCTTCTGCTTCGCATACGTTCACGCACGCCGGTTGCGAGTACTACGCACCTGACCTTTCTGAAGAAAATCATCAATTTGGTCACTTTTGTCCTCCTAGGGCGTCCCCTCACGGCGTTTCCATTTACCTCTGCTTTATATATACCTTTTTTTAGTTGCCTTTCACTCATCCTCTCAACATGACCCAACCATCTAAGCTTAATCTACATACTTTATTAATATAATAATTTCTAAGCAAGATCAAAATGACTGCCAAACAAAACATTTTAAGTCTCTGTTTGCTTCAGCAGCTCGAAGTATTTGTGCGCTGTCACTTTTAGAATAACCTCTTTTATTTATTTTTTATTAAACCTTTAATTTACGGCTATTAAGTGTCGGAAGAAGAAAACTTCTGCACAATCATGTTTTAGTAGAATTTGTTACTCTCGGCAGCGCTATGTACTTCATATTACTATTACAAGCAGTTGAATGATGATATTCTTGTTACGGGTCAATAATCATTAACCAATATGATTATGTTAACCTCATCATAAGTAGATACTTTCTAAGTTAAATAACACTCCCCAGATACTTGGTTAACGTCAGAAGGAAACACTAATGGCCTGGATTCGCTAGCTCGCAGAAGTGGTGACGATCAGTGTCGCCTTCGTCAGTTACGTGCTGATTATTGCAGTAACTCTTATGAGTCGCGAATGACTAAGGAATTTTTTCACGCGAATGGGCCGACGACACCACGCAAACGCGTTGACGACATCGCACTACCAAACGTGACCATTATTATAGATATATATTATCCTCCTCCTTGGAAAACCCACGTTCGGAGGGAATGGGTAGACTTCTTATATGGGTTATGGGAAATGTCTTCCTATTAAGAAATTAGTAACCACGTATTGAATTTTACGTTGCCCGGATGTGATACGTCTTTGATTTTCCTTCGAAATATTATCCTTTTCCTTGAAATCTGCTTATTAAATTCGATTCAAAAACAATAAAATGACGTCTACACTAAAATTCATAAGGTCATTTTTATCGAATGCTCCGTCGGAATTATCAATGTTTTTTTATGAATTTGATATCTTTATTGTAATCATAAACTAGTAGCGACGCAGGTCGTAGTACTGTTGCAATAGCTTTCACACAAACAATTTTTAGATTTCGTATCAAATTCTGCTGCATTGTTAGGTGCGTTTTCAAATTATTATTTGTAATCAACAACATTTATATTTTATTTTGACGTTAGCCGAGTACCTACCTACGCAAATGCATATGTATAGGTATGATTCAACTATAAAATAAATTTGGATATGGAATGGTATATTACTCATTTGTTATAACATTTTCTGTTTAATTGTTGAAGCAGAAACCAACAGAAGGCAATATAATTTTTACCTCTATAGAGCACTGTCAGTGGTACACTTCTTCGTTCTTTCGTTTCAACCGTACATCTATATCCGCTCATCTGGTTGGGGTCACTTAGGCATAGGATAAGCATAATCAACCTATAATATTCCCATTGCTGAGACACAGACCTCCTCTCGGTGAGAGAGAGTGGGCTGTAATCCACCACGAGGGCCCAATGCGGGTTGGTTGATTTTCCATGTCTTTGAATTTTCAGTTCTAGGACATGCTGGTTTCCTCACGAAGTATTCTTTCACCATTTTGAGAGCAGTGGTGATGAAGTAATTGACACAAAGTAAACCTGTCAGGGTTCGAACCTTCGACCTACAACCCGTAAGTCGCGGCCGTTACCACTAGGCCACCAGCGCTCCAGTTAGGGCACTAAATGGCAACTCAAGAAAAAGGTGTTTATAAGCAAGCCTTTAAGCTCTTAACAGCTGTTGATCACATACTGTGAATTTGCCTACAAGACGAACCTTCCATAGAACTTAAAGAAGGTTTTACCAAATCTGCGCCTTACTACAATTTTAATATAAGTTACATGAATCCTAACAATTGGCGAAGGAAACTCTAGAATCAAGAAGCAACTGAGTCCATAAATAGCGATTCTACGTAAGAATCTGAGTAAGCTTTAATTTAACGAACAATCCGTTTTATTATCACCAAGTAGACTCATCCTCAGTAAATATCCTTTTTATGATGATGGGTATTGTTAAGAAGATCATCAGATACACTCCAATGACATATACCACTTCAGAGAAACAATTAATTTAATTGCTTGTTAATTACTAACTAGAATCTGGGTGATCATCTTTCTTCGGAGCTTTTATTATGTAATAGTCCTATAAAATGTATATACAAAAAGTTTATTGTAACTCCATTTAGACATAAATTAATATATTCTAGAAACATAAATTATTCTAAGATGTAGTAAAATCAATAATTTAAGAGATATATATAAAAATTAAAAAAAAATTGATGTAGGAGATGATGGAATTTGCAAATTGGTCGTGTCAAGGTCGTCCAAACCAGAAAAACATTCGATGTCGGTCCAGAAGGGTAATTGCATAACACACCATCAGTAGCAACGGGTTTCATTTTGACAGTTCAACAACATTCATTACCTACATTGGTTTAAAAAATACGTTGCGCAGACAAAATTTTCGAATGCAGCAATGGATTAGAAACTATGGGGGTAATGATTTTGAAGTATCCAAAATACTTCAAAATCATTCAGATTGTAATTGATATTCTGTTAGGTACGCAATTAGGGTGCTGGTACCTTGGGCACGCCACAATTGTGGCGATAAGTCCCCTCTTTGAGGAGTGGCTAGAGAGGCGCCACGGCGTCCTCACCTTCCGCCTGACGCAGGTCCTCACCGGACATGGTTGTTTCGGGAGATTCCTGTTCAGGATAAAGCGGGAGGAAACGCCCGGGTGTCACCACAGTGTGGATCGCCCGGAGGACACGGTGGAGCATACGGTGGAGGTCTGCCCAGCTTGGGCGGAGCACCGCCGTGTCCTCACGGAGGCGATCGGCGGCGGCGATCTCTCGCGTCCGGCCCTGGTGCAGGCCATGGTTCGGAGCGAGAGTGCATGGGAGGCCGTCACCTCCTTCTGCCAATTAGTAATGCTTGCGAAGGAGGAGGCGGAACGCGTGAGGGAGAGGCAAGGTTCGCGCCCTCGCGCCCCTAGTCGCCGCAGGAGACGCCCCGGGCGTCGGGAGTCGCAAGCCGATTTCCGGCCACCGTAGGCGTGGGCCTGCGGACGGTGAGCGATGGGTAGCTCACCATCCGATAACGACCAGGCCCGGGTCGACGGCGCGTCGTATTCCACGCGCGCCTCGAAGAGTTGTCAGCACCAACTGACGGGGTCCGCTAGGGCCAATGCCTGCCAGGGTTGCGAGTTTGTCCGAAAGGGATATCGTGGCCCTGGCACACAGGCAAATGAAGGAATACGGGTGGGTTTTAGTCAGTAAAAGTCTGACACGCCCTCCCGCTCCGCCCAGAGCGGGAGAAGTTATTTGATAATTTCCCACCCAAAAAAAAAAAAAGAAAAAGGGTGCTGGTACCTAATATTGGCTATAAATTAAGTGACAGATATAACATAACATCACGCCTTGTTTCCTCGAAGGGTTGGGCAGAGGCGTACTTGTAGTACACCCACATTTCGCCAGTTATATTTAAGTCCCATGTAATAGGGGGCGAGCCTATTGCCATCAACCGGGCAGAAATCCAGTCTCCGGGGGTTAAATTAAGTGAATCCTTATAAATTGCATGTATTCAAGTTACAACGAACAATAACTGGTTAACATAATAAAAATGTACATTTCAATTAGTGCGTTGAACCTAATTAATTCTTAATACGTGCGTCATTATAAACACGAAGAAATTGGACAGAATTTAGATATACATACATGTATAGTTTTTGGAATACACCGATGAAAAATTGGATTTCCGTAAATCGATGGATTTAATGTGGCCGACGGTTCGACGCATACATTGACGTCATAGTATGGTCTCTGCGGTCTGCACCGTCCCCCAGTGAGTCAGTGGATTGATAAATAGTTTATATTCGCGAAATAACGGACTGGCTGTTCAGTGTGTTTTGTTCCGTTGCAAAGACATTACTTGACTGTTATCCTTGCGCATACGACGTGTTTCGTTTTTCGCTGTTTTAAGCTTTTGTTTTTGTGTTGTGGTGTGGTGTTGATTATTAACAATGTATTCGGCAAATATTTGTGTGACTATCGAGGATTTTATGGATGTTGTCTTCTGTGCTTATGTGCACAGCCATAAAAAGGTTGGTTTTTTTTAGTGGTTTACTTTTATGAATTAAAGTAATCTTTACATGTATATTATACAGATACTACAAGGTACTTTTGTATAGATATTTTTGGTAACGCTTTCCAGTTATTTTATTTTTATTTTTTTGTTTGAATTGTCTAACGCTTCCTCTAACAATTACACAGGTATATCAGGTTTAAGTTAACTCTACTCACAATATTCATATTTAAATTGGTTACATTAATGTATAAATAAACATGATTGTAATTAATTCAATTATAGATGCGAGTTATAAATAACAAATATGCTGATATATATCTGTATTTAAATTTTTTAATTACAATTTGGAATTCAAAACTAATGTATACAGTTATAGTTGCGTAGATAAGATATAATCTTGTTCTTCCTTGGATCAACATATCTTTATTATCTTTTCAATGCCTAGATGAGAACAAAATTCTAATATACAAAAACCAAATTTACGGAACTGACGATACTTTTTGTTTTCTTAACCAAGTTGAGGCAATAATACCTTAATTCATTTATAATAAAATTATCTTGTCATCGACTATCATAATGTTATTATTGCCATTTGAATTTTGTTGGGACCAGTTTCTTTCAAAGTACGAAATAGCTTATGAGATTGGTTGCTTCAGAATGACGAATACCGAGAGAGAGCCATAGCGTTATTTAATACGTATTTTAAGTAATCAAACATAACGCCCAATGTCCAATGAAGAACTACGTTCAGCAACAAATGGGCGTGGCGGTACATTGACACATACACATGTATAGGTTTAGCAAACGGTTTGATGATGGTTGAAACTGCTGTCAATCCCTTGGATACATCAATTCCTCAGACAACTTTTTCAACTCTATCTTTTAAATAGTTGTAAAAGGTATATAACTAATTTATGGAATTCATTAGATGCAAAAGTGCCTTAATGCTCTAATGTAGTTGCTAGCTTGAAAGAACACGTAATCACCTTCCATTACAGTCTTTAGAAAGGCTAAACTATAATTATGTGTACGTGCAGCATCATCAACTGCCAACTTAATACGACGCACACAAAATACGTCATCAAAATCAGTAAATACAGGGGAATTTATTTGTTCATTACAAATATTAATTTAATATTTAACTGTGTTATTGTGGATTGTATTTTTATTTACTGGAACAAATTAGTTACCTGTTTATTAAATAGGTACATAATAATTGTTAATTACGTATTGACATAAACTTTGATCATTACCATTAATTGGAACGTTTTAAAATAGCACAAGGGTGTACACTTCCTTATAAGTGTACAGCAGAGTAGGTACCTAATGTGTCAATTTAAGTACATGATAAAGAAGGACCTCGACATATTCATTAAGTATAACTCAAATTCTTGCCGTAGGGATCATGGCATTTATTTCCATTATAATTGTAAGCTAAGATTGCCCAAGGTACAATACTAGGGCCCATGTAACAAGGAACATACTATTTTGTAAATCCAAGTCTTAAATCGAATTAAACTAAACATGGGAACTAAACCCAAGGCCGTTTCCAGCTGTTTTGTTATCTCAAAACCAATAAGGCAACAATAAACCACAGCCTGACGACTAAAACGACATTTTTATGTTAAAAGTTATAACAAAATCATAAAACACTGCACTCAATTCTGCAAAATGAATATAAGTTCTATAAAAGTAGGTCATAGAAAACATACAAGCGACACATTAATCATAATTATCTATAATAACGTCAACAAATATGTCAGATAGTCAATACACGTGTAATGTGGGAAAAATACTATGAATAGGGGCCTGCAGGAGTAGTATTCTTTCTTATTTTTTCTATGGTCCCATTGTTTTCAACGAATCTTTGTTTTTCTCCAAGTTTTTGTGCTGTTGTGTCCTGTGTGAACTGAGCTCTATTTTTTACTGTAATATGGGTTTGATGTACTTAACTGTCTCAATAGAAAAAATCAAGGTTGAAGTCTGATTTTGAATAACAAAAATGTTAAGCAAATATAAGATGTAAATCAAATCATCTCTTATCATACCCAAGAAACGATTAAAGATTGCATATTAGATAAAGTTAAATATGCAAATTCAAATTCGGCCTTATCTATAAAATATGTGCATGTAAAAGTTATACAGTGTCTGTGCTGCCCCAAGTTGCTCAATTTCTTCTTTCTCTATTCCAGCAATCGGAAAGATGGCGTAAGCTCCGAAACATAGTGCAGTGGACGCCATTCTTCCAGACCTACAAGAAGCAGAGGTACCCTTGGATCCAGCTCGCTGGTCATCAGGGCAACTTCAAGGCGGGACCTGATCAAGGCACCATTTTGAAGAAACTTTGTCCACAAGAGGAGAGGTGTTTTCAGGTACATATTAATTTTAAAAAAATTGTTACGTCATTCGTATCTTATATGTTATACAATATTTATGGGTTCAGTAGGAAATAATGGTGTATTAAGTCAAATGTATACATGACTGAAATTCTACGCTCCATTGGGGTACAGGACATTGCACTGCGATTCATCTTGCAAATACTGAGTATTTCTATCATTGTCAAACATTTTTCCTTGTAATATAATATCTGTTATCAATAGTTTATCTTCATTCTATAAAGTAACTTTTTCTTTCGAATGATCAACATCAAACAAAAGCTTTATAGGTCCATCATCATCATTTCCGCCGAAAGACTTACACTGCTGGACATAGGCCTCCCCCAAGCGTCGCCACTTTGATCAGTTCTGTGCTTCTCGCATCCAGCGGATACCTGCGGCTGCGATATACGTACAATGTGTAACTGAATTAATGCGCATTATGAAATAAGTTTGTCCAGAATCGTGTATTGAATCGATTTCTGTAATTTTTAATAAAGGTAAACTGCAGTCACACTTCCGCTGTTCAGTCAAAACAAATGAAAGTGGATGAAGTACCACTACGCTAGACCCTTATACGTATGACACTGTGTGCATGCGTAGATTCTCAATATTTAATATAATAAATTTATGTAAAATTTAATAAATATACAATGTTTTATACATAATAGTAAAAATTCAGTATTTGTGTTATGATTATAACTTATTATTCTAATTGGGTGTTCGATGGTGTGCATTAATTCCGGGGCATGTTGTATAGGTGCATATGTTACCGGCCAAACCCGATTTCAGGACAAACTAGTTTAGCTAGGTCGAATCGTTTGATATACCACTCAAAAGACATAAACGTATTTAGTCTAATATGATAAACGTGCAAGCAAGCATGCAGCAGGCATGTTTTCTGTCACGGCTCCGGCGCTGCAGGGCTCCAGCGGTCCCATGCGAGCTTATCGTCACAGATGTGTTTCACGCTCACCACCGAGGCTTCGGCTTGCTGGCCGGCTCGCCCCTACGCGCCTCCACCTACGCGATTTTAAATAACACTCTAGGGGTAGGGCAGACAAGACTACGTGGAGTCGGTTTTTCTAACTAGGATAAACCGATTCGACCTAGGCTAAACTGGTTTATCCTATCGGGCTTAGGACAAACTAGTTTAGCCTAGGCTATACTAGTTTATTCTATCGGGCTTAGGACAAACTAGTTTAGCCTAGGCTATACTAGTTAATCCTATCGCGTATAGGAAGAACTAGTTTAGCCTAGGCTAAACTAGTTTGTCCTGAAATCGGGTTTGGCCGGCAACACATACATCAAATTTATTCATGTCACGAATTGGTCAATCATCTTATCCAATAAAAGTGATGATGAATATGACAAACAGATTACGTATTACGTTATGTGTGTTAGTATTACCAAAAGTTCTTAGAAGCATTCGATATTACTACTAGAGCTACTTCTATTTACGACACCTGGTTATGATATGTGAAGCCATTCATGCGTACGAAATATCTGGACCTATGTAGGTACAGAAAATGTCTTCACGTTTAAAGAATATGAATATATTCATATCATATTAAGTATATAGTTCAGTGTTGGAATTCAGTCAGTTCAGTCTTACCTAGAGGTATCGTGTTACCCAGATACTGGGTTGTGGAGGTCAGATAGGCAGTCGCTCCTTGTCAAATACTGGTATTCAGTTGCATCTGGTTAAACTGAAAGTCGATCCCAACATAGTTGGGAAAAGGCAAGCAGATGATGAGTTCAGTGCTAACGCAAACGCGCTAGTTACGTTTACTTACTTGCAAACTTACACTCGGGGTACTGATCATAGATATCAAACTGTTTGATGAGTGTGTTTGTTTTACTACAGGATCTTTAATATACTCCGTTCTCATTTCCCAAAATGATTCACTATATCACTTTAAGCTTATAACAATGATTCACTTATTTTACTCGAGAATTCAACACCACATTGAGTTGCCCAATTTGTGAATCAGCAGATTTTTTCTCGAATTGTCGCGGTTATATCAAGTCAATAACCGTTGAAATAAAGATGGTTGCCCACAGAAGAATCGAAAAAAAAAATCTTTTGAACCTTTGAATTTAGGCTAATTGAACATTGTTTGAGTCTAAAGCAATCATACTTCTAATAGCAGTTGTTATTCATAATAATTTGAGGAACCAATCAAGAAACAATAAGAGTAGTGAAATTTGCATGACGTTTCTTGACCATAAAGTATAATCAGTAGCTAATGAGGGGTTTGAAGTCATAAACCTCAACAAATTACGTCACTGCCTATGTAGTTTAGAAGTAATCTAGGATCTGCAGATTCATTCTATTTTTTGGCCCAGCATTGAGTCTTACCCTGGATTCTGGCCAATAGGAACAGCCACAAAAAGAGATCCTTATAATGTGCAGCTTCATCTCATTTCTAACCTATGTTCGTCAGATGAATAATGATGAGTATCTATTGCCTGTGTGTTGCAAATATAATTATTTCTTGTCTGTATACCAAACTTTTCTATACTCTCATGATCCAATACAACGTTGTGGTCTTGTTATCACCTGTAGGTTGTATACTGCGCGTTATTTTTCTTCAATCCAATATTTACCTTAAGTCTTCCAGAATAAGGTTCAGGACCCTCTGATTTTATTTATCAAACAAAAAACTTATGACCTGTTGTGACTGAAAGTTTTTGCTGGATTGATCATTTATTATTTTTCCTTGACCAAACCGCAGAACGTTGTGATGACTATTAATAACAATTTATTTGATTTTTCAGTTGGATTATGCGCAGTTTTATTGCTAGGGTTTTAAAACTAAAATATTTTTATTTAATCTGAACAAAATCTTTGATTTTGATTATAAAATAATGGACTTTGAATCACAGAGTTCGAAATAGTACCAAAATTGATTAGTTTTGGTCCCGTTCGCGTATTAACAATAGGATTTAATAATAATTAAGCACAAACGAACGCAGATAATACTTTGACGTCATCTTCCTCGTTCTTAACGAAAGCGATGACAGTTTGAAGAGGCAAATTTCTTTGTAGATAATCTCAAAACTGATAAAGTATCCGTTTTGAGTTACAATGCACGTAGGCATACTTTGTAAGAAGATGCGTACAAAGAATCGGTTCATTTGAATAGTGTTTTTTATGGAAATTTTCATGTGTTTTTGAAATCGGCAAAAATAACAATGTATGATGGCTTGTCATAGAAAAAACTGGGTTGGCCTGAGTTTGGATGAGCGTTTGACGTGTGTTACGTTTGCAAATATTGAATAAAACAGGGCGTCGTGCGAACGTTACATAAAAATAACGCATGTTAGTAAATCGTACGTCACCATTATCATTTGAATTTCGTGTATTTGCTTATGGACGATAAGTTACTATGTGTTTGTTTTGATTTTTAAATAATTTTTGGCGTAAAATAATTCATCCAGATCTTTAGCGCTTTCGAAATCATCGTCTACAGCTTCTGTTCTCTTGAGTATAGTCTCTACTTTATCATTTAATTTTGTCATTGCATTATTATCGACTCCATCTTTCTGTTTGTTTTCTTACCACATCTTTTAATTTTTCTGGAGCTTTTAGTCTTCTTTTCTCTTTTCGTCTCCATCTACTTGCGTTACTTACTTCGAATTCTGATCTTTAGCTTTATACTCCAGCACGTGCTTGAAAACGGCACCAGTGTTAATGATGACATAGCTCACATTTCTGTTGACCTCTCAACGGAAATGTGAGCTGAAGATTAGATAATGTTCTACGAAGAAAACGATAGTTAGCTCGTGCTTTCTACTATTTCTTATTTTGCCTCAAAAGCATTTTTATTATCTAACACGTCATACATTACAATTAATACGTACACATTTAAGACTTGAATGAATCTAGATTTCCTTTTGTAGTAGGTATGTATTAAATTTGGTTTTAATTAAGTATTTTTTTCTAATTTCAGTTGTTGATGAAAGACGTTCTAAGGCCGTTCGTACCTGAATACAAGGGACAAGTCACATGTGAAGACGGAGAATGTATCCTTTTTTCAAATAATGTACTACAAAACAAAACTAATATCCCATCTTCAACAAACCAAAGGCATGAAAAATTGCTTTCTAAATTTCGTAACCACAAAGACCAAAGGATCATCATTTTGATGTTCTAGTTAATACTAGAACATCAAAATGATGATCATTTGGTCTAATGCGAAGACTTATTATATCCACGAGAAGACTACATAATGAATAATATGGATTTGTATGATTACTTTTTTCACAAAGTTATACTTTTTGGGTTAGAAGAACTTCTGAGCAAACCAAATGTCATCTATGTTACTATTTGTAATAGTGGAGACAATAAACGTTTATTCTATTCTATTATAATATATTTGTATATCTTTAAAACACCATTGAACATTTCATCCAATGACTTAAAACGAATATTTCCTTAACCAAGCATTCCAATACAGTGTATTTACAACTGCAAGACTTGCTGAGCGATTTCGATAGTCCGTGCGTCATGGACTGCAAGATTGGCGTCAGGACTTACCTTGAAGAAGAGCTCGCTAAGGCTAAGGAGAAGACCAAGTTAAGAAAAGTGAGTATTACTTTAACCATTATTTGGGTTAAGATTGATAAAATAACAGGGCTATCTCTACTGGTAACTTTATACTTAGATAGAGAAGAAAACAGTTTCATTTATGTAACATCGGTGATGTCAATATTGATGCTAGTTCGGGAATTTGGTATAATAAATCTTCCTTAGCATATCAAACCAGTGGCGGTCTTTTGTCAAGGTTTCCAACCACCACTTTGAGCCTTCCTGATGAAAATATACTTGTTTATGATGTTTGTATGAATCTCAAAGTAGGCGGCTAGAATATTGTAAAACATTGATATAATGGTACTTAAGCTATTTAACGAACATTTACATAGTGTAATAAAATAACATGATGAGACTCGTTGAAGTAAATTGTTCGTTTCCCTTAATCTAGACATTCCATAAGCACAAGAGGTTGTACAGTTTATCACCTCAGACATTAAATGCAGTATTTAACTAAAGTCTTCCTTTTAATCTCACTAGACACATATTGTCGTCCTTTCCTAGATGTAATATTAGTAATATTATAATTTTCTTTTTCTCGTATTAAATTCAAGTTACATATTTGGATCACCTAAACTATAATGGTATTTTATTGAAATATGTATTTTAAGACCATAAAATAAACCATGTTCCAAAATTTCATCCTCTTTTTACCCGACTGCCAAGGAAGGGTTATTTATGGTTTTTCCTATGTATTTAAAAAAAAAAATGCGTTAAGATTCATCAATAAATGCATACCCTCTTTTACTTGAGGTTACATTCTGCCATGACCAGTGGCCAAAGTTGATTGATCAGCCAGTGATCTTACACTTTGATATCAGTAGTAAACTTTACACATGTTTCTGCATCACGTCGATAGCATTACATTGCACTTACATAATTATTATCTGCCTACAGTATACTGTTCACTTTAACGACATCACGTACTACTGTTTAAACGTGCGCTTTATTCTTTAACTTATCTACGTCATTGCTACGTCAGATGTTGTTGCGGAGGTTTTCAATTTACTTTTTATGGTCACCATCGGTTCTAACATTTTTATTTATTCTTTCAAGGACAACAAAAATAACTTTTATCTGTAAACTCAAATAATGAAATAAATAACTGAAAGAATAGAAGCTGTAGGTACTCGTAGGTTATAGATGAGAGACTATATTGCAATACAAAATATTCGGAGTTTAGGACTGTCTGTGCCTAAACTCCCAATGGATACCTGTATATAAAATGTAGACGTGCCAAATGGCTAGCCAAAAAAAAAAATTGTATTAGACCATTAGGAAAAATTACTTTTAAATAACTGGTAGTAAGTATAAATCTTCATCGTTATTCTAGCGACCTCCATAGTATCGTTTAATATAGTTCATTGCTTATCCGACAATGTCAGGAGAATGTGTGGACGCATTGATAAACCCGTCTTAATTACAAGTTTGTACGTCAATGATATGGAACCAAACATATATAACTGTGATTATGTTGTAAGCAAACCAGATATAAAAATAATCTCAGAGTCATAATACCCATTGAAACAATATTTTTACTTGTTGGTTGTTATTGCAGTATAAATAGCAAGTAATTAATAGGCTATGAATAGATTATGGGAAGGGAAGTTGAACTTATAATAAATTAATGTCGAAAGGTCAATGGGTACGTGATGATGTATACCGTCTTCGATACTAATATTTCATTTGTGATAACACGTGGGTTGGGTAAGCCATTGGCAATACTGCCTAGGTTTTAAATCGTACAATTATTTCTTAAGAGCTATTAACCTTCTCTGTCAATGCACTAGTTTTGAAAATAAAACAAATGTTGAGCATGTCCAAATAATCCACCCACTGTATAGTTTTAAGTATATCAAGATTTAATATACTAAAGAAAATCAATCTCTTTTTTCCAGGACATGTACGAGAAGATGATCCAGATAGACCCTAAAGCGCCAACGGAAGAAGAGCACAGGAGTAAAGGCGTCACGAAGCCAAGGTACATGATCTGGAGGGAGACCATCAGTTCTACTGCGACCCTCGGCTTCAGGATAGACGGTGTCAAGAAGGCTGATGGCACCAGCTCCAAAGACTTTAAGACTACTAAGACTAGGGAACAAATTGTTGAATCCTTCAAAGATTTTACAAGCAATTTTCCAAATGCTGCGGTAAGTTCCTCAAAAATTACAAATGTTAGAATTAAAAATAAAAACAATACATTTTCCTTTCATAAAACAATCCCAAATAGTAAACTTTTCAACCAACGCTAACTTTTTAGCTATTGTAACATTATTTAATGTTCTATTTTTTTCTGTTACAGCCGAAATACTTAGAAAGACTGAAGAGCATCAGGGATACACTAAAAGAGTCACCGTTCTTCAGATCTCATGAACTCATCGGCAGCTCCTTACTCTTCGTTCACGACAAAAGGCGGGCCTCCATCTGGATGATAGACTTCGCAAAGACTGTCCCCGTTCCAGACAATGTTAGCATAGACCACAATTCTGTCTGGGAAGTTGGCAACCACGAAGATGGCTACCTCATCGGACTGAACAACCTCATCTCAATCTTCGAATCTCTCATTAAGGATGATAACGGCAATATAGACCAGTGCTACGCCAACGTTAACGTTAGTTTAGAAAAAAATGTTCGGAAAGATAGCTTTGATACTTGAAGTATCGCGACTTGAGAGAAATCTCGTGAGAATTGACTGTGCACAGTGATGTTGCACTGTTAAGCATTTTCAGTAGTTGTACTGAGCTGAACAGATCTGATGGCTTGTTTATGCGACGCTAAACTTTGCGTGAATAAAGTTACAGCTTGAAGTAAAGACGTTATTCTTTATAACGGAGGCATGTATTGGGAGCATACGAAAGTTGGGCATCGCAAAAACATGTCAACTGACGCGATCGTTTTGGTCGCACCCCTTCACGACTACGTACCTATACTTGTTTATATTTCTTGTAAATAATCTATAGTATTATAAATGTATGTGTATCACTGTTAAGTTTAAAATACTCAATGCTAGGTTAGATTTGGGCACCACCAATAGTGTTAATGTTTTTGTTTTAGTAATGAAAAATTGTAAAATTGTATCGTAAGGTTTCTGATCAATTTGTAGAACAAATTAAATATTGCTAGTGTAAAAGAACTGAAATACTTACAGTAATTGCATGGAGGAATTCGTTTTTTGTTCTTAAATTTTATATCATAGTTTTTAATAATTAGATGTTCCATGAAACAATACCTAATAGTAAATTCATAAATAGATATTTATTTGTTTTAAGTACACTATATTAGTGTAATGACTAGTTGAAAGTCAATATTATAAGTCTAAAACAATCTGAAGGTACTAAATAAAAGTAATATCTCGTCATTTCTGTTTTTATTCTTGACTCTCATCTCCGAGTTGTATCATCATCATTCATCATCATTACAGCCGAAAGACGTCCACTGCTGGACATAGGCCTCCTCACGCAAACCCCCCTTGGGTTTTCCATAATCGTCACGCTTGGCAGGCGGGTTGGCGATCGCAGTATGGTGTTAAAATGCATAGAGAACGCTGCTGCCCATTCTCTAGTAAGTTTACGAGTTGTATACGCAAATGCAAAGACTAACAGAAAATAATAGTTTATAAGGTAGTATACCTGCCGTGGCCATATTAATATTAATAAAGCCTCTTTACTCCTCAATTAAAAAATAAACAAAGTATAACAAAATTAGGAAATTAATTAAGAAACCTTTGGTCAAAGGCCTCCTCCCTTTCTTGCCACTCTTTTCTGTCCAGAGGGTCTAAAATGGACGCTTTGGCAGAATCATAAGTACAATTCATATCCCGCAATTCATCTGTTTAACAGTTTTATATGGAGTTTCGTAAAATGGTCCACAAACCATGAATTGCTATAGTGTAGTCTAATGTCAAATAGCAGCTGTCAAACAGATGAATTGCGGGATGTTTGAATTGTACGCAGATCATATTATAATTTTGCCAAGGCGTCCATTTTAGGCGTCCTGTGCTGCTGCAGGCCATATTAGTCTATATAAAAATAACGGTACATTCGGCAACAATTTATTTTACTTTATGATAACTGTCCCACATTGTGGCAATTAACGAGAAGTGAGTAAGAGCTAGCAACTAAAAACGAATTGACGAGCAACGAGCAGCGAGTGCGCGACAGCAACGAGTATGCGTATGTACTAGAGATGAGTCGTACTAGGTAAATTTTGTACTACGTGCACCTAGTCCGATTCCGTACAAATACTCGATCCAAATACCTGTTCCACCTAGTCCACGAAGTACGCATAGTTTGCTTAGTCCAAAGTCTTCGCGTACCGATACGTGTCTAAGATACGTACGTACGCAGTACGAAGTAATGAATTGTTATCTTCGGTACACACAGGCTTAGGACTGTCAACGTAACGATTTATCTACATTGTAGATTGTTGGTGTATTTAAAAGATTTCAATTCATTTTTCAGAGTAATCAGTTTTTTTAAACTTACGAATGGATTTTTAGGTTTTATGTGCTTTATAAGGTTTGGTACAGAACTTTTAAAACTCAATTAAAGATAAAGATAAATTTATTTGTTCAAACATGTGTAACATGATACATGAATATGCACAAAGATGGAAACATAGTAATTGTATTTTACAAATGTTATACTCAGCTATTTGTTGGACTTTTTTAAACAATAAACACTGTAATGTCTTTAAAAAATAAAATCAAAAGTTCTTTAACCACATCATAGCATATTCTTTACGAAAACCGATTTCAAAATATTCCCTACGCGTATCCAATTGCGACGTCGAGTAGGTATCAATACGACGAGGACCGAGATCACATGCGCACTAGTCCGTACTTGATACTCGACTGCATTGGATCTAGTCTAAAGTCTTAATTCGTATCGAGTATTGACAAGTACCTAGTCTATAAAGTCTGCCTAGTAAACGGGTTGAAGTCCCGACTAGTGTCGAGTATTGTATAGTGTACTTAAAAAAGGACAGAATATATTCTTGCACAACACAAGTACGCGTCGCGTTACTTTTATGTCTATTGAAATATGATTCAAATTCAAATGACTCGACACATAAATGATTTCGGCAAATACGAGTGAGCGGCAAAACAGACTTGCTATCTCGCTTCGCCGCGCCGGTACTTCGTTTCGAGCGGGCCGCGTCGTAGGCACATTGAGACTAGATAGAGATACTAGGTGGATCGAGTATTTTAAAAGTTGGAATAGGTGCGACCTAGTCTCATTAAATACCTAGTCCCTGGATCTGTTCTAGTATATACGCTTCATCTCTAGTATGTACTCTGAGCGAGTACTCTTTTTAACAGCTCTTGACGAGAACTCGCCGGCTGGTGTGAACAGTCAGTGATCAACGATTATGTATGTATCTCTTTTACTTATACGGGAACTACAATCTTTTGTAAGTTTCCAGAGACCTGAGCGAGGAAATCGTTGATAGCTTCTGTCTTCCTCGTCGATGGTGAGACAAGTCCCTGAAGAAGATGGCATGGGTTGTCACCGTCATCATAATTCAGTCGAAAGACGTCCACTGCTGGACATAGGCCTCCCCCAAAAGGAGGGGGGGGGCTGCTATAATCACCACGCTTGCCAGACGGCTTGGCGATCGCAGTATGGTGTTAAAATGCATCGAGAACGCTGCTTATGAGGATCAACAATCTTTATTAGACCAACTGAGGTTTGATTACTTAGGGTGCCGTGTGTTAATCGCCTAAAAGAGACAGAAATCTCAAAAAGCTTTTCCCATACATTTCGTGGGCTGGCAACACGCACTGGACAAAGACTTTCGTCTTGAGACACTGCGGTATGTGGAATGAGATAATATTGCGTAGCTTCTCGAACGCTGCCCCGCCGAGTCGGATTCGACAATTGACCTCTTTTTCGAAGTTGGACCTACCAAACTGTCCGAGGTAAACATACTCGTCCACAACTTCCAGTGTAGCGCCTCCGATCTTCATGAGAGTCGGTGTTACATATTCATTTTAGTTCCTATTTTTTTTCTCAGAATATCAGAAATCACAAGCAACAAACTATCTAAATTATGTTCTCAAAGCAAATAAAATTATTACGCGTATTCGTTCGAAATTCGAAGTTTTTTTTTTTTATAATTTTCGGCCAGTCTGCATTGTAGTGGCCAGTATAAATATAACATAACATCATGCCTGTATTTCCCGAAGGGTAAGCAGAGGTGTACAGTCATGAGCACTAATAATTATTTAAATGCTTAGTAGAATTCAAAACCGATTTTCTCGTGGAATAACGATTGTAACTTTGAGAAAAGAAAAAAGAAAAATAATTAGGTATTACTTCTAAGATCTAGATAAGATATCTTTAACTTGAATTGAATCCAGAAAGCTTTTCAAACTGATCAGCATAGCTATTCATAATCGTTTGATACGCTTCCGTGCCGAATCGAGCATAAATCAATGTTATCAAAGGAGTCCTTTATGGGCTGTTCACAAATCCAAAACACTTAAGTTTTGTCAGTTTAAATCAAATAGACGACCGCAATTCTTTCGACAGCTATTAGCTGTCGGGGGCAAGGTAAATCAATTATTGAAAATGTGTAATTTTCGATACGACAACTTGTCGAATGGTTGTGAATTGCTATGCTAATCAGTTTGAACCGAACCGACTATCCACGGGGTTTGATTATCCACATGATAAGGACATCAATCAGATAAGAAATTGAAATTTATGTATCTACTCGACAGGCGGCACGGTTGGCACAGTGGTTAAGCGATTGACTGCTGCGCTGCGTGTCGCGGGTTCGATTCCCGCACGGAACAAATATTTGTATGACCTACAAGTAGTTGTTCCGGGTCTGGTTGTTTGTGTATGTGAGTTTGTGTTTGTAAACGCACCCACAATACAGGAGAAATTCCTAGTGTGGGGCGCACGTTTAAAAAAAAAAATGATAATAGTCAAACTGATTTGACTCTCCACCAGATAGAACAATCTTACACATAAAATATTTTTATGTAATTGTCTATTATAATATATTGACATATCAAAAAACAATGAACATACTTTGACAAGAGGAATCGTAAGTTGTGTCCTATAATGGTTAATATGGTATCCCTTTTATGAAAATTTCGTAAATATCTAAAAAAAATTACTTCCTAGGCCGAAAAAGTGAAATTTTCATCCCCCGCCCAGGATGTTTGTGTACAGATTAATGGATGACTTTTAACTGATCTTGAACCCTGACCTTGATTTTTGTGAAAAAAAATGGAATGGTGTTTAAAACCTATGTTTATAGAAGCAGCCAGGCAATGAAGCTTTCAGGGCTAACATGACAAGCGCGAGAACGCTCTCTTTCACGATTTGTGGGGCACACAGGTACACCATGATCTGGATTAGGTTAGGTTAGGTTAATTGATAAGTGGGAGATCTCGTCCGCTCACCCGGCCCGCAGCAGACGCACTGGGCGTCGGCGGAGGGCCGATAATGCCCTCTTCCAGCCCCCTAAATGGGTCCAGGGACGGCGGACTTGGGGATGTCCGCCGCCCCCTATCACATTGGACCTGAGGTGGCGGCGCGTAGTGTTCCACGCGCGCCCCTATAAGACGTCGTGGGGGGGGTCAAACACCTCACCCCCCCACAGACTTGAGGTGGCCCGCAGAGGCGGGCGCCTAGCCGGGGATTGCGGAAGTAATAACAGATCCCAAGATCCCCTGTGCAAGTGTGGGAGGGGAACACGGGTGGTTTTAAGTCAGTAAAAGTCTGACAGACCCCTCCACCCGCACCAGGGCGGAGGACATCCATGAGGATTTTCCACCCCGTGGCAAAAAATAAATAAATTTAAAGGGTTAATTGATAAGTGTAACTTGAATAATTTTGGGTATCAATTACATTAAAACCACAATGATGTATTGGACGGCTTATATTCATCACTTACTTAAACCTAACTTATTTCGAATAAATTATAAATTAAATACTTATTGTCTATATTTCGCTAAAAAGGCACTTGGGTTACGTGTTGTCTTTGTCTTTAAAGTTGTCTACAACTATGTCGGTTAAACTACAACGTCTGGAATCTCCTTCTTCTGCACTAGCACTTTCTCGTCGCATACGAGAGAACAGTCTTGGTACGGGACCAGTACTGGACCGTCCAGCATCTGCCGGAGCGGGGGAATATCTCCTCATTCGAGGTTTAGCAGCTTCTTCTTCAGAAGCAGTCTCTGAATAAGGAGGAGGCGGTTGCTGCAACATCGACATTCGACTTTCTCTTGCAGCAGTCGCTGTTGGTATCTGCAACTCCGCCCCAGCAACCACAGTTGCTAGTGTTGGAGTAAACTGTGGAGCTGCAGCTCTTGCAGACACCCTTCTCCGTCGTGGCCCACAATCTTCTGCGCGCCTTGATTTATTCTCTTCAAGACTATCCCTACTTGGAGGTGTGGGTATAGAAAAATCGGGTCTGATTGAACCACGTCTTCTAGATGTAACAGCGCTGGGTTCTGTTATAAAGTCCAATAATCCAGGCGGGTCGTTAGATGAACCAGCTGCAGTTTCCAAAATTGCTAAGGCTCTAAGAAGATCAGCCACACTTGTATTCTCTAAGACTTCTACTTGCTCAGATTCAGGAAGATTAGTTATATTAACATCAGGGTCAAATAAACTTTTACGACCGTGTTTTGTTCTGTTTCTATAACGCTCTAAATCACTTGATAATTCACCAGGTTCTTCAAGAGACAAATTACGACCTTGTCTTTTTTGGCTATTGAACTGTTTTATGGTAGCTTCCAAGTCTCCTGACATTACATTAGGTGAACTATTTTTGCGAGATGCTCCAAATGATGGGAATAAACTACTGCGCCCAGAACGTGTCTTATTTTTATAGTCGACTAATTCGTCTGAACTCTCCGGCATAACGTCGTCATCGTTTTTCTTAGATCGACCAAAAGTAGGAAACAAGCTGAGGCGGCCTTTCTTCGTACGATTTTGATATTTCTTTACTTCATCTTCATCTACAGTATCTTCATCATTGCTTGATAGGCCGCTGAAATTGAAGCTTGGGAAAATACTTCGTCTTCCTCGTTTAGTATTTTCTCTGTAACGTTCTGCATCATCATCAGGGTCACTGAAGTCAAATGTTGGGAATATGCTATGTCGACCGGATTTTGTTCTATCTTTGTAAGCTTTTGCTTCTTCATCTTCGCTAAAATCAAATGTAGGAAAGATGCTATGTCTTTTACTCTTTTGACGATAAACTTTTGCAGCTGCTGCATCTTCATCTTCAGAGAAATCAAATGTTGGGAAAATGCTATGCCGACCACGATTTGTTTTCTCAAGGTAAGACTTGGCTAGATAATCTTCATCTTCATCATTATTAAAATCAAATGTAGGGAAAATACTATGTCTACCTCTTTTTGTTTTTTCTTTATATGCTTCCGCTTCACTCCGTTCTTCGTTAAATGAGGGGAACATATTTCCTCGTCTTGAGGTATCTTTGACATTTTCGTTAATTGCTTGAGAAGTAGGGAGGGGTTCACTCGAACTTGGTTTTCGTAAGAAAAACCTCGTTATTATATTTTGTGATGATACATTTTCTTCCGGTAGAACTTTAGATGGCAGTGATAATTTTCCACTTCTAATGTTGGCTTCCCTTCTAAACTTCTCAGCTGATTCACCGTTGGTCCACGTGTATTCATGAACATCCTGTGGTATGTATTCTTTTTGATAATTAGGTACAGCTACACTTAATGCCCTAGTTCTTTTTGGATTGTTAGGTAAATAGTCTTGACCTATACTAAACTTAGGTGGCCTCTCATTTGCTAAAATATGTTCATCATCAAATAGGTGAACACCTTTATCAACACGATCTTTCTGTGCTTGTTCTAATCCTCCCAGTACATTTACTACCCGTGCTAACAATTCTGCTGGTTTCACTATAGCTGAGGCAGTAAATGTCTTTTCTTTATCGATTCCAAGTAAATCAGTATCAGATTGAATTCGAAGCATGTCTTTTGCAGAAAGTTGAATATTTTCTGAGTTCGCTCGTTTTCTCTTGTAGATGGGGAATCTTGGTTCAACGTCATATGTGAAAATGGGACAGCTCGAACTTCGGTAGAGCGGCGGTAAGGCCTCTACGTACACTGGCTGAAAAGATAAAGAGAGATAAATATTAGTCCTTAGTAGTTTTCACCTACTTTCCGAGTAAACAGAATCGGTGTTTCTTTTACGAGATAATTGTGGGTTCATGAACTAGTTCTAGTTATAGGACTAAAACCATAATTCATTAGTGCAGTAGATAATTTTGGCAAAACAAAGATCTAGTTTTTATTCAATACGTACTACAATCAATGTATTATCTAATTTAACAAAGTCGAATAAAATATTATAAAAAATACCTTTATCTTTATCAAATTAGCTTCATTGATTATTTTCCTGAGTGCTGATAGATCCTTTGTGAAGCCTTGCAAGATTTTGTTTTGAGTGTTCTTGAACTGACACGCAAACTTCTGTTCTATTCTATGGATTCGCTCCGATCTCATGCCACTGGTGATGAAACCGAGCAGCATGACAATGTAGCCTAGACCGAAGGTGATCCAGACGATAAGGAATATTTGATATGTGCAAAAGTAGCCGTACTTGAAACCGTTGTTCACCGTACCTGAAATTATGAGAATTTTCGTTATTATTTAGCACAAATCATACTTAAAAAAATAAGTAGAAGGTACGTAGATACCACGATGAGTATTACTTTCAATATAAGAAAAGAAACCTTAATGTGGCTGGAGAATGGTCTCCCTAATCTTTTCTAACTATTTTAGGCGACAGCCTTAGCAATAAAAAACTTATAGAAAATAAAATAAAATACTTCTTACCTGCTACTAAATCACCAAAACCTATAGTAGTAAGTGTGACGAAGGCATAATAGATGGAGGCTACGTAGTCCCATCCCTCGAACACCATGAAGATGCAGGCAGGTAAGAAGATGAAGAACAAGAAGCCAGGCACCAGGTACAGGAAGATCTGGCCCAACATGCCAAGGTTGGTGAAGTGATAGCCAAGGTTGTGGGCTCTTTTCTCGTTTCTTCTTTTGTATTTGCGGTAGACTGATATTAGCTGGAAAAGAGACATATTTTTTGTTAATAACTTTTTTAACATAACATAACATCACGTCTGTAATCCCTGAAGGGTTAGGCAGAGATACAACCCCCACAGTCCCATGTAATAGGCGGCGAGCCTATTGCCATCAACCGTGCAAAATCCAGACTCCGGGCTTCTACTGAGAAATTCCTAATGGAAAATCCCAATAACATTTATCCCGACCTGGGAAATCGAACCCAGGACCTCGTGCTCAGCAGTAACGCTTGTGAACACTAGACCAACGAGGCAGGCAACTTTTTTAATAACGAATCAAAAGGAGCATGTAAGGCTCATAGCAGGTGACCTCCTGTAGTTTAAACAAATGAAATCAAAGTTAATACAAACATGTGAAAAGTTGCTATATTACTAGAGAAGGCGCTGTGTACGAGTATCTATCCACAATATGACCGACCTAAAAATGCAATAAGTATAAAGTGCTATGTAAATATAAAAAGTATAAGCATATTGCTACATGAAATTACCTGCATGCCGAAGTATTCACCAAGGTTGGCAAGCAGGATACCATTGATAGGGATACCGAACAATCCGTAGAATATCATCAGGATTCTCCCCAAGTGCGTCGTTGGCGCCAAATTACCGTAACCTGAAACCATGATAAAGAAGATACAGTTAATTCAAAAGACAAATTTGTTTTATCATAACTATTTTGGAAGTAAGTTGATCCTAATGTATGCAGTGTTTGGTTACACGAAAATTTGTAAACCCATCATTGAAAAAATATGATATTCAAATTCATTAAAATGTGTTATTCCCTAAATGCCAAGTTATGCGAACGAGAAATGTATGAAGCACCTGACTTTTTGGAACGAAGTTCTCTAACGCGGCTTGTGGTAGGAGTTGATTGTAAGAAACGTCGCGTAAGGAAAAAGCGTTATGCCCCTCCATGCGAATTATATATAATAGAAAGAGATAGACAGAGAGAAAGTCTGAATTTAATAGGCGTTTTTAATACAGAGTCATCTAGTATAAGTTTTTAGAAGCTCTGTGTGTGGGTAACGGTCTATGCAAGATAGAAGAAATTAAAAAAAAAAGTCTGTTTCAAGGTCTGAAAATGTGAAAAAGTGTAAAAAAAAATGTTTTAAATCATACGTGAAAAGGAACTTCGTTCCTGACGGAGTTCACTCGACCGCACACGTTTTTTGTTATCGCAATTTCAGGGTTGGGCCCATAATAAAACTTGTTGATTTTCATGAGTACGACACTCCTTTCAAGTATGTCCCGCGTTCACCACACACACTGTATAATGATTTAACTTTTCATCACCATGGCAATTAAAAAAAAAACTATTCATTTTGTTGAGAAATAAGTTACACAAAGAGCCGCACTCGAAAAGAAATGGAAACAAAGAGAAACTATAAAGTTGAACACAAAGTAACTAATAAGATTCTTAATGATACAGGAAATAAGAGTCATTGGATGGCAAATCGGACAATAGTGGAAAATATAATAAATCTTGAACGAAGTAGGTATGAGGAGATGTGTTATTATGATGATAATCAATATTAAAATTAGAACTACATAGAGAAGAGAACCTATAATTATCATATTATTTATTCAAATGATGCAATATAATGCTTACAATAGTAACAAAACTATGGAGTTTATAATAATTACGTATTACTGCAGCCTTTAGTTAAAAAATATTTTTCTGTTGTGAAAGATCCCAGATCAGGAAGGGATCCATTAAATATTTTTATTGCGGCGTGTCCTTTTATTTTAACTTCATAAATCGAGAAAGACAGAAATCAAATATTTAAATGTGCCCTCTTGAAAAATAGGGACGATTGCAGTTCGATGATGATTATTGAACCAAGTTTAATAGAAAAATATGAAGATGCTAAAATGCAGAATACAGTCATCACTCCTGATGATCTGGAACTTACCTATGGTACTAACGACGGTGTAAGAGAAGAAGAAGGAATGATAGAAGTCCCATTTGAAGGGAGGCTCAGCATCTTCCGTGGTGTAATTGAACACGGACTTGCCGCAGTAGGCCGACAGTTTCCGAAGAATCGTGTCCTGCTTCTCTGGATCATCAGGAATGTAGTTCTCGTACAAGAGGCCTGGAATTAAGAGATGATGTAAATTAGTGAATCGTTTGAGATGATTAGTAAGAGATGCTTTTTGGTTCTGTGTAATAACAGAGGTTAAATAGCAGACACAAAATCCGAGAGTTCCTGCGAAGTCAAATAAGACTTCGCAGGAACTCTCGGATTTTGTGTCTGCTATTTAACCTCCTTCACAATCCTAAAACGCCATCCTATCTGCGGGAACGTTTTTCCTACGCCCGTCCTTCTGATGCGCCTTGCAGGTCGCATCTTAGAAACCTTCTTAAGTCCCCTCCACACTCCACCGACTTCTACTCCTACTCCTTCACTGTGCACGCGGTGCGGTTGTGGAATTCACTTCCACCCGATATTAGGGACTGTCAAACTGTTGCAGTATTTAAAAGAAGAGTGAAAGAACACTATCTTTCCACTTCGTCATAGTTGCGTATGTATTTATTATTTTAATTGAATTATAATTATTAATATTCTAGTGATTTTATTTTATTTTTGAAGTATGTATCTATGTATTCAAGTATGTATATTTGTAAATACTCATATTATTTGTTGTATTTTAATTAGTGTATTGTTTTTTATTTTATGTATTCTATTTTCTCTTCTAGTCTTACACACGTTGTCTACATCTCTTTATCGACTTTCCTATCGCAGGTATGCTGGAAGAGATTTCTTTAGAAATAAGCATCACCTTTGTACGGATTTTTCTGTTCCTTTCTTCTTATTTGTTTATATATATGTGTGTACATAAATGGTTAAATAAATAAATGTAACCGATGCACGATGGTAGAAATTAATTTATTGAATGTTTGAATAGGGATTACGACTGAACAGCATAAGAATAACGCATATTGGAGTTTTCTAGAAAAAGAGTTTGTGGTTATGATTTTTCTTTTTGCTGGAATTTTTATACGTAGTGGAAGTTTTTTTCAACCATAATGCATGTGAGGTTTTCATACAAATAGTCGTGATTGCTAACTTTAATTTTTCACTAAAAATAACAAACGAGGTTGTTAAAAAGCAACAAAATACACATATTGTTATAAATATATCGTGACATCCTTGTTAACCCAATAATTTTAAACAATGTCGGACCGTAACAGAACCATTTAGCGTTTCTTTTCTAACAAAGTGGCCACGACAATAAGAAAATATAGGGCTCTAATTAAGCAGTTAACGGAGTTTTTACAAATTACAATTTTACGCGCGAATTAACACAAATTAGTTGTTTTTATCACAAATTGTATGAGATTACGTATTGATTAAAGGTCGTAAAAAGTACTAGAGCGCTGCCCTGTTGTGGAGCAAAAAGATGTAATTGATTTTCGTATGAATGAGAGAAAACGTATTGTAGTAACTGAACCGTAGAAGTCACACAATGTTGTTGATAGAGCGCGAAGAAATGGTTAAATTGTCACTTAGGCATGGGATTGTAACAAAGGTTTTCCTTTTACAGTACCTACTATACGAGTACCTACAATAGTATAAACTTATAGCTTTTGCCTGCGGCTTCGCCAGCGCGGAGGTCAGAAATAATCCCACGGGTTACGTTTTACCCGGAAAAAAAGTATGCTATGTCTTAAGCCAGGTCTTTCTGAGTGCTCATCTAAATGCGTTTATCGTGTGATTGAGTATCAAACATCTAAACATACACACTTTCACTTTAATATTATGAGTAGGATAACCGCAACTTAGAGAATCGTTGACTACTATGGCTTATTATAATTTATCAACGAGTCCGATTATTGACTCAGTCCTTAATTTGTTTCTCAAATTAAACATCTGGTGGTACTTTCTGATATTTAATTCTTCCATTTCCATTTGAATTTTCAAATCTTTTTGGCCAAATGTGCGTATACATCGTTGGTATCAAACAACCTGATTAATCCAAATCCCTCTGATATCTACGGAAGCCATTTGTGGTTTAGCACAGTAGCATCTATTCTACCTCTTTACAATGCGTTTGAAAAGAAGGCGCGGTCTTCATTGTTGTTGCATTATTATCATTAAATGAATATAAAACCGATTTACGATACAGAAGACGATTGAATGGATCTATTGTGGTTTGAAGGTCGATGTCACTGCCAAGACCAGTGCAAAGGACAATTAATAGATTTTTAATTTGCATGTGGATGACAGTTATATGAATGAAGTTTGAATTATGAAGTGTAAACCAAATAAGTAGCGGCGCGGTGCGATCAAATTGTATATTCGGTACGCATTTGAATGGTGACATGAAAGCTGAACCTTATATGAAAACCAAAGTACCTAAAGAGGTTTCATTAAAACTTTAAAGATTTTTAATTTTTCTGTAAAGAAGAAAGAAAAGAAAGAGGAAAGAAGCAAGAGGAAAAAGAGAAGTCAAAGTCAGAAAGTAATTTATTCAAACTAGGCTGAGAAACGACATTTTTTGTAAATTACATAAGGCAGGGTAGGGTTACCAAAGATACAAACAACTGCCAAGATTTTTTTTTTGTGTTAATGAAATATTAGTCTTGGTCATTACTGATACCTTAAAGCTATCAGAATGACATGTGTTAACTATTTTAAATAATTTCCTTAATGCTAGTTTATAGGCAAACTGTGTTAGATCAAACTGGATTAAGTACAAATCTGATTTAATTTAGCAATTAATTTGCACGAGTTAGGATCAAAAATGTATAGCTCCTTGTCAACCAGCGTCAGGCACCAGTTGTCTGGCATTTATGCTGAACTGGGCCTTTTTGGCGCAGCCGTGAGGCACACTTACCCGCTAATTTCTTACATCGCACTTTACACTATTTACTTGTTTTTTATTTTTTATTTTTACATGCTGTACTTATGTTATATTGTGTGCCTTAGTCTGTGCTGAATAAATGTATTTTCTTTCTTTCTTTTTTCTTCTTTCAACCCCATTTTGCTTGACTACAAATTTGCACAAATTTACATGTTTTGTTATACCATCACTTTATTTTCTTTGATCTCTTCGTTACCATAATAATTAATTATAATCATATGAACTTGGTCTAAGTAGTTAATTACCTATAAAATACATATTTTGCCAACCAAGCCTCGCCATGCTAAAAAGTGTTATCCATAATTATAGTTTTCTGACATTCAAGGAAATAAGATAATTGCGTGAAAAGTGGACCTTCAATTCTTATACTCAAGTCTTCATTTTGTTATCTACTATAAATTCCAGACCACACATCAGAAAACTGATTGAAGGATTGTATTATTACGTTAAAACCCCTTAATGATAACAAAGATATCATCAAAAGTGATACAGTAGCTAATGGAATGATTAATTTCAATTACAACTCTTAAAATCAAGAGGACTACGTTGAAGATATACAAAATAAACAATTGACAGTGGCGTCAATAAGTAGGGTTGTCAAAACAACGCTATTGATGATTGAATAAGGGTAAAACAGTAGAAGATGAATAATATACTGGGACTTTAAAAAACAAGGCATTGTAGACTCACGATTTCAAATATATCCTTGATTTTATAGAAGAAAAAATTACATTATGCGACGAAGACGATTATGCGATGCTACTAGCTTCTTTTCTGAATGGAACCAAAGGCGTCAGATTTTTTGAAATCCAATTCATCGCTTGTTTTAAATAATATGGTGGGGTTTGCACCATTGATTTCAACCTTTCCGAACTCTTTTGCTGCCTTGAACCTCTGCCACTAGCCTATTTTCCACTGTTTTTATAGCCTACTTGGAATAGCTCTGTCAACCCTAAGTTATCGAGGACAATTAATGCTTACATACCTATTCGATAGCAAGATAAGAGAATCGATTCTAAGGTAATGAAGCTGACACAGAAATCAACAAGTTGTACATGGTAATCATGTGTTTAATGCAAGAAAGGGTGTATTTACACTGTGTCATTATCATTGATTTAATTTATACAGTAAACTACCTATATTATAACATTCACGCCTGTAGGCGATTAAGTACACCCATATTTCGCCAGTTATGTAAACCCAACACTGAAACATTACTATCGCCAGTAATGTTTCAGTCCCATTTAATAGGGGGAGAGCCTATTGCCATCAACCGGACATGAATCCAGACGCCGAGCTGCTACTGAGAAATTCCAGATGGATAACACTTTGTCCGACCCGGGAACCAAA
Organism: Tiliacea aurago; assembly: GCA_948098905.1. NCBI lineage: Eukaryota > Metazoa > Arthropoda > Insecta > Lepidoptera > Noctuidae > Tiliacea > Tiliacea aurago. The sequence goes on along the minus strand of OX402591.1, from coordinate 19,163,681 downwards.
CCCAGGACCTCATGCTCAGAAGTACACATACAGATTCATTATGTACATAGTTTTATGGTAGTGAAACTATATTATGAATCTGTCCTATATTGTGAATCAATCCATGTTTAACAGTGGTTAAACATGGTTCTCTGAAAGAATGATGTTGACTGTAAAGGTCATTGGCAAGATAAACAGGTAGTTGGATATGATCCCTTAATCGAAAGAAAATACTTAATAATGGGGACGGCTAATTATTAGACAATATTAATACTTCTATGATAGCATGGAAAGATGATGCCGCATGCCGCCGAGGTAAGAATATTTAAGAATCGAAAAAGTATGGGAGCGGGCCTAAAGACCCAGGGTTTTCAGGTACGCTCGAGTATCTACACTTTTCTATAATGATTGGAAACGGTAACACTGTTTCAATACAACGTGGAGCAAAAATTTTACGTGAAGAATAAATAAAATAAATACACAACTTTTGGCCAAATTGGTGCGTGATGTGGAAGCGCCTCACGTAACAGGCAAAACGTTTTAATTATCACATCAACCATGAATTAACGTGTTAACCGTTTTATCGACGACAATAATATCGTTACTATTTACTTAAGCATGTGACAGAAGAACATGAGAAATCGTGAACGCTTCATGAGTTTCATTATGGCGTTTAAGGCCTTAAAAATACCCTTTTTTAGGTCTATTTGATTAGTTTAAAAGGTCTATAACCTTCTTCAATTTGTCAGGGCCTTACAAATTATGTTTTCGTTAAAGAATTAACATGCTATTAAAGGGACAAAAGGGATATCTATTTCAAGTGTTATTGAACGATGAACGTAAGTTTTGTAGTTGTTTGTCAACTAAGTAGATTACACCGTAAATTGCTAAATTCAATTTTGAAAAATGTATTACTGTGGACAAGATTTCTCCATATCTTTTATACGCTTTTGTTCATCATGTAATTGTAGACAAAGAAATAATTATAGTGCATTGATTTTTTAGTGAATCCTCCTCTTTCTAGTCTTCTTAAGTTGCATTTTTAAACTAGTATTCTCAACTAATTATAATCATATGAGTGTCGAGGTTCAACATTAAGTTTTCCTTAAAAATATTGTTGTCAATAATATACTCGTAATTGATATTCTCTCAACGCACCGACCTCGGTGGTTGAAAATATTGATCACGATTAATTATTCATAGGGGATAATTTTCCGCAGATTTCCACTTGTCGTCATCTTTACTGAGTTTCCATCATTTCAATGACTTAAGGGCAAAACCACGGGATAATCCTTCTGAGTTTTCCGACCAGGTCAACTTTTACATGACAACATTTCTGATTAAATAGTATAGACAAAATATGGCTTCTGCCAAAAAATACTCTCTTTATTTTCGCAACAGGGACACTCACAAGTTTAGTGTCGAATATATGATATATTTTTATAATGTATGACCACAAAAAGGTTATTTCAATACCAGCTACTGGCAAATCTGAAACTCCTCAAATCATTCCGACATCCCAAATCACAACAAAGGAAATGTACAAAATGGTTGTTTGCTCAACTGACGTTGTATTTTCATGAAGCAAGGATGGCAGATGACAATTCTAATTTAAGGCTAATTTTCAGAGCACGACACTTAGTTTGCAGAAGCCTTCGCATGTTTACTTATAAATACGATGTCACATGAACATATTAAAGATATTAGAGTTAATGGACTCATGCTGTGATGGCGCCGACTACCTTGTTTCTAAGGAAATGCAGCTTGGAGGTCATCCGAGGTTAGAAGTGATTGACATTCCTTGAAATCAGATCACTATTTTATTAATCAGTTTCTATAATTCAACTAGAATATCAAAGCAAGGGATTATTTCATATATAGCAGTAATTATATGTAATTCAATAACGATACTATTGAAATTAATGATGAGAAGGATTATGAGAAAGGATCTTGTTTCTAATGATCCTATTGTATGTTTTGAATACAGTTTCCTGATTTGTCTTTTTTATGTTATTAGGTGGGAATGAACCAAGCCGTCTACCTTAGGTACGCCGCTTAAGAATATTTGCAATATCGGAGGCTTTTCAAGGGTGTTGCCATCCCAAAAACAGTTGAAATGTTTCATGATCATTTAACTCAACTTTGTGGTTTGTTTTAGCAACGCTGCTTAGCAGCAATTAAAGGTTAGGAATGTTCGAAGTACTTCCCCAGATTCTTCTACTCTAATATGGGATTCCCAAATGTCTAATAGGTAGTGGTCTGATCACTGTCACGTAAACCTATTTACCTATATCAATTGAATACGATAAGTATTGGGTTTTAAGAATTGCGGTCATCGTTGAATCATGTACCATCGTCATCACGTTTTGTGTGGCGCTACCTGTGGTAGATCTCTCTCAGATAGGTAATAGGTATCACATCAGTTCTCGGTTACAACTAACATGACCAGAATAATAAATTATTTACATGGCAGTTTCCTTAACATAAAAAGGTCCCGAATTATACTATATAACTTTTCGTATGATACTGACAGATGCTGTTCATCGTCTTACAATATTGCCAATTTAGTTAAGTTGCCGTAAATCTTTGGTAATCAAAAGAAACGATGGATGGACTGTGTGAATGATGATATGGCTAGAAAAGGGACCGCTGGGGGGCTACCGAGATGACGACTAGAGATGTATGAAATAAAGGGACATGTTGCGCCGACCCCAAATAAATTGGGATCAGGGCAGGAGAATGATGATGACCGTAAATCTTTGCTGGACTCTTTCATTTTCTCAATAAAGAACGAATAACCAATTGCTGATACTCTTAAGGCGGCTAACGTTATGTGGATAAAGTTTTGGTCAGCTTTTTAAGAACATGACGTGAAGAGAGCCAGGAAAGGCTGAATGTCAGGCACTTTGATAACCTACAGCACATCATTGCGCCAAGAAAGACCCTTTTGGATAAATAGATTTATATTTATATCTTTTTAAAATTTATTACTTAATCGTTCGTAAGCTAATTCTATCTCTCTGTGACAAATCCATCCTTTCAATACTTCGTTCCAATTTGTATTTATTTTTACTAAGCTGCCAGTGCTAACTAGCGGCCAGGATTATGCATCATCATAGAACCTCTACAGTACCAACACTAACATTTTACCAGCTGTGTTTTTTACATACATATATTATGTTTTACTACTGGAATTGCATATCATTAGGAGATTCTTCTCTCTCGATCTAATAATAAACCCACAAATCTCCTTATTTAAAGTCGGCGATGCCTACTTGAACGTTTTCACCTACCAAAATACTTGCAGCAACAATAAAAAGTAATGAAGATATAAACCATTTTCCTCCACCATCTATTACTCGTACTAAAGAGGCTCGGCTCATTAATTTAAAGACACAAACTTGACCTGTGACTTTTCAGAACACGTTACCCAATTAAATAGTGTAATAGATCAAGACGGTTAAGGAAACATTTCCTATATTTTTCATCAAAGATTCAGATGCCGACTCGACACATAAAGGACGTCCGCATGACCGGCCTCATGTAGTACCATTATCCTTATGCCTTCCTCACACGGCGAAAGAATTGTAATGTACCCACACAAAACGGGAGTCTAGTTACTAATTTATGGTTTGAATTAGGAAATTGTGGCAAGGAACTCTTTTTTAGAAGGTTGGATGCGCGATTTCTTCAAGGTAATATGAATTTTGGGCGTTATTTGTCAGGTCACAGTCCGGTCAGTGGTTAATATTCTATACAAGTTATATAATATATCAGATCAGGTTTGTAAAGGCTAATGTCCTTCTAATATCTCGGTAAAGGAATTTTTACCTGTGGTGAGATTATTTTTGTGGCATCTTTTTCTTTCAAGTTTTATGTATTTTTTTTTTCATTATTATCACATCTTATGAAAGTGGTTCTTAAAACTATTATTAATTCTTACACAACTGGTCTTCAACTAAGAACGTTTAGATTTTCTTTCGAGTCAGTTATTTAAAAAATGCTCTTAATAAGTAAGACCTAAATAAATACACAATAAACAAATCGATGATTAAAATAAGTATGTTCAGTTGAAAAAGTTGCTTGCATAAATCAGCACGACGAGACATATAAAATGTTGCACCTGCCAAATAAGGCAACTTTAAAGCTAGGTTATAGGTTAATACGAAGAAAAACTCGACCCGACACTTTTTTATATCATTACAGAAGTAGAGAATACTGAACTTTATTCGGAAGACGTCAAAATTTAAAATGGTGATGCAGAACTGAAAGAACATGCAGTCAATGAGTATGGACTTACCAGTTAAACACGAGAATATTATTTGATGGACGACTTTGATGAATATTAGATTTGACCTAATTTTGTAATAGGATGTGCTAGTATAGTAATTCGAGTCCCCAAAAATACTGTCTTAGAAGAGAACTTTAGATTGAGCACTCATAGATATAGAAATATTGGGAAAGTAAGAAAGAAAATGCGTTTCAATGGTACACAAACATCAGCTCAAAAGTCATTTAAAAAAAAACTTATGCCAAAAGCACCTCAGCTCAGCATAATGACAGATGGCAACCCTAGGCACAACCACCTGACGCTGATTTTCAGCTGCAGCCCATGCACGAGTGCCATCATACGCTCGAATAAATTGTGATTTATAATTTCAATCAAATCACAAATCCTTATTTTGCATTATGTCATGTAACTTTTAAAATGTTTGAAAATAATAACGATATTCAAAACAAAATGTTCGATTTTTTGTTTTTATTTATTTATATTATTCGCGTATCTTATTTCTTTTCGGGCTGTTTCTTCAATCGTCTGACAACTCTTATCTGGGGAATATGTTTGACGTTTTGACAGCTTTTGTATAGAAAATATAATGTCATATTTATTCTTCAGACACAGTGAGTATCGTCTTCGACTTTCATAATGATAATGTTTTATGTGGGTTTTTTATCACGGTGAAAGCAGTTTAAAAATAATAAAGATGTGTAATGCGTCATACATTCACAATACAATCAGTTAATTTCTATTCAAAGAAAATCAATTTGACTTAGTGTTTATAGAAATAAACCTAGGGTTTCCCAAGGACCTATACTTGGACCACTACTGCTATATTGTAAAACATACATAAACTCACGCCTTCCTTCCATGAGGGTAGGCAGAAAATGCGAGTAGTTACTCCCATTTTTTTTTTTTTTACAAATCGCTACCTGCTACGATTCTTACATACTTCTTTTGCTTCGTTTACATTCATACATCTGGTCATACACGCACGCTAGTCGCCTTTCATTCATCCTCTCAACCTTTTTTTATATTATAAGCCAAGTGCCTAATGCCTAATGTATTACAAGCCAAGTGACGCATCCAGTCGTTCAACATTCTATAGGACCTGTTTAGTGCTGCATTGCTCATGACCGAGTTGTAATTTTAAGGTAATCTAGCTTGTTTGGAGAAAACATTTGTTTATCCCCAATGTGTTTATTACGAGTGAAGTACATACAGTATGTTGACTAATAATGCGCGGTCACGCTTATGAATATGATTTTGATTGTGTTGTCTCTTAGAGGATACTTTTGAGTTCTACTTTATGAAGGGGTTTCCCCCTCTGCGATCTCTAATCCAATTAGATCTTGCTCCCCAGCAAGGTTGACCTCAACAGTGCAACGGAATGCAAGAAGAAAGCAGTGAATAAATGCAAAAATGGGAAAGAATGTGAGCTGCACCTACACTTAAAATGGCCAATCCTAGGGGAATAGTGAAATAGTCACCGTACCTTGTTTTTTGATCTCGGAATTATCTTCTCTCGCTTCAGAAAGAGTTCTATAATCTGAATGAGAATAGCGTATGTCCTAAAAATATATAGTATGTCCGGTCATAAAAAATATCATCTGGATAGCAAGGTGGTAATTCGCCAACTGCCCAGGGTGCGTCGAAGAGTCACTAGTCGAGACAGATTTAAGACTGATATCCTTTAAAGAAAATGCAAACTCACCACCACACTGATCTAAACCTTATCGAAAAAGATTACATTGCAGTATAAATAAACATTAAAATACAAGAGATAAAAACTGTCTAGAAAGAGACTACGCTATATATCAGACTACTAAAGAATCACTTGAGGATCTTGGGAAAATCAATCATAAAAATATCAAACTAATTGTTGGACTAGCGTATTATCTTGTACTTGTTGCGTCATCAAATCGATTGAGTGAAGTAAGCAAAATGTATCAGTGAACACTTTGATATTGTCCGTTTGGTGCCGGACGTAAAGAATCCCATTCCATCCCATTTCTTCCCGTGGGTGTCGTAACAAGCGACAAAGGAACTTACTAGAGAATGGGCAGCAGCGTTCTCAAAGCATTTTAACACCATGCTGCGATCGCCAACCCGCCTGCCAAGCGTGGCGATTATGGCAAACCCCCCCCCCCCTTTGGGGGAGGCCTATGTCCAGCAGTGGACGTCTTTCGGCTGAAATGATGATGATGATGAATGATGAACACTTTGATAATACAAACGTTCTAATTAAAACGCCATTTTTATGTCGTACACCCATCATGTGGTAGTTAGGAATACCTAATTAGTTGTCTCAAATCTATCCGTACAGGTTTGATTTATTTTGCATCCATTTTAAAGGTAATGGAATTACTCTGATCAAACGTGTTGGCGGTTTATCAACACGCGCAGCATGACTATTGCTATACCACTATTCTATATCTATTCTACCAAAAATAGACAAAGTTCTTTCTATCCAACTCGACATGTCTTCTGCTCAAGCACGGGACGACCCGTAGACTCGCGTTTCTATGAAGACAAAGACATATTTATTATTTCCTTAAAGCTAGTAATGTAGATAAGCTAAGAATTCTACGATAATGTTACGTTTCGTTAGAAGTCGCCCGCCCCTAAGACGACCGACTGGCTAGATTGTTCAGTGAGAAGAAATTTGGACAGTGAAAATATTGAATTTAATTTTCACAATCAATATAGATTCTTGTCTAGGTCCAATATGATGTAGACTATATTTAACACTTGTTGAAAATAAATGTTTCTACCTCCAAGGGTCAAAAGTAGAGAAAAATTGGTCGTCATACTTGACATTGTAGACTTTATCGACTGAAGAATATATGAATATGAATAGAAATATTTCTCCTCTTTAGTTTTAACATCACCATGCTTAAGAAGATAGAAATCTTTCTACAATCTGTCACTTTGTCTATTCTTCCGTCGACAAAACCCGTTTCTATGGTGGTCATGCTACGCGTGCAAGAGACTCAGATTTGTGTCTGTGAACAAGCTGCTTATTCTGTATAGACAAAATGAACTAGGTATGAAAAACATTGCAAGGCAAGAAAATGATCACACATGAAAACGTCCAGCCGGTCTATTCTGTGAAAATCTTACCGTGACAACTTAGGTGAAGTAAGCTGTCATTACACGTGATGATCGTCACTATTGACTTAGGTGAAGTAAGCTGTCATTACACGTGATGATTGTCACTATTGACTTAGGTGAAGTAAGCTGTCATTACACGTGATGATCGTCACTATTGACTTAGGTGAAGTAAGCTGTCATTACACGTGATGCTAGGGATTGTCACTATTGACTTAGGTGAAGTAAGCTGTCATTACACGTGATGATTGTCACTATTGACTTAGGTGAAGTAAGTTGTTATTACACGTGATGCTAGGGATTGTCACTACTGTCAGATTTTTACTGGATATAGACGGATAAAAAAAAATAAACGAATTGATCCGCAATGTATGTAGGCTGGTTAAGACTTTCCTACATGTATTCTAATAATGTAAAACATTAAGGAATCGGTATACAATAATGTGCAAGACAGACGATATTGACGTGCAGCCATTATAAGGGCAGAAAGGAATAAATAGTTCTACTTATGATTTGACGTAAACAATAACTGATACAAAAGAAAATGCCTTTGCCAAAGAATTCGTGCTGCTAAACTATTTCACAACATGTCACCAGTAGCCATATAAGAACAAAAAATAAAGATCATCTTCCTAAATCACAGTTCCTATTACCCAATCACAGAAAAGAATCTTTACGTAAATATTTTAAGTAACATGTATTAGGATAGAATACAAGACATCGTCAACATACACATCCTACATTATACATTTATTTATTATAAGGTAAATGGCCTAAAAATACCTGTAATTACAGGTTTCATTTACTTAACGTGTCGGTTAGTTTAAATGATCACGTTATGTTTCACACGTCATCGGTTTTGTCCTGGATTACAAAAGTAATTATCGGCAATTTATAAGATGGCAACATGACGATATGGTTGGCAACACGGTTGTCATCTGTCACCATTTTCGAATGCATCTAGGCATCTTTTGAAAAAATATTGGTAACAAGAGGTATTTCAGTACATTTCAGTTTATTTATATCTTACGCGTGGTGTGTAATTAATAAATCTTGCAAATCATTGAAATAATTTTAATTTCATTATTATTAGCTAAGACTGTTACCGTCTTATTACAAAACAAGAATTATATTTTGACATGGCTTAAACCATGCAGCCAGTTTTTGTAATAAGAACGTAACAGTGATTGAAATACCGTTCTTTATACAAAACTGAAAACTTAGTTCGGTACTAAGTTGTCAGTTTTGTGTTTAGGAACTTTAACATAGTCGGAATAAAGTTCGAAATTCAATAATGGCTCTATGTTTTAAACCTGGGTCTGAAGATAAACCTTGTTTTGTAATAAGGGAGATAGTGTTTATTTTGTTTAATATATCAGTAGTGATACTGCTTTTCACCTCCAAATTATTTTTCTCCACCATGTATATTTTCGTTGCGAATCCAACCTTTAGATACCTATCTATCAACAGCTCCAGTACTGATAATATTTACCCTCAATTATATTGATCTGTTACCTATGTTGTTTAACGTACAGTTATAGCTCAGCCATAATTAACGGTGAATCCATTGTCATTTACCTCATTGTTCTAACGTATATTTTCATGACAGCATTTATGTTGCTTTGACTTACACACTTAGATTAATTTTCCTTGTAGGCTGAAAAGTACTATCTGTTACAACGCTGTTTATTACATCTTCAGGTTGAACCACTGCACTTTAGTAGGCATCTGCATACCTACTGTTAATTATAGCTTTGACGCAACTAATCTTGTAGGTAGAGCACTGGTGGCCTAGTGGTAATGGCCCCGACTCACGAGAATCAGAATCAGAATCAGAATTTATTTATTTGTAAGAATGTAGTTTTACATGGTATGGTGGTGGTGGTGGTGGTGTACAAATATTCAAATGTCATTCATAACACTAAGAACAATTAATTATATGATTTGTGATTTACAATAAGTCAAATAAGAATTAATGTTATAATAATTTAGGTAATCGTTAATTTAAAATTAAGTACAAATGTCATCTTGGATTTTCACGAGTTGTTGTAGGTCGTTGGTTCGAACCAGGGTTGTTGCTGATGCATATTTTTTTCACATCAGCGGATGCTGATGCTGATTTTTATCATTGACATCAGCGGATGCAGATGCTGATGTTGATTTTAATTATTTTCTTAAAAATGCAGGGAAAAAGTAATGACCATTATGAATTTATACCTAAAAGTTGCACAGTTTTCCTTGCACAGGTTTCCTGTATTTCCGGGCAATGTGATGTTATTGCTGGGAAATATGAGACAATGTTAAAGTAATGGAACATTTCCAAAGAGCAAATCCATTGCATTATTGGTCAAAACTCGAAAACGAAAACAACACGTGCTATAAGCCCCGCCCCCTTTGCAGTCATGAAAATGATGCTGAAGTTCCGCATATGCTGATGCTGATGTTCACAACAGCCCAGCTTTGAGCCCAGGCAGGCGCTTTAGTTTGTGTAAATAATTTCATCACCACTACTCTTAAAACCGTGAAGGAACATCGTTAGGAAACCGGCATGTTCTAGAACCAAAACGTCGATGACATGTGATATCTACTCGTACTAACCCGCACTGGGCCCGCGTGGTAGATTACAACCCACTCCCTCTCGAAGAGAGGAGGCCTGTGTCCCAGCAGTGGGAACATTATAGGTTAATTATGCAATGTTGTAGTAGGATTCATCACGCTAGGATTCAGTTTTCCTTTCATTTATAGTTTTTTTTTTAGGAAGTGGTTATTCACTTATACCAAGGTATATGTGCCGTTACTAGCGATGATACTTGCTCGATATTAAGCCCTAGTAGTGTGCGACCTTATGACCCACAATAGGCTTTATTTTCCAAAACACCTGGTATTTTGCTAGAACTTAATCTAAAGAGATGTATAAAACTAAATGCAACAACTGAATAAATAGTCCTGAAGAAGAGCAAGTCTCTCTCTCTCTCTACCTTACAATAAACGAGATAGCCGTAAATCAACACAATAGGCTTCCTGGATGAAAATAAATGAATATCTTGTTATGATAATCAAATCATCCAGCTACATAATTAATCTAAACCACATTTACATAAATACTTCAAAAAATTTATTGAATAAGGTTACACAAATAAAGTGCTATAAATAAATATGTAAAGTAACTACATAAATAATTACTTTAACCCCATACACATTACATACTCCAGAACTATAATCAAATTAGGTTATACAAATAATAATAATTGATCCATATATATTCCGCTCCCATTGCCTTCCTTGTTCTAATTAAATATTATCAAATTAAGTGCACATCAAAGAGATGCTCAGTTTTCCGATGTAGGTGATATAAACATGATCTAGTTTCTGGTCTCTTAATTAAATACTTTTTAGTCCAATGCAGTTTATAGGTTTGTTGTGAAAAAGGTCGTTCAGAAAGTTATAACTACCGTTACCATACCTGTCTGCCACAAAGCAGCATTGCTATGTTTTTCTTTGTGTGAAAAGACTGTAATTTACGGGCTTTTCAACTTGCCTCTGATTGTTGAAAAAAATACTGCAATTATAATACTTTTAATAGAAAAACTACGACGACTGAAAAATCGATGAAAATATACAAAATTAAATCACCCATTAATAAATCATAAAAAAATGGAATCCTGAAAAATTACTTTGATAGAATTGAGTTAAGAGAGAAAATAGAGAGAGATATTTAGTCTTTTTTTTTTTTTTTCGAGTGGGAAGTTATCAAATAACTTCTCCCGCTCTGGGCTGAGCGGCAGGGCGTGTCAGACTTTTACTGACTAAAACCCACCCGTATTCCTTCATTTGCCTGTATGCCAGAGCCACGATGTCCCTTTCGGACAAACTCGCAACCCTGGCAGGCATTGGCCCTATCGGACCCCGTCAGTTGGTGCTGACAACTCTTTGAGGCGCGCGTGGAATACGACGCGCCGTCGACCCGGGCCTGGTCCTTATCGGACGGTGAGCTACCTATCGCTCACCGTCCGCAAGCCCGCGCCTACGGTGCCCGGAAATCGGCTTGCGACTCCCGACGCCCGAGATATTTAGTCTGACATTTTAATTGAGCTGCACGATAATATTAACTGCAATTATTTAATGTTTTTTAAATTAAAGCTTTAAGTTTATCCACTTATCGCCCTCATTCTATTATTACAGACGTTACAAGTTTATTCAATGATTTATTCTATGTTCTATGTATGGCCGAAAAACATTCCACTATAAAATTAATGACACTTAATGATTGCCATATTTGCATTATCTTTATTGTCAGCTTTTTATGGCTCAATCAGTACCTATATTATTATTTACACACGTATTAGTATTGTTTGTTGAAATTATTGTATTTTAATGTTCAAATATTTACGAGTATTATGATAACATGACCATAATAAAATTATTATTTACAAATATCTACATTATATTTTTGAGTAACCCTGGTAACACTGGGCACTGGATCTGACATTTTTATTGTATTTAAAAAGTTCCATAACACATTTTTATTTAAAAATAACAAAAATAAATATTATACATCAAAATATATTAAGTAACAATTTAACCAGATATAAACGTCACTAGAAAATAGTGACAGTTTCAAACCAAAAGCCCGTTATCACTTTGATCAATTAAAAGTTTTTTGTTGGTATATCGGCGTGTACTTGCTGACAAATATGTGATTTAATTTAATATTTTGTGTTGCTTAATGTAAATTATTTTGTATACTATGCAAGAATAGAATCAAGTTTTTCTGGGGAACTGTGTTGCTGGGGAGTTTGTTGCGCCACTTCTTCTTCCCAGCTAAAGCACTAGTAAGTGGTGAAGGGCGGGCGTTTTGGGGGACTGTCATAAGTAATTTTGACGTTTGAAAAGCTGCCTAATTCGATTTTCTTCACGGACTATATTCTATTATGGTTTTTTGTTATAATATACAGGGTGTTAAAGTAAATGCGTGCTATGGCAGATTCAGTATCGATAAAGGAACCCAGGAAAAATAAAAACGTAACAAAAACAATTATTAAACATAAAAAATAAATAAAAATAAGTCTCTTCGTACTTTAACGGGCTTAGGACCGTCAAATAAAATAATTGTAATTCTAAACAATTGCTATTTTAAGTTAGTAGGTACTAAATTAGGTTGATCTTGCAGTATTTTATTTGTGTTTTAATTTTTTTTTTCCTGGGTTCCTTTATTGATACTGAACCTACCGTTAAGCTATGGCATGCAGTTACTTTATTAACCCTGTATAAAAGTGTGCTGGTAGAACTAAAGTAAACTTTTATTTCTGGTATGCAAATAAGGGTTACGTTATTTGCTTTGTTACCAGAAAGTTACTATATAGATACATATTATATTATAAATTAAAGTCGCTTTTCGTGTCTGTCTTAAATGAAATGAAAACTACGCAAAGGTTTTTCATGCGGTTTTCACCATCACTTAGAGAATTTATTCTGCAAGGTTTATGTGTAAAATACATTATTATACAGGGTGTTAAAGTAATTGCGTGCCATAGCTTAGGGGTAGGGTAAAATTTAATTAAACATAAAAAAACGGCTTAGGCCCGTCTAATAAAATAATTTTAATTCAAAACGATAGATATTTTAAGTTAATAGGTAATTAGGTTGATTTTCCATTTTTTTTTTGTTTTTATTTTTTTTGTTTGTTTTTGTGTTATATTTTTTTCCTGGATTCCTTTATTGATATTGAACCTACCCCTAAACTATGGCACGCAGTTTCTTTAACACCCTGTATAACTATCACATGATGTGTTGTTAACTCTAAAAAAGCCTAATTATAAATTATTGGGGTGTATAATAAGTAATATTTTATCAATCTAAACGCATCAGCACTAGAACTAGCTAAACCAATATCGGATAATTACGAGTATACAAGTGATAATGTTACAAAATTCTTTGTGTGATAGGCTTGCGTTACCACATAGGGGCGTAGTACTCTCCAATGTCAAACTGTATTGCTATAGCTACAGGTACTTGGTCATACATACCTATAGATATTATATATTAGACAAGCTAATGCGTTGCAATGCCTTTTTCATAATTTTTTTTTGTCATCAACCTTTTCCGGCGCACATATAACAACTTACCAAAGCTTCATCACAATCGGTCGAGCCGTTTTCGAGTTTTTGTGAGGCTAACGCACGGCAATTGATTTATTTATAGATAAGTAGTAGGTACAATATAGGATTGCATGCAGCCGAGATGATAATGTTGAGATGGATGTGTGGAGTGACGAAAATGGTTAATGTAAGAAATTATAATAATAAATAAATAAACATTATATTTCGCTTCCACAAAGGCATCTCAAAAAAAAACCGGCCAAGTGCGTGTCGAACCACGCACAATGAAGGCTTCCGTAGTTAGGATGAATTTATCCCAAAAACAAACTTAACATTGTAGTTGAAAAACATGCTCTCCCATACATCGATATACGTTACGGTCAATTCTTCAACTGCAAATTTAAGTTGGTTGACTATTACTCGTTAACTTGTAAACCCTACTTAGCTGTGATAGTTTTCCTTTTAATTTCGTTATTTATACTACTGCCATGAATTTTTTCACACATCCAAAACCAACCATTTAGCTGCCATGGCAACAAAAAATAGCACTTTAAAGCTTAATATTACGCAAACGGATCTCAGAATTGATAAATTGATATGTAATGCTTTCACAAACTCACAATATTTTTAAACGGCCTATCCAATGATACCCCATGTGTTAGACGAGAAAAAAAATATCATCCTCGTTTTACGTGCAAGGGAGGTATCCTAAAAAAAATGTTTTTCATGGTTTTATTTTACAAATTTCTTAGCGTGATTAATGTGGGTAGTACATATTAATCACGCCAAGAAATTTGTAAAATGCCAAATTACAGCTTTCTAGGACTAAGCGTCTCTGAGCTAAGCTGGGGACATACGGACGGACGGACGGACAGACAGACAGACAGACGGACATGGCGAAACTATAAGGGTTCCTTGTTTACTACGGAACCCTAAAAATGGGAAATTCCTTTGTGGGAGACTGGTATTTGCACTAGGAAACAAATAACGTGCAAGGAGTAGGCGAATTGAAGGAAAGAGAGAGCTTTATTATTTAGTTTGCTTGCTTTTTTTTATTTTTCAATTTATTATTATTTATCTTAATAATATATAAATAAAAAAAATTCAAAATTTACCTTAAATATAAAAAAAAAAAGTTATTACTGGCCACTAGCCCTACCAGTATGTCAAATTAATGTCGCCACTGTAGCGGCACGCTGTATGTATATTATATTCGATGAAGAGGGAGGAAACGCTTTTGACTTAAAAGAGTGATCAATATAAATGTTGATAGATGGCGAGGGAGAGTAAGGTCAAAGAAAAGATGGATGGATTGTGTAAGGAATGATATGAAAAAAGAGGGAGTGAATTATAGCGTGACGGAAGAAAATGTGCTGCGCCAACCAAGTAACATGGAACAAGGGAAGGAAGAGGATAATGATTAACTACACTAGGTAGGTAACTTAACTAAATTTAGCGCCCTCACGCCCCTAGTCGCCGCAGGAGACGCCCCGTGCGTTGGGAGTCGCAGGCCGATTCCTGGCTACCGTAGGCGCGGGCTTGCGGACGGTGATTGATGGGTAGCTCGCCGTCCGATAAGGACCAGAACCGGATTGACGGCGAGTTGTGTTCCACGCGCGCCTCAAAGAGATGTCAGCACGAACTGACGGGTTCCGTTAGGGCCAATGCCTGCCAGGGTTGCGAGTATGTCCGAAAGGGAAATCGTGGCCCTGGCACACAGGCAACTGAAGGAACACGGGTAGGTTTTAATCAGTAAAAGTCTGACATGCCCTCACTTAGGCGCTCTGCCCAGAGCGGGAGAAGTTATTTGATAATTTCCCACCCAAAACATAAAAGGATAGGTAACTTCACCTATCTCTATGGGAATTCCCTTCTATCCTTTCGTTGGCAATTGTCACTTGTTTCTGTTGATAAGTTTGCTGTTTCTTGGAATATTCAATGAGTAAGTAAGGATGTTACCTCATTCTTTCCTTGGCAACTAGGTAACAGGCAATATATAGGATTCTAGGAACACTATATGAAGAAACAATACTAAGTTGTCCTGTAATTGTTTATTCGTTTTTTTGCGTCATTAAAATATAGCGAATGAAACTATTTTCTTGATTAATAAAAGCAGAATTAATATTAGCCTAGTTTATTAACAATTAGTCAACATAACGTCGACCACATAGCTTTGGAAATTCACAATACACTGCATTTATACATTTCTCAAATTATAATTACTAAGCACTACGCACTGGTCGAAATTAGACCCCCTCTACTTACAATCTATATTCCATGAGTACACAAATTCCATGCTATTAAAAAGTAGCTACGTATTACTAAGCTGTCACTTCTTCATGTCATGAGGCCCTGGTACTGTGTTTGTGTGTCAAACGTGTGTTATAGTGCACATGGTAATGTGTGTAATGTTTGTTAAAAGAACTATGTTGGGTGACACCACCTTCCGGCTCGCTACTTGTCTGCGTCTGGGCGCTCCTTGTGGGGCTCCGCATCGCTGCCAGTGCGGAGAAGCTGTCGACTGCCTTGGACATCATGGCCTATCTTGCAGTAAGAGCGCAGGCCGGATAGCACGGCACGCCAGCAATAATGACATCATCCGTCGTGCTCTTGTCACCGTCGGGGTGCCAGCTGTTTTAGAACCCAATGGCTTAGCACGCGACGATGGGAAGAGACCAGACGGAATGACCATAATGCCTTGGAAGTTAGGTCGGCCTTTGGTGTGGGATGCAACATGTGTCGACACCCTTGCGCCATCCCATCTTCCTAGCACGGCAAGCTGTGCTGGGGCGGCTGCTGCAGGTGCAGAAAACCTCAAACGGCGAAAATATTCCAATCTTATTGGGAGCTATATGTTCGAGCCGTTTGGGGTTGAAACACTAGGGCCATGGGGTCCGAGTGCCCGCTTGGTTTTTCAAGATATCGCCAAGCGGTTGGTCGACTCTTCACGTGACCAGAGGGCTGGTCTATTTTTCGGACAAAGAATCAGCATCGCCATACAACGTGGCAATGCTGCCAGCCTTCTGGGCACCTTTCCTGTTGACAACGATGCGGACGAATTTTTTGATGCCCTATGATTCTATCCCCCACCTTTTTTTTTTTTTTTTTTACATGTACTAGTACACACTAGTACTACATGTAGATAAACGCTAACAGACTTAAAATAATACTATATGTACATATAGTATTATTTTAAGTCTGTTAGCGTTTATCTTATATATTATTATTTTAAGTCGGTTAGTTTTTATATGATGTAAATATTTTATTACTGAGATATTGAATAAACTATTCTAAATTTAAAAGAACTTAATTTATTTCTAATGCATATTATATAAACATATTAGCTTTCTGCACTACTCCAACATATAAACTGTAACTGTGCCAAATTTCATACTCCTCCGTCCGTGTAACTTTCGTACAAAGTGGTACAAATTTTCGATTCACGTACCTATTGATATAATGATGATGATAATCAGGAAACAAATGAAACACCAATCGAAATGTTCAAGTCTAAACAGTAGGTTAGAGGCACTGAAGATGCTCCTGTAATCGCAAGTAGGTTTCCACTTGGAGAAATAAAAACTTCGTACATTAGGTAGGTCTAATATATTAAAGTATAGTAAGAAAGAAATAAATGAAATGAAATTAAATTCAATTGTTAATTCCGTGAGTAGGATATGGGAATCACTTTTACACGCCATATTAAAAATGAAAAAACAATCTAGATGGCGTCGACATTTCCTATCTGACTACACCTGAGAAGGCGAAACAAACTCAGGGGATGAAGTAGTCTTTTAAAGTCCAGACATAATCTTGGTCAGATCATGTCAGAACCATGTAGGTACAATCAGTGCAAGCATTTGTCAGTAATCGTGCAGCTCAACTCAAGACCGAAGGAGCTCAACGATTTGATGAACAATTCCAAAAGAAGGACATAAACGATTCTGGTATAGCAGGCTGTTGTGTTCGTAAACTCTTTTCAAGACGTATTATGTGCCTATGTCTACATTCGATTTTATATCAGTTAAGAAGACCAAAATCTTGAGTGTTCTAACGTTGAGTAATTTATATTAGTACCTAGGCTACCTAAGATCAAAAATTAAAGCTATTATTAAAAACTTTGTCAAAACATTCTGGTAAGTTATTCTGAAAAGCTGATAAACCGAGGAATTGCGTTTTATTAGTTTATATTAGTCACTGTCAGATATTAACGACCACGATTCCTAGATATATCAAAATGAAATGCAGGACATGACAAATTTGTTCAAAGTTCACAAAGAGAAAATGATGAAATTGAAGGTAGTGAACATTGTCTAAGAAGGAAGTAAATGCTAAAGTGATGGCTGCGGGAATTAAGCACGGACGATGATTCTTGCATACAATTTAGTTTGTTGGTCTGAAAGGAGAGAAAAGACTGAAGACCAAATTTTATTTGTTTTCATTCAGATAGTGTGCCCTATTAACCATCAATTGTTGTCGTTTCATAACTCGCCGACATCATCAATATTTTTGCTTTTAAATAATCTAGGATAATAGCGGTCTGGTTTAATTCTTTCAATCAACTTTCGGGAGTAATCGAAACAGATACCTATTAATTGATCGACAGTTTCAGCCTCACATTATTTATGTTAGTAGGTCTCTTCCCATTTGATTAAATCTTTCAATGTAATTTGAAATTCAGATTGCATAAATTATTTCTTAATAGTCGTTGTCGTCGTCGTAGTATTTCAAAATGGGGCTGTATAAATCAAGAATTTGGGTTATTCTGAAAATAACATCGGTACACCAATGTTTACCATACCTGCAAGGCTAAAAATAACTGTTAATATTTTTTAAAATTTTCAGCTTAAAACTGAAAGAAAACAACTTAATAAAATAATTTACTCTTTCAGGTCATCATTTTGTATACAAGATGACTAGTCTCATTTTGAGTTATAAGAGCAACATACTCGTCATACTACGGAATGTTTATAGACATCTGAATTCTACGTTAAAATTATACTTTTTATGTTGCTTACTTCAAAACTACATTCTAGTGAAAAAAAAAATCATAGTTTGCTTAATTTTCGGTCGAATTTTCAAACACATCTCAATATTATGTGGCCGGTAAAGTCTCTTAGATGCTTATAATTATGTTGTCCCTGCCACTTTAAGGCGTCTTGTAGCGACAGAAAGACTTTTAAGAACGTCTTAAGGTAATTTATTTATTGAGAATTCTCAGGTGCCACGTTTACTCCTGGCTTGGAATATGCTAAATATAATTATAGTTTTGTAGAGATTTATTAGGAGTTCTAAAAAAAAAATTTGTCAACTGTTTAGATACCATCGACACCCCGTGTTTTCCCCGAAATTTCGAAATCTTATTTCTTTGTATTATATTATATACAGATGATATAATATAGTTCCTTACTATAATGTTGTTATGGATACGCGGTACATATATCTACTTATTGTTTGTATTTTTTAATTTTGTAATATCTACCTTTTAATGGTTTTAGTTACTTGTGTCTCTTTGTCCTGTCAAAATAAATATTCATTATTTCATAGAATATGAATCATGGCTTTAAATTAGAGTTTATGTATAGAAAATCCAAGTTATATTCGCACATATAAAGCAGAAACTTGACTGAACGGAGAATTATACTTAATACTTACATATCACTGAGATTATTTTATTATATGCTTATAATATATGCATTAGTGAGTGATAATTATTATTTACATATATATTACTTTATACAGATTACGTACAGATTAGACAAGTATTTGTTCAAAGCGCATTTGATTTTATGACTGTTTTACTTGTAATTTATCAATACTTGTGCATGCATATTTACGATTAAATAGGCCCAAGAGTGTAGCCGAGAGCTTAGCATAATCAGCGTATAATTTTCCCACTGGGACACAGGCCTCCTCTCGGTGAGCGGGAGTGGGCCGTAATCCACCACGCGGGCCAAGTGCGGGTTGGTACATGTCACATGTCTTAAATTTTTTGGTTCTAGGACATGCCGGTTTCCTCAAGATGTTTTCCTTCACCGTTTGCGCCTGTCTGGGTTCAAATCTACGACCTACAACTCGTAAATCACGGCCACCAATGCTTCCGATCCACGTTTTACTGGATCAAGCTTAATGGCGTGCAATTGCGTGTCCAGCTGTTGACTACTATCAATAGCTTGATGATGATGATCACGAGGCCGAGGCGGGAGTGATAGTGTTAGTTTTGTTAGGCATCTTGTACAGTATGATGAACCCCAGCAAACATTGACAACAGCAGTAATAGGCCGAAAGTCTTTATTAGACTTTCGGCCTATTACTGCTGTTGTCTGTATCAGCCTTACCAAAACGAGAAAAAGTTTTACCAAGGGATAGCACCTTACCCAGTAACTGGGTTGTGAAGCTCAGATAGGAATTCGTTTGCGTAATATTAAGCTTTATAGTGCTATTTTTTGTTAGAGTCTAGTGTCCCCCCCCCCCTGCCAGCTAAATGGTTGATTTTGGATATGTGAAAAAAATTATGGCAATAGTAGGTATATATAACGAGATTAAAAGGAAAACTATCACAGCTAAGTAGGCTTCACAAGTTAACGAGTGATAGTCGACCAACTTAAATTTGCAGTTGGAGAATTGACCGTAACTTGAGAGAGCATGTTTTTCAACTACAATGTTAAGTTTGTTTTTGGGATAAATTCGGAACCCTTCATTGTGCGTGGTCCGTCATGCACTTGGCCGGTTTTGTTTTTTTTTTCTCTCAAAATCATTTTAAGTTTATATTTACAATCACCCACCTTTGATGGCCCCTTTTAATCGTCCGGTAGTTTTCCTTATTCTGAACTTTTGATGATTAATTGACATAACCGTTTTTTTTTCACTTAGGGAAGGTTTTTAACAATCTTCACAAAAAAATAGGTTGGTACGATGAAGGTCCCATCCCCATTTCTTTATTGATTCGCAAGTTGAAGTGCACGTTGCAGTCAACAGTTTCACATAGCCATAGACAATAGTCTCAAGTTTTTTATCAGGTCGCGTGGTAATAACAATGGCATGACACATTGACTATTATGTAGAGAGGATTCCAAGTTACGGAGATAGGCTTAATTTTATCGGTGGAAAGGAATAGATTTTGCCGATGTATTGAAAAATATTTTTCTTTGCACTAATTTTTTCTTCAAAACTGCTAAAACGTTACATATTTCAGCAGTCCTGGTAACTTCTCTAATCAAGCTAAGTTGGATATAGTCTTAGGTTTCAACTGAAATCTTTGAATTATACGGTTGGAGTTTCCTTAATTTATGATTTTTTACATATAACTTTATGTTACTAATGTGTTTTGTTATACCTAGGTCAGTAAAAGTTAGAAGCATACATTGAAGTATAATAAACATTAAGCAAGTGAATCGCGTGATGAGGTAAAGATGTTATTTTTAATGAAGACCACAACGATATTGAAAGAAAAATATTGCAAAACATTGTTATTATTATAGATATAATAACAATATTAAATAAATAATCGTGTTTATTATTGTTTTATCTTTTTAGAATAGATGCTAAAAATAAATCAATAGCACCTGATGATTGCAGGAAAAATTAATCGATATCCTTAATTGCTCACGTTGCAGAACAATGACAATTAAACTCAGTTTATTTACCTATTAATAACTAAATAGAAACATATACCTACAGATTAATTTTCAGGCTAATTGTCATGAGTCTAGGGTAATAGATACATAATGTGAATAGTTAAATTAAACTCAGGGTTCTCTAAAAATATTTCAGAATAATTGATCGAATAGGTATAGTGTCAAAGATAACACTGGCTGGCACACATTTATATTTTACTTTACATATACAGTATCAAATTTAATTAGCTAGCGAAACTCCGTGGACGTGTTGGGTATCGATAACTAAATACGATAAAACGAAAAAAGAAAGATGTGATGATTTTTTTTCTGGTGTCAATGACCACTGGCAGTGAAATTACTTGAAGTAGTTAAGTTTTTGTTTTATCGTGTTAAGTTATCGAAACCCATCATATCTGTGAAGTTTACTCAGAAAAAAACTAATTTTGAAACTCATATTTCAAGTAACTAGTTGTTGTCCCCAAAAATAATACAAAGTTTTTTTTTTTCGTTTTATCGTATTTAGATATCGATACCCAACACGTCTGCGGAGTTTCGCTAGCTAATTTAATTTGGCCCTGTATATACAACGCAATGCCTTCTAATATAGCGAGTATTTATTTGGAAATAGAATTACTGTAAGTCAGAGACAATACGCGTCAACTTTCATTTGTTTTTATTTTTTATCAAGATATCATAGTTATTTACAAGTGCTTTGATAGGCCGTAAACATCATGAAGTGTTGTTAAGTAAATATTGAAAATTGATTGTATTCACTTATCGGATTAAGTTATTAGTAGGTTGTCACATCTAATAGTTCTAGTTTAATAATAATCTAACATTTAATTAATAACCAATCACGTTCGGTAATTCGTATGTGATGCAAGTCGAATAATTATTTAGGTATAAAAAATATTTGGAACTTGTAGATGTTTCCTTAAATCTTCTTTAGATATATCCAGTATTACCTAACCGATTACTATAATATCACATTTTGAAGAAACACAAAAATAAATTTCCTCTCTTTTAACGTAAACTAATCTGACACGAAAAAATATAAACAATTTCCAGTTTCAACGCAAAAATGTTATGATAAAATTGTTCGCATAAACGAATGTATTAGACACACATTAATTTCGACTTACTTTGAATTTCAAGCCTTTCTAGTTTGTCTTCAGCCCTTTGCTTGACTTCAAGTGGGCTCTCGATGTGGTAGAATATGCTTGCGCCCACCAACAGATACATGATATGCAGCGCAAGCATGCAGGTCAGCTGCTTTTTGGACATCATCTTGACTAGCTTCTTTAATATTAACTTCTCCAAAAAAAATAATTAAGTACACTTCAATCACTTCTTCGTATCACAGTTGTCTTCCGATTTTTATACTATTGTCACTTAAAATCACAAATGTTTCATAATCCATATCGTCCCTTGGAGAGGGATTACCAACTGGAGCAATAAAAATCTCAAGATCTCCAATGTTTCTATGAACCGATTCAGAGGGAAACTGAGATCTAGCTGACACACACTCTTCTTTTTGTACCACATGTTAATAAGGTCTTCATTGAAGATAATTACACAAACACTTTGATTTTTTATTTATTATAATGTTCCTATGTACATCTTGTACATCGTGGTAAATACTTGCGAGTAGAGATGCCACTTCCCGATTGACCGACGTTCGGCTCGAGCGGTCGATGCGTTAGAATGAGTTTCCCAGCGCGCGCGCCTGTGAATCGTGCACCGTTTGCTCTTACGTCCTTTTTTTATACGGCAAGCTCTAAATATTTGTGTGACAACGACACGAATTAACTCGTCGTAAAGGATAATAAGTAAGGTTATTACCGACATAGTTATAGCACTAGTTCTGACGCAGTGATAATGCTAACACTCCGAGGCGAAAGATTTCGTTTATAACCAGGGATTAAAGGGGATTCTGCGTTTGATAAGGAGATAGTTACATCACTGACTGATAGCGAATTCTTCAGGCACCTAACTTTGACGTGGCCTAGGGACGATTAATTAGGCTTGCCAGTGTTGACGATGAAGTTTCTTGCCGGCTCTTCTCCATAGGAAACGACCAATTGGAACCGTGCACCTAGCTTCTGACGTTTCATAAGTGCCCATGTTGTTTGATTTTGATTTTGAAGAAACTGTTGAGTGATAAATTGAAAACGGTACATATACAAAAATTATAAGTTGATAAATAATTGTATTTTAATAGCGTATACAATTAGTCATTCATATACCATATGTTGTAGTTTGATGATTTCGTCTACATTTTACGTTGTCGGTTCGTTCAAAGATAATCAGGGAGTTCCGTACATAAAGAATGCTCTCGAATAAAGTTAGGGTTGGGTGATGCATTGTATGAAACCATAGTACCTACTTACATATTTTTGTTACCATTGAACATTGCCCAATAATACTATTGCTAAGGTCTGACGTCATAAGCACGGGATTTCATTTCACTTATCCTGCTGAGTCGAGCCTACGTGGTGTTCAGAGTCTTTGGGAATTACTTTAGGACCTACCACGTTGCAAGAAATGTTTATTTCTCATTAGTTGAGTAAAGTTAATTAATTTGTAGGAAAAAGAATAATAGGATCATTGATACCTATAAAGAAAATAAATACTTAGTGCTACTTAAGGTTACCTCGACGAAACGGTATGTATGAATAAATATTAGGAATAATTTATTTGCAGAAAATATAGGTGATACCAGTTGTAAGACTTGGCGGTTTAAGTACAGTCCATAATTTGCCTGTTTAGGGCATGCAAATAAATTTTACATTAATACCTAATAGGTACTTATTTTACTAAGTTAAGGCTTCTACAGACTGGTACGATATCGCGGGTGCTACAAGGGTCGCGCTGCCTGTCGCGCACGCGATATCGCACCAGTTTGTAGGAGCCTTTATACGGAATATAGAGGAAAATATGTATTAGTATTTTTAAATCCTGCTCTCTATTCCCTAAAATCTGCAATCAGTGACAACTGCGCTGAAACCAACGACACCGAGGAAGAAGAGAAATGCCCAAAAAAAATGAAAGCTTTTTTCCCGTCGTCACAAAGAAGATTAGGTGAAGGGCTCGACCACCGTGCCTGAGATATCATTCCAGGATAGTTGAATGGATATCCCATTGAATTGTCAGTAGTCAAGCCAGCACATCAAGTTACCACAAACTGCCAAATTTTCACATTCGATTTTGAACTTAAACAACATTTTAAGGTTTCAAATCATTTAGAGAAATTTGACACTTTGGTATAACCATGTGCTGTGCCGTGCTGTTCCGTGTCGTGCCGGAAGTAAAGAATAGCACCATCTATTTCTTCTCGTGGGTGTCGTAAAAAGCGACTAACATACTAGAGAATGGGCAGCAGCATTCTCTATGCGTTTTAACACCATACTGCAATCGCCAACCCGGGGTGGGTTGGCGAAGCCTAAATGAAGCAGTGGACGTCTTTCGGCTGAAATTATGAAGATGTGCTGGCGACTGTCGAAGACGTACGGGAATTGGGGAAGCAGTAAGTAAGGGGCTTTCCTCATATTTACATCCCTATGTATGAAGTGAATGTGTTTGCGTGAGTCAGGGGGCGTATGATTTGACTATTATAGGGTATACAGCCACTTTGGTATCGACGCTTGTCTGAGTGTTAGTAAGATGAGTCACTCGAAATCCCGTATTTTTTCTAATTGTAAATTCCAATTGATGAATCTTTCGGAATTATTACTTTTATAGTCAAAGTCAAATTGTTTATTTCAAATAGGCTCATATAAGGTAAAGGTAGGGTCATAAGTAGGGTGGTTTTGCAAATGATTGCATCCCGACAGGACTGTCCCATACAGGCGCACTGGGTGGGTATAGTTACGGGAAAATTGTAAAATATTTGTTAACTTTATTATATTATGTACCTACTAACATAGATCTTATAAAAATGGTTACTAACACTTTATGGATTCTGTCCGAAATAAATAAATAATAATAAGGCACTTTTGAACGTCAATATTTACGAAAAATAGTATTGATTCTAGTCGCCCCTTCCAAAAGGTAGTTTCGTATGGAGAAGAATGGGCAAGAAACTCCACCTTTACTCTTTTAAAATCTTGTACAATATTTTATGCATTAATTATATAGTCGCTTATTTCTCTTTACACGAGCTTTCCGATAGATTTTCCACATTTTTCTGGACCCATTTTCAGTATCATCATCCACAGTCCGAGTTTACTCACTGTTGAGCATAGGCTTCTCTTTTCTTGTGCCATTTCCCACGCTCCTGTGCCGGGCTCAATATCAGGCGATGGTTACAATATCCTCCGTCCGTCTCGCCGCCGGATCACCGACACTTCGAGTTCCAGTCCTTGGGAGCCACTCGATCTGTCTTACTCCGGGCTTCTCTTTTCTTGTGCCATTCCCCACGCTCCTATGCCAGGCTCATCCAGGTCACGATGTTTACAATCTCCTCCGTCCGTCTCGCCGCCGGATGACCGACACTTCGACTTCCAGTCCTTGGAAGCCACTCGATCTCTGTCTTACTCCACCTGTCATCACCGCGCCTTGCCAGGTGTCCTGCCCAACTGCATAAATTGAGTTCCATAACACGATTTCTGATGTCGAAAACCTTTGTTCGTCTTCGGATCTCGACGGACCCATCTTAGTACTTAGGTACATTTATAAAACAACTAGCTTCTGCCCGAGACTGCGTTTGCGTGGAAATCGTAAGTCACCACAATATACTTAAATAACACACACAGAAAGTTCTAAATATTTGAGGTCATTTTATTCTCAAAACGTCGGAAATCCCAAACAACGAACTATCATGTTCTATAAGGAAACCAATTTTTAACGCGTATTCGTTCGAAGTTTAAATATTTGTTTATTTTCGGGTAATCTGTCCATCATAAAAAAGTAGTTTGGAGTTTCTTTCTTACGAAATCTATGGAAAAAGTATTTTGCGATTTTTCCTAGAGTTTTTTTGCGATTGTTTAGACTTTTCTAGTACTCAAACCTCAATTAGTCCGATAGAGTTTTTTGATCCATGTAAGAAACAGGACTGATTGTCATCAATAAAAGTGTTTGTGAAAACTGCCCATTTTCTTGCTGACTACCTATTAATTTTTTTCATAATCTGTGAATGCAGATCTTAGTATCTCAAAAAGTTAAAGACCGTTTTCTGTAGCTATAACGGTATAGAAAACAAGTAGTAGTAAACTATACAGGGTGGATTTTTCAAAAATATTTTCTCAAAAATCCACCTTGTATAGTTAATTAAATCCGTAAGTAGGTATGTAGAGATGGTCTAATTTAAAACTGCACGCCCCTCCACTGCTTGTGTTGCATACACATTTCAAATGATGGTATAGATTTTTTTTTTTAATTAGACGATCTATACTTAATTATTGTGACTAATTTGAATAGTTTTACAACAGACATTTTGCATTCCACAAAAATCTTCAAACCTGTTTTTATTCCAATTAATCCAATAAAAAACTATGTTAAAGTTAAAAGCATTTGTTTGTTTCGGAAGTATCTACTTGTTTGCGACCATTGAAGACAACCCGGACGTTTTCCGTACTTTTGTACTTCTTATGCTGGTAGGTAAGTATTTATCTGTATTATTCTTAAAACTATTACTTATGTGAGTAAACTATGTAGACAAATCCTGCCTCCAATCCTGAAATCCTGTAGTATTTGCCTGATACATGCTGAGCTGGACTTCCATTTGGTGCAACCTTGACACGCACACCGCACTTTGTATGGTCGTTATTTCATTATTTTCAAATCAAAGCGAATAGTGCCATCACAATATGTCTTTTTTTTATTTTTCGGGCTCCGTAGCTCAAAGGAAAAAACGGAACCCTTATAGGATCACTCGTATGTAGGTATGTCAGTCTGTCCGACTGTCACAGCCGATTTGCTCCGAATCTACTAGACCGATTAAGTTGAAATTTGGTACAAATTTATGAACTTCTGTGACCCAAATATGGACGTACATACATAAACTCACGCCTTCTTCCCATGGGGGTAGGCAGAAACTATAGAACGTCACTGGCTACGTTCCTTACATACTCCTTTTGCTTCGCCTACGTTCATACATCTGGTCATACACGCACGCCGGTTGCGAATACTACGCACCTGACCTTTCTGAAGAACATCACCAATTTGGTCACTATCCGTCTTATTACAAAATAAGATTTATATTTTGACATGACTTAAACCATGGAGCCAGTTTTTGTAATAAGAACGTAACAGTGATTGAAATACCGTTCTTTATACAAAACTGAAAACTTAGTTCGGTACTAAGTTATGAGTTTTGTATTAGGAACTTTACCATACTCGGAATAAAGTTCGAAATTCAATAATGGCTCCATGTTTTAAACCTGGGTCTGAAGATAAACCTTGTTTTGTAATAAGGGGACATATGTCCTTCCAGGGCGTCCCTCCCGGCGTTTCCACTCACCTCATACCTTTTGTTAGTCGCCTTTCACTCATCCTCTCCACATGACCAAACCATCTAAGCATTCTAAGCAAACTCTTTTCAATCTTTGTCACTACAAATGAAATTTTCACTTTTGGGGGGCAAATTAGAAAATTAAAAAATAAAGTTTAGCAAACTGTACCGTGTATCAAATGAAATGTTATAACAATTTCAGTTTTATTTTTTATAATTTTAAAACAATGTTCCAAAATTTAAAAAAATTAACAAAAATTTACCATTTTCGTCCTTAACTCCGAAACTACTGAGCATAATATAATGAATTTAAAAAAATCTGAAAATAGTTCTTAAGTAGCTGCGCGAGGAAGATTCGCAGCTCGAGCTATGCGATGTATCGATAGTAGGGAAGCGACCATCCATAGCACGCATCCTTCTATACAACATTATTTTAGTATTTGCGAATCCTGAATACAGTTTGTTCAGAATAAGGAACTGAATAGATTTCAATATTTTTTACACCATTTTATATTTTGTCCCAAAAATATTTAAGTGTGATGGAAATTGTTATTACCATTTAATTACTTACAATACAATCGCCGTACGGTTAGGTACCTACGTAGCATAGCACATCTGTGGTGGAAAAGCACCCTTAAGCTGTTGATGTTATATAGGGTGTTAAATAAACTGCGTGCCATAGCTTAGGGGTAGGTTCAGTATCAATAGAGGAACCCAGGAAAAAAAAAGAAGAAAATTACTAAAACTTAAAAAAATAAATAAAAATAAGTCTCTTCGTACTTTAACGGCTTAGGACCGCCAAATAAAATAATTTTAATTCTAAACGACTGCTATTTTAAGTTAGTAGATACTAAATTAGGTTGATCTTGCCATATATTTTTTTTTTTCCTGGGTTCCTTTATCGATACTGAACCTACCCCTAAGCTATGGCACGCAGTTTCTTTAACACCCTGTATTACGCTGGAACGGGTAGCATCATGTTCAGCATCATTAACCTTTTTTTTTTTTTTGTTCGCGGGGTGGAAAATCCTCATGGATGTCCTCCACCCTGGGGCGGGCGGAGGGGTCTGTTAGACTCTTACTGACTAAAAACCACCCCAGTGTTCCCCCTCCCACACTTGCACCGGGGATCTTAGGATGTGCTGGGATTAATTCCATAGAGAATCGTGGTAAGTGAATCTTTCAGTTCCTGAACATTGTCGTATTTTCTTTTTATAAAGTTCATTTTTTAAATAGTCCCACAAAAAAAATCAAGAGGTGTGAGATCAGGACTGCGAGGTGGCCACGGTATAGGACCATAATTATGTTCCTATCCACTGCCTCGAGAACTGCCGGTTCAAATTAGACCGGGAATGGCGGCCGTTGTGTGGCGGAGCGCCATCTTGAT
Organism: Tiliacea aurago; assembly: GCA_948098905.1. NCBI lineage: Eukaryota > Metazoa > Arthropoda > Insecta > Lepidoptera > Noctuidae > Tiliacea > Tiliacea aurago. Next base: position 19,134,757 of record OX402591.1, on the reverse strand, counting down.
GGAAATACAACTTGGATAAAAACTAACTTGGAGTCTCATTTCTTACGACATGTATGGGAAAGTTTTTTGCGATTTCTGACTATTCTAGTACTCAAACCTCAGTTGGTCCAATAGAGGTTTTTGATCCTTATCAGAAACAGAATCGATTGGCATAAAAAAAAGTTTTTGTGAAAACTGCGAATTTTCCTGCTGACTGTACATTTTTTTTTAAATCTGTGAATGCAGATCAAAATTTCTTAAAAAGTTAAGGACAGTCTCCTAAGACCGTTTTCCTGTATGTAGTTGTACTTCGTATGAAGTTGGCAGAATCATCGCAGCGCTGATTCGTTTTCTCCTCCGCCAATCCTTATTTCTCCTGACACTTTTTATTTTGTTTATAAGTATGTATGTTTCTATGTATTAGTATATATTTTAGACTTTCGAGTTATCTATCCCATATGTTGCACCTACCATGTTTTGTCTCTGCATCACCCTAAGATTGACTGGTAGAAAATGCCTCAGGCATTACGTTCGCCTTTGTACAGTATTTTTTTTACTTGTGCATATAGTTTTAATAAATAAAAAATAATAAAATTGGGAGAGTCTTATTATTATTATTACATACAGTGTTAGTAAATAAAACCTAAAATCTAATGTTAGTATCATAATCCTAATATACATATAATCATAATGCTAAAGTCCGGAGTCGGACCTCACACTATCCACGTAGTAATATAGTACGCACTTGTAGACGTATAAAGTCCGATCCAGTGACGGACAATCCCACTTACGACATGCTCAGGATGCTGTGGGAGCCGGCACGCATTCTGCGAAGGATCAAGGCACACCGGTTTCGGATGATAGCATGAAAGCCATCAATCCTCGCCTCAGAAAATATCCGCGAAGCGCTACAAAATCGCACAGATGGACTAGGATAAGTTGAATTTATTGTGAAAGCTTGCCAAGTTATTACAGCAACAGTTTTGTAACTCCTGACCACTGTTACATCAGGCTCTTCCAGGCTATTCCCGCAATGCATTGTGTGTCCTCCTTCGCCTTATCAGGGCATTGATCTTGCCAACACTTCAACAACGAAATCATCAAAATTACCTAAGTTTTATCACTTGTATTTCCCCTCTATTTCTGTAATAATTTAACATTCAGTAGATATGAACTGCGTGATCAAACACAGATTAACAATATGTCAATAAGAACGGGTAACATTTTTTGATGAGATAATATATTATTAGACTTATGATAACATTAATTAGTTTTACCGTTGCTAATAAACGAGTTATCTTTAATAAATTACGCATTTCTTCATTATTAACAAGATATTATGCCCGGTATTCTGAAAAATTACGTGAGTTATGTAGCATGGTGAAATTTCGTCTTCCTGTATATAAAAAAAGAAGGGTTTATTATCTTAAATCTATACAATTAAGTTGCCGGGGCTTCCCAGAAAGTAATCCGAAGATACTTGTGATGGGATAAACCTCGCTCTTCCTCGATTAATTAATAATTGTTTTGTTGTGCTAATTAGGTATAGTTACACATTTTTTTTATAAAACCAATAAAAAAGAAAAATGAATAAAAAGAAAAATGAAAATCGTGTTTATGGCAGTGAGTGAAAACTAGAGTGTGTTTTGTAAAAATGTGTGTTTATACGTGTGTTTATGAGTGTGTGAATGTATATTTTGTGTGTATGTGTGTGTGTAAGAGGAGTGTGGAGGTGTGTTGGAGTGTGAGTGTGTGTGTGTGTGTGTCAGTATGCATGACGTTCAACCCTGAGTCGCCAGAATGTCTTCCACGGCATCATAATTAAGTGTGAAGACCCATTCAGTCAATGTCTTCTTACACTCGTACAGCTGCATAGGGTAAATGTTAATTATGCGATTATATAAGTAACCCTCAATCTCGTTTTTAATAGTCATTGTGTATAATGATAATAATAATTTATTTAATCTTTCAAATAACAATGTTAACATTAAAAAGTATCATCTGTAGGTACACTTGACATATCAATCAACTCAGCCTATAGCAGTCCACTGCTGGACATAGGTATCTCCCAGGCTGCGCCACAACACCCTGTCCTCCGCCTTCTGCACCCAGTCCATCCCAGCCACCTTTTAAAGGTCGTCAGTCCATCTAGCTGGGGGGCGTCCCACACCACTTGACTTGTGACTAAAAAAATAGGTAGGTTTTGCAACCAGGGGGCCTAAAATGGACGCTTTGGCAGAATCATAATATGATATGCGTACAATTCATACATCCTGCAATTCATCTGTTTGACAGCTACTATTTGACATTAGACTTCAATACAGCAATTCATAATTTGTGGACCATTTTACGAAACTCCATACAAAACTGTCAAACAGATGAATTGCGGGATATGAATTGTACGCAAATCATATTATGATTCTGCCAAAGCGTCCATTTTAGGCCCCCAATACCCTTACTAAGTTATGAAATAACTTGTATTAAGGGCAGTGGTACAAGCCCATTCATACTTCAGTTTCACAAACGATTTGCTGGCAGAATACATGTTTAAAAAAAAAACACTAAAGTTAACTTATAACCTTAGTATGTATAATCATTAATCACATTTGCTGTCAAACTTCGAGAAGTGTACGACTCTCCAAATAAATTAGGTTCACAAAATTAAAAGCAAAAAAAAAATAAACAAATACCTACTGGCGTAAAAAACAAAAAAACCCGAACCTTCGCGGTAAAACATGATGAACAAGAGTAGCTTCCACTACAGCTTATATAAGCCCATGATATATCTACCATCATATTTAAAATAACCATGAGTACCTCCGCACCAGACACTAGTTATCCAGGGGGTTTACTCCAAACATAAATCTGATGTATCGGCCGAATGTTCGGCCATTGCTTGACTACGGACAAATACAGCTGATTACTGTGAAAAAAAAAAAAACCGGTCAAAGAGATAAGCCAAAGTCAAAAATGTGACTTTAACTCTGGTAAAGATTCAAAGTCAAAACAGGAAACTATGGAAATTATAAAACGACCGAACATTCGGCCGAAAGTTCCAATTAACGCTTCGGAGTAGACCCCCAGGTTAGGGCGCATTCTGAATTGCGCTATAACGATTTGAGCGTGCTTACACCCGTTCTGAATTAGCGTGAGCGCGATATCGATGTCCCGTGAATCGTCATAGATGACGTCATGACATGCGCCATCTTGCGATAACGCCGACCATGCCATAAATGAATATCACCGTGAGCGCTGTCAAAAATTACAGTTGTGCTGTTTTGTTTTGAGTCGCATCGTATCTAATTAGCGTGGCACTTTCGAAATTGTACTTCTGGCTACAGTCGCCACCTAACCAAAGAAGAAGAAGAAACTTGTGGTGTTTACACAATCCAACCGTAACCGCGTTAACGAGCGTTCCGAATTGTTGACAGCGCTCAGTTGTCATAATCGTGATATCTAAATCGGAACGCAAATTATTGATGGGAGTGCTGTGAGCAATTATGTTATAATTCGGAATGTGCCCCTAGTCAGCCAAGGAAAAACAATACTCACTTAGGTCGTAAATAGTTTAAGAAGTTATTACCAATGACGTTAGTGCATCTACGTCATTGATATCTCGCAATTTACCTTTAAAACCATACAAATAAAAACAATATTATGTAAACGGTTAATACTGGGAAAATCCGTATAGTATTGGTAAAAGAAAGAAGGAAGGAAGTAATGGCAACAGGATCTGTTAAAGAAATGCGTTGGAAGAACTGTACACGTCATGGTTCAGGAATCAACTCTGACGGTAGAATTAAAACGCCTTTTGACGTCACAGCGAAAAAGAAGTCACAGCGATGTCCTTTCCGCGTTTAGTCCAAGATATAAAACAAGATTTCTACATGTTGTGTCTACCGTTTTCGTATATCGTTTACACCTAAAACAGGTTGTAAAGACTAGTGTATACTAAACTGTCTTTTAGAAAACTTGTCAAAAATGACATTAAGCTGCATCAGCAAAATTGAAAATAGTAACCAAGACGTGTCTGAAATAACGACAATAAATGAATAAACATACTACTCGACATGTTGTTGACAATAGTTTTATTTATTTATTGAGGCACCATGTCCCAATAAACCAATCACAAATACAAAAAATAAAAAATCATACATCATTAAAATAAAATACATTATAATTATCATCATCAGTGCGCGGCGTTACGATACGAAAAAGAATGGTGCCGATTTAAAAAAAAAACTTTTTACAAAAATAAACAACCGATCTCCAAAAAGACACCACAAAGTGAAAAATAACTTTAATGTCGGAAGTCAGTGGCAAAAACGAAAATACAAAACCAAAAACACCGACTTTCGAAATTCAATTTTTTTTTTTTTTAATTTGACGAAAATATCGTTATATCTACAAAAACAAAAAAATAGGCAGTCAGGACTTCCGACTGTCCGAAAGGGATAGTATCAGTAAAAGTCTGCCCCGCCCTCCCGCTCCGCCCAGAGCGGGAGAAGGTATTTGACAATTTCCTACCCAGAAAAAAAAAATGGGGGCTGCCGACAGAAGTGAACACTTAAAACTGGAATAGGTGATCTGTAACTCAGGACCCTCCTACCTCAGACACCTTTCTCTATTTAAGATTGTACATTTTATTAACCAGTGCCTGTAATATGATGTTGAGATAAATAAAGATTTATGATTATGATTATTATTATGACTTAAAAGCGTATACATGTACACACACGGCTACAAGTTTCCAGTATACGCTGATCTCTCATTGTACGGAAATCATACACAATGCGAGATCAGCATATTGGAAATGTGTAGCTTGATGTGTAGCCGTTAGTACACAGGCCGCTGCGCGTCACCAGTCTGGCGCAACACGTCACATTACCATGTCGGTGACACGAACCCATTTGTTTTGCCCCTACCAAAAATTGCTCAACGCGGCTATAGAAGTTTTCACTTCAAAAATATGTAATACGTACAAACGAACATAGAAGTAGAACATTTTAGAAATCGGTTAAAAAATAAATGAAGATGCAGCCAATGACGCAGGAGGCAAACTGAAAAAGGTATTTTCTGAGTACCTTTGGATCAGGGGTAGGTATTAGGGACTTAATGATTTCACAATAACAGTCACTTTTTCATCAAGTTTTTGCAGTACAAGAGTTTAATCACGTACTCTTTAACACCAAAGTTTGAGCTACAGCTACCTGTAATTTTCCAATTGTACTATTCATTGCGTTCAACATGAATCAACTTCCAGAAAGATGAAAGTAAATTAAATGCGCGCCATCAAAATTATTGTAAACTAGTAGACCCCATAGACGTTTTCCTGTCTAAATTTAGATAATTAATACAAAATTCCCATAGGAAATGCACTTTCAGCTTTTCCAAATTTCCAATTTTCCCAACATCAACGGCAACTTTTTTTATTCTTTCCCTACTTACGAACATTTTAGAACAAAAATTTGCCAAATCGTGGACGATTTTGTAAATTTTTGTTATAAAATGTTTGTCTTTTGAAGAGATGCGTTTACCAACGCACAGCGTTTCATTTTTAGGGTTCCGTAGTCACCAAGAAACCCTTCTTTTTTCGCCATGTCTGTCCCCGGCTTAGTTCAGAGCCTCTTAGTAGTAAAAGAAAGCTGTAATTTGACATGGACATACATATTAATTACGCTGACAAAGTGGTAAAATAAAGCCTTAAAAAAATTGGTGCTACTACACGTAAAGTGGCGATGATATTTTTTTCTAGTCTATCCCATGGTGTGGGGTATCGTTGGATAGGACGTTCAAAAATATTGCTGGTTTGGGAAAACTATTTTTGATTCAAAGATCCGTTTGCGTAATATTAAGCTTTAAAGTACCTACTATTTTTGTTAGAGTCAAGTGTGTCAGCTAAATGGTTGTTTTTGGATATGTTAAAAAAATTATGGCAGTAGTATAAATAAAGAAATTGAAAGGAAAACTTTCACAGCTAAGTAGGCTTTACAAGTTAACGAGTAATAGTCGATCAACTTATATTTGCAGTTGGAGAATTTACCTACGACGCGCGACGTATGTATGGGAGAACATGATTTTCACCTACAATGTTAATTTGTTTTTGGGATAAATTCATCCCAACTACGGAACCCTTCATTGTGCGTGGTCAGACACGCAATTGGCCGGTTCTTTTACTATAATATATAGATAGATTGTTAGGTTGATTGTAGGTGAGCAGTGTTGGACGGTGGGCAATGCATAGAGAACGCTGCTGCCCATTCTCTAGTAAGTCCCTTAGTTGCCTTTTACGACACCCACGGGAAGAAATGGGATGTTGCTATTCTTTACGTCCGACACAAAACGGTCAATAGGTGCTTTTTTTTTTTTGTTTTTTTTTTTTTTTTTTTTTAAACGTTGCCCCACACTAGGAATTTCTCCTGCATCGTGGGTGCGTTTACAAACATTTAAACTCACATTGTAAATGATTTAATCATCACTGCTCTTAAAACGGTGAACGAAATCATCGTGAGGAACCCGCCATGTCCTAGAACAAAAAATTGGAAGACATGTGACATTTATCAACCCGCACTGGGCCCGCGTGGTGGATTACGGCCCACTGCCTCTCACAGAGAGGAGGCCTGTATCCCAGCAGTGGGAAAATTATAGGCTAATTAAGCTAGATGGTTAGGCTCCAATCACACGGCAATGATCAGTACGTATTTTATACGATTTTTAGATCAAATGGCAGTCTTACTGCATTTGTTTTCAATCGTATGGATAGTGGAATTTTTTACCATTATCTCCAACGCCATGTGTGTGGCCTTAGATTAACTTGAACAATGCTGATCTAACAAAAGCTTTTTTCCTACGGCTATAAGTTACAAAACTCACAAAGCAGGATCTCACAGAGTAGAGGCCTGTGTCTCAGCAACGTGCTATGTTAAATATGCTTATAGGCAACAAAACATATTAAGAAGTGCTTTGTGGCCAGGCAGCGATGGAGCAGAAGAGTCCTGGAGTGGAGACCGCGTATCGGGAAGCGTAGGTGGGATGCCCCCAGCTAGATGGACCGACAACCTTGAGAAGGTGGCTGGGTCAGACTGGATGCAGAAGGCGGAGGACTGGGTGTTGTGGCGCAGCCTGGGAGACGCCTATGTCCAGCAGTGGACTGCGATAGGCTGAGTTGATTGGTTGATACTTGATTGTGGCCAGCATTTCAAAATGGATTATTCGATGACTCGTCAACACGGAAACCTCCAAATCTTTCCAAAAGATCAATGCCCTTGAAATGCCGGTCACGTCGGTCTCAGGAGTAAACTCGTCACTATCAGTCACAAATATTTGCCTCATCGTGCTAATCTTCGCTTTAATCCTCTTTCAGGTTTAAAGGTATTAACGAGAAAGCCCGATCTAGTTCATGCGTCATTCTTGTGGCTATCTGAAGGTTGAACAATGGCTAATTAAGGTTTATAGATAGTCATTTGAATGACAGGCAAATATTCAAAAATGGGACAAGGGTCTTTGGATTCAAAGCGTTAAAAAGCGGAAACAACCGTTTCAGGTTTCAGAATTACTCTGTTAGACAACATTATTTTTAGTATAGGCGAAACCTGAATATAGTTTGTTCAGAATAAGGAACTGAATCGATTTCAATAATTTTTACTCCATGTTATATTTTGTCCCAAAAATATTTCGTGTAATGGAAAATGTTATGACCATTTAATTACTTACAATCGCCGTACGGTTAGGTACCTACTGCCAAATTATTATCAATGAGCGCAAGACGATCCTGGAGGCGCGGGGGTGACATTAGCTTGTTTTTGTACGGACAACCCGGTAACATAACAACCTTATAACTTTGTGATTTTTCATGATACAGTTTTGTTTTTTGTACATAGATCGTTTCGGGTTTCACATATACTAAAAATAATGTTGTATATGTCTTGCTTGATATTTGTTACCAATTTCTATAATTTTGCTAAATCACCGGTTCAGAAATCATTGATCTTGCTTTAATCACCTTCCACTCCATAATCTTGTACCTCTATATTGTAAACTCACTCATTAACTCCAGTTATAGCTTCCTACTGTGAATTAGAGTCATAAATAGCTTTCGAAATATTACATTTTCTACCATTCGCAAGTATTTTGGCACGAAAATATCATTCTGAGTACAGATCTCCATTAATATTATTAGTATTTACGATTCTATTGATACAACATGTCTTTAGGTGACATATTTACTCCTATTTCCTCGACACGCGTTGTCATTTAAAGACTTGTATTTTTGGCAATAAATTCAAGGTTCCAAAATATATTTGATTCATCCTTGTTCCGTCATATTTCCTTGTCATCATCGGGACGAGGTGAACATTAGTTCATTGTTTGCAAATTTTACAGGAATGTGGTCAATGTCTTGTATTTTGAAGTTTTACGTTTTTATTGCAACGTCTTTAGCATTATAAGCTCTTAATCAGGTACGTGATCACGGCCATTAAACTCAAAGTTATCAACGTTTTACCGAAACCATAAGTCCAACGTTTTGGAAACAAGGAAAACGCCTCATGGTTCATGTTTTATTCTCCTACTTATGATCTTTTTACGATTGCTTTACTGTTTAGGAAATAAAAACAACCTACATACATTTCCTTCTAAAATTCAGTTGAAGGAAATGGGGTCATAATTATCTCTGTAAACAAAAGTTTATTTCACCCATGTGCTACATATTTTTGATCTAACTATCCGTCTTGATGAACATTTTATTACGAGTCTGCCTAGTTCACAGGTATTTAGATCTGGTTAGTTATTTTGTATATATTTTGAAGGTCATCTGGTAGATGGGTCTCTTATAGTTAGATCTGGTTAGTTATTTTGAATATATATTTTGAATGTCATCTGGTAGATGGGTCTCCTGCCACGATACTAACAATTGTGTCAGTGCCAGGGCGGCTGAGAGTGTCATGCTCACTAAAATGTCTAGCTGATGGTGGCGTATGTGTTGGATCATTAAGTTCCCTTCAAAATGGTTGAGCTAAATGGTGCTGATCCATGCGTCATGTTCGTGAACGGGCGCCGTCAGTAGGGACTGGTCATTTCTTAGCTGCCACGGCTTATTTTAACTTAGTATTTTAGTTGTTTTTTATATGTTTATTACGGACGCTTTTAACGTGCACGTCTTTCTACATTGTTCTCACATGTATAATTTCAACATAAATTATGTAACCAATACTATGTAACAATATTTTGATTTAAAAGAGTGTCCGTGGAGTTTCTTGCCCGTTCTTCTCCATAGGAACCTACTACGCTTTGGAATGGGCAACTAGCTTCATCTGACTGACTGACCCCTTGACAATTCAAAAGTGCCTTTATTAGGTTTATTTGAAATAAATGCTTTGAGTTTGAGTTGAGTTGAAATTAACTCATGCGATGAACGATGACTGCTGATTACATAACACGATTTGCTCTAAATTGCTCCTCGGCTTTGGTTACAGGATTTCTTTCATTTCCTTTATTACCATAATTTCTTACTTTGAACATAGGTAGGTACCTCAGAACAAAAGCTAAAGTTATAATGTCATCATTTAGAAACTTATGCCGCTGCATAAATCATGCATTATTCTAATTGGTAGTGAGTAAGTGATTAGCACTGATTACACTGTCGTCGTCTGAACCAATTATTTCACTGATTGGTACACTTCCCTGTTTAGTTAACTAATATTACTTGGAGAGGTAGATATTAGCGTGTTGCAATTAGTATTAAGTAAAAATAAACAATTACTGAAACACGACGATTGTCGACTGAGTTGGTGATTGGGATTGACTTGGTGTGAAAAGCAGAAGAGCAGCTCTTGTGGTGATAGCACCACAAAAGCTGCTCTTTTGCTTTTTGATTGACGTTTGAGCTTATGCCTCTCTTAGGTAAGCGGTTACCTTTTTTTGGGAAATTCTCAAATAACTTCTCCTGCTCGTGTCAGACTTTTACTGAATAAACCCCACCCGTGTTCCTTCAGTTGCCTGTGTGCCAGGGCCATGGTGGGATACCATGGCCCTTTTTAATTGAAAATGTTTTTTAATTGATGATGAAGTTTAATTAAAAAAAAGAAATTGCGTTACATATTGTGGGGCTTGCGGTTATGTAAAAGTAAAATGTATTATTTGTAATTCAATTTAATGTTAATATCTAATCTTATTTCATCACTCTAATTAGTATAAAATTTTGTTTGCTATTATTGTAATAATTTAAAATGTATTGAATAGTTGTATGAATAATGTGCATGCATTTAAGTGACGTATTTGCACAGAATTGAAGACTCGTAATTACCTACTGTTACTATAGTTGTAAATATGCGTCGCCTTGCCCAATAAATAAATAAATAAGAAATAACAGCCGCACGGGTCGATAGATCAGATTAAGCTACGCTTGCCACGGTCGGTTCATGGATGGGTGATCTTTACATACCAAGACTCGTGCCTCGAAAAGCACGTTAAGTCGTTGGTCCCGGCTGTCATTTGTATAAGATAAATTATTTTTATTTCTGTAAGGTTTGTACAACTTTTACACGTCAATCATATTTTAAAAACTAGATGAGGTCGGCGTTTCCTATCTGACTACTCTGAGAAGAAAGGCCGAAACAAACTCAGAGGTCTTAGTCTATTTTAAAGTCCAGACATAATCTTGGTCAGATCATGTGAAGGCCATGCAGATTGGTGTCTGAAATGGTCTTTTGAGGAAAGAATTTCACACAGATTGAGTGGACCTGACCAGTCAGTGCACGCATTTGTCAGTAATCGTGCAGCTCTACTCAGAACCCTTAAGTTCTGAGTAGCTCAACGATGCGACGATCAATACCAAAGAAAGGACATTTGGGTAGGCCGCATATATGACTCAAACTGCCAGACCATGATTAACACTAAATGAGAACAAAAGAAAAGGAAAAAAAAAATAACCCACTAGTCTTCACATTCACAATAATTGAAATAATATAATACTTTACAAGTAAATATTCATATCATTGTGTATAAAATAATAATTAAATGTCACTGTATATAAAATAATAAAAGTTAGCAAAAAAACTTCAAACAATAAAAATAAACCACCTCAATATGTAAAAAAAAAATTGGAGCAGCTCAATCCCAAGCCTTTTGTCCGCAATATAATCTTTATCGGTATAAAAGGCTGTCTGGCACAACTTACGTTTAATTAATGATTTGAATTTATTAAGGCTTACATCGTGGCTAGGAAGTTTATTATAAAAGCGTATACATTGACATCGGAACGAGCCACCTATTTTCTTGAGCTTTGTTGTAGGTACAACAAATTTATGTTTGTAAAAGCATATACCTACCGATGCCTCATCATAAGGATTGAAGCGAAATGCGAATATAATGGACGAATGCGCAAATAAATCTAAGCCAAATAACCTACTATTTCAAATTGTGGTCAGAATTTTCGATCACGCGTTAGTCTCTACCTATAACCAGTGAGTAATTCTTTCAATTTATTATATTAGTACGTAGCTAGGTAAATTGATCTTAAAACCCCATTCATTTATAGTAGGTATATGACGTTGTTCTAAACGTCAATATACTTACTTTATTTAATACCTATGTGCGTTAATGAACGAGGAAATAACGTTTAGCTCATACATAGCTTACTAAGTTTTTCCGTAGGATCAGCTGTTTATTTTTTTAAACCTGGTGTGAAAATATCGTCTGTAAGCCTCTATTCCCTCGATCACCAATGTTTGCTTTCAAGAAGCATTGCTATTTAAAAAGTTTGAAATGTAAACGAGGTGCCAGGTTTTTGGCTGGTGAAATTGCTGAGCTACACGAGGGGACTCTTTTTAGGGTTCCGTAGTCAACAAAGAACTTTTATAGTTTCACCATGTCCGTCTGTCTGTCTGTCTGTCCTCGGCTTAGCTCAGAGACTCTTAGTACAAGAAAACTGTAATTTGGCATGGGTATATTATTCACGCCGACGAAGCGGTAAAATAAAGTCTTGAAAACTATTTTTTTAGGGTACCTCCCTTATATCTATCTCTATCTCTGACTTGAATGTGCCCTGGCGGCCGAGAGTATGTCATGCTGACTCAGATGTCTCGCTGATGGTGGAGTGTGTATTGGATCATTTAGCTCCCTTCAAAATGGTTGAGCTGAATGGTGCTGATCCATGCGTCATGTTCGTGAACGGGCGCTGTCAGTTGGGACTGGTCATCTCTTAGCTGGTTCTGTTTGGTGCCGGACGTTAAGAATAGCACTTCCCTATTTCTACCCGTGGGTGTCGTAAAAGGCGACTAAGGGACTTACTAGAGAATGGGCAGCAGTGTTCTCTATGCATTTTAACACCATACTGCGATCGACAACCCGCCAGCCAAGCGATTATGGCAACCCCCCTTTGGAGGAGGCTCATGTCCAACAGTGGACTACTTTCGGCTGCAATGATGATGATGGATGATGATCTCTTAGCTGCTTATTGCTAGCTAGCGGCTTATTTTTAATTATTTTAGTTTTGAAGTGTTTTTTTTTATCTTTTTATCACGGACGCTTCTGACGTTTTGCATCGTTCTCACATGTATAATTGCAATGTGAATGATGTAACCGTTGTAACCAATACTTGTATCAATATTTTAATTTAAAAGAGTGTCCGTGGAGTTTCTTCCCCATTCTTCTCCATAGGAACCTACTACTCTTTGGAATGGGCAACCAGCTTCATATTTAATTTTCTAACTAACCGACTTCTTGACAATTCAAAAGTGCCTGTAAATGGTTTAATTGAAATCAATGCTTTGAGTTTGAGTTATACGTAAAGTGGGAATGATATTTTTTCTCTCTTCTATCCCATAAATGGGGTATCGTTCGATAGGCCGTTCAACCCATTTCAGACCATTTTTCGATTTTTTGTTAGAGTTAAGTGTCACCCCTGCCAGCTAAATGGTTGCTTTTGGATAAGTATGTGAATAAATTCATGGCAGTACAATAGAACGAAATTAAAAGAAAAACTATCACAGCTAAAGTTTTATAAGTTAACAAGTAATAGTCGACCAACTTACATTTGCAGTTGGAGAATTGACCGCGACTATCTATGTATGGGAGAACATGTTTTTAAACCACAATATAATGTTAAGTTTTTTATTAGGATAAATTATTAATCCCCACTACGGAACCCTTCATTGTGCGTAGTCCAACACGCACTTGACTGGGTTTTTTTTTTTCTTAAGCCATCTTGGTCATACTGACTTATCTACATTGCTATAAACAGATAAAATGCGCAGGAATGAAAATAATATGAAAATAAGACGAAGGTCATGGTGTGTCAAAGAGAAATAAAATAACCAAAAAGAAATAGGTAAGAAAAACGAATGAAAAAATGAATGAATGATACGTTGTAATTATAAAAAAATATTTCATTCATTTATTACACGAGAATTGTGTTTCAGAAGAGGATGTGTCGGTGTGTGATGTGTAAATAAATGATAAGAGTGTGGAGCAAGTGAATGTGTCTGTATGTTTGGGGAATCTGTTTACAAGAGATGGAAATATTGATGAAGATGTGAAAAGGAATGTGAGTGAATGCAGGAAATAAAGTGAATGGTGATATACACGCGATTATGACCAACCGGTCGATGTCCAAAAAGGCTCGACGGGCTGTTCACAATCACGAAGTGAATGTTGGGTGTGGCAAAAGAGGCATGAAAGTAGAATAAATGCTGCGGAAATGCCTTCCTTGGGAAGAATGTGTCGTGTACCTAACTATTAATGATAGGCTGAGGAATGATGTGATAAGGCAACGTTGCGGTTTAAAAGAAGATGCATTGATAAATATTGCAAAGAGTAAGCTTAGATGGTTTGGTCATGTTGAGAGGATTAATGAAGGCGACTTAAAAAAGTTACGTCAGATGTGAGTGGAAACGGTATGGGTGATGTTCTTCAGAAAGCTCAGGTGCGTAGTACTCGCGACCGGCGTGCTCGTATAACCAGTACCCCAAGTGTAAGTTTGCAAGAGAGTAAACGTAACTATTTCGTTTGCGTTAAAATTTGACCGATAGATCTTATGCTAAGAGTATAAGAGTGAGAATAAAAATCTTAACGCAAACGCGCTAGTTACGTTTACTCACTTGCAAACTTACACTCGGGGTACAGATGTATGAACGTAAACGAAGCAAAAAGAGTATGTAAGGATCATAGCTGGTGGCGTTCTGTAATTTCTGCCTACCTTCATCGGAAGAAGGCGTGAGTTTATGTAAGTATGTGTGCATGAATTAGTAAAGTCAAAGAAATGAAAGTCGCAATTTCCACAGCGCATTTCACCACAAGCAATAACTTCATTCAAAATATTGCTCCAAAACCTACCACTGTCTCATGAAGCAACACCAAAGATTCCATGTATTCTGTAGGTACAAGCAGGTCAAACTACCCAAAACTGACAAATTTTCCCAACCAACCTTGAACCTTATCCTGTAGGGATAAAGTTGAAAATCTATTAAAGAAATTTGACAGATTGTAGTAGCTTGATGTGCTTGCGTCTGTACCTAATACGTGACCGGTCATAAGGTCGAGTTTAGACTCCATTTATTTTCTCAGTTCGTGCGTTTAGCGAAAAGGCGGCAAACCAAGTGAGAAGTTGAGCAATGAATAACACCAAACCAACCGTTAGTCGTCAAAAAGCTTCAATCCGTATGCGCCGTTCTTGTGCAGCTTATCAGTACCTAATCTATGAAAACTGGGTACCTACTACACAGGCTAGTGTCCGTATGGATTGAGGAGCCATGTCTCATATTTAAACGAGGGTACTACCAATATATAGTAGTAAATTAGCCGATAGCTTTTCTTAATAGAAAATTATTGTTCTCTGTATATACTGCACTGACTGCCTCTTGAGCAAACTCTGCAGACGTAGAAAACGTTTAAGGTGGACCCCGCAAAATATTTTTTTTCTTATGTTTTTTTGCAATTTGCAGGTAAGTGTCAGGTTATATCTTAATCAAAATGTGATCGCGACCATAACAAATATGTATTTACAGAATTATAACCATTAGAATTATGAATACACCTCTCTAAGTAAATTATTGATTTTTATTTTTATAAATGTATTTATAATTAAATATTAAGTACATAAATAACAAAGAATGTGATTGAACACAACACAACACCTCTCTTAGTTAGGTTTGTTCCATAAACAAGTCTCTTATAGAAAAGTTCCTGTGGAACAAATACTGAGATAAGATAATCGAAAAATGCTTTTAATTTTCATTTAATTGGATCTAGCGACTATGCTATGGTGGCTATACCCAAGTTTACCTACAAGTAAGTTTGTACTTAAAATTACAGCATATACTTCTGTATGTGTATGCTGTAATTTTGGTAAAAGATTCACGTAATTTTTATCACCAACGGCTAGTCATATTCAAATATAGAAATCGTCGTAAACACCCATCTAGAACATAACTCGTATGTAACTTACGAGCCGTTAAACCGAGACTCTCCATGACCTCACCATTCGCCACCAATGCTAACGTTTCCGATCGTTTTCCGATACGATATTAGTATTCCAGTCGCCTCCTTAATCACTGCTCTGTACAATATTGCATTTAATTGTATACTATTTAGCGAATGCATGGTCGAAGTGAATGCTAAGAGGTGGAAAAGGGACATTTGGCAGCTGGCAGAAAATTTGAGGGATTTCAAGTGGTCTTGCCGAGCTGCAGGTTTAGCACGAGAATCGTAGAGAAGCGTTTTGTCGACGAAAGAGTAGACAAAAATGATGTTTCCTTGTAGACAGGAGAACATTTTCGGTAGACAAACGATTTCTAGTCTACAGTAGAGCAGAAATAGGAAGCGTCATGTCACCTTGGTGGTGCACCAAAGAATTGTTGATGCAGCATAACCAGCTGTCCTAGATAATAATCTTTTTCCGCTTCTTTAATTTAATTTAATAATTTTATTTTATTTTTGTACTCAAACGATAACTACTAACCCAAAGCAACTCCGTACTAGTTTGTATAATATATATTCGAAAAATGTATTAATAGAGAGAGAGCCAGGGCTCTCTCTCTATGCCAGGGCACCCATAACATAAGTTTAATCTTAGCTGGGGTGCCGGAGATAATAATCAGTGATTTACGCAGTTTAAAAAAACAATATTGTCATCGTACTAACCTATCGCCTTTGTATAAATTGTAAATTTGGAAATAAAACTTATTTCCAAATTTACAATTTATTCAAAGGCTTTTCTATTCTATTATATTCTAATCTCAGGCTAGTACGCTGTCTAGCTCTGTTGGGCGATTGTTGGATCACCGTAATTAGCATATAATGTTCCCACTGCTGGGACTCAGGCCTCCTCTCGGTGAGAGGGAGTGGACCGTAATCCACCACGTGGGCCCAGAGCGGGTTGGTAAAAGAAGGAAAGAAAGAAAGAAAGAAAATACATTTATTTAGCACAGGCACACAAATATACACCAAATAAAAAAAAATAAAAATAAAACAAGTAAAAAGTAGATGTAGCGCTCTATGTCTACATGTCTTCGAATTTTTGGTTCTAGGACTTGCCGGTTTCCTCACGATGTTTTCTTTCATCGTTTTGAGAGCAGTGGTGATGTAATAATTTACACAAAGTAAAGCGCCTGCCTGGGTTCGAACTTATGACCTACAACTCGTAAGTCGCGGCCATTACCACTGGGCCATCACTGCTCTTACCAATCACCAATGCTGTCAAACTCTTACTTGCCTGGTACGGATAAGTACTAGGTATTTCCTTCTTTTAAAGTGGTTTAATTCTAGCTGGATACCTACCCAAATTGTACCAATCAATCGATCAATTCGTAGGTACTAATTAGTTCTACCAGTCTGTGTGGTGCCGGACGTAAAGAATCGCACCTCCCTATTTCTTCCCATGGGTGTCGTCAAAGGCGACTAAGGGACGTACTAGAAAATGGGCAGCAACGTTCTCTATGCATTTTAACACCATACTGCGATCCCCAACCCGCCTGCCAAGCGTGGCGATTATAGCAATCCTCCCCCTTTGAGTGAGGGAGGCCTATGTCCAGCAGTGGACGTCATTCGGCTGAAAGGATGATGATGATGATAACCTTTCTCTTTTATAATTATCTTCGCCAGTATATCAAAGAGTAGTTTTTATAGCACGGGATCAGCTTGCTTTGAAACTGCTTATCTAGACAGGTGAAATTGCCTACAGAATACGAGTATAATAATGAGCAAAGTGCCCGACAGGATCCATAATGGTTTCATTATATTTTAAGTTAAGTACCACTTTATTTTCAACCAACAAGACACTTCAAGTGATCAGTTAATTGGTAAGCATTTAGAAGAAAATCTGAATTGGTTGATTGATTGATTCAACCAATGGCGAATGATGATGTTGATTGGTTGGCTGTTGATTCATTCTTGCCTTCTTTACACTACTTTTGACAATCTACCTGTCTCGATTCTGAGGTCGGGATTGAACGACAGGTACAACAATTCTATTGACAATTGATTGATTTATGTACCGGGATTGACCAAAGCCTGTGCTAACTCAGTAAATAGCGGCTTATACAGGGTCAAATTGAATTAGCTAGCGAAACTACGCAAACGTGATGGGTATCGATATCTAAACATGATCAAGCAAAAAATTTATTAATTGGATGAGTTTTTTTTTTTGAGGTCGTCAACCGCAGTTAGTGTTGTCACTTGAAATATCAGTTTAAAAAATCTGGTATTTTTTTTGTAAAATTCGCAGACATGATGGATATCTAAATATATGGATATCTAAACATGATTAAACAAAAGAAAACAGATATTCTCAATCCATACTTCAAGTAACAACACTAACAGCGGTCGTTGACCACAAAAAAAAAACATCAAATCTTTTTAATTTTATTTCGTCGTGTTTATAAATCACCCATAACGTCTGCCGAGTTTCGCTAGCTAATTTAATTTGAGCCTGGTTAATAGGTTCTACTTAATCCTACACCTGCTACCCAAGTAGCGAAGTACGCAACAGCTGTAAGATTTAACTAAAAAGAAAAAAAACATCAATAAACCCAACCAATTTTAATTTTCCGTTCCTCTTCACAAAGATATGGTATTTGGTGAATGATAAAACCGTTATTATAATTACTTATATAGGTACCTCGGACCTGCCTCATTCAAATCTGGGCGAGCCCAAAATGTTTTTCCAAGTAAGTCATTCATGATGTCATAGGTATGATCCGTGTATTAATTACATCCACAGTTTACGTCCGTCGATAATCGAAAACTAAGGAAAACGTTAAGACAAGAAAAGTTATTAATAAATAAGTTGTACCTAATAACCCAACAGCTAAGTGGTCAGACTGGCAATTGAAGAGTCCATAATTATTTATCTATTCATAAAACTTTTTATGCTGAAGCAGCGGAGGTCCTGTGGCATGTTGGTGGCATCGGCCCCGATGTGACTATGAGTCGTAGGTTCAAATCGACAGCGCGTAGTTTACTTTGTAACCTTCCAAAAAGGAGGAGCTTATATGTTCGGCTGTATGTTTGTTATTTTTTTTTATTTATGTTTGTTCACCAATTTCTCCGTTAATTATGTACCGATTTTGATAATTCAATTTTTGTTTAAAAGGGTATACCCCCGAGGTGGTCCCATTGCCACTAAATCAGAATCTGATGATGGGATCCCATGGAAATCAAGGGGAACCCTCAAATTTTATAGGCAAACCTATAGCGATTTGGATATTTTTTATAGAAACTCGTGCATTTGCTCTCGGAAAGCACCATTTGGTGAAGTGGAACTGATTATGGAGACCACAGATGGCCACTGGAACAATATAACAATAAGTATTTAACGGGTCGCGATTCGATTAGGTACTTTAATGTGGTTGCTAAGCAATTTATGCCTATCATATGCATATGGTGAGTGGCAGTTCTCCTGGTTCTTACCAGGAGAACTCCTCAACAATCAACGTCCCAGCATCGGGAAAAGCAATATTTTGTAAAAGGTGATGAGTAGTTAACATAAATTAAACACTGACCCACTAAAAAGTGAAAAATAACTTTAAGTTCGGAAGTCGGTGGCAATAAACTAAAATACAGATCCAAAGACACCGACTTCCGAAATTAAGGTTATTTTTCACTTTTTAGTGTTATTTTTGGGAGTCGATTATTTTTTTTTGTAAAAAGTGTCTTTTGCTATTTCTTTCATCAACACTGCAAAAACAATGATTTTTTTTACATTATTAATGGTGATTTTGACATTATTTTTAATGATTTTGACATTATTTTTAATGATTTTGACATTATTTTTAATGGTTTTGACATTATTAGTTATGTAATTTTTTTTTTTTTTGTCCTTCTGGCTTCGCACGGTTTGTGCATTTAGCCAATGTCACGTTTTAGTTCTTGTATAGTATTGATGAAATGAATTATAAATGCATGATGATGCTATCGCCGCCCACTCCCCTTGAGTTTCAGTAAAGATGTGGCACTTTACTGAGACCTCACGCGGACTTCTTGAGAGAACTTGAAGCGAAGTTGCACTGTTTTGTTTCATTTGCCTACACTAATGCACGTTCACAAACACTTAATGGTTAATAATCCACCATTATTACACATTAATATTCGGCTAAACACAAATTTTGGAAAATTAAACAAACTGCTGAACATGACGCTTCACTTTCCCGCCAAGAAGTCTAGTTATGTAATTACTAACAAATTGGATTTTATGATCTGTAAAATAAATAATTTGATTTGATTTTTCCGAACGAAAACTGTCGATAAAAGTTCATAATACAACTGGCTCGAAGGTTTGAGATTGGACTAACAGTATTATGAGACGGATTCTGTCTAGGCCCGAGTGATTCTTACGGCTCAGTCACAAAGAGATGACGCCTGAGTCTCAGCGGTGGGAAGTAACATTACCTACATTTATAGGCTCAATAAACATTTATGATTATGATTTATGATTAAGTTAAATTATTTATCAATTATTGTTTCATTATCTTATAGTTAAACATTGCTACTGTTATTTCAAACTGAAGTGTCATTACAAGTGGCAGGATTAGTAATTTATTGCGCCATTAAACACTTCTAAAAACCTACGTACCAGAATCAATCATTCGAAGGGGAATGTCTGTACATAAAAACCCATTTTTAGGGTTCCGTACCAAAATGGTAAAAAGGAACCCTTATGGTGAGACTAAGTCTGTCTGCCTGTCACACCTGGATATCTCAAGAACTATTGAACTACTAACTATCTCAACTCATGCTATCAACTTGAAATTTAGAATAGTTTTAGATGACGTTTGCCCAACTATTTTTCAAACAAGAAAGAAATTAAAAAAATATATCTTTTTTGCAAAATGGACTGAAAGGGGGCTTAAAAATTTTAAGTAGGGCTACTAGGGCATGTGGTGTATCATACGAAAGAACGCTGTTTGCACATTCTAAATTTTTTTTTAGTTTTTTTTAGGCAGCATAGTTTCCGACAATTGATGAAAATTTTTTAAATAAATACTTTATCTCCGAAGTTTGCATAGATAAAAATCTGTAATTATTCTATTTGATAGAAGTTTAAGTAAGATTACAGGAAAAATAAAACAATGTCTCTAAATAGCACAGTTTTTCAGAAATCATCAACATCATATATACGTACGGAACCCTCGGTGCGCGAGTCCGACTCGCTCTTGTTTAATTTTTTGTTACTTAAAGCATTTTCTATTAGTTTGACATTATTTGAAAATTGACAAATGCGCTCGTATCCAGAAAATGGTTAGCGTCCTTGTTAGCAGCATTAAAATTTAAATTGGTTTCTACCGTTGCATTAACACCAAATGAATTACCTTCCTAAAAACATGACATGCTGATGGTTGCTAATTTTAATAACCACTGCGCGTTTTCGTCCCGGTTACCAAGGAATACCAGTTGAAATGCAGCAATAATTGGGAAAAATGTCGTGATTGGAAGGTTTTTGATCTCTGAACATTCTTGTAGTGCGTGAAGTCGTACGTAACTGGCTGTTTATTAGCACCCTGACGACATTGCCGTTGTGAACTAATTAGATGTAAGAAAGGCCAAGAGCTCACAGTCACATTTTGCGAACTAGTAGGTAGGCACCTACTCGTCAAATTTTTAGGGTCGCCTCAGTAGACTAACTAAGAGCCGATCCTAAATGAAATAGAATTAGGCTAGGCAGAGATTGCACTGAAAGAGTGCCTGTGTGAGACTGACACAGCGTAAAAATTGGCTAAGTTTATTGATGATAAAAATAATGTGTACAAGTCATGCCTATTTACCGCAGGATTTGATGAAAACTGAAGTGGTGCCGAGCAACTATAGAATAATTTCACTAACCACAATTATCGGTAAAGTGTTTGACAGGGTGCTCGATACTCACCTCGCTGGTTATCTAGGATTGCATAATGCAGTTTGGTTTTCGCCAAGGGCTATCTGTCGAGAGTGCTTTAATAATGTTGAAGCACACTGGCACCCTGCCAGGGTTGCGAGTTTGTCCGAAAGGGATATCGTGGCCCTGGCACACAGGCAAATGAAGGAACACGGGTGGGTTTTAGTCAGTAAAAGTCCGACACGCCCTCCCGCTCCGCTCAGAGCGAGAGAAGTTATTTGACAATTTCCCACCCAAAAAAAAAATCACTGGCTATACTATACCGACCGCAAAACACCTGTTTATGAATGTTTCCTGAACCTCTCTAAAGCATTTGATCTGGTTGACAGAATACTATGGAGAAAGCTACAGCGAGAGGCATAGCCAAACGCCAAACATATAGCTATCTTGTCTTATTGCAAATCAGACGAACTGTATCAAGTAGTGTTCGAGAAAGTATCTCCCCAGAGATACTTTATCGAACCCTTACAAACTAGAATGCTGGGTATGGCAGGGAGGTTTATCATCACCAGAGCTATTTGAATTAACTGTTCGAAGAGCAATAACACTTATGTTGGATGTCGCATTGATGATACATCAACTACGCAGACGACATGGTGTTGCTCAGCCCGTCGATTAGTGGTCTGAGAAGGCTGGTGGCTTTATGTAGGTATGTGAAGGATATGCTGAAAGACATGTTCTAAGGTATAACTCTGTTAAGAACTGCTGACCTTTGTTGGGGAAAACAAGAGCCCACACTACTGCTTGGCGGTTCAGCCATAACAAGAGTCAAGCATTTTTAAGTACTTAGGTCATATAGTCACTGAAGATTTAAAGGATGATATGGACATTGAAAGAGAACACAGGGCGTTAGCTGTGAGGTGTGTTGGCTTGCAGGTTTGCTAAGTAGTCAGTGGATGTTAAAATCACTTTATTCAAGGCCTTCTGTCAAACTTTCTAAATCAGCAGCCTGTGGGTCAACTTTACTCAACCCTATAATGCGTTGCGTATCGAGTATCATAACGCGTTCAAAGCGTTGCTGCCATGGGGTTCCCAGGTTCTGTAGTGCTTCTGTTATACTTCTGGTATGTTTTTTTCATGCCAAAACAGATGATTTTTATGCGATAATAAGATTCGTACACCTCAGTCTGGCTCTGGAGAAAGTCTAACAGCTTTTTGTTGGTGTTTGCAACGTGACGTGACACCATGATCTTCGGGCGATTCACTGTGCTGCACGTCAGTGGCTCGGTGACTCGGCTGGGAAACATGATGTCAATTTAGTGCCGTGTTGCCCGTTTTTTAATTGTTGTTTTTATTTTTTTTTAAATGTGCCGTAATAAGCTTGCAACTTGATCTCTTTGTTTGGTGTAACCGTCCACAATATAGTAAGTACCTAATCTCATTGCTATGATAGACCTTAGTCTGTAGTGTAACTTTATATTTCTGTTTTTTTGTATTTCTATGATACTTACCTTTAAAAAATTATAATAGGATAATTAATGTTATATTCTATTCGTAAATAATTCTAGTCTTTGTCACATTATGGACTGTAACGACATTGTAGGTAATGTGTACCACTGTCTGAAATAAAGATTGATTTGATTTTGATAGTAATGAGGCCCAGCAATGTGTCAAATCGGTTTACGGATATCTGATGATGATGTACCTACCTACCTAACAAGACGTTGATTGGTCACATATTTTTCATCATGATCTTATATCCATAATGTCACATATTTTTTTAAGGAAAGCTATAGGTACCTAAGTATAAAATATCTTTCTGGATTCAGTAGTACCTAGTAGTAGTCCTACATATCCGGCATCTACAATGACATGACTGTAGGAATGTACGATTCTGCCCATTAATACTAAAACTAATTAACTAGGTAAGGTTTAAGTAAGTAATAAGTGATGAACATCATTATTGTAAGCTAAACACGTTTTTAGAGTAAAACCTTTTGTTATACAAACGCATTGATTTTCATTAGATTGTAGCATAGTGTTGTTATTGCACACGTGTGTTTAATAATCGGCCCACGATTTGCATTTAATTTATTAAAATCATGCTCTTACCCCGCGTCCTAACCAAAATGGTAGTTCGCGCGAATACGTGAGGGTCGCGTTCTTGAATGTCGCTCATTTGTTCGGAAAACCGGAAGGCGCCCTCTATCAGCGCGACCAAGCGTTTGGTTCGCCTAACAAAATGAACGCGACGATCGCGATGGCGTGTTCGCGGGACGGTCGTTTTGGTTAGGACGCGGCCTTAGAGTAGGTACGCACCTTAATATCGATAGATAGTGTATTATTCTTGGCTTGAACGGTTAACAGGACCTTAAGGTTTTTTTTAAATAAATACGAGGTACATATTTAAAAAAAACCTTTAGCATAACACTAAAATGAATTGATCGGAGCCCTTGGTAGTAAAATATCGCAAGGGACAAGTAAAAGCAAAGAAGATACTTACGATTTCTGTGTAGAACGGATAAGTTTTCTTCGTTTTGTTTTTTCGTTTTGCTAAGTTTATCTTTCCTATTGCAACTTTGTGAGATATCGAAAAATCACAAGAAAAACAGAATTATAGTTTCTCTTTTTTAATAAATATAAAAATTTACAGATTTTTTAATTTTTCTTTAATAATAAACAATTATTTTATAATTGATTGCTGTCGTGACGTTTCATAGTCATTGAGTTGAAACGAAACGCACATTTGACAGCAGACTAGCGATTGGCCTTGCCTGCACACGTCTTGTAAATTGTACGTTTTTGTCATAGTTTTTGTCTACGTTTTCTGTTTTATAATACTTATTTCGTTTATCAACAACAATGGACCATGAAAGCAGACAGTTGGCCCAGGATTTCTTCCTCCGGGAACCGGCGGACCCTCGGATACGGTACGGTAAAATACTTCAACATCTCACAGCAATTTGTCTTGGCCTGTGTCTAAAACAATGTGTTTTTTTTTTCAGGAAGGCTAAGGTCGAGCCACAAGAGGAAGATCCTCATCCAAACCTTAAGGTGGAAATGCAAACAGTCCGATTAAATTCAGATTCTCAGAAACTTGTTTTGGATACACTCAGGTTTATTCACGGCCCTGACTTTAAACTTGGAAGTGCCAGTGTGTATAAGGTAAATGTTTATGTATTTAAATAGCGATTTTCAAAATATTAATAAATCGGTGAATATTTTTTTGAATTTAATTTAATTTAAATTCAATTCTTATTTTATTTTAATCTTGGATAGACTTTCAGAGTTAGGTTCTAAGTCCATGGAGCTGTCATAAAGTTGTGCAACATTTTGTTCCTTATATTGGTGTACATATTTATTTTATTTTATTATAAATATGTGAGGATAAATAAATACCTAGTGAGGTAGCTCACAACAAGACATTTACAAGCCTCCACACAGATCTCATACAATATTGTAATTTCTGTTGTATTGGTACCTCTTCAACAACACAATGTATTACGTATTGTTGTTGTATGCTCACTTATAAATTTCCAGTCTAATTCTACACGTGAAGACTTGTAATTGGCTTCCTCTTGACTATGGTTTCCTTATTATTATGTTTTTAAGCTGTAAGTTTTCCATGTTTTAATACATAAATAAATGTATTGTTGCCTGTCGATATTATTAAATGTAACTGGAGAAACCTCGACTCCTGTCATACAGGATGTCCTAGTTCAGGGGTTTATTTATTTATTTTATTATTTATGGACACAGTAAAATACAGAGCTTAGGGTTGTGACCACATTTATGTAAAGTTTCCTGAAACTTAAGAAAACAAATACATTTAATAATATTTTGATTTATTTCAGGATAAAGGTTCAAACTTGGGTAACCGCTACTGGATGCAGAGAGGTAACCTGATTGTGCAAGGAGGATGTGACTACTCATTGACGGTTAAACCTGAAATAGAGACTTCTGAGGCCAGGCTCCGGGCATTTGCGCTAGCTAAGTTGGAGAGGTTGGTGGTATTCTATTTATATTTGTTTTAATCTTCCATTATTTTATCTTACTCTTTGTCTTTCGCATGCTTTAGTTTCTGAAAATTTGAGTTGGTTGAGTTTTACTAGTAAAGCTACTTAGCTGTGATAGTTTTCCTTTTAACTTCGTTATATACGGTACATATACCCAAAATTTTTTCACATATCCAAAGTTAACATTTATCTGAGGGGAAACTTGACTAACAAAAATGAGCACTGCAACACACCTGTCTCGAAAAATGATTTGCACAGATCCGCAATACTTTTGAACGGCCTATCCAACGACAACCCACAACATGGAACAGATGAGTAAAAAAAAATCATCCCCACTTTGCGTGCAAGGTACCCAACAAAAAGATATTTCAAGGTTTTATTTTAACACTTTTTGCCGTGATTAATATGTATACCCATGCCAGATTACAGCTTTTTAGTACTAAGAGTCTGAGCTAAGATACGGACATGGCAAAACCCTAAAAAAGCCCCAAAACTATTCTTATTCATCAACACGTACACTTGCTTAACTGTTATGTTTAACCTGCTTTTTGAAAACCTTAAACATTCATTATGTTTGTTTGTTTATTACAGGTACAATTTCCTCAAAGTCCACTGTTCAGAAGCTCTAGAAGTGGCTGCTGAAAACATAGAGAAAGCACTAGAAATACTCTTCCTCAAATACTTTAAAATTGATTTCCAAGATAAACCTGAAAGTGCACCAAATAAAAATGAATTGATTGAAATGGTAAATGACGAAAGGGCTGTACTTGATTCAATTTACGATACAAGCTTCAAAACGAAAGACAATAATATATGGATTGTCAAATTGAACCTCGATTATCTAACGAAAATGTACGAAAGCAAAGATGTAGATGTTCCTAAGAAAAAAACTTACACAAACCACACGAGTAGCGTTAAAACGAAACAGAAAGAAGTGTGTAAATTGTATCTCAGAGGTCCTTGTAGATTCGGCGCGAAATGCAAGTTTCTTCACGAATCTAAGGAAGAAAAAGCCCCAGAACCTGTAGAAACGAAAGAAAATACAAAAATAACTTATGAATTAGAAATAAGGTTTCCCGAAGACACTGTCTACCCGTACCAACCTCCTTTAATATTCTTCAAAACGGAAAATAAAACTAAAATAATACCAGAGCTTACGTTTCTAAAAATAACATTAAGACTTTTAGATGAAGCTAAAATTCTAGCCCAGGACGGTATACCATGTGTATACTCCTTAGTCGAACTTCTAAATAATGAGGAAGAAATATTAAACTTTATACAATTTGATACAAGAACTTTTCCTGGTACTACAGATGCCTTATTCCCGCAGCTAATAGAAAATTCCGGTAGTAAAAAGAATCTACCATCACATTATAAAAAAGGTGGAAATAAAGATAATAGAGCTAATATTAATTTTGAAGAGATATTCAGAGAAAATAAGGAGATTGCTAAACGGTTTTCGGAGAAGAGAGACAATGATAGGTACAACAGAATGATGTCTGGCAGAAGAAAATTGCCGGCTTGGAAGAAGAGGAATGAAATATTGAATACCATAAAGAAGTCACAGGTAAGCTGCTTGTTATTTTATCGACACACACATCTTTGCATATATTTTATGAAATTGGTCACACTTTTCCTAGCTCTGGGCTGTCTGCGCCTGGACTCAGAGCCATAACCTACAATTTTAATTCCAACAAGGTTCTAACTTTTATTATTTTAATCATATTTTATATTGTTTGTTTTGTTAATGTGAGGACGTTGTTGGCTTAATAGACTGTAGATCTGTAGACCATTTTTTATTTTGTTAAGTACCTGATACTTTTGATGGGCCTACGCTGTCCTCTCATACTTATTAACACTGTAATTTGAAAACATTGTAAAAGCCATTTTTTTTTTAAAAGAGTAACTGTGGAGTTTCTTGCCGGTTCTTGTCCATAGGAAACGACCAATTGGAACCGTGCACCTAGCTTCTGAAGTTTCATAAGTGCCCATGTAGGCTCATGTGAAATAAAAATATTTTTGATTTTGATTTTGAACCACACAGGTTCAAATAAAAGCTAGGCTATTTTTATTGCACTCAATGCAATAAAAATAGCCAAGTATATACAGGTATCAATTGAGGAGACAAGGGAGTGACCACACTTATCGATGTGCAATCGGCTTGAACCAATCACGTTTAATCACACTTCTCGCGTTAAGTTCGACGCAGTGTCGAGTGACGTCTTCCGATTCGAAACGAGACAATTGACGTCTTTTTCGCTTTTATTGCATGGACTTATAGCTCTTTCTGACCTGCATAAGCGGATTCCGCGTCGATAAGTACACTATATTACTATTTCTTCCCAGTTTATAACTAGAGATGACAGCTGTGCTGCTTGGAAGTTTGTTGAACCTCTTCCCAGCTAAAGCACTAGGAGGTGGTGAAGGGCAGGCGTTTTGGGGAACTGTCTTAAGACATTTTGACGTTCACTATGTGCTGATTCTCAGCCTAATAAAGCGTCCGGCCATGGTTCGGAGAGAGAGTGCATGGGAGGCCGTCACTTCCTTCTGCGAAGCAGTAATGCTCGCGAAGGAGGAGGCGGAACGCGTGAGGGTGAGGCAGGGTTTGCGCCCTCACGCCCCTAGTCGCCGCAGGAGTCGCCCCGGGCGTCGGGAGTCGCAAGCCGAATTCCGACCACCGTAGGCGCGGGCCTGCGGACGGTGAGCGATGGGTAGCTCACCGTCCGATAAGGACCAGGCTCGGGTCGACGGCGCGTTGTGTTCCACGCGCGCCTCAAAGTGATGTCAGCACGAATTGACGGGGTCCATTAGGGCCAATGCCTGCTAGGGTTGCGAGTTTGTCCGAAAGGGAGATCGTGGCCCTGGCACACAGGCAAATGAAGGATCACGGGTGGGTTTTAGTCAGTAAAAGTCTGACACGCCCTCCCGCTCCGCCCAGAGCGGGAGAAGTTATTTGATAATTTCCCACCCAGAAAAAAAAAGCCTATTTTTAATAAATGACTTGTTTTTTGAGGATTCTCTAAATTACAAATCTTCCTACCATGATAATCCCATCAATTTCTCAGTAGAGAAGTATGTTGACTCTACTTATTACATTGTAAAGTGATTTACTTATCTTGGATTTCCCCTCTGCATAATAATCGGAAGCAAGTGATAGTAATCTTATTACAAGTGTTATTCACAACACAACACTTCTATCCTAGAATGACGTTAATACGGCACGAATTAACTACCTAATGCTTCTTATTAATGTCAATGTGGAGTTATATTGTAATAAATTATTATTTATCTTATAAAGGGCAATTAACATAATCTCAAAATCTCAGTTGTAATCTATTACAATATATATAATTAATTTCCTCAATATACTGGGTACCTACTACTAATCTTTAACACGCGTTGATACATCTATCTACTCATAATAAATTATTAATAACTCTCCTAGTAGCTGGCTTTGGTAATCATGAAAGTTATTGTATCTAATTTAAAAAGCTTGCAGACAAATACTTGATTGTAGTATTTTATTTTATGCAGAAAAATGACGCTCATTTTACGGTCATTATTTTGTCAAAATTTCTAATTATAAAATACTGATTGGCTTTGGTAATCATGAAAGTTAAGCTTGCAGAGAAATACTTCATTGTAGTATTTTATTTTTAAGCAGAAAAATGACGCTCATTTTACGGTCATTATTTTGTCAAAATTTCTAATTATAAAATACTGATTGGCTTTGGTAATCATGAAAGTTATGGTACCTAACTTAAAAAGGTTGCAGACAAATACTTGATTGTAGTTCTTATTTTATTTTAAGTAGAACAATTACGCTCATTTTACGGTCATATTTTGTCAAAATTCCTAATGATAAAATACTAATTGTGATGGCGTAACATATTTTGTTTTAGATGTTGGCTGAGCCCTTGGTTATTAAACGATTTGCATAAACTGCAACTTATCTATTTGGTTTATACCTATTAAATTATGTAAGATTAAAACGGCTAATCTTCCCCAGGTCGTCGTCATAAGCGGTGAAACCGGCTGTGGCAAGAGCACACAAGTACCGCAGTACATCTTAGACAATTGGTTGGAGAACTACAACAAAGATGGCGCTGAGCACGTTGAGATCGTGTGTACGCAGCCCAGGAGGATATCAGCTATTGGTGTCGCTGATAGAGTGGCTGAAGAGAGGGTCGAGAAAACTGGGCAGGTGGTTGGGTACCAGGTATGTCTGTTTTTTTTTGTTTAATAGAAAGAAAGAAGGAAAATCATCCTGGGCAGCCTTGCTACGCATCTTTCTTATTAAATAAATAAATAAAAAATTTTATTGCAGACCACATGGTCCATAAAAAACAAAAAAAAAATATAGTTACATAATCCAAAAAAAAAATGAGCCGTCACGGGACGCCTGGCAGATGTGAAACATCGAAATTATTGACACACAACTACATATAGATTGTATAGTAGCGACGCGTCGCCACGCGGCATGCGTCGCCCTGCCAGCAATCGGGTTTACGTGCGGCTATAGATGTATCACATAAAAAAAATACAATAAAATTACATAAACTTACGCCTTTCTTAACATTTACGCGGCTATTTCCAACCGTCGCTTGTAGGTCTTGGTAGCATACATCCTAACAGCGAGGATCCTTAACGATACTGCTTCTACACGTACCAACCCGGGACATGAATGATGCAATTCTGCTTCTCTGAATGGCATTGAATGCGTTCAGCCTCGAACCACAAACATTCCAGACGCACTACAATAGCGCTTCAATCCCATTAGGTGTCTGTAGATGTTATTGTACTGAACACGTATGCCATCCCAAGACTTCTTTAACCTGACCTTTTTTTTCTTCTTTATTATTAGTTCAATTTTACAAGTGCGACTAGCTTCCTCCCGCGACTTCGTCCGCGTGAAGTTTCGGCCCCGACCCACAGCTTTGCATCGCATCGCCCGCCCGCGCTATTACTTCGTTTTCGCTTGGCGTTCTTTGATTTTTTTTATTTTTGCTCGGCTCCTAAGAGTCGTAACCTGATTTTAAATAGCCCTTAATCTTCCTACATGGGACTTAAACATAACTTGCGAAATGTGGGTGTACTACAGAGACACCTCTGCCTAACCCTTCGGGGAAACAAGGCGTGATGTTATGTTATGTTTTAATCTTCCTCCAAGAATTGGGCTATCAAATGCAAAAAGTTTTTTCAAATCCGACTGAGAATTATAGATGTTGGCGTGTTCAAACGAACAAACAAACTCTTCAGCTTTATTATTAGGGTTCCGAACCAAAATGGTAAAAAGGAACCCTTATGATGAGACTAAGTCTGTCTGTCTGTCTGTCTGTCACACCTGGATATCTCAAGAACTACTAATGCTATCAACTTGAAATTTAGAATAGTTTTAGATGACGTTTGCCCAACTATTCTGCAAATAAAAGTAGTTAAAAAAAAATATCTTTTTTGCAAAAGGAACTGAAAGGGGGTCTTAAAAATGAGAAGTGTGGCTACTAGGGCATGTGGGGTATCATATGAAAGAACGCTGTTTACACATTCTCAAACATATTTTTTTTAGGCAGCATAGTTTTTTCTGCTTTTGATGAAAAATGTGAAAACAAATACCGTTCCCCCTTATCTCCGAAGTTTGCAGAGATAAAAATCTGAAATTATTCTATATAATAGAAGTTTATGTAAAGATTACAGGAAAAATAAAACGATGTCTCTAAATAGCACAGTTCTTCAGAAATCATCAACTACATATATTCGTACGGAACCCTCGGTGTGCGAGTCGCTCTTGACCGGTTTTTATTAGTATAGATGAGTTATTTAACGTCTAGCAATAACATAAAAAAAAATTGTGAAAATTCTTCTGACGTTCATATCTCTTTTTAATCAGGCTAGCAATTGGCTAGGCAAGCTATCTCTGCCAAATATTAAGAAACACTAGTTTAGCAGTGGAAACTTAGAGCCATACCTCACCGGAATGCCATGGCGACGTCGCCAGGTCACGCTGCCAATTAAATGTGTACAGCTATATAGTAGGTGGCTCACCTGGCGTCCGCTTGGTTACGCAACCAACCATACATTTTGTTGGCGATGACATTTGGCTGCGCCGCCATGGCGCACTATGGGACCAAACTCGACGCTAGTAGACATGTGAGAGGACTTGACAGTGGCATGAATACCCCGCAATTTTTTGGCATTAAAATGTAAAGAAACTACTTATCTATAAAGCCAATTTTGCTTATTTTTCTTCTTTTTTTTTCTCAGTTCCTATATCGGGAGGGACTATCGGGTTGAAATTGCTATATTAATGAATTTAATGTAAGGTAGCAAAATGTCTGTTTTTATGACAAGTCTTTACCAGTTCAAGCAGTACGCTTATGGAATGTCAAATCTTTGTCCACTTTTAAAATTTTGTTAAAAAACACTTCCTCTCTTCTGAAACATTATCATTACACAATACAATTCGTTGCTCTTGTTTGATGTTTGTTATTGTATCATGTATATAATATATATATTTATATAGATACTAGCTGACCTGGCGAACTTCATACCGTCTTATACCGACAACAGCGCCACCTACCGGGACCAATTGTGTTTTCAAACCAACCAGGAACCCATAGTAATATAAATATAAAATTTCAACTAAATCGGTCCAGCCGTTTAGGAGGAGTTAGGTGACAAACACACGTACAGAAGAATTATGTATATTAAGATAAACTGAAGTTGATTTATCAAAAATCAAATGTCCACTAGCGTTGATTTTGCCCCTATAGTGTGCTGTTCGGGTGAGGTATGGCTCTTGAGCCGCGTAAAGATTTGCGAAACGTAGCATGCAATGTAACACGAAAAGAGCATTTCATAAATGTGGACGAAGGGCGCGCACGAACCGAGCATGTACGTACTCACATCTGTTTCCGGCAGTCTGTCGAGAACACGCGAAGAAGCTTTCTTCCATGGTTCGCGCGCGTTCCGCAGTACAAACACACACAACCCGTCCACACTGATGCTCCGTACACACTGCGCGGCTGCGCGCCCCTTTGTGTTCGGCGAAAAAACCGACAAATGGCGGATCGCGGCGCGCACGAGTTGAAATGCTCTGTTCGTGCGCGTATTGAGCACGATTCGTGCGCGCAAGCCGTCCACACTATGGGAATTCTGTTACATTGCATGATACATTGCGACAATGTGGACGGCAAATTCTTTCATTGCATGTTTACATTTCATGATATGTTTCACCAGTCTGTACGCGGCATTACGGTCAGCCGTGGTAAAATTTGAACTATGACATTCACCCTTATAACTAAGACATAGAGGCGATTTCTGTTTACCAATCTGATAAAAAATAACTCTTGTCTTTTTAGGAGTGTCAGATGTTATTATTGATTTTCATTATTTCCTTTTCACTTTCAGATAAGATTAGAAAGCAAAGTATCCTCCAAAACACGCCTTACATTCTGTACTACTGGTATTTTACTTCGACGGCTTGAATACGATCCCAAATTGAAATCCGTCACCCACGTGTTAGTAGACGAAGTCCATGAGAGGTCTGAAGAGAGTGACTTCTTATTGTTGATATTGAGGGATCTTGTCAAAGTGAGGAAAGACTTGACTGTCATACTTATGAGTGCTACTTTGAATGCTGATCTGTTCTCGGATTACTTTGATAAGGTTCCAGTTTTGGAGATTCCAGGTATGAAAGATTTTAGTTAACAATTTTAGGTAAACGGTTTAAACTGATGAGTTATTCACATGTCAAAAAATCCGTCACGTGTTCCTAGCAGGGACCATTTTGGTTACCCATTGAAAGGGTTTTCGATAGGGTTTTTCTAAGCGGTTAAACAAAAACCCATACGAAAAGGGTAGCCCTTATGAACGGCTTAAATTCATTTTGGTAACCCATTGAAAGGGTTTTCGATAAAAACCCATATGGTGTGGGTAACCTTTTTGAACGGCTTAATTTAAGCCATTCAAAATTACCCACACCGTATGGGTTTTTCTAAAATGGTAACCAAAATGGTCCCTGGGTAGAATAGAGATAGAATTTGTCATGCTACGCGTGCTGGGCGGATATCTAAATAACATAATATTATGATTTTTTCATGTTACTGGGTGTCAAGTAGGTATAAAACCCATTGAAATGGGTTATCATGTAACCCTTTCACTGGGTTTCAACTATAAAACCCATTCAATGGGTTATCATGTAACCCTTTCAATGGGTTACATCATGATAAAGGTAACCCATTGAATGGGTTTTATACTTGAAACCCAGTGAAAGGGTTACATGATAACCCATTTCAATTGAATTGGTTGCCCCTTCGAAAGGCTTAACTCTTATCCGGGGTTGTACGGTCCCTGGTTCCTAGGCGGTAACCCATCCAAATAGGTACCGAACGCGCCCTATGTTGCTTAACTTCGGTGATCGGACGAAAACCGGTGTTTTGAATGTAGTCTGGACTCCTATCATTGTGGATGTGACGTCAGAACCGTATAAAAAAACTCGCGTATTTTCTTTCAAGGTTAATATTTATTTTTTATTTTTAGGCAGAACATTCCCAGTAGAGCAACTGTTTTTAGAAGACATAATGGAGATGACCAACTATGTATTAGAGG
Organism: Tiliacea aurago; assembly: GCA_948098905.1. NCBI lineage: Eukaryota > Metazoa > Arthropoda > Insecta > Lepidoptera > Noctuidae > Tiliacea > Tiliacea aurago. The sequence goes on along the minus strand of OX402591.1, from coordinate 19,100,851 downwards.
AAAATGGCCCTTACGCTAGAAAAATGAAGAAAGGTACCTATATTTAAATTAATTTTCACATTTATTCAGGCATTTACATTTTACTTATGATTTTGTGTAAATATTAAACAACACGGTTTTTTTACAACAATATTTTATCGACATCTTTTTAGGTGACCGAAAACATGACCTAGAAACGGAGCTAGAAACCTGTGACGTCAGAGCCGACGCTAACGAAGCGCCTAAAGTCTCCATACGAGACGACAACCTTAATATCGGACAGATGGTGGCTCGGTACCCCAGTTGCAGTAAAACTACCTGCAAGAATATGTATCTTATGGATTCTGAGAAGGTAAATGTTATAGCGAATTATTCATTTACTTACTCATTAAGGGGGATGCGCTAAGGTAGCCCACGCAATTAAAAATGTCTTAAGTTTTATGCAATTCGCAGGTTTGTGTCACGTTGCGTGTGTCACTTTTAATCTTATATTTTGTATTGTTTTTTTAAATAAGTATGTTAATTTTTTACATTGTTCTCACATATAGAAGCAACAAGAATAATGTACCCAGGATTTTGTAATATCTTGATTTAAAAGAGTGTCCTTGGAGTTTCTTGCCTGTTGTTCTCCATAGAGATCTACGTTTTGGAATGGGCAAATAGCTTCAACTTTCTGACTAACTGACCGACTCTTTAACAATTCAAAAGTGCCTGTAATAGGTTTAATTGAAATAAATGTTTTGAGTTTGAGTTTATGTTGATCTAAATATGATTCACGGCCGTAACAAATATGGCTTTACAGAATTATAATCATTAGAATTGTCCAAGTGGTACCGGACGTAAAGAATAGCACCATCCCATTTCTTCCCGTAGGTGTCGTAAAAGGCGACTAAGGGACTTACTAGAGAATGGGCAGCTGCGTTCTCTAAGCATTTTAACACCATACTGCGATCGCCAACCCGCCTGCCAAGCGTGGCGATTATAGCAACCCCCCCAGCCCCCCTTTGGGTGAGGCCTGTGTCCAGCAGTGGACGTTTCGGCTGAAATGATGATGATAATGATGGATCATTAGCATCAGCAATGTTGCATTGTTCAAAATTTTGGTTTTGTTTGTTTTCAGATTAATTTGGAGCTTGTAGAGCACGTGTTGACATACATAGTAAGAGGCGATCATGAATGGCCGCAAGAGGGCGCCATTTTGGTGTTCTTACCAGGAATAGCTGAGATTATGTCGTTGCACGACCAACTGGCTGAGAGTCACACTTTTAATCCTAAGTAAGTTATATTTTCACGTGTGACTTTACATAAATTTTGTCTCCAGATAATACGATTTTAGTCCGGGGAAAATACGTCGAATTTTAGGTTAACTTTGCATTCATTTTAAAAAGCAGCGATTTTTTTCGTTTAACGAGTAGGGTCGTTGCACGACCAACTGGCTGAGAGTCACACTTTTAATCCTAAGTAAGTTATATTTTCACTTGTGACTTTACATAAATTTTGTCTCCAGATAATACGATTTTAGTCCGGGGAAAATACGTCGAATTTTAGGTTAACTTTGCATTCATTTTAAAAAGCAGCGATTTTTTTCGTTTAACGAGTAGGGTATAGACAAAGGAGTATGTTAAAATGTATACTGCGAAAAGTTCACACCCGCGTGTACGTTTTTTTTTTATAGAAAACATGTTATTTCAATTTTACTTGGTAGGTAGCAAAAAATGAGATGAGGTATTTGCACGTAGGTTAGAAAATTAAATTTATTGGTTTATTCTAACGAAATTTCGTTAGAAATGATTGAATTTTACTGCATGCAAAAATATTAACAACGGTTTTTTGCATTAAATTCCCTAATTAAATATTTTAAATGCGCTATCCAACAAAATGCTGGCGCAAGATATTAATCGATGTTTTTTTGCAATAGCGGTTCAAGCAAAAATGTAACAGATTTTAGATAAAACCATTTAAACTTACTCTTGAATTTTACCTACGTCCATCCAATTTGTAACAGCATTATTTATGAATATTTAATATTCTTCAATGTAAAAGTCAAAATAAGAAAAAAAGAAAGAAAATTCGTTTATTTGGGGTACACAAACACACAAAGAGCAAGATGGGGGAAAATATGCGTCGCATCCACGCATAACGGCCACCGCTCAGCATAATGCTGCGACCCTATGCGAGACAGAGTCCGAGCGCTGGTTTTCAGCAATAGCTTGCCTTGACGTGAATGTGAAGCATATAGGTATGATATAACATAATCATCTTCAAATAATTCCCTTTAATTCCACAGATTCGGCAAATACCTGCTAGTACCTCTCCACTCGACGCTCTCAAGCGAGGAACAAGCGCTAGTGTTCAGGAAGCCTAGACCGGGAGTCCGCAAGATAGTGCTATCTACTAACATAGCGGAGACCTCCGTCACTATAGACGACTGTGTGTTCGTCGTGGATTGCGGACGGATGAAGGAGAAAAGGTATTTTATTAAAAAAAAAATATATATAGTTCCGTAAAAAGTTCCCCTCCCCATTCCATTCCCTATTAATTCATCCTTTAGGTGCTCACCTTCGTTGTAGAAGGAACTTGTACAAAATCAGCGGTTAAGGCTTTGCGTTTCTTGTAATTATACTTACAAAAAAAAAAAAAAAGCAAACCCTAAAATGAAAAAAAATAAATGGTATCTTAATTACAAAGGCTACGTAAATAGGTGTAAGATTGAGTAAAATATGTTACCGAAAAAAATAAAATTAAAAACAAGGCAAAAAGTAATTGGATCTCGTCTTTTTTGTCACGCGGTGTTCCCAGGCGGTCACCCATCCAAGTACTGACCGCGCTCGATGTTGCTTAACTTCGGTGATCGGACGAGAACCGGTGTTTTCAACGTAGTATGGACGTTGACGAACGTAGTCGCGAAATACATAGTCACTCTCTTAGTAGACGTGACGTCATTATTGTGCGTCTCTATCGAACTCGATACAATCATGTATTCCTACTAAACAAAAATAATAAACCACAATAATTATTATTATTTTCCGACTTTGACCTAATATACCGACCTAGACCCTATATCATACGCTAACACATTTTTTTTTGCCCGTTTAAAAGTGTTTTTGCAGTTTCTTTATAAAATCAATAATCATAAGCTAAAATGTGTGTCCGTCAAAATGCCCTTGTTTTTTCATCATACAAAATATTCAACAAGCCCCTTGTTCATGCCTAAATGATAACAGCTGCACGGGTTGATAGAAAGTTAAGCTACGCTTACCGCGGTTGGTTCGTGGATGGGTGACCATCTATACAATACATAACGAGACCCTCCGTGCCTCTGAAAACACGTTGGTCTCGGCTGTCATTCGTGGATCTTTGATAGTCATTACGGGTAGTTAGAAGCACAAAAGTCTGACTACCAGTCTTACCAAGAGTATCGTGTTACCCAGTAACTGGGTTGTGCAGGTCAGATAGGCAGTCGCTCTATGTAAAATACTGGTATTCATCTGCATCTGATTAGACTGGAAGCCGACCCCAACATGGTTGGGAAAGACTAGGCAGATTCTTTAATCGACAAAAAATTCAAGAAATAATCATCTTAAATTCAACAATTAATCATTTAAATTCAACAAATAATCATTTAAATTCACCGAACAATCATTTAAATTCAACAAATAATCATTTAATTCACCAGATTTGACTCCAACCGCAATATGGAATCCCTGGACCTGGTCTGGGTATCTCGCGCTAACGCTAAACAGCGCAAAGGTCGCGCGGGCCGCGTCATGCCGGGCGTGTGCGTACACTTGTTTACGTCGCACCGTTACAACTACCACATTCTGGAGCAACCCGTGCCCGAGATACACAGAGTGCCGCTCGAACAGTTGTTGCTGAAGATTAAAATCCTGCCGCTGTTCCAGGATATGAGTATACATGAGGTGCTAGGTGAGTGTGCTTTTTAAGTGTCTTGAATAGCTAGATGATTCTTGTGGCAGACATTTATTAAAACAAATAATAAAAGTAATGAGGTTTTTAAAATAAAGCTTGAAAGTGTTCATAAATGTTTCTGAGCTTAAGTTAAAATCACGCCGATCTGCTTTGATGGCTGTTGAAAAAAATTACAGCCTAATTATGTCTCAGGATGAAAACGCTGCATTACTCCCCTTGGTATTGATTTTGTGTTTGTAGGTGGTGGTAACACTGATAAACGTTTTCTATGAGTTGGGCTATCAAACTATTTGGAAAATCATAACCGGGCCGTTCCATTATTACGTAAGCACCAAAGGGGTCTTTGTTTTGCTTACTTTTGATGTCATTGGTGGACGGGGGGGGGGGGGGGGTTGTCTGGGTTGTGGACTTGTGGTTACATAAGCAATCTACTTCTCTATGCTCAAAAGCGAAAAGCATGTTCAGGGATTCCCCAAAATAATTGATATTGCTAACTCGCTCTCAAGCGGATTTTAATGGTTAATTTAGAAAGCACCGAAATAGGGAAATTACTTAAATGGGCATTCAATTCCTGTATAGTCTATAAATTCCTTATTTATAGACTCATGAATAACAATAAAAAAACCTGAACAAAATTAAATAAATATATACCGATGTTTACGTGCCCTAAAATCTATTCCAAAACTATGGGTTGAAAGGGATTCCCCTATTTTATTACATCGAAAACCAAACTGGGAACTATTTCAACCATAACTTATTTTTAATAGTTCTCTATTTTCTTTAATTTCAGGCAAAACAGTTGAACCACCAACGAAACAGAACATTGATGGCGCTCTCTCCCGCCTCCAAGACATAGGGGCACTCGACAAGGCATATGGCCTGACCGCGTTGGGGAAGCATCTGGCCGCATTGCCCGTAGACGTCAGGATAGGCAAGCTCATGCTATTCGGGGCTATTTTCTGCTGTGTGGACTCTGCACTAACTATGGCTGCGTTTTTGAGCCATAAGAGTCCTTTTGTTGCTCCGTTTGGGAAGAAGGTAAGGTTTTATATCATTGTAATCTAAGAATTTGCTAGAGTATATTTGCAAAAGAGGTAATTATATACCTCTGTTTTTTTTATTGTGTTCTTTGTCTATGTAAGAGGTACACAATTAAAGAAATAAATTTGGGATGCACACAGGAAATAAGTACAAACAGTAAAAAAAGCATTTAAAACTACAATATTTACATAAAAACAAAAAAAAAAGACATTCGTCAATTGAATTTTAACTTTGTATATGTACCCCTTACGGGTACACAATTAAAGAAAGAAACATATTGGGCCTTATTACAAATCAAGGCTTATCTTCAGACCCAAGTTTAAACAATTGAACCAGTATTGAATTTGGAACCTAATACAAAACTGACAACTTATTACCGAACTAAGTATTCAGTTTTGTATAAACACCGGTATTTCAATCAGAGTTACGTTCTCATTACAAAAACTAGCTCCATGGTTTAGCCATGTCAAAATATAAATCTTGTTTTGTAATAAGACGGATTTTGTTTGGGATTCATCAATTGAATTTTAATCAAGAGGTTATACATTTTTAAGATGTGGATTTTTTTTATGTTTTTCAGACGGAAGCAGACGCTAAGCGGAGAGAATTTGCATGTTCTCAAAGTGACCAGCTAACTACACTGAGAGCTTACAGGGTATGCTATAATATTATCCTATTCTTTACACTTACTTATTAGGGTTCCGTACCCAAAGGGTAAAACGGGAACCCTATTACTAAGGCTCCGCCGTCTGTCTGTCTGTGTCTGTCCGTCTGTCACCAGGCTGTATCTCATGAACCGTGATAGCTAGACAGTTGAAATTTTCACAGATGATGTATTTCTATTGCCGCTATAACAACAAATACAAAAACATTGAAATAAAATAAATATTTAAGGGGGCTCCCATACAACAAACGTGATTTTTTTTGCTCGTTTTTGCTCTATAATGATAACGGCAACAGGTGGACGCTTGAAATATTCACAGAATATGTAGATATATATTGACTTTGAAAACAAATAATTAAATTAAAATGAAACAAATATGTAAGGGGGGCTCCCATACAACAAACGTGTTTTTTGCCATTTTTATAGATAATGGCCGGTTATTTTTATCTACGATCAACAATACCAACTAGATAACGGGTCGACGCATAAAATACGTCTCGGTAAATAACAACGTAAGTACTTGAAACGTGAGCTCTTATTTTCTTTAGTTCGCTTAAAATACAGTCAATGAAAACACGTTAAAAATATTTCCCGAAAAAGCAATTTAGTGGCCGGAGTTTCTTACTTTCCGTAAGTACTTACATGTAGAATAAGTTATATTTGGTGTTCCGTTTGGTGCCGGACGTAAAGAATAGAACCATCCCATTTCTTCCCGTGGGTGTCGCAAAAGGCGACTAAGGGATTTACTAGAGAATGGGCAGCAGCGTTCTCTATGCATTTTTAAAACCATACTGCGATCGCCAACCCGCCTGCCAAGCGTGGCGATTATGGCAAATCCCCCCTCTTGTTGGGGAGGCCTATGTCCAGCAGTGGACGTCTTTCGGCTGAAATGAATGATGATGAAGTTATATTTCAAGCTTTAAATTAACAAATAATATAAAAATAATGTTGAACAAAATTACTGATTTTAAACCACAGTTACTAAGTCAAGGTTGGCCAGTATACGCGCAAACTTTTGTGTAACAGAACAGTAGATGCATGGAGTATCTACTCCATGCATCTACTGTTCTGTTACACAGAAGATTATTTTAGACTTTATTACTAGGTGCCATGGTTGTAATTAGGTTGAACTTAAAACTGTTTTAAAAGTTTTTTCGAAGTTCGTTGGTAAACAAATGTAGCTATACAATATTAGTTGTAGTATATTCAAAACCCGAAACACGTGTATCGTATTTTTATGTAAAGGATCTATGTACAAAATTTCAAAATTGTATCATGAAAAATCACAAAGTTATAAGGTTGTTATGTTACCGTAAAAATATAACACAGTGTAAAAATTATTGAAATCGATTCAGTTCCTTATTCTGAACAAACTATATTCAGGTTTCACAGTCATATACTAAAAATAATTTTGTATAAGTATTCACAGCATTTAGCTTTGATTTTTGTACGTGACTCGTTATCTAGTTGGTATTGTTGATCGAAGTTTTTTATACTTATTCAAGCCAACATTAAAACGGAATAGTCTATAGAAGATTTTACGTCGTGCTACTTTGCTATCCGACTTCTTGGCGGGAAAGTGAAGCGTCATGTTCAGCAGTTTGTTTAATTTTCCAAAATTTGTGTTTAGCTGAATATGAATGTGTAATAATGGTGGATTATTAACCATCAAGTGTTTGTGAACGTGCATTAATGTAGGCAAATGAAACAAAACAGTGCAACATCGCTTCAAGTTCTCTCAAGAAGTCCGCGTGAGGTCTCAGTAAAGGGCCCCACATCTTTACTGAAACTCAAGGGAGCGGGCGGGGATATCATCATCATGCATTGAATATAATTCATTTCATCAATATTAAACAAAATTTGTAACTAAATAAAGACTTGGCTAAAAGGTCCCAGCAACCAGGCCATTAAAATATTATTAAAAAAAAAAACTTTGTTATCCACAATATTTTTAGTAATTCGCTGATATAAACCTTATTGTCAACTACATTAGTCAATAAGACCTTTAACTTTTTTTTACAGAAATGGCAACATGCAATGAAGAGTAGTACCCACGCCGCTTTAGTCTTCGCCAGTGAGAACTTCCTGTCCCACAAGACGTTGCTTATGTTGGCCGATATTAAGCACCAGTTATTGGGTCTGCTCGCATCCATAGGGTTCGTCCCCGACATGCCGGCGTTACGGAAGAAGATGAGGAAGGATTCCGTGGCTAGTTTGACTGGAGATGAGGTACTGTAACTTTTGGAACTGTAATCTAAACTTATGTTATATCTAAAGCTGGGGGTCTAAAATAAAGTAGTCAAAGTTACTCTTTATAACATCAGCTATCTGCCAGTGGAAGTCCCGTCAAAATCGATTCAGTCGTTTTGAAGGTTAGCCGGAACAAACAGACTGACAGGTATTTTGTTTTTTTTTTATTGATTTTTTTGTTATAAGTACTGTATATAAGGTGTAATTCATACATGAAATCTCTTAAGGGGTCATTGTACTCATCATTATGAACAACTTTTACTATGGGACCAAACCTGAAATCGAGAAAAAAAAATCTAATCATCATCATCATCATCATCTAAAAAAAAGCTATGAGAACATAAATGTAGGGAACAGATGATTTTTTTTTCGCGATTTCAGGTTTCTTCCCATAGTAAAAGTGGTTCATAATGATGAGTACAATGAGCCCTTAAGAGATTTCGTGTATGAATAGATACACCTTATATACTTTCATATTCATTTAGTAAAAAACTGTTATTTTGATATTACAAACAGATACTTTAATTCTATTTATTTGTATAGAAATAGTAAAATTGTTTGTTTGTAAGATGTAATCTATGGAAGTACTGATCAGATTTAAAAAAAAACGAGTGAGCCTTACAGTAGTCGCATGTGATGTGTAACATCTATCTATCATCTCACCTTAGTAATAAGCAACTGAGCAGCGACAGACATTACCTTCTCTACTTACAATATACAGTGTCAAATTTAATTAGCTAGCAAAACTCCGTGGACGTGTTGGGTATCGATATCTAAATACCGATGATTCTGATGTCAATAACCACTGGCAGTGAAGTTACTTGACGTAGTTAAGTTTTTGTTTTACCGTGTTTAGTTATCGATACACATCACATCTGTGAAGTTTACACAAAAAAAAAACAGATTTTGAAACACATATTTCAAATAACTAGTCGTTGACTCCAAAAAAATATAATGTTTTTGTTTTTCTTTTTCTTTTTTTCGTTTTACCGTATTTAGATATCGATACCCAACACGTCTGCGGAGTTTCGCTAGCTAATTTAATTTGACCCTATAAATAGCACTTACTAATTCCATGAGTACACTAATTCCATGCTATTATAAAGTACTTACAAATTCCATGCTATTCAAAAGTACATACTTATTCCATGCTCACACTGTCACGTCCTGTTACATACATCCTTCTCTTTTCACGAAATCACTCCCACAGAACACGAGAGCAAAGATATTACACATAAAAAATCTTCTACTGATAATAATCATCATTTCAGCCGAAAGACGTCCACTGCTGGACATAGGCCTCCCCCAAAGGGGGGGATTGCCATAATCGCCACGCTTGGCAGGCGGGTTGGCGATCGCAGTATGGTGTTAAAATGCATAGAGAACGCTGCTGCCCATTCTCTAGTAAGTCCCTTAGTCGCCTTTTACGACACACGGAAAGAAAGGGGATAGTGCTATTCTTTGCGTCCGGCACCACACGGTACACTGATAATAATAAGCTACACTATAATTGTCGAGCACCATAGGATATGTTTTAAACTTTGATTTCCGACAGTTCTATACAGTTTCATTAGTTTTCTAGCGGAATCAACATCGCCACATGCGAACTACGCGTCACACTGACGTCACGCAAATCCTGCATCGCGCAAGCAGAGTTTACCGCGCAACTAGCATATATACAACGTCCCGACATCAACCGTTGGGCAGTTGCCCACCAGACACAACACCGTCTGGTCGGAGGATCCTCCCTTTTCTATGGAGGATGAGTGAACTTTACACCCTGTTCCTCATGCCTCTAAAGTTTTAATCTATGTAAATAATATTCAAAATATCTTGTCTTCTTTCAGTTAAACACAAATGGGAATAATGACAAATTGCTGGCAGCTATTCTATGTGCCGCTTTGTACCCGAATGTAGTCAAGGTAACTCAAAAATATTTCTTCAAAATATAGCATCATCAAAAACAACCAAAGAATAATTACTTATGAATCGTAGATTCGTGATTATATTACGATAATTTATTTTCGGCAGTTTATCAAACATTCACACTAAAACAAAAATCCATATTTAGTAGCTTCCTTCACTGCATCGTAAGACAATTTTTCAAATCAAATAAAAAAATAATAATAATATGGTACATAGGGTGTTACAGTAAATTTGTTTCAGCATATCCTGCCATAACATGGCGTGCAAATGTATTCACAATCAGCGATGTCAATTAATCCAACTTACAAATTACAGATTCTATTGATTTGTCTTCTAAATAGTCCTTAGTGGTATAATATCTTTTAAATAGTAATAGTTTAAAAACCAATTTTTTAACTTGTTTTGATGATTTAATTTTATGGATTAAAATCATCGTTGTCACGAAAATTATCATTAAGAGGATAATATTATCCGTGATATTTTGTTAAAATGAGGTCTCGATAGTAAACAACTATATTCTCATTCCAGGTACTAACACCAGAAAAATCCTTCCACATGCAAGCAGGCGGGGCTATCCCACGTCAGCCGACACCAGACGAACTGAAATTCAAGACGAAAACTGACGGCTACGTTGCATTGCATCCGTCTTCAGTAAACTCCTCTATAGGATACTTCACCAGCCCATATATGGTGTACCAAGAGAAGGTTAAAACTAGCAGGGTGTTTATTAGAGAATGTTCCATGGTACCGCAGCTGCCGCTTGTGCTGTTTTCTGGTTAGTATGACGTAGAAACTGATAATAAATAAAAAAAATTGTGAGCCGTCACGGGACGCCTGGCAGATGTGAAACATCGAAATTATTTAATTTTACACACTACTACTTATAGACTGTATAGTGGCGACGCGTCGCCACGCGGCAAGCGTCGCCCCGCCAGCAATCGGTTTTATGTGCGGCTATAGATGTTTCACATCAATAGATAATTTGGACGTAGTTATGCAAAATGGATCCAGCCACAAAAACTTACTTTTGAGAAAATGGGAGTTAAATTGATATACTAAAATAACAAGACCGTAGTTTGTTTTCAAAATCTCTTAAATATTGGGTCTTTTTTATCTACTTCCTGTAGAGTATTGTTTTAATACGTTTCATGTGAATAAATATACTTTTTAGGGTTCCGTACCCAAAGGGTAAAACGGGAACCCTATTACTAAGGCTCCGCCGTCTGTCTGTCTGTCTGTCTGTCCGTCCGTCTGTCACCAGGCTGTATCTCATGAACCGTGATAGTTAGACAGTTGAATTTCCATTATCACAGATGATGTATTTCGGTTGCCGCTATAACAACAAATACTAAAAAACAGAATAAAATAAATATTTAAGCGGGCTCCCATACAACAAACGTGATTTTTTTTGCTCGTTTTTGCTCTATATTGATAATGGCAACAGGTAGACGCTTGAAATATTCACAGAATCTTTAGTTATATATTCACTTTAAAAATAAATAATTAAATTAAAATAAAACAAATATTTAAGGGGGGCTCCCATACAACAAACGTGATTTTTTTGCCGTTTTTATAGACAATGGTACGGAACCCTTCGTGCGCGAGTCCGACTCGCACTTGGCCGGTTTTTTTCAGTAAAAATATCTTTGATTCTTTTTTACAGTATTAAAAATGGGGGATGGATCTTTTAGTGTTAGTTAAGGCAGTAAAACGCTTATAAGAATAGTAAGGGCATTTAATAATTCTTACCATACCTAATACTAATTTCCAAAATATAATCAATTCGCATGGTTCTTGTTTTATATGAAAAAATCGATTTGACATACACATCCAAAGTAGATTGGATCTTTTAAAACTCAATACTTCTTATTTATTTATTAAAACTTCATGCACAAGTAAAAAAAATACTGTACAAAGGCGGACTTAATGCCTGAGGCATTTTCTTATGTCACCATAACACATGGTTTTATTTGAACTCTGCGAAAATGCTTAATATTATATTGGTATCATTAACGCCTGTGTTTTTCATTATAAAAAAGGAACTTTGCGACTTGGATATTTTTGGCATAATATTAAAGTTGATGTGTAGATGCCATTTATGACGGTAACTCAAAAAACGGTTTTTGTGGGCTGGATCCATTTTGCATACTACATACATTTTATTTCACATAAACCTACATGGACGAAGAGCCGGCAAGAAACTCCACGGTTACTCTTTGAAAAATAATAGGCTTAAACAATGTTTACCCTGCCAGGGTTGCGAGTTTGTCCTAAAGGGATATCGTGGCTCTGGCACACAGGCAATGGAAGGAACACGGGTGGGTTTTAGTCAGTAAAAGTCTGACTCGCCCTCCTGCTCCGCCCAGAGCGGGGAGAAGTTATTTGATAATTTCCCACCCAAAAAAAAAACAATGTTTACAAATTACAGTGATAACAGGTATGTCAACAAGTACCAGGTACTTAATGATTCTGCACTTTTAAGAGTAGGTGCAGAATTTCTGCCTATTTGAATTTAGTTTTAGAAATGGGAAAAAATATGAGATTTGCGACGAATAAAAGTATCATCGTCATTTCAGCAGAAAGACGACCACTGCTGGACATAGGCCTTCCCCAAAAGTGGGGTTTGCCATAACGCCACGCTTGACAGGCGGGTTGGCGATCGCAGTATGGTGTTAAAATGCAAAGAGAACGCTGCTACCCATGCTCTAGTAAGTCCCTTAGTCGCCTTTTACGGCACCCACGGGAAGAACCGGCACCGTACGGCAATAAAAATATACTTAAATCTAAAAAAATATCAATAAAGCACTAGTTTTGAAATATTATAAAAGTACTAACTATTCTTGATATGATCGTTTTCAGGATGCAGTTTGTCAGTGGAACTTCACAGTGGCACATTCATCGTGTCGTTAGAAGACGGCTGGATTATGTTCCAAGTGGAAAAACACGAAGTGAGTTGGCGAATGATAGACGGATAAGATTCACGGGATAATACCCGTTAAGTTTGTCATGACAATTTCAAGGGCATAATATGATTTGATCAAGTAACATGTACATAACTTTCAAGAGAATATTCTTCTCCAGCAGGCTTAGCTTTGTATTTTTAGTCTACTGTAGAAAAGAAATCGTTCGTCTACCCTTCTAGGTAGATAACTGTCTACACGGAAACGTCATTTTTGTCGACTCTTCCGTCGAAAAAACGCTTCTCTACGGTTATCGTGCTAAACCTGCTGATGAGTTTTCTGTACTTACTTCTCTATTTTAACCTGCGGAAACTCGGTAAGATTAGCCTGGTATACTGATAGTAGTACGTCTACCTAGAGCAAGTTTTCCAGCTTGGTAGGCACAACTTTGAGAAAGAAGCCGACAGAAGGATCTGGTTGGGTTGGGCAACTTCGTCAAGTCTTCTCGTCGCCATGCCGCAGTGTTTGAAGACTAAGGTCTTCAACCAGTGCGTCCTGCCCGTTATGACATACGGTGCCGAAACGTGGACACTGACAGTCGGGCTGGTCCACAAATTCAAGGTAACTCAGCGTGCTATGGAGCGGGCTATGCTCGGAGTTTCTCTGAAAGATAAGATCAGAAATGAAGTTATCCGGAAGAGAACCGGAGTTAACGACATAGCCTGCAGAGTAAGCAAGCTGAAGTGGCAATGGGCTGGCCATGTTTGTCGAAGGACCGATGGTCGGTGGAGCAGACGAGTCCTGGAGTGGAGACCGCGTATCGGTAAGCGTAGTGTGGGACGCCCCCCAGCTAGATGGACCGACGACCTTAAAAAGGTGGCTGGGACAGGCTGGATGCGGAAGGCGGAGGACAGGGTGTTGTGGCGCAGCCTGGGAGAGGCCTATGTCCAGCAGTGGACTGCTATAGGCTGAGTTGATTGATTGACTGATAGTAGTACTAATTATTAAAATGTTCATATTTCCAGGTCGCAGAAATGCTAAAAACGATACGAGTGGAGCTTATAAACTTGTTAGAAGAGAAAATCAACGACCCCGGTTTGAACCTCCTACATTACGAGAAAGGTAACCGGATAATAAAGACTATAGTGCAAATCGTTACTAAGGATTAATTTAACCTACAATTCAGGATCTCAGATTATTATCAAGTTTTATAACAAAAAAACTCAATGTCATACATAACAAAGTTCCAATTCCATTGGAACCAAATTGTTTTTGAACCCTTTTATCATTTAAAAACCAACTTAAACTATAGGAAAGCTTAACTTGATAATTGAGGAAGTGGCAATGATTGTAAATTATCTAAGGTTCTGAATTCAAGTATAGAACACAATAGGGATCTGTTATAATAATACTAATGAATATAATACAGGTGCGATTCAATTTGTAAATTAATTTATTTTATTTATTATTCAGGTGCTAGACTAGAGACAGTGATAAATAAAATGAAATTATTGTTTAAATGTAATTTTGCAGTATTTTAGTTCAGAATTTGTGGTTATCAAATTTGTAGATAGCAATAGTTCTCCATGACCGATCATATTATTATAACATGTGAGATATTATATTTAAGGCACTGTTATTATTATAATGAAACAAACAAATCCAATAGAAAATTCAATTACACTAGTAAATTGTAGTTAATCATTAAGTATATACAAATCTTTTATATAGTATCTAAATTATCTTTAGTGTAGTTTTTATATAGCCAATTAATAAAATATCAAATTAATTAATAATCATTAAAGACGACTCAATAAAACGATACCGTTTTCGTAAATAATAGGTACGTCTTCTGAAAGCGCCATCTATCTTGAACGTATTAATCCAACAAGTAACCAAAACGCTGTAAGTTCTTTCAGTACCAACTAGATGGCGCTAGTGTCAGCGACATGTGTGTATTGGAAAAGTAAAACTTAATTAGCCCGAGTTATACAAGGGTACCCAGTTCCAGGGGTTCCAGTTTTATTGAATTTTCGTTTCCGAATTAAGCAATAACTTTACTATTCTTGATGAAAATTGGTAATTATAAACATTAATAAACATCTTTATCAATATCGTAATAATAGGCACTAAATTAGTATTATGATTGCCATCCAATATTAAGATATTGTAAATAGAAAAAAAAAAATATTATTAGTTTACCTTTTGTTTTTGTCTGAATTCGAATAACCCATTCTTGACCACAGAAATGTACCTGATTTATTTTTCTTACACAAATTCAAGATCTCTCATACTAATAATATCTAAAATATTATTATATCAAAACACCAGTTCAATTTAGGCGCTAGATATTATTAGCAGTTAGTTAAATAATGATGCATGTGAATGTAATAAATTAAATATTAAATTCTGTAAAACTTGCCAATTAGGTCTGATTCCTAATAAATTAGAATTCGCAAAATATCCGAACATTAAACAAATATCTTGAGGGGATGCGCTATGGTTACCCGGGGGATGCGCTAAGGTAGCCCGTGAAATTCAAATTTTCTTATTGCTGATTCTAATGATAATAGTTCTGTAAAGCCATATTTTTTACGTCTGCGAATCATATTTAGATCAACCTACAACCTGACACAGACCTGCAAATTTCAAAAAACTTAAGAATCTTTGAATTTCGCGAGCTACCTTAGCGCACCCCCCTTAAGGCTAGATATTTTCTAGTTGAATGCACCTTTTATAACTTTGTCTGATAACAATGATAACCAATGACATGCATGTATTTAAATTCACAATGTATTAAATGAAATCATACCGACAATAACCATTTATTTATTTAAGTAGACGAATTGTAATTTATTATCAGAATTATGTAAATAAATTATTATTTGTTGGAAATTGATTTTTAATTTCATATTTTTGTTCTCTTGTTTACTGGAACATTAGAAGTCTGCTAAGACCTACATAATAGGGGCAATAGTACTGCTCAACCCTGAGTTTGAACCCAGGACCGCGACCTCAGTAGTCGTGTTAGCGGCCACTGGAGCATACTTAGCATAACATCTAGCTTATACTCCCCGAAGGGTTAGGCAGAGGTGCGCCTGCAGTACATCCACATGTCGCGAGATATGTTTTAGTCCCATGTAATAGGGGGCGAGCCTATTGGCATCAACCGGGCACAAATCCAACCTTCAGGCTGCTACTGAGATATTAATTCCAGATGGAAAAATCCAACAACACTTAGCCTGAATCAGGAATCGAACCCAGGCCCTCATGCTCAACTGTAGCGCTTACGACCACTAGCCCAATGAGAATATGAGAAAAAAAAAAAAAAAATCACCAACCACAAACATGACTTTATAATAAACATTAAACATTCACACACAAAAGATTGAATAACCTGCATCCGACGACCACAAATCACGTAATAGCCGGGTTACCCGCAAAATATTGACACTATCAATCATTTACAAACATTGTCCGACATCAGAGGTACGTACCCATGTCCCGTGCAAACAACGGACGGTTTAATATTTCACGGAGGTAAAAAAAAATGGCGTTCCATTCGCGAACGATTTCAGTAGTTTAGTGAGCGTCCCTGGTCGTAAAACGCACGTGTTTTGGTTTGTTACATGTGTACTTTAAAGGGCGAACTTTTGGGTTAGGACCGTCCGAGTTGTTTTGGCGTGAAGTGATAGTGGATGCGTCTTTGGTTTTTTAAGAAAATTGATATTTTTTTGTTTCTTTTTGAAGAAGATGATATTGCGGTAATAGAGAACTCTTTTCAAGTATATTAATAATAGTCGTAATAGATAGTATATTTTTAAAGAGTAGCCGTGGAGTTTCTTGCCGGCTCTTCTCCTTATGAAACGACTAATTGGAACCGTGCACCTAGCTTTTGACGTTTCATAAGTGCCCATGTAGGTTTATGTGAAATAAAATATTTTGATTTTGAGTCATTTTTTTTCCAAACTTCGGTACACGTTACATCAACGAGGTCTCGACCCCTGAACTAGGATTTCCTGACGGGGATCGAGGTTTCTCCAGTTACATGGATAAGCATGAAAAGGCTTAGTTAGACAATAATTATACAATTCATACATTTTTAGAATAATTAAAAAAAATTGAAATAAATGTGGATGTTGGTGTGTGTATGTGTATGTGTTGCCCGCGTCTGTCCATTAGTTTATATTACTGATAATGATTTCAGTATCATTATAGCTATAGCTTTCAAGCCAAAGAAAGATTTCCTTTTTTATAAGGCAATTGTTCGGGTCAACTAATGAATTAACTCCAAAAAAAAAAAAAATAACAAAACCTAATGGCTTGGCACGTGACGATGGCAAGAGACCGGACGGCATGTCTTTATTTCCATGGAAGGTGGGTAGGCCTTTAGTGTGGGACGCAACGTGTGTCGATACTCTTGCGCCATCCCATCTTCCTGACTCCGCGTGCTGTGCTGGCGCTGCTGCTGCGTCTGCGGAAAATCTCAAGCGGCGAAAGTGTATTAACCTTATTGGTAATTATATTTTCGAGCCGTTTGGGGTTGAAACCCTCGGGCCGTGGGGTCCGAGTGCTCATGATTTGTTCAAAGATATCTCCAAACGGCTGGTTGACACTTCCCGTGACCCAAGGGCTGGCTCTTACCTTGGCCAGAGGTTAAGCATTGCCATACAACGTGGCAATGCCGCCAGTCTCTTGGGTACATTACCAGTCGACAGCGATGCGGAGGAATTTTTCGACGCTATATTTTAATGTTTTATAGTTTTAGTTTAGTTAGTATATAATTTTGTTATTTTTATAAATTAATTAGTTATAAGTTGTTATTTATGTACTTAATATTTTAATTCTAACTAAATAAAAGAAACAACAAGGACCTTACTAAAAAAAAACTCCAAAATAAAATAAATACCTATTGTAAGAAAATTGGTAAAATATTTATATTAGTACCATCTGTCAGGGAATAGTCTTAACTAATATTTCGTTTCAATATGAAATTCGAAACATAGATGTCGCTACTTCTTATTTTCTCATTGGATTCCAATTTCTTGAGCGCTAAAATGAGGTTCTCTTTTACAATAAATCCGATTAGAAATCGAAAATCCTATCTATTGTAGTTGGTTGCATTTGCTTGTAGTGAAAATGTTTGGATGTCAAACGAATATATAATATACTTTGGTTAAAATGACGAGAACCTGTGTTTAACACAAATTTTGAGGTGATCTTGACTTCAAATGAAGTCCTAAAAGCAGGTTCTCATAAAGACAAGAAAGTTTACCAAAACAAATCAATTTTCAATCCTACTAACTACTAATATCCATCATCATTTTCCTGGCCATAAACTAGATAATTCATTTGGGATCGGCGCAACAAGCTTTTTTTGATTTTGACTTTGACTTCCACACTTCTCTATTACTCGTTATCTCGGTAATCACTCCTTTTCTAGCCATATCATCTTTAACACAGTCCATCCACCGTCTCTTTGGTCTTCTCGTACTCCTAATATCCTGCACCGTCTTTTCCCCAATTTCGGCGCCACATCCACACTCGTCTAACCACCGAAGCCGCGCCATCTCAAGTCGCATCACGTACCGGCCGGCGTGTAATTGGCGCCATTTAGGTACCGTCCCGCCGACTCGCATTGCACGTCCGTGGCCTCACAACCTTGCGAACCAATATGTTGTGAGAAATTTTGTACAACTAGGTATGTCGTGTTCAATTTATGGGACCGATTTTTTTTTTAGTTTTGGGAGAACAAAGCCACGGCAAGTGGGTAATTATGGAGATGCTTTACTCCATAGCTATAATACAACCTACTTAGATTGTTTTTAGGGTTCCTTACCAAAATGGTAAAAAGGCCGTACCAAAATGGTAAAAAGGAACCCATAAGGTGAGACTAAGTCCGTCTGTCTGTCTGTCTGTCTGTCACACCTGGATATCTCAAGAACTACTAATGCTATCAACTTGGAATTTAGAATAGTTTTAGATGACGTTTGCCCAACTATTTTGCAATCAAGAAAAAAATAAAAAAATTATACCTTTTTTGCAAAAGGGACTGAAAAGGGGTCTTAAAAATTTGAAGTGAGGCTACTAGGGCATATGGGGTATTATATGAAAGAACGCTGTCTGCACATTCTCAAACACTTTTTTCTTTTTTTTTTGGCAGCATAGTTTCCGACTTTTGACGAAAATTTTTAAAAAAATACCGTTCCCCCCCCCCCCCCCCCTTATCTCCGAAGTTAGCATAGATAAAAATCTGAAATGATTCTATGTGATAGAAGTTTATGTAAAGGTTACAGGAAAAATAAAACGATGTCTATAAATAGCACAGTTTTTCGAAAATCATCAACATCATATATACGTACGGAACCCTTGGTGTGCGAGTCCGACTCGCTCTTGACCGGTATTTTTTATATAGTTGCTAAGGGAACGCCTGGCAAGCCCAGTAATAAAAGCATCCTTCTGTATGCTCACGGAACTAGTCAGGTAAAAGCAATTTGCAGAATGCCGCTAGTAGGGCAATAATGATCGTTTATTGCTGTACCCAAAGCAATATTTGGAAGGTTTGATTCTCAAAACCAAATGTAAGGTTGTGTCAGGAATTACCGCACATTGCTGAATAAAACTCCCCAAATTTATTGGAAATGGCATCATACTGCGACCTTCGTCGCAACAACACTACACTTGTCTTATCCTATACTCCATTGGTTTTGGAGTTAAATAAAGGTAAACAAATCGTAAAAAGGGTTTTTATAGATGACACTTTCCTGTTTAAAAACACGTTGTAACTTATAACCAACTTAAAAGGATTTTAAAATTTTACGATAGTTTCCTTTTTTATTAATGTATCTTAAACTTTATCTTTAATTCTTTAACTACTCTTCGTTGATGTAACTGCTTAAGCACATTTTTTTAATTTATTAATAATACTTAATACTATAATATTTTGTAATCTGTCTATTGTAAAGAGCCAAAAAATACAGGTTCTCAAAATGTCGACGAATTCTATCGTTGCTAAATTGAAGAGCTTATCTGTGAAGTAGCATGACAACTGAAGTGACAGTTATTACGTTTAGTCGGTTACTTCACAGCGGTCTTGTCACGTGTTTCTTTTGTTTACCTTTATTTAACTACCTAAACCAACGGATTATAGACGTAAAGAAGCAGCCACAGACTATGACACCTACAAAAATGCTTCACCCTCCCAATTTATCAGCATTCAACATTTTCACATAAACATGTTCTATGCCTACGCAAAAACGTCGTACCAAGCGTTATTATCAACCGGTCCGTTGATTCCATTCACCCGTGCCCGAATAAATCAACGCGAAAGCCGAAAGCCGACAATAAATTTGGTCTCAATCCTGGTCATCGTCGACCCAAAAGGCGTTTTAGCGTTAACCCAGGGACGGACCGTTCCGCTAAATAAATCCCTTATCTGCATACGGCAAACCTTTCTAGGGTCCAGCTTAATAAATTCAGGTTGGGCCTTGCGAACTTTTGGGTAGGAAGTTTGTAGAGCTGCTATAACAGTTGTGAATTTTCCTCATATTTTTCTAGTCCAGCCCATGTCGGTTGTTTTCGGGTTTATATGAGAGCTATCGGCGTATGGGCCGTTTTGTTTATTATTATCACTGAAAAACAGTATACTTATATTTAAAAAACTTTATAATTTTTTTATAATATTAACTATCATTCTCATTAGTTACAATGCTATGCTCTCCGACTTTCCAAATGTGTGCCAAATGGGGTCATTTGGAAGAGAGCCGCCTTTCCTTATTTTCTGCCAATTAACACAAATACTTCACGCTATATTTGAAAGAGTGCAGTGAAGAAGTCATAAAACTTAATCTTTAACTGGCGTTCAGAACTTGCCAACCTTTCCACCCTTCACGTAAAACAAAGTCAGACAAAAATATTTAACCGGTATTACCAACTCTAGAGCAATACTTTCGGCCTGCTCATTTGGAAAGCGGCCGAGCGGGTGCGCTCCCAAATCAATAGTAATTCTGTGGGTAATCCCTCGGCCCACTGAAAAATATACATACCTATAGCGAGCCTATGTAAAGTTTATTGAGTTAAATTACTCTTGGATATAACTTTTGTTCTCATGTCGGTCGCTACGTGGTGGCAAATGGAGTGAATAGGAAAGTTGGAGCTCGTTCAAAGTTCTGTAGACTTTTCATGCAATTCTTTAAGACCATCTACTTACTTACCTACTCAACAAAACTTGATATTTAGGTCATCCAAAGGAGACAGAGTTTGGTGATTCTGCACTTTTTAAACTGACCGTATATTTCGGCAACATTTAATCGTAAATGGGTAGCTACAAGAAAGACTCGTTAAGGAATGGAAAAAAAACCTGATAGTTTTAAAAACATTTGCAAACTATCCGCCATATTTATGACAAACTAGTCTGTGCAAAAAACATGCCCCAAAATAAAAATTAAAGGGTTACTTCCCCTCCTAAAGCATCTATCTCCCTCGTATACAGGTTACAATAGCCCTTTTTATCTCCCTCTTGAGCTGACCGCTTGACCATTGGTTGATAAAATGGTTTCACGCACACATGCTCACGTGTTTGTTTACACACTCGTATGTTTGTGTGTCGTGGGCGGAGGAAAAAATATTGTAGGTAGGGCAAATGGGATTTTGGTGGGATAACATCAAGTGAAAGATTTTTGGGGTCTCATCCACTGCCCAGAAATATTTCACTGATACAGATTACAAATTTTTCGAAAGCTTGCCAAGTGTCCTCGATGTGCCTAATTAGACAGTGGTGCAGTAAGCAGAAAGAATGGTTATTTACAAAATATATTCAATGATGGTCACGGTGTTTTTTAAGCACCAACATTGTGAGTTGCACACATAACTTACTTACTTGTACCTAATTCCTCTCAATCTTTCCAGCAAAGGTTGGCTTAAAGATCCTTGTCATTGGAATGGATTTCTAGGCCCATGTACGCACGGGCGCATTTTTAAAGCGACGTTTTTAGGTTTCCTTAGTATCTCAAAAGGAAAAAAACGCAACCCTATTAGGGTTGCGTTTTGGATCACTTCATTGTCCATCCGTCTGTTTGTCTGTCAAGACCTTTTTCTCAGGAACACATGGAGGTATCAAATTGAAATTAATATCAATTAAGTAGTCCACGGTCCCTTGAAGTTCTAAAAAACGTCAAGCTTCTCAATAAAAAATTACGGCCAATTACCGACAGATTTTGATACTCGAAAATAAATCAAAAGCTAACGGTAGGTACTTCCCGTTGACCTAGGATCATGACATTTTGCGAGAAGCAAGGGCTCACAGCACAAGTAAAGGAAACAAGTCCAGAAATCGTACCGTTAGGTAATATGTAGTTTTCACATGCCAAAAAAATTGCGTTTACAAACTTAAATTTGCTGTTGGAGAATTGACCGTGACGTATCGTATCGATGTAAGGTATGGAAGAACATTTTTTCAACTACAAAGTTAAGTTTGTTCTTTGGATAAATTTCATACCAAAAGCGGAATCCTTCATTGTGCGTGGTCAAACTGAAACTCAAAGCATTTATTTCAAATAAACCTTTTACAGGCACTTTTGAATTGTCAAGGAGACGGTCAGTCAGAGAGATGAAGCTAGTTGCCCATTCCTAAAGCCTAGTAAGTTCCTATGGAGAAGAACGGGCAAGAAATTCCACGGACACTCTTTTAAATCAAAATATTGTTACATAGTATTGGTTACATCATTTATGTTGAAACTATACATGTGAGAACAACCGGTCCGACACGAACTTGGCCGGTGTTTTTTTTACCGCGCACTGTTGAGCCGAATGTCGAGAATCCAACGCGCATCATAGCGCTTAAAAAAAAACGTGTTTAAAAAACGCCCGTGCGTACTTACGTCGGCGATATTCTTTAGCGCTTACCTACCAAAATCTACAAAAAGCGACTTAGGTAGGTAGCTAATTTGTCAAATTTTTTATAAAACATCTATTCATAGGTACCTAGTCCCAACAAAAACCCTAATGACACATGGTATCTCGAGTACCGCTGTATAATGTTTATTCCACGTTATCAGCAGCGGGCCCCATCCCGGAGGTCCCGAACTGTCCCTAACCTAAAACTTTAGGGTGGAAGGGTACTTTAAAGTGATCTAACAGATTTCGAGCCACTACACTAGGAATATAACTGGGTAATGCAGGGTATTCCGCCATTGTATGGGTCGGGTCACTAATGTGGCTTTAGTATCTGGATTCAGTGGTAGGTAGGTAGGTAAGCACAGTCAGTGAAATTAATTGTTTATCAAATTGACACTCTACGTCAATTTGCCGTGTTATAGACATTTTATACAACTGTCAAATAATTACAGTTGTGATTTGAATATACTAGGGACCATTTTGGTTACCCATTGAAAGGGTTTTCGATAGGGTTTTTCTAAGCGGTTAAACAAAAACCCATACGATATGGGTTACCCTTATGAACGGCCTAAATTAAATAATGGTAACCCATTGAAAGTGTTTTCGATAAAAACCCATACGGTGTGGTTAACCCTTTTGAACGGCTTAATTTAAGTCATTCAAAATGACCCACACCGTATGGGTTTTTGATTAACTGCTTAGAAAAACCCTATCGAAAACCCTTTCCATTGAACGGGTTTCCGATAGGGTTTTTCTAAAATGGTAACCAAAATGGTATCTGGGTAGAATAGAGATAGAATAAGAAATAACATAATAATTACTACGACTTTTTCATGTTTCAAGTAGGTATAGAACCCATTGAATAAGTTATTTTGTAACCCTTTCACTGGGTTTCAAGTATAAAACCCATTCAATGGGTTATCATGTAACCCTTTCAATGGGTTTCTAGTATAAAACCCTTTCAATGGGTTACATCATGATAAAGGTAACCCATTTGATTGAATAGGTTACCCATTCGAAAGGCTTAACCCTTAACCGGGGTTGTACGGTCCCTGGAACATACAGGTAATTTAAGTTGCTATTAAATTTGGTAAACAATCAATTTCCCTGATTCAATCTAATTTATATGTAGGGGTAGAGCAGTAAAACTGGAGACAATAAAATTGGACTATCGGAATATAGTTAATTTGTATGTTATAAGAAAAACACATTACATTATTCGAGAAAGAGGTCAATCGTCGAATCCGACTCGGCTGGGCAGCGTTCGGGAAGCTGCGCAATATCTTCTCGTCCCACATACCGCAGTGTCTCTAGACGAAAGTCTATGACCAGTGCGTGTTGCCAGCGATGACCTATAGCACTGACACGTGGTCGCTCACAATGGGCCTTATCAGAAGGCTAAAAGTCGCCTAAAGGGCAATGGAGAGGGCTATGCTTGGAGTTTCCCTACGTGATCGAATCAGAAATGAAGAGATCCGCAGGCGAACTAAGGTAACCGACATAGGCCGAAGAATTGCCAACCTTAAGCGGCAGTGGGCAGCGCACATTGCTCGCAGAACTGATGGCCGATGGGGCCGAAAGGTTTCGGCGTGGCGACCGCGTACCGGAAGATGTAGCGTTGGAAGGCCTCCTAAAAGGTGCACAGGCGACCTTGTGAAGGCCGCAGGTATCCGCTGGATGCAGGAAGCACAAAACTGGTCGAAGTGGCGGTGCTTGGGGAGGCCTATGTCCAGCAGTGGACGTCTTTCGGCTGAATAATGATGATGATGATGAAGAAAAATAAATGTAGTTATAAAAGTCCAAACAATTCGCTACGACCGTAGCTACGAAATGCTACAACTGCCACGAAATGCTACAACTGCTACGAAATGCTACAACTGCTACGAACTGCTACAACTGCTACGAAATGCTACAACTGCTACGAAATGCTACAACTGCTACGAATTCATTTGTATCGTATCATAATTGATTTATTGATGTGTAACATCTTTCCTCTCGCTTTCTGTGGGAGTCTTCGTGAAAAGGGACGGAATTGTGTAACAGGAAGTGACAGCTTGAGCATGGAATAAGTAAGTACTTTTTAATAACAAGGAATTAGTAGAGTACTTTATACTAACATGGAATTAGTGTACTCATGGAATTACTAAGTACTATATAGATTGTAAGTAGAGGGGGTAATTTCTGTCGCTGCTCAGTTGCATAGAACCAAGGCAAGATGTCAGATGTTACACGTCATAAGCGACTACTGCAAGCCTCGCTCGGTTTTTATGTTTCATGGAAGAATATTTTCATAAACGATGGATATTGTCATTGTCATTGTTATAAACATAACTATAGCGAAATGTTCTTATCAGTTATCAGTACACCTCTGCCTTACCCTTGGGGGAACACAGGCGTGATAATGTAATGTTATCTACATCTACAGGCTGACTTTGAAAACATGCGACAAAATTTAAGGGAGTGTTCTACCCATTAATATGAACAACTTTTACTATGAGACCAAAATAGAATTCGCAAAAAAAAAATTGACCTTCGTATAAAGGTACTACATAACCGATTGGACCATTTTGTATAAAAAACCATAGTAAAATTTCAAAAATAAAACAAAATTACAATCTATTATAAATTAAAATTAACTACATGCATCAAAATTAAATTAAATTACAATAGATATCAAAAATTAAATGAATTACATGAAGTTAAATAACAAATACATCAGCGTCTTAGCGTATATATGAAGGTCGACTTTTTTTTTGCGAATTCTTTTTTGGTCGCCTAGTAAAAGTTGTTCATACCTATAGATGGGTAGAAAACTCCCTTTAATTTTGTAGCATGTTTTCAAAGTCTGTATGTAACATTGTCACGTTTTCCCGTAAAGGCTCTCGATACCTTGATCTACTCACTCTTTCTCTAAGACCTTGTCGCGCTACGCGACGCGACACAAAGGCACCCCTCGTCCCGCGACACGCGGGGCCTTTGTGCCGTGTCGCGTCGCGCGACAAGTCGCGCTGGTACGAGTATGTAGAAGCCTTAACGTTACATATACACGGTCTGTCAATGTTCCTTTTTAGGGTTCCGTACCCAAAGGGTAAAACGGGAACCCTATTACTAAGGCTCCGCCGTCTGTCTGTCTGTCTGTCCGTCTGTCTGTCCGTCTGTCACCAAGCTGTATCTCATGAACCGTGATAGTTAGACAGTTGAATTTCCATTATCACAGATGATGTATTTCTGTTGCCGCTATAACAACAAATACTAAAATACAGGATACAATAAATATTTAAGGGGGCTCCCATACAACAAACGTGATGTTTTTGCTCGTTTTTGCTCTATATTGATAACGGCAACAGGTAGACGCTTGAAATATTCACAGTATATTTAGTTGTATATTCACTTTAAAAATAAATAATTAAATTAAAAGTAAACAAATATTTAAGGGGGCTCCCATACAACAAACGTGATTTTTTTGCCATATTTATAAATAATGGTACGGAACCCTTCGTGCGCGAGTCCGACTCGCACTTGGCCGGTTTTTCTAACATGGCATGATGATTGACTACTGAAACACTGGTACCTCATTATAGGTAAACTAGCTGCGCCCCACGGTTTCACCCGCATAAGCCTCGATCCCGTGAGAATTTCGGGATCAAAAGTATCCTATGTCCTAACTCAGGTCATGGTCTACCCATGTGCCAAATTTCATCCAAATCCGTTCAGCCGTTTTAGCGTGAAAGCGCAAACAAATAAACTCACTTTCGCATTTTTAGAGTTCCGTAGGCAAATGGCAAAAAACAGAACCCTTATGGATTCGTCATGTCTGTCTGTCCGTCCGTATGCACAGCCACTTTTTTCAGAAACTATAAGAACTATACTGTTGAAACTTGGTAAGTAGATGTATTCTGTGAACCGCATTAAGATTTTCACACAAAAATTGAAAAAAAACAATACATTTTGGGGGTTCCCCATACTTAGAACTGAAACTCAATTTTTTTTTTCATAAAACCCGGATAGGTCTTCAAAAATGGTATTGAGGTTTCTAATATATTTATTTTCTAAACTGAACAGTTTGCGCGAGAGACACTTCCAAAGTGGTAAAATGTGTCCCCCCTCTGTAACTTCTAAAATAAGAGAATGATAAAACTAAAAAAAATATATGATGTAGTACATTACCATGTAAACTTCCACGGAAAATTGGTTTGAACGAGATCTAGTAAGTAGTTTTTTTTTAATACGTCATAAATCGTTAACTGCAATTTACCTTTTTAGATAATGGTACGGAACCCTTCGTGCGCAAGTCCGACTCGCACTTGGCTGGTTTTTTTTATTAGTTAGAATGTATACTTGAAACCATTATCCTTAGCCCATCAACATAACACACAGTTTCAAATAGCAGTAAGTGCTTAGGTTGTGCCTTTTTGGATTCCTACATTATATTCTCTCAACTCTCACTTTTACAACAGAGATTTTCAAGAAAATTAATGTGCTTCATGAAGGATAATTGTTTACGTAGAGTGAGGATTTATTTAGTCGGAGACGTTGAACCTCCGTGCTTACGATCAGCTTGTTAAATGTGCGGACGAAAGTGTCTATTGCAACAGAGGGAGCAATGAAGTGGAGTCAGCTTTAAAACTTTTCTGGCTGCGAAACTGGTGTAAGGGATGGGTAACCTGGACGTTTTATTGTTAGTGCTTTATTCCGTTTGTAAAGTGTTTTTTTTATATTTGTATGACTGTAGGTCATACAAATATTTAAAAAAAAAAAAAAAGAAGTAGTTGTTCCGGGTCTGGCAATTTGTGTATGTGAATTTAAATGTTTGTAAACGCACCTACAATACAGGAGAAATTCCTAGTGTGGGGCAACGTTTAAAAAAAAAAAATCAGATCCTCCCATACAATGTTGAAGAAGTATAGCAAAAAAAAATATTACCTGTGTTTTGAAATTAAATTAAATAATCTAAAGTGTGTCAAATAGTTATCCTACTCTTCGCTAAGTACGGTCGTATCCAGTTTCGAAAACGTTTAATTAAAGGAAAAATATTTTTTTTTTTAAAGAGCACTGATGCACTGGTAAAAGTACTTACGGTCCCATGCTCCGTTTTAATGAATTGAATAATTTCGGCGGAATTATAATTTCAGTCGAAAGATGTCCACTGCTGTTCATAAGCCTCCCCAGGCACCGCCACTTCGACCGGTTCTGTGATTTCACCAGGTCATCGGTCCACCTTGTGGGATGCCTTCCAAGTTTACGTCTTCCATACTGCAGTATACTAACGCGTGAATACGTAAAAAAATCAAGCCATAGAAAGCTGCAGCTTACAAAATGAAGGCCGCTCCACACATGTCTTTGTGCTATCCATTTCCGTGAGTCCGCGGCGCGTGTTTGGTCACTGCCTGAGATATACATATGGCGTGTTTAACTGAACCTGTAGGGCTGACACGTATATGAAAAGGAAAATTAAATAAAGAGAGTAGGTACCTAACACGTTGAAATTTAGCCATTATATTAAACTCAAACTCAAACCATTTATTCCAAATAAACCAATTACAGGCACTTTTGAATTGTCAAGGGGTCGGTTGGTCAAAAAGATGAAGCAGTTGCCCATTCCAAAGCGTAGGTTCTTATGGAGAAGAACGGGCAAGAAACTGATACGGACACTTTTTAAATTAAATGAGTAAGTAGAACCATCAGCTTCCTTATATTTTTCATATAAGGAAAGAATCAAAAAGAGAGAAGAAATCATTAGCTATCGTAAATACACATACAACATTAGTTTTTGTTTAACCTAAACCCGAAAAGGGGTCATTGTACTCATCATTTTTAACAACTTTTTCTATGGGACCAACCTTGAAATCGCGAAATAAAAATCAGCCGTTTCATACATTTTGTCGATTTCAGTGAACACAAATGTATGGAAAAACAGATTTTTTTTTGGTGACTTTGTTTCAGAAAAAAATTGATTATGGTCCAAGAATAGATAGATCTATGATGGCGATTCAAGTATGACGAGACAACTGAAAAACTGGAAAAAAACCCATGCTAAATCTAATTATGGTACAGATTTTCACCCCTGATCGTGCCCCCTAAAGTTACACTAATAACACATCTCCATTGCTCTGTTTAAATCACACAAGCTCCATAAAAGATCAATATCAAAAGATAACCTTACCTGACCTACCTATTGACCATTACAGAAGTAAATAGCATCAAGTGTTCATCACAAAAGGTCTTATTATACCGGACACAAGATCAAAAGTGTATCAAGGGGATGCTGTTGAAGAAAAACCGGTTTTAAATGTCCACGTGTTATAAAGGTTAGATCAAAATGAGAACAGGGGGATGCTGTAAGGTCAAGGGTCTTACAAAAGCGTTGTTACTATTAATAAAAACATTCTTATTTTTTTCTGAAACTTCTTAATTTTAGTAATAATAAATACCATGTATATAATAATACCATAATAAACTAAAATAAGGCGTCGAAAAATTTCTCCGCATCGCTGTCGACTGGTAATGTTCCCAAGAAACTGGCGGCATTGCCATGGTGTATGGCAATGCTTAGCCTCTGGCCAAGGTAAAAGCCAGTCCTTGGGTGTCACGGGAAGTGTCAACCAGCCATTTGGAGATTTCGTTTAACAAACCAACGTCTTAATGTGACCCTGACCATGCGGCCAAAAGTCACACACTTTTGTAACCTCTGCCGATTAGTTCTCTAAAAATCTTACCGAAAATTAGGTCATCTTTTGATGTTGATCTTTTGGAATCTGATGTTGATGATTATGATACCAACAGCAGTTTATTTTGTTAAAATCTCACCGTGATAAAACTCAGATGAAGTTCACTTGTAGTGAGCTGTCATTCCACTTGATGGATCAAGTTCACTTCCCCTTAGTATTTATGGTAAGATTTTTACAGAATAAACTGCTATTGGTATCATGCTCAAGCAGCCTGTGGACAGCATACACGTAGAGGGCTGTCAATGCTCTGCAGGTCCAATACAATAACGCATTCAGGATGATGCTGCGGCTCCCTCCGTATTGCAGCGCATCCGCGAAACCATCTTGCCTCCATGAACATAGGTTCATGGAGGCAAGATGGTTTCGCGGCAATTCTACGCAATAATCGCAATAAAAAAAGTAGCAACATTATCCTGAGTGTGATAGCGGACAGGTGTGACTGTCCGTTTTTCAAACATTGTATGCGTTTATTTGTTTTCTCTTTCTGCATCGCGGCAATCTGTTGGACACAACAATAAGCCACTACTTTGTTTGATATATGAAGAAATATGTATATGTCTATTTAAACCCTATACTAGTCAAAACAAAATAAGGGCCACCACTTTTTTACAGTATGCTCATGAATTCTTGAGGTTCAAGGGTTGATTAATGATTAGATTGGATAAATTAATTGATTTTTATTGAAAACAGTATAAAAGAATGAGGGAAAACATAAACAATTACACCACTTTTTCTAAAAATGTACTAATTGAAAAAAATAACAAACAGTTCGAATAAAAATTTAATGAAAAAAAAAACAAAAAGTGTTGGTTGATTTGTGACTTTCCTCATTATTTGGTCTGCCCTCCTCGTTTTCTAATGCACTCTTGAAGCCTGGAAGGTACACTCTCCACGAGGTGTACCACTGTTTCTGGAGGAATTTGTTCCCAGCTTGACTTCAGAACGTTTATTAGCTGTCTTTAATTGTGCACGGGTTGGTTTGTGCTTCGAACACTGCGTTTCAGTAAATCCCACGTGTTCAATGGGATTGAGATCCGGACTGTTTGCAGGCCAGGACAACACCTGTATACGAGCCTCCTCTAGGGCTGCTCTGGTGGCCCTAGCTGTATGAGCAAAGTCAAAGTCAAAGTCAAATTGTTTATTTCAAATAGGCACATAAAACGCACTTTTGAACATCAATATTTACAAAAAAAAATTGAATTGATTCTAGTCGCCCCTTCCAAAATGTAGTTTCGTATGGAGAAGAATGGGCAAGAAACTCCACCGGTACTCTTTTAAAATCTTGTACAATATTTTTATAGGTACATTAATTATATAATTATATGTGAAGACGATGCACCTAGAATAAAATTACTATACCACAATAGGTAATAAAAAGAGTTAAAAATGAGCGCGAGCATTATCGTGCATCAGATGGAATCTTGCGCCGATTCTCTGTGCATATGAGACCACATAGGGTCTTATGACCTCCTCGATATAACGTTGAGCTGTAACTGTGCCTTCGTTGAGAAATACCAACTCGGTTTTACCTGACATAGAGATTCCTCCCCACACCATAACATTGGGGCCCCCAAATCTGCCACTTTCATGGATACAAGCATCCGAGAATCGCTCACCTGCACGCCTCCAAACCCTAATGCGACGGTCATCACTAAAAAAAATTACTTTGCACTCATCCGTAAAGAATACTATGCTCGAATCACTCATATCCTATGCCAGATATTGCCTTGCGAACGATAATCGGTTTGCACGATGAGTGCTTGTTAACGATATCCACACTACGCGTCTCCTGGAGAACTGCTGGTCCCCGTGTAACCGATTTCTATTGGTTTCATCACTAACGCGTGTACCCATCGCCTGCCGCAAACGGTTTTGTAAGGAGCGGGCTGTGATGCAGCGTTCTCTGCGCGCAGTCAAGCGCACGTAGCGGTCCTCTTGTGCAGTAGTTGCTCGAACTCTGCCAAATCCTGGTCTTCTGGTTAGTCTCCCAGTCTCTTGAAATCGATTCCAACCATTCTGGATCGCTCGCCGGGAAAAACCCAACTGCAACGCCACAGAACGCTGCGAATGGCCTTCTTGAAGCAATGTTGCGGCCCTAGTTACGGTTGGTAAGTTCATTATGTCTTCGAATTCTCGGCATTACTTTTTTAAAATGTTAATTCAGCCACTAGTTAAACAAAACTTAAACTATTCTTGACAGAATCGTCACGTTGACTGAGTTAAAATCCGTCTTAAAATCGGGTAGAATCAAGTGGTTGTAGTAAATTATCAAAAACTACTCACTTTAAACAATTAGGCACCTGGAATAATTAAAAAAATGTTTGTAAATAAATAAGGTAACACCCCAATAAACAATCAGCTACTTGAGAACGCATAAAAAATAAATTATCGCTACCGAGGTCAAAAAACACAAGTGGCCCTTATTTTGTTTTGACTAGTAAATATATTATATCTGTTTAAGTTTTTTAGCTTGGTGAGACACTCCTCAGGGAGGTGTCTCATTCCATCCTGATGAATCTATTTTGTTGTTTTGGAATACTATGTCTCTTATATCTTCTGTATTGAAGGCCTTGATCTATCGGATGCGGTAATAAACACTATTTTTATTAACAAAATGGATCATGTTGTCTGAAAAATAAATAAAAGAATGATCACCAATATCAGATTCCAAAAGATCAACATCAGAAGATGACCTAATTTGACCCATCTATTGACCATAACACAGCAAGTGTGCATCACAAAAGGTGCCGGACATAAGATCAAAAGTGTATCAAGGGGATGCTGTTAAAGAAAACCGGTTTTAAATGTCCACGTGTCAATAAGGTGAGATTAAAATGAGAACAGGGGATGCTGTAAGGTCAAAGGCCAAAAGAACAATTTACATATTTGGGGTAATTTTTTTGAATAGGTTGATTTGAGATGGGTAATGGATCAATGAATATTAATTTGATTATTCGGTTAAGTGGTTTATTTGTAGGTAATTGTTATCGTAGTATTAGGGAGAGTTACATTAAAATTTATTAAGAAAGAAAACGTTTAAAGATTGGATTGAAAGGATTTATGTATGTAAAGTAGGTAAGTAACTACAGTTAATTTATTTACTACTTTATCTTTGAAAATACAGGTTTATTTTTTGGAAAAGTTTAAAAAAAACTTCAATTCATAACTACTTAAGTTATGAATTTTTTTTTTTGACATAGAACTTACAGATAAGCTCAAAGTCGGATCTTAGCGGCCTATTTCAGTGCGCCAATCATTTCAATTCCCTATCATTTACGCCAGAAAACTCTTAGGTGCAAGCCCTAGCACACAGTACGCCTAGATAAGTAACGCGGTCCTCGCCACTGTCTTGATGTAACACATTTGTAACGGCCAGATGTAAACACAGATACGGCCGGCTACATTCAACACCCTGTGTAGCAATTTCCCTTAGCATATGGGGTTGAGACGACCAGAAATTGTTGCAATTTGTTTCTGATGGTGTATTTATATCTATTTGTATATTAAACAAAAGCATACCTTTTGTTTTTGATGAGGTAAGCAGTGGTTACAGAAAAAATTACATTGCTATTCTGAATACAAAATGTGTCAAAAGTGTATTCTGAGAACTTATATATATATCCGTATTTTATATACACATTGACATTGATGAATTTTATATATACAATGCCATGAATATTTACTTGGTAAGTATTATATTGTTTTAATTAAGTATTGTAATTGTGAAGACTATGTGGGTTATTGTTTATTTTTGTTTTTACTCAGTTAGTTTTCATCATTGTCTGGCAGTTTGAGTATTTATGCGGCCTACCCAAATGTCCTTTCTTTGGTATTGTTCGTTGAATCGTTGAGCTCCTCAAGTTCTGAGTTGAGCTGCACGACTACTGACAAATGCGTGCACTGACTGGACAGGTCCCCTCAATCTGTGTGATTCTTTCATCAAAAGATCATTTCAGGCACCAATCTACATGGTCTTCACATGATTTGACCAAGATTATGTCTGGACTTTAAAAGAGACTGTGACCTCTGAGTTTGTTTCGGCCTTCCTTCTCAGAGTAGTCAGTTACGAAACGCCGTCCTCATCTAGTTTTTTTTTTTAAATATGTTTGGCGTGTAAAAGTGTTTGTACAAACCTACTTACAGAAAATAAATCATTTATCATTTACAAAAATGTTACATCTCACACACCCTGTGTATCTGCAGTAACCTATGTTTATAAATAAATACTCTGACTCTGACTTTGTCGAGTAATTATAATTAGGTAAGATTATTGTGGCTTATAAGTAATAACAGCCCCACGGGGCGATCGATCAGATTAAGCAACTGTTGCCGCGGTTGGTCCGTGGATGGGTGACCATATTTACATACCTAGACCCCTCCGTGTCTCGGAAAGTACAGTAAACTATTGGGCCCGGCTGATATTAGTACTCAATACTCAATATATAAGTTAGGGCACATTGCTCGCAGAACTGATGGCCGATGGGGCCGAAAGGTTCTGGAGTGGCGACCGCGTACCGGAAGACGTAGCGTTAGAAGGCCTCGTACAAGGTGGACCGATGACCTTGTGAAGGCTGCAGGTATCCGCTGGATGCGGGAAGCACAGAACCGGTCGAAGTGGAGGTGCTTGGAGGAGGCCTATGTCCATCAGTGGACGTCTTTCGGCTAAAATGATGATGATGATGACTCAATATATTTATTCTTCTTTTCCTTTTTTTTTTTTTTTAAAAACTTTGCCCCACACTAGGAATTTCTCCTGTATCGTGGGTGCGTTTACAAACATTTAAACTCACATACACAAACAGCCAGACAATATATGTATTGCTTCCACATGTGAACTTAGGTGGTAGGTTTTACAAAATATGATCATTGTGAGGTGTCGGGCACAGCAGAAGTAGGAGTGAGGAAGAGGATTGTAGATCTTTGACAGTTGTTATGGGTCATCAGAAGCCTGAAACTCTGACAACCAGTCTTACCAAGGGGTATCGTGTTACCCAGTAACTGGGTTGTGGAGGTCAGATAGGCAGTCGCTCCATGTAAAATACTGGTATTCAGCTACATCCGGTCAGACTGGAAGCCGACCCCAACATGGTTGGGAAAAGGCTTGGCATATGTCATTATAATTATACAGTATAGAGTATAGTGTACCTACGCTTAGTACCTACCCCATTTTAAACAATACAGTCCTAGTTTGAGAAGAACATTAGCTATTTAATATAAACGTAGACACGAGTTTATATTATGTCCAACTGTCGAGTGGTCCCAAGATCAGTCGACAGTTGGACATAATGTAATAATGTATTCAGACTAAGCTGATGATATCCTCAAACTACAAATAAGCTTTCCTATCATAAAGTGCGGCTTAGGTCAAACGGCGCGGTCATGAAACTGGAAACTCTCCAAATCATGGGACATCGGATGGAGGAACCAGTGGCATTAGTGTGCTTGCTAATGAGCCGAATAGTTCTCTTCGCTCTATAAGAAATAAGTACATAAGAGGAATTCTGAAAGTGGCACCGGTGACTGAAAGGTTGTGCGGAAATCGGTTGCACCTACTGAATTATCATGAGACCTTCATGAGACATACTTACCTATTCACGAATATTTATGTTTTCCACGTACTTCTTTTAGATTTGCCTCACTAGGTTCTAATTTGAACTGGGCTTACGACTTAGGGGTCTGCACACTGCATCCGATCCGAATCCGACTCATGACGGTCTGCATTAAATCAAATTCAAACTCAAAGCATTTATTTCAAATAAACCAATTAGAGGCACTTTTGAATTGCCAAGGGGTCGTTCAGTTAGAAAGATGAAGCTATTTGCCCTTTCCAAAGCGTAGTAGGTACCTATGGAGAAGAACGGGCAAGAAACTCCACAGACACTCTTTTAAATTAACATGATTACAAAATGTTCCTACTTAATACTTACGTCCGATCCACGACTGTGGAATTCGAAAGCAGTTATAATTGCAACATGTCTTGCTAAGATCGGAAACATACTGCAGCCCAAGCACTTGACAAAGTCGTTAGGTGCTCCAGTTAGATTTCAAGATGGATAAAAACAATATAAGCTGGCCTAGAATTCTGTTGAAACATCGTAATACGCTAGGCCACCTCAAGTTCAAAGCGTTACCACCAACTCTATTTTCAGAAATTACGCTCATCCAAATTAAAATCTCGAACTGAAAATGATCCTCGCCCGTAAATTAATGGTTAAATCGCCGTGAGCCGATCGAGCTATATTTCAGTCCCTCACTAACCCGACAACCCTGCCCTAAATACTTACAATGCGCCAATGTAAAGTATTATTTTCATTTTGTACATTTAAGCATAAAGTTATAAGTAGCGAAGTGTTAATCTTCGTGTGGGTACCCTCATCAGTTCCGAAGATGGGTGACCATAATGACTCTGCTTAAATGCACTCGACTTGACATAAACACAAAATATGACGCTGTTTTTTGCCTTTCTTTTCCGTTTCATTACCTATAGGTATACCACTAAAGCCAAGCGCTCATCACAGCCGCAACGCCTTCAGTGTACGAAAGATGATGAAGGAGGTTTTTTGCAATGCATTGCGGCGTGGCCGGCCCCAATTTGCTTTAGCCTTATCGGTATTTTGTTCATCTTTTATATTCCCGATAAGTACTTAGGTACTGTTAACAATGTTGCTATGAAACTGATTTCTAATCTTCGGCTCACGGGATAGATTTCAGCGCAGAGCAAATATTAGTGGTGGCGTACCAGTTCCTACACAGTTCCATTCTCGTCAGAATCATAATATGATCTATCTATTTGACGGCTGCTATTTGACATTAGACTTCATTAAAGCACTTCATAATTTGTGGACCATTTTAAGAAACTCCATACAAAACTGTCAAACAGATGAATTGCGGGATATGAATTGTACGCAGATCATATTATTATTATGATTCTGCCAAAGCGTCCATTTTAGGCCCCCTGTTTGTAAAC
This sequence comes from Tiliacea aurago, assembly GCA_948098905.1. Lineage (NCBI taxonomy): Eukaryota > Metazoa > Arthropoda > Insecta > Lepidoptera > Noctuidae > Tiliacea > Tiliacea aurago. The sequence continues at coordinate 19,064,572 of OX402591.1, read as the reverse complement.
GCACACGAAACAAAATATGAATATAGGCCAATATCTTAAAAGTTAAAACTTTGTACAAAAATAACCGATATCGGGCAGGCCTCAGTTATTTATCGATATTTTCATAATTCATTCGAGGGACACACGCGACACTTTTTATTTGCCGTCCTAGTTTAAGATTCATGATCTCATGAGATATTGGTAGACCTTCGGAGGCAGTGGATGTGACAGCCTTTTTTATGATAAAGGAATAAATGGTGTATGTAAATGGTTGTACAGAAAACTTTGTCATAAATAAAAGGTCATACCTTTTGGGATTGTTTTGAAGTTTTGAAGTAGGTAAGTACCAAATTACAAGCTGGGCTTCTGGTTCATACAAGCCTGTTTAATTTGACGACACGGTTGGCGCAGTGGTTAAGCGATTGACTGCTGCGCTGCGTGTCACGGGTTCGATTCCCGCACGGAACAAATATTTGTATGACTACGTACAAATAGTTGTTCCGGGTCTGGCTGTTTGTGTATGTGAGTTTAAATGTTTGTAAACGCAACACAATATAGAAGAAATTCCTAGAGTGGGGCAACGTTTAAAAAAAAAAGATCTGATGACTAATCTTATGTCTAATACAGGATGAAGTTAAATTAGCTAGCAAAACTCTGTAGAGAACCTATTTATAGGTATGAGGAACAGGGTGTATAGTTCACTCATCTTCCATAGAAAAGGGAGGGCCCTCCGACCAGACGGTTGTTGTGTCTGGTGGGCAACTGCCCGACGATTGATGTCGGGACGTTGTATATATATGCTAGTTGCGCGGTAAACTCTGCTTGCGCGATGCAGGAATTTGCGTGACGTCAGTGTGATGCCTAGTTCGCATGTGGCGATGTTGATGCCGCCACAGGTAAATCGTAATGATGATTAAAAAAAATTAGCCATTCATGGGGACTGCCGTTAGAAGTAAAAACTTATCGCTCAACGCGCCTGGTGAAGTTTTTATTTCAATAAAATAATGATTATGTAAAACACAATTTAAACAATGCACAGTATACAGAAACTAAACTTTTCACGTGGTTAATTTAACTTCACTTACTGCTACTACAAGCATGTCGGCGTAGGCATGTCGGTGACGCCAAAAATAGATTTTCTACACTCATTCGCCACCTCATGTCCTCATGTGTGTCTTGACATAGGGTTTGATAGCAGATGACAGAAAAAAACTGAAAAGAGCCCTTCGGCTTTTTGAAACCGGGGGGGTGTTAACATAACTTTTTAGCATAATAGACTTACTGAGTCCATTTGCAGGGTTCCGTACCAAAATGGTAAAAAGGAACCCTTATGGTGAGACTAAGTCTGTCTGTCTGTCTGTCACACCTGGATATCTCAAGAACTACTAATGCTATCAACTTGAAATTTAGAATAGTTTTAGATCACGTTTGCCCAACTATTTTGCAAACAAGAAAGAAATTTTAAAAAAATTATCTTTTTTGCAAAAGGGACTGAAAGGGGTCTTAAAAATTTGAAGTGGGGCTACTAGGGCATGTGGGGTATTATATGAAAGAGCGCTGTCTGCACATTCTCAAACATAAATTTTTTAGGCAGCATAGTTTCTGACTTTTGATGAAAAATGTAAAAAAAAAATACCGTTCTCGCCCCCCTTATCTCCGAAGTTTGCATAGTTAAAAATCTGAAATTATTCTATGTGATAGAAGTTCATGTCAAGATTACAGCAAAAATAAAACGATGTCTCTAAATAGCACAGTTTTTCAGAAATCATCAACATCATATATACGTACGGAACCCTCGGTGCGCGAGTCCGACTCGCTCTTGACCGGTTTTTATTTTTTCATAATCTTTCTATGAACACCTGCCCAGGAACAAACCGTAACGATTATTGTTGAAAACCCCAAACAATACGTGTAAATAATGTAAACAAATGAAATTTAGATATTTCCACCACGCCGCAACATAACAGCTAAGTAGGTAATTTACACATAATATAAGTATTGTACGCGCAGAATATCATAAAAAATGTTATCTGTACACGAACATATTATGTCCAACTCTTCCCCGCAGACTTATGTGGGTGGTTGGGAGGTATTGGCGATGTAAGGTACGGTGTAAGTACACGAGGAGACACAGATGATTTTAAAATGTTGACGTGACGAACGGTTTAAGAGCGTTTACGACGTACGGCATTTCATACAAACTTTCAAGCCCTTGTTTTTCGAAATGACTAAGCCGATTTTAATGAAACTTCATACGAATAAGCGTGATACAAAGGTCGAACCAGTTTTTTTTAAAACAGAAATCTTTGTTTCTATGGAATATTTTAAATCGGTCTAATTTGGCTTTAACACTATTTTTCGAAAATGTTCTCAATTAACTTTTTAGACCTTTGTATCTTGCTTATGCGTATGAAGTTTCATCAAAATCAGTTTAGTCATTTCGAAAAACAAGGGCTTGAAAGTTTGTATGAAATGCCGTAAGTCGTAAACGCTCTTATGGACGTTACTCTGGAGATATAAATCCTCAACTTATACAGGGAATTAAATAAACTAACGAAACTAGACTGCCTTTTTTTGGGGTCGATGTCAAAACATAATAAACAGAAATTAAATAATGATGTTTTGTTTGGGGTCCGCATGTATTGTAGTACCCATCACTTCTGCGAAGTTTCGCTAGATATTCAAATTTTACCTTGGGGCCTGCCACTGTGCTACATAAACTGCATACAAAAATATCCACACATCTGGAAAATTCTTTGGTAATTTACTGAAACTATTTGAAACAATTAGATTAGAAATTTAAATAAACCTTTTTTACAGTCCGTTCAACTGATTTTGACTTCTATTGCGTGGGCATAAGGGTGGCTTTAAAAGCAAAAACGTGGTAAAAATACCAACTGTTTATTACAGTTGCCATTTGTCATGCCTCCAATGCAATATAAGTCAAAATCGGTTGAATGGACTGTAAAAAAGGTTTATTTAAATTTCTAATCTTATTTCAAATCGGGTTTAGGTCTATTGTAACGTAATTCATGTGCTATTTAAACCAGGGACCATTTTGGTTACCGATTGGAAAGGTTTTCGATAGGGTTTTTCTAAGCGGTTAAACAAAAACCCATACGATATGGGTAACCCTTTTATACGGCTTAAATTAAATTTTTCGTAACCCATTGAAAGGGTTTTCGTTATAAACACATACGGTGTGGGTAACCCTTTTGGACGGCTTAATTTAAGCCATTCAAAATTACCCACAGGTATGGGTTTTTGATTAACTGCTTAGAAAAACCCTATCGAAAACCCTTTCCATTGAAAGGGTTTTCGAAAGTGTTTTTCTAAAATGGTAACCAAAATGGTCCCCGGGTAGAATAGAGATAGAATTGGTCATGCTACGCATGCTGGGCGGATATCTAAATAATAATATTATGATTTTTTCATGTTACTGGGTGTCAAGTAGGTATAGAACCCATTGAATAGGTTATCATGTAACCCTTTCACTGGGTTTCAAGTATAAAACCTATTCAATGGGTTACATCATGATAAAGGTAACCCATTGAATGGGTTACCCCTTCGAAAGGCTTAACTCTTAACCGGGGTTGTACGGTCCCTGATTTAAACACGTGGCCGTCTTATGCATTTTAATTCAAATCGACGTTTACAGGCTCTTTCAGTTTCAGGTTTCACAGTTGACATTTTTCCAACAATACTTAATTGCAAAAGTAGAGCAACTGTGTCATGATCATACGTTACAAAAAATCGCCTGCTACCAAGCCAGCCGTATGTAATGAAGTCTTATTTAATACACTCAATGGAAAAGTACCAACCTACTATCATATAATTTTACAGGTAACCAAGCAGGTTGCTAAGGTCTTCGAAGTACGTCGCCTGTCCTAGAAAGGGGGCTTTGAATCAAGAGATATTATAGTCGGGCTCTCGCATAGATCTCGCCGAGTCGGCTTGCTTCTATTTTTATTTACTGTAGATGTACCGTGAGCTGGAAAAACCGGGAAGGTAAAGGAGGTAAGTTAAAGACTTCGGAAAATGAGGATTATGGTTAGGTTATTATTATTGTGAGCGTAAACTAGCCTTTTCAAACTATCATTTATAATATCACTCTCATTATTCTCGTCCAATTATCAAAACACCGCCTATGAAGTTTTTCTTCAAAAATATTCAGTACCCCAAGTGAAATTTTGCAAGTGAGTTAACGTAACTAGCGCGTTTGCGTTAAGATTTTTATTCTCACTCTTATACTCTTAGCATTATGATCTATCGGTCAAATTTTAACGCAAACGAAATACATAGTTATGTTTACTCTCTTGCAAACTTACACTTGGGGTACTGAACATGACGTGACCATGAATTAGTAAAGCTACGCCTTAGGTCGTGTAGCACAATTCGATATTAGAAACTATGAACTTTTATGCACCTCTAAAATAAGACCTATGATAAAATTAATTGGACACTAATTGCAATAACAACAGTCCTTCTAGCTTCTCTTTATCTTAACCTGGCATGAAAAAACACAATCATAAATCCCGTATTCCGGACTTATGCCCGTGTGTTTCCCACCTCGCTGGAGAGCTCACATTATTACCGATAAGTACATGGGGCGGTGTGCTCCACACTGGATTTTGAATAATATATTATTTTCTTATGTAAAATGCCCGATTACTACCATCCCAGAGATTTTTGCGGCGGCACATACAAAAGCTCCTTTATGGCACTTTATACGTTTTTGTTCTTAAATTTTTGTTATTTCACCTACGCTCGTGTGGGCCTTGCGAAATGAAAAAACTTTTTGTGTGCCAACTTAATGTCTATGAACCACTTATTTTGTTTCAATTTTTTATCAGTTCCATTAGACGCGATCTTCTCTAACGACTAAAAGGTCATGTACTGAACTGAACGGGATTTCAGCTAGGATATTTAAGCCAATTAAATCCAACCCATTTCTCACCTACGCGTGGTCACTGAGACCGAAAGAACTCACCAGCGTAAAAAGAGGTATATTATTTTATTATCTGAAGCCAGGCAGGACGGAAAGACGGCAATATCACCGTATATAGATTCGATTTTCTACGTGAATTCGTTTGACGGCCTTCATAATGCGACATATAAAACTGGGGACTTACGGACCCCGAAACCAATTTCGGGTTATGACCCGACGACTCTCTGATAATGTTCCCGGGTTATTAGGTACGGATAGGAGTTTTTACTATGGCTATTTTTTCCGTCGACGTTGGATTATTGGTACCGAGTTTACGATCCGCTGTTCTTCCATACTCTTGGTGGCTTACATTTGTTTTATGACGTCATCTCTCCCGATACTCGCTGGGACAGTAGTTTATTTGTTTCTGTACAATTTTACTCATAAACTTTTGTGAGAATTTAATTCTAGTTAGTTTTATTTGTTAAGTTTTTGACGTATTGCTGTTCTGTAAACTGTAGTGAAATGTTTTATGGTCGTTTATTGGAATGGTACTGGTATTTTTATATGGGAAAGCTCTGTGTGCTGCTGGACGTAAAGAATAGCACCACCCTATTTCTTCCCGTGGGTGTCGTAGAAGGCCACTAAGGGACTTACTAGACAATGGGCAGCAGCGTTCTCTATGCAATTTTACACCATACTGCGATCGCCAACCCGCCTGCCAAGCGTGGCCTATGTCCAGCAGTGGACGTATTTCGGTATGGGACAGTATTTTTATTATTAGTGGAGCTAATTGAATTTTAATAGAGAACTAGCTGTTGCCCACGACCTTTGCGATCCAGAATGAAAAGTAATCTTTGTCCTTTTCCAAATCATTATTTGGCCAGGCACATGGGTATGTGCCAAATTTTATCCAACGCGGTTTAGCCGTTTTAGCGTGAAAGCGTAACAAACAAACTCACTTTCAAATTTATAATATTAGGGAGTTAGGATTACTAAGGTTCCTTTTAAAGGTGAATCCTCAGCTGTAGCTCGCAAAATTCAAATTTTCTTACGTTTTTGCAATTTGCAGGTCAGTAACAGGTTATATGTTGATATAAATATGATTCGCGGCCATAAAAAATATAGATTTACATAATTATAAATCATTAGAATCAGCATTACAAGTCTATCCGCCTTATTACAAAACAAGATTTATATTTTGACATGGCTTAAACCATGGAGCTAGTTTTTGGAATAAGAACGTAACAGTGATTGAAATACCGTTCTATATACGAAACTGAAAACTTAGTTCGGTACTAAGTGGTCAGTTTTGTGTTTAGGAACTTTACCATAGTCGGAATAAAGTTCGAAATTCAATAAAAGCTCCATGTTTTAAACCTGGGTCGAAGATAAACCTTGTTTTCTAATATGGGGGTTAAAGTTCAAAAAATCCTACTGAACGATTTTTTCTGAAATAATCATTCAGTAGGATATTTACAGAATTATAATCATTAGAATCATTAATACATCTTTCTAAGTTAGATGTGTTTCATTGAATGACTTTTTCATGAAATCACTACATTGGGGAACAAATCTAACATAAAGAGATGTATTAGGTATGTAAATATTGAATTGAAAACATTCGTGATTTTTAGCAAGCCAAGATCGTCTTCTTAGCGATTAGAAAATAAAATGTGGGGGTCCAAGTAAAAAGGGTTTAGTTGTCGGCATTTAATTTCCGAGATACGCAGTTTTGCAAAATTGGCTGAAAAAATTGCATCGCGATTTTAATTGATTATTAATTAATGCTCAATTATCTACAAGTTCTGCAGTTCTTTTCAAACCAAGCTTTTTCAGAGTTACAACATCAAATGTCTGATAAAAAAAAATGTGCCTGTTTTTGAATATTTTTTAATCCTTATTATCAATTGACTATTCTACATACCGAATCTAGTCACAGTTTAATACCCTACTACTGACTGAACCCTTTTTTGCTTGGACGTCAACAAATAATTACAGTTTCCATTCTTTTTCTGAATTTTCTCTCTAGGGATATACAAAATGCAACCTACAATTTTCGCTGCACATGTCACCTGTTTACTTCACGATTACCTACTACATCTCAAGTTACGTTTACCAAGATTATACTCCTAACCCTCTGCATGCTGTATAGTCACGTATCGCACACATGAGTAACAAGTACCTTCTCGTAAAGAATATGGCCTTTTACTTATATAGATTGTACGTGAGCTGGTGCTAAACGTTCGATGATTCGGTTTCGATACTTTTACTTATTTGTTTTGTACGTTTCACTGTTATTTGAGAGGGTTAAGGGGCTGAGTGGTTGTTTGCGTGCTGTTGTGTATGTGTGGATAACGTGGTATTATATTCTAAGTCTGATGCTGTTGTATCCGACCTTTAGAAAGGGAGGTAAGATCATTTGTATTAAAGTCCTAAACAATTAACGTCCCAGTGCAGCATCGGGAAAAGCAATATTTTGTAAAACGCGATGAGCAGTTGACATTAGGCTATTGTAACTTAGTTAATGGCAGCAGCGTTCTCTATGCATTTTTAAAACCATATACTGCAATCGCCAACCCGAGGCGCCAAGTGTGGCGATTATGGCAAATCCCCCCCCCCTTTTTGGGGGAGGCCTATGTCTAGCAGTGGACGTCTTTCGGCTGAAATGATGATGAACTTAGATAAATTAAAAACTGACCCACTAAAAAGTAAAAGAACTTTCATTTCGGAAGTCGGTGTCTTTGGATCTGTATTTTAGTTTTTTACCACCGACTTCCGAAATTAAAGTTACTTTTCACTTTGTAGTGTTATTTTTGGAAGCCGGTTATTTTTTTTTGTAAAAAGCTTTTATTTTTCACTTTTTAGTGGATCAGTTTTTAATTTACCTAAGTTACAATATCCTAATTTCAACTGCTCATCATCTTTTACAAAATATTGCTTTTTCCGATGCTGTGCCGTTAATTGTTGAGGAGTTCTACTGGTAAGAACCAGGAGAACTGCCACTAACCATATGCATTGTGACGAGCATAAATTCCTTAGCAACCATACTAAAGTACCTAATCGAATCGCAACCCGTTAAATACTTCTTATTGTGTTGTTCTGGTGGCCATCTGTGGTCTTCATCATCAGTTCCACTTCACCAAATGGTGCTTTCCGAGAGAAAATGCACGAGTTACTATAAAAAATACCCAAATCGCTGTAGGTATGCCTATACAATTTGAGGATTTCCCTTGAAATTCATAGGATCCTCTCATCAGATTATAATTTGGTGGCAATGGGACCAACTCGGGAGCATACCCTTTTAAACAAAAAAATAATTCTACAATTGACGGAGAAATAGGGGAACAAACATAAAAAAAACATACAGCCGAACATATAACCTCCTTTTTGGAAGTCGGTTAAAAATGTTATGATGACTTTGTTTTCGCGTCGTACGTTCAGCCAGTAATAGGACTCGCCCATCAAGGAGCGCTGTCCCCAATTTGACGCATTATTAATTTATTATACACAAAACAAAAGGTATTTTAATAAAACGCGTATACTAAAAGATCAATAATTAAATTATCTTTAAATAGGTGATGGTTTCAGAAACATACGTCTGGTAGATTTTGTGTCATTCTCAGTTTTTTCCGCGTTAGACATAACTTTACAAACTAATTTCACTATGTAATATAAACATAATCTAAAATATTCACATACTAAGTTATTGAGAAAATGCTCTAATTTATCATATATTTTTTTCAAATCATTAACACTACTCGTTTAGATGTGAAAATCATTAAAAGTCCGTTATCGTCCCCTTAAAGCGCAGATATATGAATTTAGTGACTTTAAAATCTATTATTACGCCTTCATATAATGCAAGTAAGTTATGCAAAAAAATATATTAAACTAGAACGCGTACACATCAATTCTATATGTGAATATTTAAATATCGTAGTAAAATACTTTATGAAATAAATTCAGGAAGTAATGTCTACCCAAAGCGTAAAAACGATATTACTTTCAAACTACTTAAGATATTTTCATGATTTCTTTTTTATTGAGAGACTATTTATTATCTATAATTCTATCTGTGATTTTTTCCAAATATTCATATTTTCCATACTAAAAATAAATATTCCATGAAACTGAATGGTAGCGCGGCGTGAGCGCGACGCACATTTGTATGGCCAAAGTCAACGGCGATTACCCGACCCTTAATAAGTGGTAATAAACCCTTAGCAAAACTTTCTTACTCAAAAATTGCACTCTAGAATCGTACCCCTATACGCATTTACATTTCAAAGAATGGACAGTTTTCATCTCCCAACCTTATCAGCCATACAATAAACATACGAAAATCGCACCCATATACAGGATGATGCGGAACAACGCCTACTTTATTAAAACTCACTCTGTATTCATAACGCATCAGCTACACTATCACAAATAATATCGCCCCCGAAGATGCATTGGAAAAGAAATGTATCAGAAAATGTATAAAAAAGCTGTATTGTGACTGTAGGTTTCACAGATGTATTGGAATCTAGATGTGGCACTCACGGATGGGGTTGGGTACCTACATACTGGTAGGTAGGTAACGTTTTTTTTTTTTTGGGTGGGAACGCGTGAGTTGATGCTGACAACTCTTTGAGGCGCGCGTGGAACACAGCATGCGACCCGGGCCTGGTCCTTGTCGGACGGCGAGATACCTATCGCTCACCGTCCACAAGCCCGCGCCTACGGTGGCCGGAAATCGGCTTGCGACTCCCGACGCCCGGGTCGTCTGCTACGGCAACTAGGGGCGCGAAGGCGCGAAGCTTGCCTCTCCCTCACGCCTTCCGCCTCCTCCTTCGCGAGCTTTACTGCTTCGCAGAAGGAGATGACGGCCTCCCATGTACTCTCGCTTCGAACCATGGCCTGAACCAGGGCCGGACGCGAGAGATCGCCGCCGCCGATCGCCTCTGTGAGGACACGGCGGTGCTCCGCCCAAGCCGGTTAGACCTCCACCGTATGCTCCACTGTGTCCTCCGGGCGATTCACACAGTGGTGACACCCGGGTGTTTCCTCCCGCTTTATCCTGAAGAGCAACCTCCCGAAACAATCGTGTCCGGTGAGGACCTACGTCAGGTGGAAGGTGAGGACTCCGCGGCGCCTCTCTAGCCACTACTCAAAGACCCCGACTTATCGCCACAATTGTGGCGTGCCCAAGGTAACGACGCTGCCGTAACAAACGTATGGCTTAAGTTACCGTAACATTATTATTGGTTTGCCACGGCAACTGTAAGATTATTGTAAGGAGTTTTTTTTTTGTTTACATAAAATACTATCCAGTTAGTGAGGAAAAGTGTCGCTAATAACTTTTGCCTGCTAATTGTTATGAAAGACATTGGGAATACTGCAACATATTCTGCTGCTGTTCTACAAAGATGTTAACAACAATGGCCGCTCGAAATTTAGTATTTTTTTAATTTGGTTTAGTGATGTGGTTGAATGAATTCATGAGGGGTAACCGATGTTATAATTATATTATTTGCTTGTTGTCTTTTTTTATTATGAAAAATTGACTCTCAATTAGTAGTTTTATTGATAGATTACTTAATACCTGTAAATTTTTTTTATGGAAAGGAAATTGCAAAAAATTTACGCCAAAGGCTTCTTCTCCACCCTTCTTCTACCCTGTTTTTTCCAGACGCTAATATATCCGTTATACACCTACGAGTTTATAATTTTTTCTTCAATGACAAAAATAAATTTCGAAGAGACATAAAGTATTGTATGAAAACAAAAATTGTCCTATCTTATCACTATCATTGATGAATATATACTATATATAATAGTTTTCTGGTGATCCACAGGACGAAAAAGTGATTGTGATAATACATAATGTGTGATAATAGGCGCGTTATTAATCAGCGATAGCGTTCTATTCCTAGGCAAGTTCAATGTTATCGCTTTTAGTTCCTAGGTACATATGTAGGTACGAGTGATACAATAAGTTAGTCATAACATTATTTCTGATTTCAATTATGAAATGAAATCAGGATTATTTCTTAACATGTTAGTGTACATTGTTTGCGGATTGACCTAGAACTTGCCAGATGAGCACTAAATATTGATAATACGCATAATTCGTTGTGGTTTTATATTTAGAAAATATTTCTATTTTTGCCAACAAGCAAAAACAAGCATCATCAAGCTAAAAAAAAAAGAAAACAAAGAGGAGGAGGAGGTAAAGATTTCAGCAATCTATAATTTCTAAGCCACTTCTAGTCTCTCTATGAAGTAACAAATATATGAATGTATAGGTGTGTGCGGGTGAGCGTATGATTCTTGTAAGGAGATATGGGATTTTTCAGAGATATGTACCGGCCTGACTTTGCTTGTCCGAGAGGGTGGTTCGAAGATAGTTTGAAAAAGTAGTGCGACGTATCTTTGTTATTTATCTAAGAAAACATAAATCCACCAAATAATTTAAACAAAATGGCTAGGGGCTAGGGTCTCATGTAGGTATCTAAGTGCGAACCATAACATTCTTTGCAGTTTTTTGAGACACCCAGTCTTAAAATACTGCGTAGAAGGTTATGGGCTATAATTTTTGTTTAATTTTATGTCACACAAGCCAGAAAAGATTGCTAAACATAAAGCCAACATTTTATTCTAGTCGAAGATCAGTGACTCGCAAAATATATCCGTCAACACCCAATTAAACGTAATCTATCATTTAAAAACCACGCAACCTTAACAACCGTACATAATTCTAACAACGTATGGCATCCATAATTTAATATTAAAATTACATAACGGCCCCACGTTGGGCGCCAACAGGCGATTTTTCACATTCAATTAGAATGACCCTCCTTTCTCTCTATATAAATTGGTCTGTCTACCCTCTAATAAATGATATCTGGAGAGCGACACGGTGTGGGAGGTACTCGTGATGGATGGTTTGGACACAAATGTGATTGGCTATTGCATTCATATTGGAAAAGTTTCAAGAATCGTTTTAAAAGGATTTGGGTTTAATTACGATGACAGTATTTTGTTTTTAACTGGGTTTTATTGGTCAGTAACATCGTCCGCATTTATTTTACTTGCATAAAGGAGTGTGCACACAGTAATGAGCACATTGACTAAGCCTAAGTAAATAAGTAATATTTTTATTCAGTATTACAATTGGTAAAATATTAACATAAAATCTGATAATTTACAAAGGTATAAAATGTTAGATGCCTGTACTAGGATAAACCTGTATCACAGGCGGAGTGAAGTAACATTATAAATGTTATTTATTTATAAGTATTTTTTTTTTACTTTTGATATATTGTCATAATCTGAATCTTGTCGTGAGTTATTGATATTTATTGACGTACGTAATTGGATTGCAATCGTCTCGGACTTCGACACGAGTAAGTTACTTCATCATTTGGCACTGTTTTGGAACTTTCTGTGCCCATGATGTTAGAAGAGTTACGTGTTCTCATTTTGTATTTTTCTGATGGAGCCCATTTTGATTTACAAGTTTGTAAAAGTCGTAAAAGTTGTATTATTTGTTGTACTAAGGACCTCATAGTTACGGATGCAGACTTTCGTTTTAAGTCAACATGCACCACAAACCACTAAATGCATTTAACGCTGGTGATGAAATGATTGGTGGAGAAATAGTGCATTATTGTTTAAATAAAAGTTATTGTAATAATAATAATCTTTATTTTTTTCTCTTCACTAAGGTTCATGTATTTATAAACATAGAGACAAAAATTATAGCGTTTTGCCAAAAATGCATAAAATATGTTACTTTGTGAGAGACTGGCGTTTATAGGTACTAGAATAACCTGTGTGTCGGTTCACCAGGCTCTCACCCCAAATTAAATGCTAACTATGATAACCTTTCTTGCACCACTCCTTAATATTTCAACCCGATCCAAAACTTTCAAATATCGAACTTGTCAAACTCGCTGACGTCATATCTAACAAAAAATATTAACCTTATCACTGCGCACGGTTTTTATACACCTTCAGCATTTCTAAATCCTCTCTCTGGGGTGGGCTAACTCTATCTCGGGGGTAAGGGATTATTGGAAGAAAGCGCGGCTACGTATGGGATCCAGTCGCCATTGTCAATGAGATCGCATATGGCGCGAACATATTAAATATTCACCACTCGCTGAGAACGCTGAATGTTTACAGGGTTATAGTTTTGATTTTTGGGGTGGATATGTAAATATGTATTGTATCTTTCTGTTTTTAAACAAAGTTTTGGATGGCAACCTAAGAATAGAATAGTATATTCTTTATTATATCCACCATAAATATTAAAAATATATAAATGTTGCTCCGTTTGGTGCCGGACGTAAAGAATAGCACCATCCCATTTCTTCCCGTAGGTGTCATAAAAGGCGACTAAGGGACTTACTAGAGAATGGGCAGCAGCGTTCTCTATGCATTTTTAAAACCATACTGCGATCGCTAACCCGCCTGCCAAGCGTGGCGATTATGGCAAATCCCCCCCTTTTTGGGAGAGGCCTACGTCCAGCAGTGGACGTCTGTCGGCTGAGATGATGATATATGTTGAAATTTTACATAGGGTGACACAATGGGGAGGTTCTAAGTTTTGTTATTACATACTTACCTAATGATTCTTTAAAAAACACCGGTTAGGATCAACAAAAAGCCTAGCTTTCCTATAGCGAAGTCTTATTAAGTAATAAAATACAGAAACCGTATAATCCTAAAGCATAAACCCTCGTTTACATTCACAGTTTAACCAGCTTCCTTTATTCATGTCAATATGCAAACGAAAAAAAACCCTAGACCCACCTTTACTAAAACCTCGTTCATTACAGACCACACACTTATCCCGCATCCCATCCGCCGGGTGAATGTGGATCAATGGCATTTTTTTTTATTCAAAATAAGTCCTTAAAAAAAGCATGCCACCCCAGAAGCCAAATGGCCCAGAATTTGTTTAAATTGTCACGTACAGACACCGCGCGGTTACACAATCCGCGAACGTTGGCGCTCAAACTTTTATTAATTAACCGTTATTTTTTTTAGTATTGTTTTTGTTTTTTATTTATTTTTTGCTTATGCGTATTTGGTGGATTGAATGGTTTTGATTGAGAATATTATCTACCTGCTATCTCAACATGGATGAAATAACTCATTATTTTACATTTCTAGGAAGATGAAGGAACATTTATAAATTAATTTAAAACTTCTTTTTAAGTTCTGCGTCGTAAGCAAAAATGAAAAAAAAAACAAATAGGTACTCCGTGAAATAATTACTGGGTTATTATTAAGTGTAGAGTTCAAACTGCAATTTTTAAATGAACTGCTCCTCATTTGTTTGACAAACGCTGCACCACATAGACATACGTTGAAGGGGTTATAAAATGCATCGTAGTCACATAAAAAATCCTCTGTACAGATATCGGATTTTAAATTTTAAAATGTGCATTGTATTGTGTCGGGGTTCGAAAATCGATTGGTCCCAGCGACAAAGGGTTAACCATTAAAGATAAAAAACCATTGATTTTTGGACCCGACAGCTTGCGAGCTCGTCAGTTAATTTTAAAATAAATGGGACGGAATGCTACGTCATTATTATGTAAGTAGTTCAAGGGCATTGGGTAAGTAGATTTATAATATTAATCAATCAGCCTATGATGTTCCCACTGCTGGGATACAGACCTCCCTTTGAGACGGAGTGGGCTGTAATCTACCACGCGGGCCCAGTGCGGATTGGTAGATGTCACATGTCTTCGATTTTTTGGCCATGACATGCCGGTTTCCTCGTGAAGTTTTGCTTCACCGTTTTGAGAGCAGGGGTTCGAATCCACGACTCGTAATTCGGGGCAGTTGCCACTGGGCCACCACTGCTCCATATATAATATTAATAGTATCTGTTACAAAATAATGTCGTCTGTCTGACAATGAAAGCAATGCTTGTTTTGCAACATCAGCAGTTTCGTTTATAACAGATTTTTGGCAGACTCTCCGAATGGACACAGGACACTAAGTCAGCAAATAAAATAAACTAGACAGAAAAATTGGCACACACACAAGGATCAAAATACCCAAATCAGCACTAGAAGGTCACTGTCTATTTATTTATTGAGTTACGAAACTACACTCAATTTTAACCTATTTTGATTCTCTTACGCAAAATTATATACACTTTAATAACCAAAATAAACTATCAACTATTTACATACATAAATTACATAGGTACAGGCACATTATTAAATAATTTAAAATTACTCTTATTGTCCGTCACTGCATGGCTAACCACCCACTGTGCAATAATTTTGGCACACTGCGGGTAGGTGATGGGCTCCCATGGAGAGAATATAACACAGGTAAGGGGGTTAACCAATTAAATGTATGCAATACATAAACAATTTTATTTCAAGTGCAGAAAGTAATAATATAAAAATTATTAACCTACAGGGTAAGAAGAACTGCTTCTCACACAGAGAAGGGACGAGCATCGTAATGAGGGTTTTCTGGCAGCACTGAGACTATCCTCAGGTCAGGACCTATCAAAAGTCTCAAAGCGCCTATATTTTCTTTAGTCGTGACTGAATGAATGATGAACGAATGAATGAAACGATAGTTGAACGTCATCCGGTCTTCCATTTAGACAATGAATATAAAATTATATGATGTTTATATTCATTAAGATAAGATAAAGATTTATTTCTCACCACAATTTATAGTACATTTTCAAAATATCCATACATAATAGTTTTAGTAGTTATACTGTGGGAGACTGGTGCCTAAGCTAGGCTGTAAGGCCTGTATTTCAGGACACTAGAGGGGCAATTCTACTAATTTTAAGAACGTTCACAGTCTGATCTCAGTCTCATTCTGTCAAAAATACCTCTTATTTCCCTACATTTTGACAATTTTTTGACGTTTGTTTGTCGCCAAGATGAGATTGCGACTAGATTTTGAACATTTTAAATTACGAGAATTGGCCTTCAGGTCTCCACCCCTTCGGAAACGGTTACCTTTATTTAGGATTATGCACTCGTACACGGATGCAGTAAGATAAATAAAAACTGATTTCACTATTGATTATTACTTATTCTAGGGTTAGTATATGTCTGTGTATGTGCGTGGTGGTGTGTGTGTGTGTGTGTATGTATGTGTATGGTGTGATGTAATGTGTGTGTGGTGTATGTGGGTGTGTGGTGTGTGTGCGTGGTGTATGTGGGTGTGTGTGTGTGGTGTGTCTGTACCTGTGCGTGTGTGTGGGCGTGTGTGTAAGGGAAGGTGAAAGGCTGAATGCATTGTCTAAATGGAAGTTCTCTTGCCAAAGTGGCGCCAACAGGTTCCGTGAATTTTAATGTAAACCCTCATTGGTAACCATGCTTGATTTGGCGTTTGATGATTAGACCATAATGTCCAGGTTTCCACAGTGTCAATTTCATAAGAAACTTGTCATGACCTTAAAAATACGCTTCATTGGAACTCGACTGCCCTAATCCTTTACAACTTAATCGAATATGTAAGGTAAGTTAATTTTTTTTTTTGGGTCTACAGGCGTGGGTTTTTCGTAAGAAAACTACCACCATTTCTGGTTTTAAAAGTTTTGCTAAATAATAAAATCTAGCAAAGGGGTTCCGTGGAAAAAAATCTCTAAAAAATAAGATAAATATTAAGTCCACCGCGCGGTATATTTTTCGTACGCAACATAATACACACGACGCAAAATTACAAGTCACCGTTCTGGCGACAACCCTATATTCAACCCCTGTACTATAAACTAACGAAAAATATCAAGACCACATCATTGCAGCATACATTGACGCTTTACTAAGTCTTATTGCATGGATCTTGCCAACAAAGGCAGCGATGTATACAGCGTTATTTGATTCACTCGTTTGATTTTAACCCCGCAATGCTCAAGGTTTGGAGTTCTTATTGTACCCAACATTGCGGAACCATTAATCAGTCTGTGCTAGAATCATCAATATAGCATTACAGAGGATACGTCCAAGTATTCGATTCGATATCCTATGTATCGATTATGTATCAGTAATTCGATTATGCCAGCATTGTTAAGAGGCTGTTCATCATCTGAAAAATGCTGGTGTCATTATGTTTTGCTATAGGCATGTATCGGTTTTCTTGTGGGTGTGAGACGCAAATAAACACAGATATTTTGGCATACATTTTCACTGTGTTGCTGTCGTGCTGAGCAAACAGTAAATTGAGACCTACCTATGTGGAAGAATAGGATCCATTTATCTTTTTGCTCACCTGTACCTGCTCGCTTATAAAACTATTTCTTCGTATATGGCAATTAATATTCCAGCTAAAATAATACTGCGTGTAATGTAATGTAATATTGTTGTTATTGATTGATTGATTGTTGTGTAGAATGTAATAATAATGAATAATGTGTTATTTGTCATTTGTAATCGGGTGTTTTTTTTGGGTGTACTTATGCCTGAATTAAAAATGATTTGATTTTTGTTTTTTTTATTTGATAAAAAGATGATTTTAACTTAAAAAAAAATACATTGTCATTGGGCAATTTAATTTAAAAAAAAAAATAATATTTATTTCGGATAAGCAACATCCATATGGGTTAGTAAACAAAAAGATAACTTATACCTATGCTAGTAAACATATTTTCTATTTTGATACAAGGTTGTTGTTCAAAATGCACCTTTGAATAAAAATTTTGAATAAATTACTCGACTGGTGCAGAGAATACCTTCGTAGCCGAAGTTATCGCGTCAAAGTTGGTACTAGCCTTAGCAGACCTGTAAACGTGACGAGAGGCACAGCCCAAGGTTCAGTGTCTGGTCCACTCCACTATCTGGCATACGTTAATGACCTAGACAATATTATAACGCACTGTTCCCTCTATCAATATGCTGATGACACCTGTATACTCTCTGCTAACAAAAACCTTAAATTGGCCGCGGAATGTTTGCAAAAAGATTTTACTTCTATGGCTAAGTGGGCCCATGATATGGGACTTGTTCTGAATCCACAAAAAACTAAAGTTATACACGTACACTCAAGTCACATAAGTACCTCTGATCCCTTTGAAATCATAGCTCATAGTCATGATTGTCTGCATAAAAACGTGCCAGACTGCCACTGCTCGCCTATAGATCAAGTCCCATATCATACATATCTGGGACTAATAATTGATAACCGATTCAACTGGAGTTACCAGGTGGATTCAGTTTGCAGCAAGTTACGTGCGATACTCACCAAATTTTCCATTATAAAGCGCAATATACCGTACAGAACCCTCCTTCAAATGTACACAGCTCTTGCTGAGTCGATAATCTCATATGGACTCACCAGTTATGGACGCACATTTAAAACTTACCTAGATAAAATTCATAATTTGCAAACACGCTTGTTAAAACTTGTTGTACCAAACTATGTAAAATATAAATACCAAGACAATTACACAGGGTTATTCAAACATTGCAAAGTATTGCCTGTTCTAGCGCGCGCTGAGTATATGTTCCTCATAGAGCGTTTCGATAGCAGTGATATTCAAATTCCAGTAAAATATGACGTGAATACACGACAAGCCAAATCAAAATCATTACAAGTGCCACGCAAAAATAACTTTTATGGCAGGCGTACCGCTTCTTTCACAATCCCCAATTTACTAAACCAAATACCTGTAGACATCAGAGACTCAATGAATAGTAAAAACATAAAGCATAAGCTGAAAGAACATTACATCAACTCGATTATAACTTAATAGTTAATAGCGCGTTGATCAAATCTCAGGTCATGGCATGCTACGACAGACCTTAGAGGTCTAATTGTGTGCTTTGTTTCAGTGTTGTAACTTGTAATTTATAATAAATTAAATAAATAATAAATAAATAAATAACATCACCCAACAAAGGAGAGTCGTACCTCCCCGCTATGGTTTAGTACTAAAAGGAAAAGTCCCTCCAGAAATTGTTTACTTAAGTATCCATCTAGTAAATATTATTTCTACATTTTCCAATATTCTCTTGCTGTACGAAGGTAAATTAATGAAACTATATCAATAAAGATCCAATAACAGTTAAAAAAACCGGCCAAGTGCGAGTCGTACTCGCACACGAAGGGGTAAATATTGTACCACCGTGCAATATTTAGCTAAAATCGCCAAAAAAACACGTTTCTTGTATTTAAAAATAAAATAAAATAAAAAATTAAAGAGGGTCCTTTAATTATTTACTTTCGTTTAATTCATTAATATTAAACGTAAATATATTGAAGAAATCTCGATTTTTTGTCAAATCATAAAAACCATGCGAGCAGGGGCGGGTCGAAGCGTTCACCAATAAAAAAAAATTAATACGATTTTTTGTAATGATAACCATATATTTAAATACAATACACAATCTAACACTAAACTATTAATATTTTGTACAAGTAGGTATGAGAAGGATAAAAGAAAAAAAAAGTTGGAAGAGCTCATTGGGCATCAAAAAATTCATCCACATCGCTGTCAGTGGGAAAAGAGCCCAAAAGGCTGGCAGCGTTGCCACGTTGGACGGCAATGCTGATTCTTTGGCCTAAAAATAGGCCAGCCCCCTGGTCACGTGAAGAGTCGACCAACCGCTTGGCGATGTCCCGAAATATTCCAAGAGTACTCGGACCCCCACGGTCCTAGTGTTTCAAACCCAAACGGCCCAAACATAATTAATTTTCCCTGTACCGATAATTCAATACAGCCTCTAAAATATATAAAACCGTTATAAAAAGGGCACGCAAGTGTTGAGCGCCATTCCTAGTAGGAACTGAGCACCGTCCGGCGGGCATTAGTCATCCTTGCTGAGAGGTATCCTGTGGGAAATTACGTGCGGGGCCGCCGCGACCAAGCCGCGGATCTGACGGGTTGATGTTGCGCTTACATGCTAACGTTTTGTGAGCGTATTGGTAGCACGTTGAGGGTTAATATGTGAAATTGTGGAAGGTGAAGATTTATTTAGAATTGGAACAGGATGTGATAAGTATTAATGAGGAAGGTAATGAGAGAATGGATAAGAAACATTCACAGAAAAAAATAAGTGTTTCCTTCAACAAAAATCTTGTTTAATGTGATCATGCATCTTGACTCCATACGAGCCTAACAAGATCTTGACTTCTGGAGCTAGGAGAACTTTGTTAAATTATCATAGTTCCGTCTACTAAGTAATGAATTAGTTTAATCACGGGTAGTTATTTAATTTAACTCAAATGTTGGCCAGTTTAAGAATGATATAATGGTAACAAGTTGCTTGTTACCATGAACTTAAATTATTATTTGATATACAAAAGTGAAGTAGTAAAATCAAACATAGCATGTATGATGTAACAAAGACCGGTGATTATTCCATACAATATAAATAAAATGAATTTGTTCTGGCAAATATGCTATCTTGTTTATAGTAAATAAATAAATAATGATTCCAAATATTTTAATGTCAACTATGAGAAAATGTATCTTAGTTAGCTCGCATTTTTTCAGTGTTGTTTAATAAGACAGAAGAAGATAAGAAATATGCTAAATCTAATTGGGGCTTCCAATGATATTATAAGTAAAAAGTGGTAGATAAGTTATCTCCGCAAGTGGATCGTCAAAATATGGCTAATCAGCCACATTTTCTTCGTCTTGTCTCTTTTTCGCTCCCGATAATTACGACATGCCGTCCTACTTCCACGTGTCATCTAATAATGTGACATTGTGCCGTTTAAAGATCGGATGTTGAGTAGGTAACCTATCTACGTCTTTTTACTTATAATATCATTGGGGGCTTCAGATTAAAACTAGAGTTATTATTTTTTTGGAAAAAGTTTTTTATTTTTCACTTTTTAGCGGGTAAGTTTCGAATGTATCTAAGTTACAATAGCCTAATGTTAACTGCTCATCACCTTTTACAAAATATTGCTTTTCCCGATGCTGGGACGTTCGTGTTGAGGAGTTGAGTGGCAGTTCTCCTGGTAAGAACCAGGAGAACTGCCACTCACCGTATGCATAGTGATGAGCATAAATTGCTTAGCAACCACATTTAAGTACCTAATCGAATCGCAACCCGTTAAATAGTTAGGTACTCATTATCATAAATTATTCCGGTGGCCATCTGTGGTCTCCATCATCAGTTCAACTTCAGCAAATGGTGCTTTCTAAGAGCAAATTCATGAGTTACTGTAAAAAATACCCAAATCGCTATAGGTTTGCCTATCAAATTTGAGGGTTTCCCTCGATTTCCATGGGATCCCTTCATCAGATTCTGATTTGGTGGGCTCGGGAAAATATCCTTTAAAAAAAAAAGCATTTTCAAAATCGGTCCATAATTGACGGAATAATCGCGTAACAAACATACAACAAAAAAAAAAACACCGCCGAATTGAGAACTTCCTTCTTTTTGGAAGTCGGTTAAAAAGCAAATGCCATGCATTTACGAAGCCCTACCCAATTCGTTAGTAACAGATACATAAGGTTAAATGCAAACTTTCTTCTCATTGTACCGTGACTTCAAGATGCAGTATTCATCCGGATTAGTCAGACATATGGACATCTTTCCAAACAGAATCACTTCAAAAGCACCGTTAGCTTACGCAACTGACAACCACAGACTGTCGATCCAGTTATCTTAACGGTGCTGCTAACCCTCACATGCCGCATCAGGTGCTAAAGACACAACACATTGCTGTTACCAAGACACCTAATACGATCCCGCAATTTTTCCCACACGCACAAAGGGGTTAAAGCCCGTCTCCATTGTAAGAGGATATCTAATTTCCCTTGAAAGCAAAATTGGCGTAACATTGCCAAGGTAGGTTTTTAGGGTTCCGTACCCAAAGGGTGCCAACGCGGGACCTAGTAAGGCTCCACTGACCGTCTGTCATCTCATAGGGCTGTAAAGTCCATTTCACGAAGTTTTAAGTTTCAAGTCCCGCGGAAATAAGTGGAACTAATTATTATTATACGCTAAGTTAGCAACATTCCTAAAATAACCCATGCCTGCAGCGCCACGTCTGCGGGACTTCTTTCGTGAAATGGACTTTATCTTTGGAACCGTAATAGGTAGACCTTGAAATTGTCACAGAGTGTATATTACTCTGGCCGCTATAACACCAATTCATAAAAATAAAAATAAAGTAAAAATTTAAGAAAAAAATAAACACGATTATTGTACCTATATAAAAACAAATAATAAAAATATTAAAACTAAAAATTAAAGAAAAAAATAAACACGATTATTGTTGTATTGTATGCTTACAAGAAACGTGTTTATTTTCGGCGTTTTTAGAAAATTTCGTTCAATTCCGGGGTCCGTGCCACAGTACAATGCGGTGTTACGGAACCCTTCGTGTGCGAGTTCGACTCGCACTTGGCCGCTTTTTATTTCTACGTTTTTTTCTTGCCAACCCTTTTGCGGCACCTTTGTCGTTTTTTGTGAAGCGTAAAGAAAAGGCGGTTAGTTTATATCCGGTCTTTGACGTTTGGAGGGTTGACCGATGTTCTCAATGAGTATTAATTATTTGAAGTGGTTTCGTATCGAAGATTGACGTGGATTGTAGGCGTATTGTGAGCGGAGGGTAAGTTTCTTTTAATAAAATTAAGACGATAAATTTTTTAAAGAGTTTGTGTGTGAAAAAGTACTTGTAGGGAAGTTAATTAAAACATATTATAGTTTAAAGTTTATTTATTTATTTATTCAATATCACATATATATATGTTTGAACAGGTAATACCCAAGCTAACAAAACTAGTCATAATTTCTAATTGGTCAGTCCCTAATAACGGGTCCGGGTAAAGCACTAGTTACACAGTGGACAACACACTAAGTGTCACCGTCTGAAATTCCGCCAAAGAGCAAGAAAATATGTCCAACTGACGAGAGACACTATTAAGTATTTTTTCTCAAACATGCATGGAAATATTGTTATTATTGTCGAAAAAAGAACACGCAAAGTATCGAATTTACGGTCAAAGAAAATCAAATCCATTGCAGGAGCGTTTTTTGAATATGGAACATTCAACGCTCCAGCAATGTTGTATGAAACGGCGTGCTGGGGTTATTAAATACTCTTTTACTCCGAACCATGGCAACCAAGGTAATAACTTATCAAAGGTTTCATTTAAATTTCGAACAGACTTGCAAATAGAAAGCTGTATATTGAAAAAAAAAAAAAAAAAATGAACACATTGGCGCGTGAAAAAATATTGTTGTTCGTTATTGAATCTGGAATTTATAAATAATTTACTTTCCCTGCATCCTTTTGAGAAAAGCACTATTTATGCCTCGGCGGAAATGGCAATTGCCTGTCTCGTATTAGTGAAGTCCTCGCCTACGGCTCGGCCTTCAAACTCATACTCGACCTGCAATTGCCTATTTCACGGCCTTTGCAATAATGTACTATTACTGCACGAATCACTGGTGCAAACTTTAATAAGTTTGTACGGGTTGCCGGAACTTTAAAAAGTTGTAACTCGTACCTTTAATTGTATAGACTTCAACATAGTGTTGTTTTTAGTTTTCTTATTGATAGAGCTCCACAACTCTCAAATTTCTTCAAAGTAGATCTTTGCGGAGTGCTCAATATTACTTGATACAAATATTAGATTAAAATCTATCACAAAAGTAGCAGGCCTTCTAACAAAAAACCGTTAACCTAACCATCGGTACATTACAAATAAAAACTCGAAAGGATTATTAATTTTCACACATCATCAGCCAACGTGAGATTCTATCAGAAACATGGCGCTAAATTGAAAGAAAAATAATTTCACGCGAATTAGGAAGCATCTGTCGTCACCTGACATTTGTCTAACCCTTGATTACCCTTTTCTTTCTTGGGGTCCTTTTGACCCGCAGCGGATATCAAAGGGTTCTTTTGTCTGCTAACTGTTATTACGGGATACCAGGTGCAGGGTTTAGTCTTCCGTGTTTCTCACGAGATAGGGATTTGGCGACTATCGAAGGGTTAAGATGCAACTGTTTGCTTTGCGCGTTTGGAGGGTTAGATAGGAAGTCAATGGTTTGATACGGATCTTTATGAGTTTATTGTGATGTCATTCATGGCAAATGGACAAATATTTTATCAACGATCTCCAAAAGTTACTTGTAGTTAATTAATAATTTGTGGACGTCCAAGCAAAAAGGGTCTAGGGGTCTACTCCGAAGCGTTAATCCAAATTATCGGCCGAATGTTCGGCCGTTTGATAACTTCCATAGTTTCCTTTTTTGACTTTTAATCATTACCCGACTTAAAGTCACATTTTTGACTATGGCTTATCTCTTTCACTGTCGTTTTTTTTTTCGCCGTAGTCAGCTATAGTTAGCCGTAGTCAAGCATCGGCCGAACGTTCGGCCGATGCTTCAAATTTATGTTCGGAGTAGACCCCCAGTTCTCGGCATTTTGTTTCCGAGATAAACGCAGTTTTGTAAAGTTGGTTGAAAAAATTGCATTTCGCGATTTTAATTGATTACTAACTGTAGTAATGCTGTAGTTTGACTTTGTGAAGGCCGCAGGTATCCGCTGGATGCGGGAAGCACAGAACCGGTCGAAGTGGCGGTGCTTGGGGGAGGCCTATGTCCAGCACTGGACGTATTTCGGCTGAAATGATGATGATGATGATGTAGTAATGCTCAATTATCTACAAGTTGATAATTATAGTTTTTACCAAAATCAAGATTTTTCAGAGTTTTAACTTCAAACTTCTGATAAAAAAAAAATATGCCAGTTTTTGAATATTTATGTAATCTATTATCAATTGGCTATTCTAGATACCGAATATAGTCTTGACTCAATACCCCACTACTAGACCCTTTTTGCTTGGACGCCGTCAATTAATTTATCAGATGCCATATTTTATTTTATTTATTATTAGGCTCTTCAATAATGAGTACACTATTACTTTACAATTTGTAAATTGCAAACTTAAATCTAAGCGCCTCATTAATTTTATTATAGAAAAAGTAAGTATTAAGTAATTAAAACAAGTAGTAGGTTCATTATACATAAATACGTAAAAAAAAATGTTAAAAGCTAAATTGATAACAATAAATTAAATATGGTTATGGTTTTGGTTATTTAAAAGTATTTTAAAATAAACATCTATGACAAATACTCTCTGTTTTTATAAAGTTTCTACTAATAATACTTGGTACAGTCACACATCATCATCATCATCATCAAACCGTTATACCAAACTGTCAAATTTCTTCAAATGATTTTAAACCTTAATATGTTGAAGGTTAAGTTCAAAATCGAAAGAGAAAATTTTAGAGTTTGTGGTAACTTGATGTTGGACTTTACATATTGAAGAATGTTCAATTCTGTGTTGTCACAACGGGCATCCTTATAATCTACACCCTAATTGCGTAATACACTTGCAATCACAATCCGAAGGGAATTGCTAATCCATTGCTTCCTTAAGTTTGAAAAATTTGTTGACTCGACAACGTAAACGACTCAATGGATGTTGTTGAATTGCCTAAATAAAAGGCATTGCAATTGTATGTTACGCGGTTACCCCATAGTTCAATAACCGTTCACACTGCAATATAACCTTTAAAAAAAACACACAAACATTTGGAAAATCCAAAAGTGCACGCCTCACAGATAGACACATGTTGAGGATAAATTTTATGAAAAAAAATCAATGAAAATTATTTATTATTATTTTTTATTTATTTTTTTAAACGTTGCCCACACTAGGAATTTCTCCTGTATTGTGGGTGCGTTTACAAACATTTAAACTCACATACACAAACAGCCAGACCCGGAGCAACTACTTGTAGGTCATATAAATATTTGTTCCGTGCGGAGATCGAACCCGCGACACGCAGCGCAGCAGTCAATCGTTTAACCACTGCGCCAAGTACCATCATCGTCGGTTTTTGTTAATATCTTTTGAACGGTTATGGGTTTGTTAGAGAACATCACTATGGCCCATCCGAAGGATGAAAGAAAACTTATAGAAGAAGATTTAGATGAATCCATTGTCTGTGACGACGTGAATCGTGACGACAAACACATACTTCCCAACGGAAAGCACGACACGTAATTTTTTAATTACATTTTTGTTACATATATCAAGGTATATCAGTCTATCTAAAAATATATTAATATTATAATGTCAAGTCTCTAGTTTTTAAAACTTCCCTGCTAATTTGAATTTAATGTATAATTATTGAGAGTATAAAAACGATTTTATGTTTTTTTGTGTTTGACAAGGCAGACATATCGAGAGCAGTCTCACATGCTGAAGCGTTGTGAGGCGTGCAATTGCTGTACATTCCTAGTACACACCACCATTCTTCCACCACCAACCAATAATATCATATCCTACATCTATCTAGATAGATAAGACGGATAACAAAACTCACAGAATCGACTCAGTGTTCAGGACATGTGAAGCTTTTATTCCGGTACACGAAGCGAGGTGAAGACGCGTCGAGCGTGTGTGATTGAATGTCTGGACTTTGAGAGGAGATTTTGTGGATTGGACTATTGTGCCTATGCACGTCGCGCCTCAGAGAAGACTTTTGGTAAAACCTTGACATGTTAAGGAAATACAAATCTCAAAGTCAAAGTAAAATTATTTATTTCAAATAGGCAAATAAAAACATTTTAAACATCAAAAATGACAAAATAATAGAATTGATTCAAGTCGCTCCTTTTAAGACGCAGATATATGCCAGTGGCCTTGAGTGGTTAGCTTGCGTGTTCAGTACTAAGCTCACGCAACGCGTCCATGTTCAGCCAGTAATAGGACTCACCCATCAAGGAGCGCTGTCCCCAATTTGACGCTTTATTAATTTATTATATTTACAAACATTGTAAAAATATACGTTTTCCTAAAAAAAAATAAAGTAAATAGTTCAGTCAGTGTGTGACTTTCTTCCTTCTTTGCCGAGTGGTTAGTTACTAACCTGGCATCAGAGTTTTTATGCCGCCCATGGGCCTCTGACTTGGCTTCACATGCCGTCGAGAAATATCTCTCTGCCAGGGTTACGAGTCTGTCCGAAAGGAATATCGTGGCCCTGGCACACAGGCATTTGGAGGAACACGGTGGGTTTTAGTCAGTAAAAGTCTGACACTCCCTCCCGCTCCGCCCAGAGCGGGAGAAGTTATTTGATGATTTCCCACAAAAAAAAAAAAAAAAGCATGCCCGTGAGGCGGCGAGCCTCCTTGCCACTACCGCCATGGGATCTGGAGGCAAAAGTCCTCGCGCACGTCTGGGAGTGGCGCGAGGAGGCGAAACGCCGGGGTGAAACTCCGCTGCCGCGAGAAATCACGGCACAGCGGACAGAGCTCCGGCGTGATCTTATGGCGGCATGGAGAGTGCGATTGTCGCAACCCAGCGCTGGGCACGCCACAATTGTGGCGATAAGTCCCCTTTTTGAGGAGTGGCTAGAGAGGCGCCACGGCGTCCTCACATTCCGCCTGACGCAGGTCCTCACCGGACATGGTTGTTTTGGGAGGTTCCTGTTCAGGATAAAGCGGGAGGAAACGCCCGGGTGTCACCACTGTGTGGATCGCCCGGAGGACACGGTGGAGCATACGGTGGAGGTCAGCCCAGCTTGGGCGGAGCAACGCCGTGTCCTCACGGAGGCGATCGGCGGCGGCGATCTCTCGCGTACGGCCCTGGTTCAGGCCATGGTTCGGAGCGAGAGTGCATGGGAGGCCGTCACCTCCTGCTGCGAATTAGTAATGCTTGCGAAGGAGGAGGCGGAACGCGTGAGGGAGAGGCAAGGTTCGCGCCCTCGCGCCCCTAGTCGCCGCAGGAGACGCCCCGGGCGTCGGGAGTCGCAAGCCGATTTCCGGCCACCGTAGGCGCGGGCCGAGCGATGGGTAGCTCACCATCCGATAAGGGCCAGGCCCGGATCGACGGCGCGTCGTATTCCACGCGCGCTTCAAAGAGTTGTCAGCACCAACTGACGGGGTCCGCTAGGGCCAATGCCTGCCAGGGTTGCGAGTTTGTCCGAAAGGGATATCGTGGCCCTGGCACACAGGCAAATGAAGGAATACGGGTGGGTTTTAGTCAGTAAAAGTCTGACACGCCCTCCCGCTCCGCCCAGAGCGGGAGAAGTTATTTGATAATTTCCCACTCAAAAAAAAAAAAAAGCATGTTTCCTCACGATTTTTTCCTTCACCGTTTTTTAAGCAAGTGATAATTATACAATACGCACATGAATCTGAAAAGTCAGAGGTGCGTGTCTTGGGTTCGAACTGGAGACTTATGACTTGGCAGTCCGACGGTCCCACCACCAGGCTATCAAAATACAAATATGCCGTTGAATGTTATTATAATAATATGAAAAGACTGCCGTTTTAGCCATGGAATTAGCAATATTGTAAAAGAGTTGTCTAACAATTCAGATATACATACTACACAATACAGTTAGGTATATTCTATCAGTCGTAAGTTTTTTTTTTCTGAAATCGAAAAAAAAAACTTGACGAATGTATAACCTCATCCTTCTTATGAAAGAAAAGAAAGATAGAAAGAAAATACGTTTATTTGCGGTAAACACGACGCAAAAAAGAAAATAAACACAAAAAATAAGAAAAGGTTGAGTTAGAAACATGCGTCACATCCACGCAAACGGCTATCGCTCAGCATTAAATGAAGTTGTTGTTCAATTAAAAGGGTGACCGTGGAGTTTCTGGCCCGTTCTTCTCCATAGGAACCTACTACTCCTTGGAATGAAGTGGCTTCATATTTCTAACTGATCGAGTCCTTGACAATTCAAAAGTGCCTGTAAATGGTTTAATTGAAATAAATGCTTTGAGTTTGAGTTTGCAGTCTTAAATATTTTGATGTATATTTGGAATGCAAGCATCTAAATTTTTTTTTTTTTTCAGAACTTTCTCTATTAGCAACACCAAACGATATTTATCCAAACCAGCATATCTGCCGCTTCCAACTCTTAATCTACATAGCTAGTTTTGTACATTGGAGGGCAAACAAACACAAACATATTTTTTCTTTCGTTATAACAAGTTATGATAACTTATTTGTGATGGTTCAACAGTCTTGAGCAAATAATATTTTGATATAGCCATTTGCCTTATAAATGTTTTCAAATGTATTTATTTACATTAGTGAGAGATACTTTTATTATGGAAAATGTTTTGATATACTTAGCTTTTTTAGAATATTTTGTTTGAGCTAAGTTAGAGTTATATCAACGTGGAATATAAATTTAAGTCAACATGGAATATAAATTTCCCTGAAACAGCTGACGAGACGAGAGGAGAGGAGATGTATTGGAAACAACCAATAGGATTTCGTTATTTACGTATTTCGTCTCTGCTTAGCTTCAGTGGATAGGGTGGAGCAGAGAGGAGAGGAGATATCTTATATTTGCTTAGCGCGAACAAAAGAGAGATGTGAGCTGTGCCTCACAAGCTGGCGACGGCGCGCAGCGGAGACGAGAGGGGATATGAGCGGCGTGCTGTGAGCGGCACCGCTAGTCCCCCGCGTCAACCCACCGCCGCGGCGCCGGCCCGCTCTAGCCAGTAAACATCTCTGCTCCCATGTTTCCAGTACGCATCTCCCCACAGCTTTGGTCGGTACACCTTATCTGTTAAGTATCTCGCTCCTCTCCGCTTCACACATCTCCTCCCATCTCCGCTTTGGTGGAGTCTGTTCCTTACATCGTAAACGCTCTTAAATGTAATATATGTATATTACATTTAAGAGCGTTTACGATGTACGGCATCTCATACAAACTTTCAAGCCTTTGTTTTTCGAAATGACTGAACCGATTTTAATGAAACTTCATACGCTTAAGCAGGATACAAAGGTCTAAAAAGTTAGTTAAGATCATTTTCGAAATGTTTTATTTAAAAACCGATAAATGGAAATCTCTGTTTAAAATCGGTCTAATTTGGCTGTAACACTATTTTTCGAAAATTTTCTTAAACTTTTTAGATGCGTATGAAGTTATATATATATATATAGTATATATAGTTATATATATATATATATAGTTATACATATATATATATATATATATATAGTATCATGCGTATGAAGTTTCATTAAAATCGGTTGTCATTTCGAAAAACAAGGGCTTGAAAATTTTTATGAAATGCCGTAAGTCGTAAACGCTCTTAATGACAATTAATATTAGTAAAGAGTGTGTATCTTAGTAGTTATACAATCTATACTAGTGCAGTCAAAGTGTACCAACACACAATGAAATAGGAAAATCGCCATTACTGCTACGACATACAGGTGTAGTCAGAGTGTACCAATAAAGTGTAATTCATTTATGACTATAATTACACTTTATAGGTACACTTTGACTGCTACGATAAAAAGGTGAAGTCAGAGTGTACCTATAAAGTGTAATTAATTTATGACTATAATTACACTTAATAGGTACACTTTGACTACACGTTTATGTCGTAGCAGTAATGGCAATTTTCCTATTTCATTGTGTTACCTACTACTAACGGGCGGTCAACTGTACCTACCTTAAATTCACAGAGACGGCGTTGAATAGATGGTGAAGTGGTTGAATACTTATAACTCCATGACTAGATATTTTATGTATACAGTTAGGGAAATTAATTATTAAGCAAATTGACACTCTACGTCAATTTGCCGTGTTAAAGCCATTTCATACAACTGTCAAAGAATGATAGCTGTGATTTGAATTATCGGACAACTTAAGTTGGTAACCAATTTGCTTAACAATTAATTTCCTTGACTTTACCTAACCTAAGAGCTTAGCGGAAATCTAAAACCCAATGAATAAATCCAGCCAACTCGCCAACATAGCCAGAAACTTCCATCCTTGACTAGGTAAGAAACAGGATAGCCGAAGCAAGTTGTTTGTCAACCCACAAATGCTATTTGCTGTGCCGAATCCGTCGGCCATTGGCGGTGTCACGTTGCTACGCTTGTGACATGGAGGATGAAAAAATGGAGGATCAATGTGCGATAGAACTGTGGGATAGGCCTAGCTATCTCTAGGGTCTAGATTTCATTATGAATTTAAAAGTACAGTACCTTTAAATTTTTCGTTAACTAGGTAAGAAACAGCATAGCCGATGCAAGTTAATCGTCAAACCAAAAATGCTACTTGCTGTGCCGAATCCGTCGGTTATTGGCGGTATCACGTTGCTACGTTTGTGACATGGAGTATGGAGAAATGTAGGCTCAATGTGCGATAGAACTGCGGGTAATCTACTACCTAAGGATCTACAAACTGTTTCTTTAGTTCATAAGAAAATATAAAAGTTTACATTTTATTAACCGAACAGAAATGGTGTCCGCTATGTTTCAATTTACCATAACGTCAAACTAAATATAAAAAATGTAAATATAAAGATCTAAGTATGGTGATAAAGTAAAATAGAAAACTTATATTTTTATATGCACGTGTTTCTGTGACAATACAAATGTTTTTCTTTCTTTCTATGATTTAAAACAAATAATAAGTTATCTGGAAAACTTGAAAAAATTGAAGTGATTTGGTGACGGCAAACGTCTAGTGAATGAGGTGACATTAACATGCGTGTGACGTAACATGACTTACATAGGTTAAGGAGAAATGTGTTTCTTAGCACTCCATTCGTTACTTATTCGATGTTTACCAAATAAACCTAAATGTTTGTTTGTGCAACGAAAACCTACGTCTGGTGGTGACGTTTCGATTGCGTACGTTAATAATGTGTTGGAAAAGTTGCGATTGTTGGCTAATGGCTATGTATACACAGTGGCCAATGTTAAAGGGACCTACTTTTGGGTGTAGGAATTTCATTTACCTACTTATTTATCAAATAATATCAGAATTTTGTTAACACAGTGCTGTGGTGGACGTTTTGATTATGTAAATCAATATATGGCGACGTTTTATTAGAATGCTTCTCTTATCCTTGGTTATTTACTTACATTCGGACGTAAAATAGGGTAGGTAACAAATTCATGACATTGTAGATCTACACCATAAAATGAGCAAATAGAGAAACTACAAAAAAAGCCAAATATATACGAATAGGAAGCCATATTTTCCGCCGATATCCACCCCGGCAGCCGTGCGTCCGAAAAATAGTAGATAATCTAACTTTTTCTAACGCCCCTGATCCTAGAAACTATCCGGTATAACTTGACCCCTTTACCTCTAAACCTCCTACAAAATGATGGTCCAAGATATTTTGGGGAATTTTCCCGGGG
This sequence comes from Tiliacea aurago, assembly GCA_948098905.1. Classification (NCBI taxonomy): domain Eukaryota; kingdom Metazoa; phylum Arthropoda; class Insecta; order Lepidoptera; family Noctuidae; genus Tiliacea; species Tiliacea aurago. The sequence continues at coordinate 19,032,509 of OX402591.1, read as the reverse complement.
GCGTTCGGTAGGGAAACGGCAGCAAATCATTACTGACAGTTGACCAAACGGGGTGAGCTCCCCCTAAAATATGTATGAGGCTCCGAATGCCTGTTATGGTGTCCGAATGTTGATAAGCCAAGTATCGGGTCGTAAGATTGGATCCCAATAATAGGGGACGTAGGGTGAATTAGGATTTGTCGCGATTTTTTCGGGACGAAAATTGGTTGGCTTCTAAGGGTCGGAATTTTTGATGATCATGAATATTGTATTTCGATTTTCTTTTATTTGTAGGTGTCAGCATATATCCTGAATATTGCATTATTGATCGAAATTTAAATGATAAAATTGTGAGGGTTTGGTTTGAGTCACTCGACTCGTAAAATATAAGGTGTTCTGTTACTAACTTGAAGTAGTAAACAACAAAATTATTAGGAATATTATATTGCTTTAAAATGGAAACAACAAAAACTGATATAAGTAAACAGTACATATTTCAGTGACATAACTATAATTAATAAAACATAGCAAATCCGTGGGAAAATCCCGAACAATAAAACAGTAAATCAAAACAAATATCGTTCTCCACAAACGCTACTGTTGCCACAACAGTGTCTAAATCCTTTTAAATCCGAGAAATAGGATTTTGTAAAAAAAAGTTGAGAAAAAAAAACGCACTCGTTGACTCTAGCAAAAAGTTACAATAGCTTTTGTAAAAAAAATAGTTCGAAGTGTTGGTAGCGGTGTAAGCTGCCAGTGTACAAAATAGAATTGATTGTACAATCTTTTTTATGTCAAAATTATTTGAAAAAGGAATTTGGAGTGTTCGGATTTAAAGTTGACGTTTTGCTGCAGTTATTATTGTTAGTTTTTGGCACTGTAAAATTATTTCACAAGGTATGTTACTTCTTGTTAGTAAAGGGTTACAATGTTTAAAGCTTTAAATACCTTTTACTTCGGTTTTACTCTAGCACAATGAAAAAATTAAGCTAACGCAGTCATTATTTGCCTACTTAATAAATATTCCTATTTACTATGTTGGCAAATATAATATATAAAGTCAAAATGTCACTATCTTATTAAAATAAAAAGATAAATATTGTATTAAGCCGCTTTAACAGCAAAAACATACATAAAACTTTCGGTTAAACTTTCTCATAGGTTCATGACATGCCAATAAATTAACTATCATTATTACCTAAAAAGTTTTAAAAACGCCAAAATACTGAACCCTATCAATTACAAAAAGAAAAAAAACTGCAAATGACCCCATATCTATAAACCTATACAAATATAATTAGTGTTGTTCAAAATAATATATCACAAATCTTTTTTTACCCCAAAACATGTCGTTTTAACCCCGTTTCCCCCGATTTTATGTTTTTTTTTCGACAATTGTTCAATATTTGGTGATGTCACGAGTCGATTGGTGTGAAATTGTTCAAAGCAGAGTGTTCTCATGACCCTAAACGACCTTTTCGATAATTATAATGTGTCATCGATTGAACTAATTACGTTAATGATGCAATCGAAAATCTATTTTGAACTAATTACGTTAATGATGCAATCTAAAATCTATTTGTAATCGCCGGCTCGTTAGCCGGTCTAGTTTTGTAAGATGAGAATATGATAATATTCTGTTGTTAAGATAATTTTCCACATAAAATTTAATACTGTCCTAAATCGGTTGGATGTCCAAAGTCTCATCAAGGGGTATCGTATTACCCAGTTACTGGGTTGTGGAGGTCAGATAAGCAGCAGCTCCATGTAAAATACTGGTATTCAGCTGCATCCGGTTAGACTGGAAGCTGACCCCATTGTGATTGGGAAAAATTTAGGCAGATTGACTGTCCTAAATCGGTTGAGCACACATTATAGTTGCAAATGGTTTTAGTAAGTGACGAATGATTTACCAATTACAGTTAAGGCGCTGACAAGAGGCAAATGGTAAAAGTAGGGTTGTTTAAACAAAAAAAATAAACAAAATATCCTCCACTGTTTTGAGAGCCATGGTAATGAAATAATTTACACAACATTTTAGAGGCATGAGTAACAGGGTGTAAAGTTCACTCATAGGTACTCTATAGAAAAGGGAGGATCCTCCGACCAGACGGCTGTTGTGTCTAGTGGGCAACTGCCCGACGGTTGATGTCGGGATGTTGTATATAATTGCTAGTTGCGCGGTAAACTCTACTTGCGCGATGCAGGATTTTGCGTGACGTCAGTGTGACGCGTAGTTCGCATGTGGCGATGTTGATGCCGCAACAAAATAAAGCAATTTACCTGTCTGGGTTCGAACCCACGACCTAACTCGTAAGTCGAGGTCGTCACCACTGGGCCACCACTGCTCTCATTGTATTTGGTTTTATTTTTTGTATTTTGTGTATTTAGTATTTGGTTATTGGCATTGAATTTAGAACCGTTCGTATAGATGCTGTCAACCTTGCTACATAAATATCGAGATACATAACCATAACAATCACGCTAAAACGTATCATAACGAGGTATAATTCGCACAATATGATACCGAATACCGTTAGAAGACACGCAATAGTCGAACCCTATTCACCCAACAATACGGACTTAACCCTTTCACTGCTCACGGACTACTTTTATTATTTTATTATTAATTTGAATGAATGTTGCAAACTTGCAATTTTTGCGTATACCTGATCTATGATAATAGGGTGGTACGCTATTCAATTTTTGCATAGAGGGTCCTATTCTAATTCGCTAGTAGAGTATAATGCCGAGCAGATGCAGGATTAGAGCTCTTTTATGGTTTTTAATGGAAGCACTGGTGATGAGTATAAGAATATCCTGACGATTATAATGCAGACCAATGTTGTAGATGCAACAATATTCACTTTAGGCGTCCCGAAATTATTTTAAAAAGGATATCAGGAAATAGTTTTTGAATAATTTGCAGATTTCTGTACGAGTATTGCTTGAGGATGGTCTAGTATATCGTCAAGCTTAAAGGGTTTTATGTTTTTATTGGGGTATAATGTTTTTTTTTCTTATAAAGGGCGAACCCTATATAAGAAAAAAACTCATGTTAGTGAATAAACGATTTATCTATCTTAATAATAAAATAATTCACTAACATGAGTTTATTGGAACAATAGTTTTTACCACATTAAAATATACATAAATCTTCTTAAACACTTCACAAAATCCTTCACAACTATCAATAGTAAGACTAAACGAAAAACTTGAGTAATCTATTTCAATCGGCCTGATATATCACGCGAATAGAAGTGCTTCACTTATCAGATCAGAAATTTGCATAATAAAAGCAAATTAGGCGAATAAGTCAGCACATGTCAAGTACGAAATTACCTTTGAATCTAATCTTAGATCTATGAGTGCAGTACTTGACAAATTATAGGATTCTTTTTGTTGTGTTTTTAACAATGGAACTGGTCTAATTGTAGAATTAAGGGGTTTCTTTATGGTTTTTTGGTTGGTTGGTTTCCTAATCTAATTTAAAAGACAATATCGTTTTTTTTTTCAAATACTTGACTGATGTGTTATCACATATTTACGATTTAAGATAATTATTCCATATCAAAGTATGTTGACGGTATTATGATTATTGTATTAATATCGCGTCTTTAATAAAAAATAGACACAATTTTAAAACATCAATCGATTACGCTTCAGTTCAAATATCAAACGTATAACTGCAACGGTTTGTTATTTCTAAACTGATTTATGGCAGAGACAAAGTTGAAAAGCGAACGCGTTTTTTTTCTTAAATATTTGTGTTCGGTACGGGTGTTTTATTTGTGTCAAAATTCGCAAGGGGTCGCATAGACAGCGCGAAAAAGGGTTATTACTATTACTAGAAAAATAAGTTTATGTTGTATTGTTCGGTAATGAATTATTGGGTCGGGTCGTTTCAGGTACATTGAGTATCATATGAAGGGTTAGTCTTAGCAAGATGACAGTCGGTAGGTTCACACGTGAAAGTGTAGTCAGGTAGACTTTATTTGCAAAAATGTGAACGATTTGTATACGTTATGTGATGGTTAGTTTGTTTAGTTTTTCATCGGTGATTAATACATGAACATAGTGTGTCCATTATTGTGTTATTTCTGTGGGATAAAACGGTGAATTAAGATGGAAAGTTATAGAAGTAAGTGATATACTTCAATATTATGGTTGAATCTACTAACCTATTAATAAACGCCAAACCATACATAATCTGGATCTTAGTATACAGGGTCAAATTAAATTAGCTAGAGAAACTCCGCATATGTGATGGGTATCGATATCTAAACACGATAAAACAAAAATAAAAAAAAATGCAGATTTTTTTTTGGGGTCATCAACAGATTTCTTTTTTGTTTTTGTTTTGTTTAACCTTGTTTAGATATTGGCACCCATCACGTCTGTAAAGTTTGCACAAAACATATTTTTAAATAGATATTTCCACTTCATTGCGGTTGATGGCCCCAAAAGAAAATCATCATATGATTTTTATTTTTATTTTTTCGTGTTTAGATATCGAGCTGCGGAGTTTCGCTAGCTAATTTAATTTGAACCTGTATTTACTATTCACAGACTTTGACACAATCGAAGCCTCAAAAATCCCGTGTTAACTGATATTCCATTAATTGGCACTTATTTAATTTTTGAGTCTCAATTCTTCAATCTCTCTCTTTCTCAACCAACAACACCAAACATTATACAGAAACTTAGAGGACAACACAGCTCAAACTTTCGCAAAATACTAAGAACTTACCTAAAACTAAAACTAAACTAATTTAGCCACACTAAAACACAATTCCGACTAACACGCGAGCAACCTCAAGGTAACCCTGCAACCGTCTCGTTTCTTTTGTGTGCCCCTTAACCCTCTAATAATAATTACACCTTTTGTGACTTAACCCTTTAACGCGCCGGTAATTCTTAAACCCCGCTACCTGACCCGCGGGGTCTACCTTACTTCATTCCTTACTTGATTCATTCCTTAACGATCGCGTCTACGGTATGCGTGTGCGCAATCGATCGGTTCGGATTTTAAATCGATTGAGTGATGTATCGCGTTTTAAGTTTGAGGTGCAAAAATGTGCAGTGGTGTTTTAGTTTTAATTATGAAGGTGAGTTGTTAGTGCTTGATTATTTTTGGTGAATGATGTTATATGACGAGAATATTTTCTAAAATTAAAAGTACTTAAATAAAAGCAATACTTACGACACAACAGTTATACAGTATGTTTATTTCCGTATTTCCGAAACGCTACACATTTTTAATAAACCATCAAAATTTTCCGGCCGACTTTCCTTATTACCCTGCCTATTGTAACGGGGAGTAGCATAATTTTATTCATACAAGACGATATAACAAACAAGAAGTCGTTACGTACGTCAGCAGTTCCCCGAGACAATAAAAGGAGGCTGGACTCGTCTGCTCGAATGTCCTCATACGGTATCCACGAAGGATGATACGCTGTTATTTCCAACATATTCCAATATATTATTTTTTATTGCCCTCCTACAGGAGGGAGGCAGGGGGAAGTCGCGTCATGCGTGATATTTGATATAAAGTCGGAACTCAACTTCGTTATGCGATATTCTTTTTTCAAAGGACAATGGTTTGGTACAGACGTAACATATTTTTGAGGAGATGGCTGGTATTTTTCTCGAGTTGCTCGGATAGGTCCAATTATTTCACGACATGAGTATGTTTGCGATGTTAGTTTGTTAACGTTGTTATTTGTGGCGTAAAGAGTAGGACTTTGTTTGTTCGAATAATAATACAAGACATTGTTAATGACGTCTTCACTATTTCCTCTGGAGTTTCTTAATAATGGGGCTATGTGTATGGAGCTTGACATAGTTCCCTTGTAGTTGACAAAACCGTAAGAAATAATGATAAACTATTATTGATTTTGGAATATAACATCAGACCCAATTATTATTATTCTCATAGAATACCCATAGATATATAGGTTACTTAATTCAATTAGTGTTCAACTCCTTTGATACATTGTTATATTTCTAGTGGTTCAAAATAGCAGAAATGAAAATGCTTCAAGTTTAATTGTATAATCACATAGAAGTTGGCGCTCAAACCAACTTTCGTTATTATTACAGAGTTTCTGTAGATTATTTTATTTATTTACCCATCTATACGAATTAATTTATATTTTCAATTGAATTTTTAGAAAATATTACATAAATATTATTACCATACAAAACTAGCAAGCTCAGACATCTAAAGTAAAACATACAAAGTAAGGGTAAGTTCGGCCATGTCGTTTGCAAATAAAATCCGTTGTAAATAAGCCGGGGGTGAGGGTGGCGGTCAGTTCACCCCACCGGACCCGCCCCCGAGGGGGTGAGGCGTCGGTCATATGTACCCCCGTTCGCAGTTTAGGGTTGTGCGAATGTGCACAATTTAATTTGCGTGCTGGTCATATTTTGATAGTAATTGAACGTTTTTTGGTGGTACCTAGTTTCTTGATTACGGAGCTTAACAGAATAATTAACTATATTTTTCCTAATGTTTTTAGCAGATTATTGGGTTTATCGTTTACATAGTTTTTTTGTATATTGGATTCGTGTTTATTAAATCACGCTGTTATAATAATATAGTTTTTTCGTTATCATGTTAGTTTTTTAACGAGAAAGCGACCTTAATTAATAAATTTGAATAGTATTCCAATTACACCTTAAAACTCAACCTTGTGTATTTTATTGAGATCACTTTTCACATTATTCTCTTATTGTATGTGTATATTTAAATTAGTGAATAGTTTATTTTTTATTTTATGTATTTGTTTTTCTCTACTACTCTAACACACGTTGTCTACACCTCTTTGTCTACTTTCCTATCGCAGGTATGCTGGAAGAGATTTCTTTAGAAATAAGCATCACCTTTGTACGTATTTTACCTTTCTTCTTGTCTGTTTATATGTGTGTACATACACTGATATATAAATTGAAAAATAAAACTCATAGAATTTTGTTAATAGTTTTTTTTTTTTTTTATATTTAAGTATTTATTTTTATTCAATAACTCAGTAATAAAATATTTACATCATATAAAAACTAACCGACTTAAAATAATAATATATAAGATATACGCTAACAGACTTAACATAATAGTATAGGTACATGTATAAAAAAAAAAAGGTGGGGGACAGAATCATAGGGCATCAAAAAATTCGTCCGCATCGCTGTCAACAGGAAAGGTGCCCAGAAGGCTGGCAGCATTGCCACGTTGTTAATAGTTCAACAAAGTTTTACAGCATGTCAGGGCCTCAAGTCTGCTATTACAATAGTGTCAGAATAGTCGATCATTGATTTCATAATTTTTGATTTTGACAAGTTTGGTAATCTACTATTATAATGGCGTCATTATGACTTTCCAATGATCGGCCACTGACACTACGTTGAAAGATATTACATTCCCAATCTCGTACATAATGACAAATTAATGACATTTCTACTAATGGGTTTTATAATAATGGCAATACGACAATGCTATTATAATAACACAATTCTATTACGAGAACATTGACCGATCAATGATCGACCATTATGAATTTAGCAGATTACGAACTTTTAGCAAAATGACAATGCCAAGACAATGGGATCGTGTTGGAATGACTGAATTTATAAAAATAGCAGACTTGGTCTTGGTCTGGACTTGCTTTGATGCATTTAAAACTTGGCTATAAGTTTGGTTTCCTTTAAAGACCTAACGTCGTAGCGTCCGGTCCCGTCCAGCCCATCTGGCTATGACTGGACGCTACGAAGTAAAAGTAAGGAACATACTCATTTCTTTACTGAAATTTGTCCTTATGATTTTACCAGATTTTATTTTTCCTCAAACTCTCTACAACGTCCAAACAAACAATTTTACCCACAACCTATACAGTAAATTTTCAGGTAAAATCCCCACAACAGATTAATAAAGCCCAATATACACACACTCACTCATTCACACACACATACACAAGTTAAGTACATTAAGTCGGCTATCCGAGACACCCGGGGTGGACGGGCAACAAATGTCGCGGTCAGTAACCCCCCCATCCACCCTCCGTAGCACCCCGCTACGCCATGAAAGTGTAGCCGCTACAACTGCTACGAGCTACGACCGCTACGAACGAATGTAATATAATTTTATGACGTCACAAATATAGTAGCTGGCTGAATTTTTCAGCTGTAATAAATTGAGGTTTTTAATATTTCGTTTATTTCTATAGGATTTGGTTGTACTTGGTATGTTTCGGTTCGTGGTAAGTTGGTTCTGTTTTTGTCTTGAAGAATGCGGTTTCATTCCTATTGTTTTAATGTGTTTGTAAGATTGTGTATACTACTAATTAATAAGTGAAGCAAAAGGAAACACATTACAAAAAAAATTAAATAAAAGAATAGCACAAAGCTAAACCATTTTCCATAAACCTTTTCAGACAAAATTATAATTAATCGCAAAGACTTCTCTGAAAAAAGAACGGAAAGGGTAAAAACATCCGTTAACGCAAATAAATCCGGGAACCCAATTTATTAGAATATGGAAAGGGGAGGAATCAATTAGAGTGAACACAGATTTCAAATTCCGAACTGGCCAAATGGCCAATAAACGCAAATGGCGCGATAGTACATTCGGATCTACGCATCTGACATAACTTGAGCTCTCCTTTGTATTAAAATGTTCTACAATAGAGGTCATGTTAAGCTAGTTTTTAGATGTAAGTTTATGATACCATTAGTATGTTTTCTGTTCTGCTGGGCATCCATTTTTGCTAACACCGTGTTTTGGCCGTTTCTTATTGGCTGTGTCGTGTTATGTAAGATTGTATTACAAGCTCTTTCTGTTTTATTGGGAGAATTAAAATAGATGGCTTAATATACTTTATTGTGGTACCTTGGCTTACTTATACGTGTGGGCTGTACGTAAGATACTTTAATATGGTGGCTTGTGACGTATTATTAGAATTGATGTAATGTAGGTACCGGTAAAGGACGTGCCTTGGCTGTCACTCCGCATTAAGGCGACGATAACCGACTTTTAATGATTTTATACTGAAGATCACGTCTAAACGAGTAGTGTTCATGATTAAAAAAAAAAAAATTAAATTACAGCATTTTTCCAATAATGTAATATGTGAATATTTTAGATTATGTTTATATTACATAGTAAAATTAATTTGTACAGTTAGGTCTAACGCGGATAAAAAACTGAGAATGGCGCAAAATCTACCAAGCGTATTTTTCTGAAACCTTCACCAATTTAACGATAATTTAATTATTGATATTTTAGTATACGCTTTTTATTAAAATACTTTTTTTTTGTGTATAATAAATTAATAATGCGTCAAATTGGGGACAGCGCTCCTTGATGGGCGAGTCCTATTACTGGCTGAATGTACGACGCGTTGCGTGAGCTCAGTACAGAACACGCAAGCTAACCACTCAAGGTCAGTGGCTGGGTCTTAATAAGCCTTTGAAAGGAGTACGTAGTTTTTTTTATCCTAGTTCATACTATTTATAATTAACTCATCATCTGCGTCGCCTTATCCCAACTATTCTGGGGTCAGCTTCCAGTCTTACCCGATGCAACTGAATATTTTGGGTTCAGCTTCCAGTCTTACCGGATGCAACTGAATACCAGTATTTTACATACTGCCTATCTGACCTCCACAACCCAGTAACTGGGTAACACGTTATCCCTAAAAAACAACCAAGGTCTGCATACAAATAAGACGTTCTTGTTATTAATTAAATACCAACCGTTAATTTAATACAGATTAATTTTGGATTGAAACTCAAAGTAAAGGGTTCGGTTACCGTTCATTTGTATCGAGATTTTTTTACATAGCCATAATCGCCACGCTTGGCAGGCGGGTTGGCCATCGCAGTATGGTGTTAAAATGCATAGAGAACGCTGCTGCCCATTTTCTAGTAGTCCCTTAGTCGCCGCCTTTTACGACACCCACGGGAAGAAATAGGGTGATGCTATTCTTTACGTCCGGCACCACACGGTACCAAAGCTAAAAAGCTTAGTTAGCTAGGAAGCTTAGTTTTCTAAAATCAAATAAATTAATAATAACAATAAAATCATATTAAATACTCGTATATATAATTATTTATCGCAAATAATTACATTAATTAAGATGTCGATTAGTAAGATGCTCAATGTCCTTGTTTAAATAGTTATTTAGGTGACTACAAAATAATTAACTCGTCAGGAATCCAATTCAAAACTATTTGAACCTATGACTCAACCTCCTTTTATTTCAGAATACTTTCAAAAATACTATGGGTAAATAAATCTCGTCTGTCCAGACAATATTGGCCGAAGTACACGATCGCTCGAGCCATTGATTTCCCGAAGTTAGTTCCGAATGAAATATGAACTCAGTTACGTCCGTATGCTCTACTTTGTAAGAATTTAGATGTATAATACGTGGGTAGATGTAAATATGTTTGGATTGAAAGAGATTTTGATTGCTAAGTATTTGTTGTTAGATAAAGATTAAGTAATGTCGTGTGGACTAATGTCTGAGATACTCGTGGTTACTTTTTCAAACGTAGGATAGCAACCTCTGTATTCGATCAAAGTCAAATTATTTATTTCAAATAGGCACATAAGAGGCACTTTTGAACGTCAAAATTTACAAAAAAAAATTGAATTGATTCTAGTTGCCTCTTCCAAAAGGTAGAAGAATGGGCAAGAAACTCCACCGTTACTCTTTTAAAAATGTTTTACAATATTTTGTAAGTAAATTGATTATAATATGATTATATGCACCTATAATAAAATTACTATACCACAATAGGTAAAAATAATTAAAAATTAAGCAATGAAAAATAACTTAATTATGAGATAGATACATGGTGCTCACATATTTACAAACATCGTAAAAGTATATGTTTTCCGAAAAAAAATAAAATAATAAGTCAGTGTGTGAGTTTAGGTAATCACAGAATGTAAAAACAATGTCATAAAAATAATAAATTATACAATTAAAATAGCAACTAGTTTGATTTTGTTTGGAGCTGGACCAGCATTTTTCCAAGCATTCCTATCCTGGATTGCTACCCTGGATTGGCACAAGCTAGTGCTGCTTACACGATGCAGCTAATAGCATTGCGGTGACTTAGTCCGTGGAGTAAAATTATCCGATTGGTTAGTATCTTTGCCGGCCACACGAGGCTAGTACACAGGTAAAATTGGTGGTGGGGACAATACTAGCTCAAAAATAGAAACTCATCCTATTAAACTATCCTGGCTTAAGACGCTAACTTAACGAATGTTCATTACGGTAGTAATTAAAGGTCTGATGATCTTTCTTTAGCCTAATGCCCAAGATACACGAGGCTAGTTTTTTAGGATAGTAAGCTACTGTTACTAAGCTAGCAAGCTAGTAACTCTGGCTTCGTGTTCACAGAACTAGCTTAAGGCTTCTAGGCTAGCTAGAAGCCTTAAGCTAGTTCTAATAGCTTACAACTTACTGTCCTTATCAAAAAAGCATATTATAAGATTAAAGACTACGTTAAAGACAAGGAAGTTTGGCATTAATTCCAGCACATGTGGCTTCCCTGGTACCTCATTAACGGCAAAAATATGTAAATGTCTATTAACTGCTCCCAAGTTGCGATATTTATGTTATTTATTTTTTACATACTTCCTTGACATAATCGATGTTTTTTGATTTCAACAAGGCTCTAACTTTTATTATTTTAATCATATTTTATATAGTTTTTTTTGTTAATGTGAGGACGTTGTAGGCTTAATATACTGTAGATCTGTAGACCATTTTCTATTTTGTTAAGTACCTGGTACTTTTGACGGGCCTACGCTGTCCTCTCATACTTTGAAAATATTGTAAAAGCCATTTTTTTTTTAAAAGAGTAACCGTGGAGTTTCTTGCCGGCTCTTCTCCATAGGAAACGACCAATTGGAACCGTGCACCTAGCTTCTGACGTTTCATAAGTGGCCATGTAGGCTTTTGTGAAATAAAAATATTTTTGATTTTGCTTTTGACTATTCTAAAAAACTAGCCTCGTGTATCTTGGGCATTAGGCTAAAGAAAGATCATCAGACCTTTAATTACTACCGTAATGACTGAAACATTCGTTTTCTATAATACTGTTAAAATAGTGTTTCCTATTCAAATCATGGAAAAAGCAACACGAACTGCCCTCAATACAATAAATAAGGTAGGTATCTATTTTCCATATCTTTCTACCCTTGCAAAGGTTGTTCGCCAATATAAGTTACCACATTACCCAATTTCAAACTATAAAGCTTTAAATTGGAAATAAACTAACGATGTTCATAATCTATCTAGCGAGATCATAAATTATTGAAAAATTGTGCACTGCAACAAGCCATTTACGCATTATTTTTCAATGCTATCACACTATCACACTAATCATCATCATCACATCATCATCACACTAATCATCATCATACTATCACATCACACTAATATTATTATAAAGGCGAAAGTTTGTGAGTGTGTGTGTGTGTATGTTTGTTACTTCTTCATGCTCAAACGACTGGACCAATTTTGATAAAATTTTGTATGGAGGTAGCTGACACCTTGGATTAAGACATAGGCTAAACCTTATCCCGATATTCCCATGGGATCGAGACTTACGCGGGTAAAACCGCGGGGCGCAGCTAGTAACTAATATATTTGCGAAAGTAAATTTGTTTGTTTGTTTGTTACCTTTCACGCCTAAACCACTGAACCCATCATCTTAAAACTTTGCATAAGTATACGTTGTCAGGTGTACAGAAACGGACATAGGGCACCTTTCATCCCAAAAAAAAGTACTGTTCCCTAGGAAAACAACAATAACGTTCTCATGATGGAAGATGGCGCCACGTGTCTTTCGAATCATGATTGAATTGCGAAAGTGAGTTTATTTGTTACGCTTTCACGCTAAAATGCCTGCACGGATTTGGATGAAATTTGGCACATGGGTAGACCATGGCCTGAGTTAGAACATAGAATACTTTTTATCCCGGTAGTATATTCCCGTGGGATAATTTTCGACCACCACGCGGGCGAAGCCGCGGGCAAAAGCTAGTAGTTTAGCTGTCTATGGCAAACCGACAAATTGTGACCAGGCCCTACAGTCTCGACATAGATAGCGATCACTTTACGACTGAATGCGGTCGCAAAGTCCTAATTGGGGCTCTAGACGGTCCAAATTGTTAGACAAGATTGTGGTTTTTTCTTGCTTGTCAAGCAATTTTGACTGTCTAGGGAACTCATTAGGACTTTGCGACTGATTTCAGTCGTAAAGTGCTCGCTATCTATATCGAGACAGCAGGCCCTGCGGTATCAAACTTTCATACAAGGAACGCACCTTGTGTAAATAATAAATAGCCAAATAACTGCGACCAATTTGGAAGAAGCCCTCGCCGGCCGCTACCGTGGCACCGCTCATTTCGCTCGCGGGCCGTTGGTCACAATTCTGACCTAACCCATTTGGTCGGGGTGCCCTTGCTTAGTTACTGCGACCCATTCGAATATCGCCAAGACCTACAAACCAGGGACGGGTGATGAAATTGGATAGATTATGAACCCTGTCGTTAAGTGTAAGTTCGTTCACAATTTGACATTGATTGGTTATAAACTATCGAAAGTGAATGCGTTTTATTGTTACAGTTCACAATTTTACGATAGTTTATAATATAAACGGTGATTATAATCTTACGGTGACATACAAGGTGTAACATAAATAACGCTCAACCTCTTAAGTGATCATTGTACTCATCTTTATGAACAACTTTTACTATGGGACCATACCTAAAATCGCGAAAAAAAATCAGCTGTTCCCTACATTTTGACAAATTATGAGAACTTAAATGCATGGAACGGCTGTTTTTTTCATTTTTGTCAAGCTAGGCTGAAAATTTGTCAACTAAGGAGACTCATAACCATGTACTAATTAAACAACGCACGTTACTTTCCACCCTCTACTTCATCGGCAAAAATCTCCCTATCTTGTATCAAAAATCAGTTCTTCAAACGTTACAACGTAGCGTTATATTCACTGTACGAGTATGTATATCGAAGTAATCGTCGGTCACCATCGCAACGATAGCCAGGCAACGCCGTATTAGTCTATATAACTGTACATATAAGGCATGATTTCCCCTGACAAAAGTACAACAGATACAAATAGCAGACCGTACATAGATCAAGTGGTGCTGGAAGTGCCTACGTTTTTATTAAAAAAGGAAATTGCCTAGCTCTTGGAATTGTCCGGTATCGTAGTGCGATGACTGACACAATCATCATTATTTTATTGGTTTGTGCTTAGAAAGTGAAGCGCTTATGAAGGATTTACATCATGTAAGCGATCAGTTTCTACATCGAGTATTACAGCTCACTTGTTAGGGTTCCGTACCTCAAAAGGAAAAACGAAACACTTATATGATCACTCGTGTGTCTGTCTGTCCGTCTGTCACAGCCGATTTACTCCGAATCTACTAGACCGATTAAGTTGTAATTTGTTACGCATATGAAATTCTGTGACCCAACACGGACGTAAAACGTAAATAAATGAATTTTAAATATGGGGTCTCTTTTGGGGGCAATTAGAAATATAGAAAAAGAGTTTTGCAAATGGTACCATGTGGTGTGACATATCAAATGAAAGAACTTGTTGGAAGGAATACATTGTATATATATTTTATATAATTTTAAATACATGTTAGTTTTAAAGTTTTATAAGAAAAAAACTTTTAGTAAAAATAAATAATCGACTTCCAAAAAAACACTACAAAGTGATAAATAACTTTAATTTCGGAAGTCGGTGTCTTTGGATCTGTATTTTAGTTTTTTGCCACCGACTTCCGAAATTAAAGTTATTTATCACTTTGTAGTGTTTTTTTGGAAGTCGGTTATTTTTTTTACAAAAAGTTTTTTATTTTTCACTTTTTAGTGGTTCAGTTTTTAATTTATCTAAGTTACAATAGCCTAAAGTCAACTGCTCATCACCTTTTACAAAATATTGCTTTTCCCGATGCTGGGACGTTAATTGTTGAGGAGTTCTCCTGGTAAGAACCAGGAGAACTGTCACTCACCACTTGCATTGTGACGAGCATAAATTGCTTATCAACCATATTAAAGTACCTAATCGAATCGCAACCCGTTAAATACTTATTATTATGTTGTTCCGGTCGCCATCTGTGGTCTCCATCATCAGTTCCACTTCACCAAATGGTGATTTTCGGGAGCAAATGCACAATTTACTATAAAAAATACCCAAATCGCTATAGGTTTGCCTATAAAATTCGAGGGGTCCCTCGATTTCCATGAGATCCCCTCATCAGATCCTGATTTGGTGGCAATGGGACCACCTTGAGGCACCACGCAACACCTGTAGAACAATTTCCTTGAATTTTTCATAGAAATTATTCAATCGGTGTCGCGTCGCGCGACAAGCCGCGCCAGTATTTACCAGCCTTATGCCACGTTGAGCGATTTTTGGTAGGGGCAAAACTTATGGGTTCGCGTCACCGACATGCTAATGTGATGGGTTGCGCCAAACTGGTGACGCGCAGCGGCCTGTGTCCATGTATAGGCATATGTTGTTCCAAAGTTTTAAGTTTTCACTTCTGTCGGCAGTCCTCATGACCGCCTATTTTTTTAAGTAAAACTTCTTTACACACGCTTGACTTGGGGAATAAGCTGGTGAATGCGTGACGAGAGCGTTACGGAAATATAGTAAGTATTACTATTTGTATTTGTTCAAATCAGAAATGAAGAGATCCGCAGGCGAACCAAGGTAACCGACATAGCCCGAAGAATTGCCTTTCGTCTGAAATGATGACTATTTGTAAGTTTTACTTCAGTCGTGTGGTCTAAAGCACACTCGTTTTTTTTACGCCTTGCCACATCCAGCACAATACTTTTCTTGGTCATGAAAGGTAGTGGGACAGTTAATATATTTGAAGTAAGGTAGAAAAAGGGTTTCTTGTGCTACCTTTGTGCGGGGATGCCCTTTAGTGGGATCTAATAAAACCTTGTTACGGCCAGAGGGATACCAATCCCAATATTGAAAGTGTTCTTTACATGATACGGAATTTAGGGAGTTCTCTTTGATATTAAACCGGGGAAATCTTTTTACTATAATGTTTTCAGATAACGTAATATCATGGTTCCTCACTATTATATGATTTCGTGGAAAATTCTGTTTTGCGTAAATATGTTGTATGTTGGATGGAATTCCTTGAAAGTGAGGTAGTTTTAATAAAATTGCTTTTGTGTTGATACGTTTATGTTGTAAGTTTCTTTTGTGGCCTTCTTTTATGTTAATTATTTATAATGAATATACGAGACGGCTTTTGACAATATTACTGAAAACTATAAAAAAAAATGAAAAAAAAAAAAAGAATCTAGTGAGCACCACGTGTTGGTGTCTCTTTTTAACCGACTTCCATAAGGACTATAACATTTTCTCAATTCGTCTGCTTCTAACTTCTATTTTTATGGTTTTTAGAGTTCCGTGCCTCAAAAGGAAAAACGGAATCCAGGATCACTCGTGTGTCTGTCTGTCCATCTGTCACAGCCGATTTGCTCCGAATCAACTGGACTGATTAAGTTGAAACTTGGTACACATATGAATTTCTGTAACTCAAACGCGAACGTGTAACATAAATAAATCATTTTTGAATATGGGGGTCACTTTTGGGGGGCAAATTAGAAACTTATAAAGAAAACAAAAGTTTTGCAATTGGTACCATGTGACATCAAATGAAAGGGCTTGATGTAAGGATTTCAGATATATAATATATGTTTAATAATTTTAAAATTAAACTTTTAATTTTTTGTAAGAAAATCGATGAAGATTGACCAGCCCCCCCACCCCCCTTTACCTCCGAAACTACTGAGCCAAAAAAATTAAATAAATTACAGAAAATAGTTCTTTACTTAGAAGATAATCGATGAAGATTACAGGAAAACCTACAAAAAGTCTATGATCGTAAAAAAAAAGGTACGGAACCCTTCATTGTGCGTGGTCCGACACGCACTGGGCCGGTTTTTTTCTTTCTGGGTTGTATCATTATTATCTTCTTTGATTAATCCATCCGACCGTTTTCAACAAAGAAACATTAATATGATAAAACCTTTATTAAACCTAACTAAGAAGCTAATCATGTCATAAAGAAAATTAAAGGTTGAGCTCAACACGTGTTTAGTTTGCGTCTATTTCTCCATGACAGATTAAATTTATTAAATGGCCATTATTATACATAGATAATTAAAGAAAACTGTGAATAGTGTTCCGTGTGGTGCCGGACGTAAAGAATAGCACTACCCTATTTCTTCCCGTGGGGGTCGTAAAAGGCGACTAAAGGACTTAGTAGAGAATGGGCAGCAGCGTTCTCTATGCGATCGCCAATCTGCCTGCCAGGCGTGGCGATTATGGCAACCCCTCCCCCCCCCCCCTTTTTGGGAGAGGCCTATGTCCAGCTGTTGACGTCTTTCGGCCGAAATGATGATGGATGATGAATTAAAGAAAGAAAATTCGTATATTGTCATAAGTAAGGAAGATTCATAGATAACTCCGCCTTAGAGTGTAAATGTAGTGCTGTTCCACAAATGATGGGACACTTAATAGCATGTCCCGCGTGTCCCGTAAACTGCACGTTACAGGAACTTATGGACGCTAGTGATGGCGCCTAACACGTAGCCGATTCTGGGCTGAGTCGATCGACACCATAGATATATTCTATGATCGACACGCTGAGAAGATGTATTGCGTATGATGTGTAACATCTGGCATCTCACCTTGGTAATACAACTGAGCAGCGACAGAAATTAACCTCAAAATTTAAAAAAACATATAAACTGAAATATTTATTCAAATAACTATTCGTTACTAGTGGTCGCCCACTGGTCGCAATTCGATCCTCCACTAACAATTTATATCATCATCATCATTTCAGCCGGAAAAAAAACGTCCACTGCTGGACATAGACCTCCCCTAAAGGGGGGGGGGGGGTTTGCCATAATCGCCACGCTTGGCCCGCCTGGGTTGGCGATCGCAGTATGGTGTTAAAATGCATAGAGAACGCTGCTGCCCACTCTCTAGTAAGTCCCTTAGTCACCTTTTACGACACCCACGGGAAGTCTATATAGTAGGTACTTACTAATTCCATGAGTACAATCATTCCATGCTATTAAAAAGCCCTTACTTATTCCATGCTTAAGCTGTCACTGCCTGTTACACATTTTCGTCCCTTATCACGAAATCACTCCCAAAACCGAGAGGAAACACAACACAAAAAAAAAAAAAAACAAATGGGCGTCAGACCAACACACTGTCACATGGTAACACTAGTAACCACCTGACGTTGACTTTCAGCTGCAGCCCACGAATGCCTACACTCCTATATTCTCTACACCTATACTCCATTTGAAATAAGATTATAAATTTAAATAAACCCTTTTTACAGTCCGTTCAATCGATTTTGACTTCTATTCCGTTGCCATAAGGATGACATTAAAAGCAAAAACGTGGTTACAATACCAACTGTTTATTACAGCTGCCATTTGACATGTTACCAACGCAATAGAAGTCAAAATCGGTTGCACGGACTGTAAAAAGGGTTTATTTAAATTTCTATTCTTATTTCAAATGGAGTTTAGATACACACAATTCTAAGAAAATGTATTCACATTTCTAAGGCCCGTATTTATAGAACGTTACTCAGTACTCAAGAATTACTTAAGACTAGATTCAAGCCATATTGGATTGGTTGAATTTAGTCTTAAGTAATGCTTGAGTACTGAGTAATGTTCTATAAATACGCGCCTAAGTAATAAAGCTGAATAATATGCCAAGAAGTACATAATTATACAACATCTGCAAGCATTGAAGCCTGCAAGTCACCGTTTCTCAGAACAGTAATCAGTTCTGAATACCACCCTAGAAAGTTTTTTTTTTTTCTTTTTTTCCTTCTGGCTTCGCACGGTTTGTGCATTTAGCCAATGTCAAGTTTTAGTTCTTGTTTAAAATATTGATGAAATGAATTATAAATGCATGATGATGATATCCCCGCCCACTCCCCTTGAGTTTCAGTAAAGATGTGGCACTTTACTGAGTCCTCACGCGGACTTCTTGAGAGAACTTGAAGCGAAGTTGCACTGTTTTGTTTCATTTGCCTACACTAATGCACGTACACAAACACTTAATGGTTAATAATCCACCATTATTACACATTAATATTCGGCTAAACACTAATTTTGGAAAATTAAACAAACTGCTGAACATGACGCTTCACTTCCGCCAAGAAGTCCCCTAGAAAGTTATTCGTCAATTCCCTTCATTAGACTCTATGGCGAACTAATAAACCCTCCAGACTACTCTTGCAAAGTTGCAACAAAGCATCTAAGGACAGGTTGGTACCTTCAACCGCGCGTCAATGGTAAGAATTTGACATTTACAGCGCCTTTATGTCGTAGCAGTTAGGGTGGTTTTCGTAGTACAAGTGTTACCACTGATGTGCAGTTGACTGTACCTGCTAGGCTTGACTCTATAAAGCAGCATATCTATATGTATAACCAACAAGCTTGCATTAAAGTAGGAAAAATGCACTTTGAGGACAAGAAATCGAACATAATAAGTTGGACAAAAGTCCTACCTATTGCAAAATCTCACCAGAAATATTGATACAGCCAAACGTGCATGCAGAAACCGATTTACAATTTATCGTACTTATCACTTTTAAATTTTAAACAAACAAAAAACCTATAAATATCAAACTCTAAGGCCGCGTGGTTGACTACCTCTATTAATTACCTCTATTTTCACTTTTTATTTTTTCTTGGTTTGTTCTTTAATTTCTATGAGTGTTTTTATTTCAATTTCTGATCTGTGCGAGTCCCAATAAAATCTTTTCTTTCTTTATAAATCTAAAAAAACTGATCAGTTTTCTCCATAGTTCCTAAAAATACCTATCATGATAAAACCTACATAGCAAAAGCTCAAATCCTTCTTGTAATCAAGTAATCTTATTTCAGACCAGAGCCAATTTACTTTTACTTTTCAATACCACGCATCCAAAACAAACTGTCAATACCAATAGCCCTATAACTTTATTACCCACAACTTACCAACGAATTAGAAAATGGCCGAACCTACAAGTCGTAAGTACATAGTTGCAAATAACCCTCCTTTTTTGGATTCGCCGCAGTCGGGTACAAAGAGGCTACTTCTAACGGCAGGTATGACGTATGATAGGCTGGGCTAAACAAACTCTTCTTTAAAAAACCGGCCAAGTGCATGTCGGACCACGCAAAATGAAGGGTTCCGTAGTTCGGATGAATTTATCCCAAAAACAAACTTAACATTGTAGTTGAAAAACATGCTCTAATACATCGATATACGTTACGGTCAATTCTCTAACTGCAAATTTAAGTTGGTCGACTATTACTCGGTAACTTGTGAAGCCTTCTTAGCTGTGATAGTTTTCCTTTTAATTTCGTTATATATACTATTGCCATGAATTTTTTCACATATCCAAAACCAACCATTTAGCTGGCAGGGGGGGGGGCACTTGACTCTAACAAAAAATAGCACTTTAAAACTTAATATTACGCAAACGGATCCCTTAATTGAAAAATGGTTCTGACAAACCCACAATATTTTTAAACGGCCTATCCAACGATACCCCACACCATGGAATAGACGAGAAAAAAAAATATCATCCCCATTTTACGTGTAACGGAGGTACCCTAAAAAAAATTTTTTTTCATGGTTTTATTTGACGACTTTTTCGGCATGATTAATATGTATACCCATGCGTAATTACAGCTTTCTAGGACTAAGCGTCTCTGAGCTAAGCCGGGGACAGACGGACGGACGGACGGACAGACAGACAGACAGACAGACAGATAGACAGACAGACAGACAGACGGACATGGCGAAACTATAAGGGTTCCTTGTTTACTACGGAACCCTAAAAACCTCTTCTGCCCTCTATTTCTTCATCTCTTCTTCTTGTTCTTTTCTTCTATTGCAAATTTATGAACTCTCCAGTTTACCCATAATGAGTCTCCTGAAAATAATCTGTCTAAAAATATAGTGCAAAAGGCCACATCCTTTTTAAAGCCAAGTAATCATATTTCAAAACAGAGCCCATTATAATTCAACATCCACAAAAAAAAACTGCCAATATTAATATCCATATATTATCTAAGTTTACTGCTTACCTCCGAACAGATTACTGGTCTAGCCAGCGCATCAAGTTACCACAAACTGTCAAATTTTCTCATTCTATTTTGAACTTAACCATCAACATTTTAAGGTATAAAATCATTCGGGGTATTTTGACAGTTTGGTATATCCTGATGTGCTGGCGACATAGCGACATACAGACAGACGTAAGTACATAGTTACAACAAAGAGGCTACTTCTAAGGGCAGATATGACACTTGCCAGACCGTGAACTGACCAGTTTTAAACACAATTGCAACAAAGTACCTATGTATCCACTTTCTCCCAAAAATATTCGATTATTATAGACATATTTATTTATAAGTAACAGCCCAAACCTTTCACGTAATAAAAGTACATGAAAGTTTCTCAGAACTTAGAAAATACACAAAAAAACTGTCAATAATACCCATCCTAAAAGTTATCACAAACTAATAAGTGGTCGAGCCTACAAGTCGTACATAGTTATAAAAAAAGTCTGCTGGTAAGTTCAGGAATGACACGTGCTAATAGACTTATTCATATAAACCTATCTTCGTAACTTTATAGCTAATATTTAAACTGTCTGGCCTTACCCATAGATTCAACAAACTAACTAAAACAAACAACTGTATGAAAAACATCGGCCCAAAAATATTGATTGATGTCTTTAACTAACAGCAATGTTTTCTCAAAGCCTTTATGTAAAAAATACCTGTAAATACTTACTTACTCACGAACTAATAAGTTGTCGAGCCTAGTCGTTGCAACAAAGAGCCAGCTCTAAGGGCAGGTATGACGCATGCGCCGGCTCGTGGCCGACACTACCTGACCGCCACCGGACACTGATCAATATTAAAGTCCGAGGGAGGATGCTGGGGGATGTCTGTTTGTCTGTTGGAAATGTATAGAGTTGATGATACCGAAGTTTTTTTTAAAGTGAAAACTTCTTTAGCCTCGTTGAATGGTTCTTGGTAGGGGAAAAACTTATGGGTTCCCGTCACCGACATTTATATGTTATTCCAAGTTTCAATTTTTCAGTTTAAGTTTTTTTTTAATATGTTATTCCAAAGACTTATTAACTATACACATACATTAATAGATTTTGGAGTTTTTGGATAAAGGTGAAATTGTCACTTACATGAGTATTCAGCACTTGCAAAAATCATAGCCAAAGCAATGCAAACCTACTATAGCAAAATTAAATTGGATTAAGTTAAGCATTGCGTTTCCGTAAAAACGGCTAAATAACAAGCAACATAAAACAAACAACAAACAAAAAGCGGGTACAAACTCAGCAGTAATTACATACTTATAGTGGAAATGAAATTGCGATTTAAAAAAACATGCGGGGCAGTCTTTAGGGACTGCCGATACAAGTGAAAACAGTATGTAAGTAAGTACATATAGCTCATGGAAAGCGTTCGGTGACGATGACGCGAGTTCCATGATTTTTGTTCACCCAAAAAGTGCTCAACGCGCCTAAAGAAGTTTTTACTTCAAAAATATGACATAAGAAACAAAACTCTAATACGTGTTTAACAACCGTCTGTCGTAACAAAAAAACCGAATTTTGAGCAAAATCTGCCACTTTTTCATAACGTTTTAATATGATCTTAGACACTGAATCGAATCCTGATAATAACTTGAAATATAAAATAAAAACTCAAAAGTGGTATCAACATCTCTATACAACACCATCTTAACTCACCTTTCTGCGGACACTACGGGGGAGGGTCCAAGAGAAATGACGACCCTTAACTAAAACACACACATATACACGCACGGCGATCTCACTCACACACCCCCACGGTCCTTTCACTTTACGTCGTCCTCTAATTGTGTACGGTGTATGTGTGTGTCAGAAGAGGGGGGTGTGTTTGTGTGCGTGTCCAGTTTCCGCGCTCCTGGGTTTTGCTAATTTAATTAGAGGTACAAAAAGATTAAGGTTGGAGAACGCAAGCATTAGAAACTGCTTTTGTTGAGGTCTTCGTAATATGTAGTTGAGGGTAGGTAGTTTTATGTCTATATACTTACCTATGTTGTCTGGATTTGAAACTTTTGTAGGTGTAACTGTTCTACGATTGATAGTATTGATTTTTTGGATAAAGGGAATACTTGAGGACTTGATTGATAAGTTTAGTTGCTTAGGGACTGATTCAAGGGCGGATCGTCTTCTGTTATCTGACTGGGCATTTTCTGTAAGTATGATTAATTGTTTATTTTGCTTTTGAAGGAGTAATCTCATATAATTTAATAATATATATTTCGGTAGCAACTTAAAGTACTATTCTATTGCAAATGGTGAAAGATTTTATAATTTTAAGTGGGATAATGTTTTGTGTATCATCTTTCCTCCTACTTTCCGTGGGAATGATTTCGGGAAAAGGCATGGAAGTGTGTAACAGGAAGTGACGGCTTGAGCATGGAATAAGTAAGTACTATTATGGAATTAGTGTACCTACTCATGGAATTAATAAGTCCTATATAAATTTTAAGTAGAGGGGGTCGAATTTCGACCAGTGGCCGACCACTAGTAATGAATAATTATTCGAATAAATATTTGAGTATTTCGCTTTTTTAAATTTTGAGGTTAATTTGCTTATTAACGAGGTGAGATGTCAGATGTTACACATCATATGCGACTACCGTAAAGTTCGCTCGTTTTTTTTTAAATTTTTATTCGGAATTCTTAACCAATTTCACACGTGGAGTTGCTGTTTCAGCCAGTGTAGTGTTTTTTCTAAATAGTTTTTGACAAAAACAATGTTCTTCATACAGACATCACAACTCTCTCATGCATTTTTATAGCGTTTTTTTGAACATAGCACTGTTTACATCAACAACTATGGGGTATGGAAATCACTACATTATGTTCTGTCTGTATTTCTTTATCAAACTTAGCTCAGAAGTCTGGTTTGGGTTGAAAATAATATGTCCCAGTAGTGGGAACATTATAGGCTGATTAAGTGATTATATAATAAGATTGTTTATAAAACTTATATGAAGGCAAAAAGTTCACTTATTTTGCTTGATTTTGTAACAAAAACACTTATGCAAGGAGCTCTATTCTCTCTTAGGGATTACGTATCAGGCACTCGAACAAATCATAAACAAAAACAAGTAAGATATACATGGTGCATAGGTTACAAGGATTTCAGATAACGGCTCAACCAGCACACCCTGTTTGTCTTCAAAACAGTGGCCCATTCCCGATACCACGATTCCGTCGAATATAAAAAGTAAGTCGATAGCTTACCGCAGAAATTTATACTTTTGGATATTCGAAATATGTTCTCCCGACCAGCGTAGTATGAGACTTAACCCCCCTCGCGGTACTTGGGAACAAAGTTGGTTGAGGGGAAGTTTGAACGCGTATGGGGTGTCAGATAGAGTTGGTTAACTGAATACAGAGTATATCGTATAAATTCAGCCCACGGGTGAATATAACCGTGGTAGTCTCTGGGTTGTTTTCACATAATAGAGCCATTTTCTTTTGTTTTTGTTACGTTCCTCGCGTCTCGTTATAGGTACGCAAACAATGAAAACAAAAGGCGGTGTCTTATTTCGGGTTTTTACTTTCGCATTTTGATAGTATATTTTATGATATTATGTGGGTATGTTTTCTGAATGTTAAAGAAAAATATTTAGGCTCCGTTTTTGGTAAGTTTGCCGTTGAGGTGGAAGGATGGATCCACTGGTAAATATGCGGTAGAAAACGAGCAATGAGATTTTAGAAGCAACTAAAAGAGAACAACTAAAAAAAAAACAACTTTGCTAAAGACAACTTTCTACTATGAATATTCGATGACGTTCTAAAATCGTATCACTATTTGGATAATATCATAGGCAAAGTTATAAATATATGTAGGTCAAAGCTGTGAACTTGTCAATAAAATTTGCGTCCAACTGTTGGCCGCAAAAATCACGCACACTAGAATAACACAATGACGTGACGCGAGTGTAAGACGTAGCTGTCACGCACACCAGCCTATCAAACGTTCGCAACGTGACACTAGCTAAACATAATATTATAAATAATCAAAGAGCATAGCTAACAAATGATCCGTACCAAATCAAAAGTCCTTATTGTCAAAAACTAAACTGAATTCGATTTTCAAAAACATAATTGCCAAATACAAAAAATCCAGAATTCATTTCACCAATCCAGAAGTAAGTACATACAAGCGTACAGTCGCGAACTGCTAACAGCATTCCAACGAGTCCGGCCAGTGAAACGGTCGCGCCTGTACCACCAATGGAGGCGCCTGGAATTTAGTTCCATTCAGTTACCGTTTCCTCTCTAGCCTTTGCCAGCTGCTTTTGGTAGTGTGACGTCAGATTTAGTGTTGAGTAGGACAGAATTCGATCGTGTTTTATTTTTTTGGAGAAACACCGTCGTACAGTCATCTTCAAAAAGATTGTATACTTTGATAATAAATAATTTAGTTGTGTACAATCTTGTTTATTAATACTGTATCAATATAATCAAATAAATTCTTGTCGATGTATTCATCTTTTTGAGGCTGACTGTAGTACCAGTAGTTCTTAATAGGTAACAAAAATTACTTTAGAACCGAATCTATTTTTCGATTTTATATTAATAGTTTTACCTCAGTCGGAATAAAGTTCAAAATACAAAAAGTGGTATTTTTTTGCGCCAGACAGTTATTTTCTAAAACTGCGTTGTAAAAAATGCATTGAACAGAAATAAACCAAATCACTCTAGGAATTACAAACGTGTGCAGTCCCAGGAGATCCATGCGACGCGACTGGTGGAAAATACTTTATGAAATATATTTTTACTAGCCCGCGACTTCGTCTGCTATCTAGGATAAAAAGTAGGTTATGTTTTTACCTAGGTTATGGTCCATCTATATGCCAAATTTCATCCAAATCTAGTCAGCCGTTTTAGCGTGAAAGCGTAACAAACAAACTAACTTTCGCATTTATTAGTTAGGATTAGGATTTAGAGAACGATTCAAGGCTTCTACATACCGGAGCGACTTGTCGCGCGACGCGACACGACACAAAGGCACCGCTCATACCGCGACACGCGGGGCCTTTGTGTAAAATTTTTGCTGCCTTGAGAAAATCCGCCGTCGTATTGGTATGGCCAAAAGTACAATGAACAATCTGGGGAAAATGTGGAAGAACCGTGGTATCCGTGGTAATACCAAAATACGACTGACCCGTGCTCTAGTTATTTTTATATGGCGCTGAAATTTGGTGCATCAAAAGCCGCGAAACAAGTAAGATTGATGCCATATGTTGCTATTTGTTTTTTATATTTATTATAAAAAAAATAAAAATGTTATATTTATGTTTATACCCCTAGTGGGATTTATATGTGTCCGTAGTCACAGTCCGTGGCATCACACAGCGGGCCCCTATCAGAATACCAGCGCTGCGGCATTCATTTTTTAAATATCTCAGCATTATTCAAATTCAAATTCTTTATTGCATTCATGGTGTACATTTAGTTGTTACAATATAAGTAAGTTCCAACATGAAACCCGGTTAGGGCACGACAACATAAGTTTATATATATATATCTTATAAATTATGCTGAGATAGGAGCCTTTTTGGCATCGCACAAGTCTTGATTGTTCATTTTTTTTGTATATTGTTACTTTTAAATGCTATTATTTGTATGGCTTGTCCCAAATAAAATATTTTTCGTTTTATTTCTTTCTTTTTAAACTTACAAAGGAATATATTATAATGATATAATTATATTTGACGTAAAGAAACCATTATGTTGGTAAACACAATTCACATTTCAGAGATTTGTCCGGCATTTAACCAAACCTTTGGTTATTCTGGCTATCGGCAACTTGCTGAAATACAGTCCAACTTGTTACCGGTCGGTTTCGGCACAAATTCGCAATATTGCACATTCTGTATGCTATGCTTTTACAAATTTTCAATTTAGCAACATTGGTACCTATCTAATTATTGGGGCTTGTGGCTAAGTAATAACCGCCCGCTTACCACGGTTGGTCCGAGGATGGGTGACCATCGTGCCTCAGAAAGCACGTTAAACCGTTGTTCCCGGCTGCCATTCGTGGATCTTTGACAGTCGTTATGGGTTAGAAGCCCGAAAGTTTGATAACTAGCCTTACCAAGGGGTATCGTGTTACCCAGTAACTGGGTTGTGGAGGTCAGATAGGCAGTCTCTCCATGTAAAATCCTGGTATGCAGCTTCATAGTTACCGCCCACAAGCCGACCACAACATAGTTGGGAGAAGGCTAGGCAGATGATGATGGACTATTGAAATATGGACATTTGAAATGGACATACATATTTATAATCCATTTGAAATAAGATTAGAAATTGAAATAAACTGTTTTACAGTCCCCGATTTTGAGCTCTATTCCGTAGGCACAGCGATGGCATCAAAAGCAGAAACGTGGTCAAAATACCAATTGTTTATTACAGATGCCATGTGTCATGCCACCAACGCAATAGAAATCAATATCGGTTGAACGGACTGTAAAAAAGGTTTATTTAAATGTCTAATCGTACTTCAAATAGAGTATAATTATTGTATACTTTCGAATGCAGGAAAAAGGTGTCTTACTATTTTCCTGGATCTAAAAAAAGCCTTCGACACCGTCTCTGTTCCCGTCCTTGTGTGCAGTCTAGAAACATAGGCATAAGAGAAGTCCCTTTGGCTCTGCTAACAGATTACCTCCAAGATAGAAAGCAACGTGTAAAAATAGGAAACTACGTTAGCGATGAGTTAAATGTGAGCTTCGGTGTCCCACAAGGCAGTGTTCTGGGGCCGACGTTTTCCTAATATATATAAATAGCCTCTGCAAAATGAAGCTTGAAAAGGGACGTGTTTTTTCCTATGCAGATGACACAGCCATTGTTTTCACTGGAGATACCTGGGAATCTGCATATGAATATTCTGAAAGGGGACTCATAAGGGTTGCTAAATGGTTAAATTCTTTTTTACTAACACTAAACACATCTAAAACTAAATATATTGCATTTACAAACTACAACAACAGTCAACCGGATCTAATCATAACCTTAGAATACATAACTGTGATAATCCTGCTAGCAAAAATTGTTCTTGCAATAGAATGGCAAAAGTGACTGATATAAAATATTTAGGTGTTATGGTAGACCAACGATTATCTTGGCATTTACACACGGTTATGATCATGTCTCGGACCAGAAAACTCATTTGGATTTTCAGGACTTTAAGACATGTCATCTGAAAGACTCCATTAAACCAAATATATGTATCACTGGCCCAGTCAGTCCTAGTCTATTGTATACCTGTATGGGGCGGGGCCACTTAAATCAAATTCCTAGAACTGGAAAGAGCGCAAAGGTCTCTCTTGAAAGTCATGTATTTTAAACCGTATAGATTCCCTACTGAAATTCTTTACTCACTAAGTGGCCTTCTCACAGTCAGGAAATTATACGTTCTCCATGCTGCCTTGAAACTACATAAAACCCTTCGCTATGATCCTAGTCTTAACAAAAAAAGAAGAAAATATCTTGTTGCACCGGAAGTCTCGGTTAAAACCTCATATGCAAAAAGACAGTTCACCAGACAAACCGCTTCCATCTACAACAAATTAAATAAACTTTTAAATATCTATCCCATGACTTATCGAGAATCTAAAAAAACATTAATAGACTGGCTAAAAAGCAAGAGCTATGACGACATTGAAACTCTTTTACAAAGCATCATGCAATAATTTGAAAATCAGCTACCGACAGTCACTCACACACATACACACACACACAAACACCCACACACACACACACCTTCCTAGATATAAGTTGAATTTCTTTTATGTACACTCCTACATTTTTATTGTTTCTAGTTTTAGAAGAGCGGGGTCTCCTAGCACAGGTATTTTTATACTTAAGGAGGCCTCTATGTAAGATTAAATATTGTAGAAGTTTGTGAAGTTAACTAAAATAAAAATTTATTATTTATAAATTTATATTATACTTTTGCACGATTTAGTTTTTGATTCTTTCCCAAAAGTATGATCTCTCTGATTGTAACTTAGCAACTCACTTGATTATTCATGAATGTTGTAATTACTTGCAATGAAATTATATTATGTTCATGGTTGAAATAAAATCAATTTTCCAATGAATTACTCTTCCTAATACCTTTTTAGTGTTCCGTCCCTCAAAAGAAAAAAATTAAACCTTTATACTCTTGTGTCTGTCTGTCCGTCGGTCACAGCCGATTTGCTCCGAATCTACTGGACCGATTAATTTGAAATTTGGTACACATACTAGTATAAATTTCTGTTACCCAAACACGGACGTGGAACATGGACGTATTTTTTTTTTGCCAATTAGGTATAAAATTAAAAAACAGTTTTGCAAACCATGTGACATATCAAATGAAATGGCCTGCTGTGAAGGTCTCAACTTTTTTATAATTTTTACATAATTAATTTTAAAGTTATTGAAGAAAATAGATAAAAATTGACCATTCCCGAAACTAAAGAGCCAAAAGTTTGAAAAAAATACAGAATATAGTTCTTTACTTATAGATTACAGTAAAACCTTTATGAAGTCTATGGTTTATGGTTTTTTTAATCACGTTGATATTGAATAACAAAATTTCAAAGTATTCAAGTAGCGGTCGTTGCTATGGTAGATATACATTATGTGAAACGTAACTTGAAATGTAACATACGTTGAAACAAAGATAGAACGATCATAATTATAAGCAATGCAACATGAAATTTAAGACGGAGATATATGCCAGTGACCTTGAGTAGTTAGCTTGCGTTTTTTGTACTGAGCTCACGCAACGCGTCGTACGTTCAGCCAGTAATAGGACTCGCCCATCAAGGAGCGCTATCCCCAATTTGACGCATTATTAATTTATTATACAAAAAACAAATGGTATTTTAATAAAACGACTATACTAAAAGATCAATAATTTTATTATCTTTAACTTGGTGATGGTTTCAGAAAAATACGCTAGGTAGATTTTGCGCCATTCTCAGTTTTTTATCCGCGTTAGACATAACTTTACAATAATTAATTTCACTATGTAATATATACCTAATCTAAAATATTCACATATTGAAAAAATGCTCTAATTTAACATATATTTTTTTCGAATCATTAACACTACTCGTTTAGACGTAATCTTCAGTATAAAATCATTAAAAGTCGGTTATCGTCGCCTTAACAACAAAACAACAAGGCGAATCTGTTTCAACGTTCGTGCAGCAAAAAGAAACTCTACCCAAAATACAAACAAAAAAAAGTCACCTCCAACCAATATTTAAATATAAGGAAAGCTTGTACAAGTACAAATGGGGTACGAAAGGCAGCAGTGACCCTCATCAGCGCTATCTTCTGTCCACGGTGACACGAGGCCCCGCTTAAGAGTCGTGGCTGTCCAACTTATCTACCGACCTTTTTCAATGTTACATAATCGGGATATACGGGGTGTACCTAGCCCCTAGGTGGTAGTGGATTGTGGTGAAGATTTTTGTAATGAAACTCACTTATACAGAAAAAAATGTTCATCCGGATTTAGGCAGGAATCCGCTGGATGCGAGAAACACAGAACTGGTCCATGTGGAGACGTTTGGGGAATGCCTATGCCCACCAGTGGATGCCATTAGGCTGAAATGATGATGATTATGATGACACAGGTAAACGGTTTCGAAAAAAAAAAATTAATAACTGGCCTTTTTATCGAAAACTGCAACAAATATCTACTAAATAATATAACTATTTTCAAGCTTAAACTTCATTTCATTTCTAAATAAAACCCACAAAAGTACACAGAAGCTGTATAATTTAAAAGCACACTCGACATCCATGTTTGCATTAATTACAACAAATAATATTACTTACCTATGCTGTCCAAAAACCCTGCACGCGCTCACGCAAAAACTGCAACAAAAAAATAACAAAAAGGGTGTTGGGTGGGCCCCTGTACCACCCCGCCGCCCACCATTCTTCCCCCCTCTCATATCTCTGCACTCGCCACTGCTAATCTGTGTATTTAACAAACGTAATTTGTCCGAAAATTCCGCAAACTAAATGACACTCTAACGTAATGATGTAAAGTTGAATTTCGTGTTTGCAATTTCCTGGATTTGTTAACAAAGGACTTTTCCGAAACAGCAGACAGCTAGGGGAGTGAGGTCTACCCCTCCTAAAAACGTGGAAACACTGATGAATGTCCCCCATTAGATGTTATTTATTTAGAATGTGGTCGAGAAAGGGACTCGGCCGTTTAAGTTTACCTAAAGTTTACTTAGGACCGAGTGTATTGGGTTAAACTGAAGACGTTTTCAGTGCTTGAGACAAATTACTGTCAGTTATAGGGGTCCAGTTTTTCGGCTTTCGGCTTATGACGGTATTTTATCATGACGATGTGGCAATGACTGGTTTGTAGGTGTGGAGTGATGTTTGTTTAGGGTGAAAACCTGCCAGTATTATTTATTACTTTCCATTATACGTACTTTTAAACTCGCGGGGGTACTTGGGACCGCGCGTTGCATTTCAGGGTTCACAGATAATGGTTTATACGATTTACGTGCAGTTTTTTTAACAAAAACCTCTCGGATATATCTGGAGTAAGAGTTTCACTAAAACTGGAGACCACATTAATCTTAGCAACTGTCCGTCTCTTTACTACGAGTTTTCGCTGAGGTCGCTTGGTTTTTGTTTTACAGGTCAAGTGGGAGCAAGATTCTTCTTCTTTTCTTTAGAAAGATTTTGAAGTAAACGTAAAAACAAAATGTTTTGGAGATGTGTACATGTAATGCATTATCTTCTTAATATATATAATTATTCTGTACGTGTGTTTGTCACCAAACTCTTCCTAAACGCCTGGACCGATTTGGTTGAAATTTTGTATTTATATTTCAACGGATTCTTGGAAGGTTTGAAAACACAATTGGACCCGGTAGGTGGCGCTACTGTTGGAGTTCGAACGAAGTTCGCCGGGTCAGCTAGTTTGATATATTTTTTTAAATATTTTATGAACGCTTACGGGTTTATCTGACTAAAGGTGTCAGGGTTTAAGGGACAGGGAAGTCGGGTGAAATATTAGACGTTTTTTAAGTCTTGTTAATACTTAGTCTAGTAAAGCAACCACTAAAGGGAAGTGTGAGGCAGCTCCAACACAAGTACTTTTGTAACTTACTGGGGCTGCCTTCTATTTATGTATGACACAATGTTTAAGTTGAAAAATAAATATTTTAGTATTTTGTATTTTTGTAGTATGAATGTTTTTACCCAAGCTACGTACCTTTATCTGTTAGTAATGCATACAACATTATAAAATGCTTGATGGCCGTTACACAGCTTAAAAAACCCTTTGCTTCTGGTGGCCGCAAAACCAAGTACGGGAGGGATAGTTTAAAAGAGCTGTGCTCAATAAAACGTATGTAATTTTTGCTCAATAATGTTTCTTTTCTTTTAATTGTGTGTGTGTTTGTTATTATGTTTTTAGTTTGTTATTTAATTTAATTCGAGTTAATTTTAAATATATGACGGAAGCCATATTGTTTAACAGCTGCGAGAGGCGGCGACTAGATGGCGCTAGTAGAACGTGCACCATAGACGATTCATTCATTCTATCGGTCATTTGACTTAAAACACTTGAAGTCAATTGAGTGAAATATTGTAACGTTACCCCCCACTAGCGGATCGCCTTTATAAGGAGCTACGCTGTTGAGTCGGTACGCATTTTTGAACGGATGCGTCTTGGTGCACGGACCACTGTCTCTCGACAGTCAGTACTGCCCGGTTATTGGATATGGAACGCTGTCTCCGACAAATTAGTACTATCCTTATTGCGGTGGGTGCATTGACCACTGTCCCTGACAGTCAGTACTGCCCTATGTGACCGCCACTACCATTATTAGTTATTTAATTAATTCTATTTAATTTCTATATTCTCTCGATTTAAAATAACTGATTGTTCGATTGAAATATATTTCTGTATTGCCATATCTGAGTATTACTTCTGATGCCTGGACCTATCCCGACATCAGAAGTGGGATACGAAGATCACCCCACTTCTGGAGACTCAGCTTCCAATATCATGCAAGACCAGATGCTTTTGTTTAGTAACGGCATAGAAGCCAATTTCTGAAATCATCGGAAGTTTGTCATCTACCTCCTGTACACTAAGCCCATTAATCTCATTCGACCGTGACGCGTCCGCACGCATCGTCTTTAATGAAGGAGAGAATTACTTGTAAATTAAGAGGTAGAAGAGTAAATGATCTGGTACCTTTAGTAGGTATAGGCAATAAAAATATCAATAATATTTTTCAATTGCTGTGTCAGGCAGAAATTAACGATTTCGTGACGGAGATTCTATTCCAAGTTTTGCTAGATAATGTACTTGCGTAGTAACATCGTATTGAGTCGAGACATTTTAAGTAACGGTTTTTGTTCGAGCAATTGAATTAATTTTGCCTAGAACTATAAACGTGTGTAAAGCTATTCAGACTACGGCAATAATTAATTTTGTCGATTGGATTCTTGTCGTTTTCTTTTTCGTGATAACTGAGGGGTTGATTCTTTGAAGTAAATCAATTAAAATTCGGCACGAAATAAGTACAGAGTCAACTCGTTACCAACACTGAGAAAGATGGTCATTTTAAACCTCTGTCAGTTAAAACAATCTCGCGCTCCTGATTGGCTGAAAGGATTTGACGTCTCGCTCCTGATTGACTGAAAGGATTTGACTAAATTTGTTAATTTAAGTGGATTTGACTACTTTTGTAAATGACAAGCGATAAAAGACTTTGTTTTTTTTAAAATAACGTTCTTAACTTATTTTCGCTTTTTTTGGAGATGACCAAATTTGATTTACCAGTTGATAGAAGACGTGACTTTGTAAACATCTTAGAATTATACTCTGGAATTTTTTAGTAACGGTTTTCCAACAACACGTGTTACGTGCTCCACACTGGTGAGTTGGAGGTAGGGATTGTAAATATTCGATAATTTTTAGTATTCGAATACTTCTTCAGCCTTGTTAGAATTTTTCTAGTGATGTTCGAACTGTTCGAGTGATGTTCGAGTTATTTACTCAAACAACTCGGTATTCGAATATTTGATTGCAATGCCTATTTGAAAGTAAGATTGATAGACCCTTATCGTACAGTGCAAAGACGTTCTTACAGACTGTCTCCGGACGAAAGTCGAATCATGCGCGATAGGGTTAATTTACTGTTGCAAGCCTAAATAATTAGACCCAGTAGTAGTAATGTAAATTAATGCGAATTCTTGATTCTTACCATGCTAATTGCTAATGCTATACTATTTGCTAAATGTCATCCCATCAGTACCCAGTAGTACGCAGTTTGCTAGGCCAGCCCTTTTGGTTATAAAGTATGATGGATCAGACCGTATGTGCATAGATTATAGAGACATTAATAATAATAAAGTGACAGATCGTTATCCATTACCGTTGATTTCTGACCAGATTTCTTTACAAAGTTACATCCAAAATTTAAGGGACCGTTTGAGGTCATAGA
The DNA here is from genome assembly GCA_948098905.1 of Tiliacea aurago. Classification (NCBI taxonomy): domain Eukaryota; kingdom Metazoa; phylum Arthropoda; class Insecta; order Lepidoptera; family Noctuidae; genus Tiliacea; species Tiliacea aurago. The sequence continues at coordinate 18,997,820 of OX402591.1, read as the reverse complement.
GGTTCTTTGACGGTGATCGCTACACATTGAGAGCATTCAATTTCAAGCGTATTTACAAGTGCTATCGTGGACGCTGGCGCCTAGCTGCTTTTCGACCTTATTACTAGGAGCATAGGGTTGAGAAGTGGTCGGGCGGCGGTGTCTTCAATGGTACGTGCATGATAGCCATTTGAAGTAGAAGACGTTGAGTCGAGTGATAGTGGTGAATCTTGGTTCGGCTGGTCGGACCGTACCAGTAACCATTTCGTAGCCGTAGTCCGTTAGAAGTCGGTATCTGCTTATAGTAGTCCGTAGATGGGCGGTGCGAGGGTGGCCCTAGCGGAGGTCTGGTCTTGTAGTGACCATAGAGTCCGTGGGACTCAGAATTCAGGTGAATTCAGTGAAACAAACATGGGGTTTGTTGAACAGGCTTAGTGAAAAGCCACAGGCCAGGGATAAGATTCCTACTTTGTGTTTTGTTATGGTCTAAGGCTGATTTATGAATTGCTCTCACATGTTTAGTTTGATTTTGTCTTTTGCGAGATGCGCGATAAATGTGTAGTCAGATCTTTGACTACGACTGAATTTCCTGATTATTGATAACATGTTTTCTTCTAATTTTTCATTGATTTATAGTAATATGGTACTCTAGTTTAATTCAAAATGAAATAAAGAGTTAGGTTTAAAGAGTACTTTGACGAACGAAATAGTGAAAAGGGTATCTGGTATAAAACTATACAGTGTCAGCCTCCTCGTATACCGTGGTTTGCTATCAAGGAAATGAGTAGGTAACATATTGTTCTGTTTCATAGATTACGCTCTGGTCACTAACCATCCCGCAAGTTTGGTTATTTGATGAACAAAGTAAATTCTCCCAATTGTGAAACATGCGGATCGGTTGAAAATGTTCACCATCTACATAAAGAGTGTACTAAGACTAAGAAGGAAAGAGAATCATTGTTGAGTGCGGCAAAAGGTAATGAATATGATATTGGTAGATATGTTAAAGTTTTGGCGCAGCCTTCATCCGAGATAGAAAACCTACTTACTGATTTGTTTAGACATTAATAATTGATATTGTATTTGTAGAGTTAATTTAGAATAGTTTAAGTTATGATGAGGCTGGCATGCCACTGTGGATAAAAGCCTCATTTCGACTTTATTTAATTTTGATCAATCAGACGTTCACTTCATTTAATGGCTAACGACAGTGATGACAAGACCTTGATGACATTAGGAGATTGGCATCTGAAGGCATTGAAAAATCCGCGCGTTATGATGAAAGTCGTTTTGATATACAATGGCAAGCGTGAGTAGGTTCTCTGTCAGTGAATTGGTGCTTATTGAGAACGAGAAGCGTTCTATGTTAGAGGGTTTGGTTTCCGCACTTAGTCCTTCATGTCGACCATTGTGCGTGTTATTCCAACCAGCCCACCTACCTCCAGAAGCTGATTAGGTCTTCTGGAATGCATAGGATATCTGTGAAGGATCTGAGTGACCCGAGGGTTTCTGCTCGGATCAGGATGACGCCTGTGCAGTCCAAGAGCACATGCGAAACGGTTTCTTCAGCCTCTATGTAAGCCCTACACAGAGGGCTGTGCGTTATACCTATTGTGTGGAATTGTTCGTTTAAGTGATCAGTGTCCCGTGATGGTCCCCGTTACCGGGTGCAGGCCGTTCCTGTCCAGGCGTAGCAAGCGCCTGGTTAGCCTGCCATCTAGGGATGGCATGGCTTCCCTGGATTGCCTGCAGCCCGGTGTCGAGGTCCACCAGTTCTCCGCTTGTGTGTGGGTGAACTCCTGTAGCCAGAACGAACGAGGAGCGTAATCAAACTAAGCATGACGTAAATTATAGAGGCCCTTTCAAATTGCTGAAGTGTTAGATGGCGATCGGTATGTTTTAAAAATCTCTAGTTAACAAGCGTACTTACAAACGCTCATGACCGTGTTCGGAAGATGCCCGATGTCAAGTACCAATTGAGATTGTAGACGAAAAGATGAGTTGACATCACTTTAGTTTCTGTAACATGTTTTCGGTTCATTGGGTCGGAGACTACAACAGAGTATCGTAGTGCTCAATGAGTAGTCCATGGGTACGCGGTAGGCGGTAGCTCTGGGTTGTATAATCGGGTTTTGCATAGAAGCAAAGACCATAGAGTCAAGGGTTGACTCGGTATTCCCGTGGGGAATAGTGTGTGTGTTATTGACCATGAATACCTGAGGTTTTGTTTTCTTTGATTATTTTAATCATTGTGCTTGGTCTCGGTAATCTCAAAACTAGATAGTTCCAACTTTTAGTTTCAAATTGCTTGGAAATTAAAACGGATTTTAAATTTTTAAGATAGTTCTCAAAACCTAAATGCCAGTCGTGTCTTAGAATACAAAAAAACATTATCGATTGGTTCACAAACAGTAACTATTAATTCTGAATCCTGTAATTCTGTTCTGTATAACTCAGTAACGGAACAAGGTCCCTTGCTGGATGACTAAATGTACTAGTACTGGTTTATACCGTAGGGGTTGCAAGAGTTGTGACCTAGCCCAGTTGTAGCTGGAAGGGTCTCACCTGCTTTTGTGGGTTGATGACCTAGTCCAGCGATTTGTTGATTTAGACTAGCAAATATGTAGCTGAAGGAGTTTCACCTGCTTTTGTGGGTTGATAACCTAGCGCAGCGCTTTGTGAGCTGCAGGAATCTCACCTGCTTTAGTGGAGTGAAATATTGTAACGTTACCCCCCACCAGCGGATCGCCTTTATAAGGAGCTACGCTGTTGAGTCGGTACGCATTTTTGAACGGATGCGTCTTGGTGCACGGACCACTGTCTCTCGACAGTCAGTACTGCCCGGTTATTGGATATGGAACGCTGTCTCCGACAAATTAGTACTATCCTTATTGCGGTGGGTGCATTGACCACTGTCCCTGACAGTCAGTACTGCCCTATGTGACCGCCACTACCATTATTAGTTATTTAATTAACTCTATTTAATTTCTATATTCTCTCGATTTAAAATAACTGATTGTTCGATTGAAATATATTTCTGTATTGCCATATCTGAGTATTACTTCTGATGCCTGGACCTATCCCGATATATAAAAGATTATTAATATTAGTTCTAATTACATTGTTATCCATCTTTATATTAATTATGATTGTCTATTAATATCTTTATTAAATGCTGTGCTTACCTTTAATTTAGATGCATGCAATGCTACTGTATTTGTAAATGATTTAATATGCACTTTGAATGTCTTTGTGTGTATTTAGTTAGTTATAAATAAAAATCTTAATTCAGTCATTTGATTTGTAACAGTCTAAAAGGTTACAAACCTACAATTCGATCAGCGAAATAAATTGGCAGCACACTTATAATATCAATCCCATTCATTTTGACATTTCAACGACATTAATTGCGTTCTTAACGTTGTTGAGCAGACATATTTTTCAAGGAATAAATTTGCAATTTCTTTCAAAAACTTTTGAATTTTTATTGAAAGTCTGTAATTAGGGTGCCGGTGACATTTCACGGTTCGAGAAAAGATCGAGTACAACCCGTAGTAGTGTCGGTCTGGACAAGCGGCACGTAGCGATCTGTCTATGTGTCAATAGGTAACTAATGGTGCTGGACTGATGGCCCGCTTAAATTGTACTTACGGTTGGCTAGTTCATCTAATATAATGTTGGAACTTTAGGATTTAAGCTATAATGCTAATGTGATAAGTCGAAATCGAACTTCGAACTAAATTGACCTCGCAGTAAAGGCCATGCAGAAGTAAGATGCAGGAAAAGACCTAAGGTAAAATGCCAATATTAACATACTAAAATAAAAAAGAAAGGAAAGAAAATAATAGAATAGGCCAAAACCTACAAAGGGTGTAGTGCCGAAAGATATGTAAGATAAGGCGATGATGATCATTACTGTAGTAAAGAATGAGGCGAGGCTTGCGTCAATAGGTAACCAATGGTGCTGGATTGATGGCCCGCTTAAATTGTACTTACGGTTGCCTAGCCCATAATGGTAGGAAATGAGGATTAAATCTCTAATGGTAATGTGATAAGGCAAAATACTGTCTAAAGCGACCTCACATCAAAGGCTATCCATAGTGTAGATGCAAAAAAAGTTGCTTATATGAAGCCCTAAAGTGAAAAGGATGAAAATAAAATTATGAAAAAAGTAATGGAAGAATATTATGTAATGGGCCAACACCCACAAAGTTTTTAGTGCCAAAATATAATGCAAGATAAGGCGATAAATATAAATGCTGTAGGTAAATAATGAGGCGAGGCTTGTGTAATTAATAATAACTAATGGTACTGGACTGATGGCCCACTTGAATTGTAGTTACGGTTGGCTAGCTCTGCTCATATTATGGTGGGGCAATGGAGGGTACCTATGTCCTATTTCTGCCACCAAGCAGCGTTGCTGCTCTATCTTGAAGGGTACTACTGGTGCTGTAATTGCAGGCCATAACAGGCAATGCGCATACGATGCTGGTATTGGAGTTGCCCATTGGAGGCGTTGAATATACCTTTATGTCATTGTAAGTTTGTGAGAACCGTTAGTTTATATTCTATCAGTATCATTTCCGTTAGATTATAAACTGTCGAAAATTTCTGAACTGGGTGAAATGGGTAAGGTTAAGTTAGAACTGTGAACAATCGTGCGCGAGCTGACAGAGCGAAGCGAGCGGTGCCGCGGCAGCAGCCGGCGAGCGCCAGTTCTAAGTTGCTCGTAGCTAGGCAGGCTATTTAGTATTAGCGCAAAGTGCGTTACGTCGCAAGCAAGTTTAATGCCAGTTCACAATTTATCGGTTCCCCATGGATAGATTATAAACTATCGAAACACAATGCATTAAATTGTAAATGGTTTGTTGCAGTTACAATTTTTCGACAATTTATAATCCAACGGAAATATTATCCATAGATAAACTGACGAAGTTCATAATTATACGGTGACGGATACATACTTCATTGACCACTGAGATTATCAAAACTTACGCAATATGAGTTTCCTCTTCTATCGTGGTACCAAAAAACTTTTTACAAAAAAATAGTAACCGACTACCAAAAATAACACTACAAAGTGAAAAATAACTTTAATTTCGGAAGTCGGTGTCTTTGGATCTGTATTTGAGTTTTTTGCCACCGACTTCCGAAATTAAAGTTATTTTTCACTTTGTAGTGTTATTTTTGGTAGTCGGTTACTATTTTTTTGTAAAAAGTTTTTTATTTTTCACGTTTTAGTGGGTCAGTTTTGAATTTATCTAAGTTACAATAGCCTAATGTTAACTGCTCATCACCTTTTATAAAATATTGCTTTTCCCAATGCTGGAACGTTGATTGTTGAGGAGTTCTCTTGGTAAGAACCAGGAGAACTGCCACTCACCATATGCATAATGACGAGCATAAATTGCTTAATCGCAACCCGTTAAATAGGTTATCATTATTATATTGTTCCGGTGGCCATCTATGGTCTCCTTCCTCAGTTCCACTTCACCAAATGGTGCTTTCTGAGAGCAAATGCACGAGTTACTATAAAAAGTTCCCAAATCGCTATAAGTTTGCATATAAAATTTGAGGGTTTCCCTCGATTTCCATGGGATTCCCTCATCAGACTCTGATTTGGTGGCAATGGGACCACCTCGGGAGTATACCCTTTCAAACAAAAAAAGAATTTTCAAAGTCGGTTCATAATTGACGGAGTAATCGCGTAACAAACATACAAAAAAAAAAAACACAGCCGAATTGAGAACCTCCTCCTTTTTGGAAGTCGGTTAAAAATAGCTGGGGCTGCCTGCTCAAGATGTAACCGACGTATATCGATGGATTGTTTCATTATGGGAACTTGTTAGCTAAGAAGAAACTTGCGAATTTATGATGTTAGAAGGAAGGAGGAGTAGACTTCAACTAACAATTAATATTGACTTGTAACCTACTTTAACTGTAAATGGATGCTAAATAATAACGGTCATCCGTAAGTGGCTGACTGCACTAAAGTTCGTTTTATAATCCATACTAATTTGACAGGTGCAAATGTCAAACTCCAAATTGAAAAAACAAACAACAATAATTTGAAATGTCAAATTAGTCTCTGGGAAAAAAAAACGAACTACATCATCACACACAGAGGTTAGCAACAGTTTTTTGTGTAACACCGTTTAGTTTTTTGTTTGAGCAAATCAGAATATTATTTTAATTTTATTTCTTATTATTATGCACCCTATGAGTATAATACAGAGATTTTTTTTAAATTGATCGAATGGGTCATCTTTATTTTGTAAGTCTACCTGTATACCTTACAACAATAAATTATTTACTTTTCCAAATCCATTTTCGATGAGTCACAATTATTAATATTTTCCATTACTTAGATCTTGTTCTCGGAAACTTTCATAGGACTCCACCACAAAGTGCGCTGTAATCCTCCTCTAACACACTTTACGTGTGGTATATAGAATTATTCACATAATATTATATACGTATGTTTATATTATGTCGTATTCGTGTCTAATGTATACTATTTTTAATACATCTACCTATCAACTCGCATTATGGACGACTGAACGGGTAGCGTCAGCAAAAAAACTTCATAGGGATATTTCATCTGTTATTTTTTTTTGTGGAAAGTTCTATGTTGATCAGTTTACAAAAAGTTTGTGAGTAATCTTTGTTAAGTTGCCTGTTCTTTCGACATATTACGGAGTAATTCGTTTTATACTACAACTGCGGCATTTTTTTTGTCCATTTAAAGTAGGTAAATGTCATCGGACAACGTATTGGCAAGTACGAATACGTGATGTTGTGGCATTATAATTAACTACATGGTACATAAACGAATTGAGCAATATCAATATTGCAACAACTAACCATAGTTACCCTTAGCTACAACGGCCTTTGTGAATAAGAACTTTGTGGTTCACAGTATGAAGTTAAACTCTCATGATAGAATAACCATAAACGTTACATAATAACTTTTACATAAATTCATTCATTCATTCTCTGACAGACAACACACAGCCTAAACCGCTGGGTCTATACTATATTTTAAATAAGATTAGAGATTTAAATAAACCCTTTTTACAATCCTTTCAACTTTAGTTTGATTTCTATTCCGTAGCCATAAGGATGGCATTAAAAGCAATAAAGTGGTTACAATACCAACTATTTATTACAGCTGCCATGTTTCATGCCACCAACGCAATAAAAGTCAAAATCGGAAAATAAATTCGAACGTACTGTAACATTTCTAATCTTATTTCAAATGGAGTATAGAAGCATGAAATTTTGCGTAAGAGTTCCATAAACACACACACAACAAACAGTGAAGTATTTTTTTAAATTCATCTCCTAAAAATAGGTAGGTAAAATAGGAGATTCAAGTTTGTAATTTTGCCGATGGGAATTCTCACCGGACACACGGCTTGTTATTTAATAATAATATTTATTATTATAATATTCATTTACATTTTTTATTGTAGGTAAAGTGCTTTCGCTTTTTCTGCCAACCGTACGAAACTCGCCGTCCCCAGCAAATGTTGTGGTGAATTTCATATTTTTGTAAGTATCTACTTCGTATGTTTATTCTCCATGTGTTTTGGTTCACATGGAATTTTCTTGATTTTTTATGCTTTCATAGGCATTATGTACGCCATGTTTGAAGCGCTCTTCTCTCTGAATATCATATTATACCACTTTGAGCTGAGTCATTTAGTTTTTTCTCTCTCTGTAGATTTTGTTTGCTGGTTTGTGTATTTTTTATTTTGTTAAAATTGTGGAGCTTGTGATAAAAAATTACGTTTACCACAGAAGGATGAGTAAAACCTGTAAATAAAATGCAATTTCGCTTTCCTACTGCAATTTATAATGAATGGACTCTTAGAAATTGTTGTCCATCAGTTGTATAATATTAAAGTTTGTCCCAACAAGAGAAAATAATATGATAAGGACGCTATAAAGTGGCCAGTTATTTTAATCAAAAACAATTTAAAAATAGAATCTTCATTTGAAAGTTTATACAAAACTGAATAATACAAGAACTCCCTTTGCAACTGTTTTCTGCCAATAATCCTCTGACTATTGTAAACTTCTATTGCCCGATTACTTATTTTGAAAAATGACCTCTAAACTCCACAAAGTCCCTCGGATTTAGTTATCCCGAATGTCATTTCACCCCTTCTTAAACAAAACCTGGCTCTGAAGAGAACGGATTGCTGGGTACATTGTCTAAACAATTCTAAGTGATCGAACTATTACCGAAAACGACTTATGTGACACCAATCAATTTGCAAATTCCAACTCTGTGTTCCAAAACTTCTGGCAGAATTTCGCAACGCATCGCCACAATTCTACTTTTAAAATTTCATATTTTTGAAGTCGAAAAGATTTAAAAGAACTTTTATGGCTTTCCAGAAATTGTACGCTATGTTAAACGGGGAAGAGTTGGAAATTGCTTGTTTATGCTCACTTTAAAACGTCCGATGAAGCAGTTTTTTCGCGTTGGACTAAATTGCCTTAAACGGCGTCAATTTGCCGAATCATTTTGGGACATAAGCAGTGCAAAATAGAACTTAGTTTTGGTTTAGTTTTACGCAAGTATTTATACATTTGCTTAGGGTAGCCGCGCCAGTTGTCGGTCCATAACAAAACACATAAATTAAGTGCTCAATAATAAATGGAAATGTCCCTTGCAGAGGACAGGGCATTAGGGCGGGATTATGAGGAATGTGGCCCTCCTTGCTCTTGTTTCTGGACGACCGAACGGTCTTACGTACAATACAAATGAAGAGGTTTTTAGTAATCAATTGTCGCAGCATTTCGGAGCGTACGATATTAAATACGTTCTTATTTATATTTTTTATTTAGGCGTTTTACGGATGATGTACAATCTGCAGCATACTTTTGTGACAAATTGGATAACATTATTGTACTAATCCGTTTTGATGAAATTAAACTCGAAAAGGAGTATTGTGTAAGGAATACAAAAATAAACCCATTCAAAGTAATAAGTTGAAATTGTTACACGACCACAACAAATCTATTAAAAAAAACTCCCATTTAAAAAGGAATCCTTAAAATACGTGCAGACACAAAAGCAAATAAATCACAGGATATTTAACTTTATCCATTGAACCAACAATATAAATCTCTGAATATCTGTTTCATCCTATTATTTGACAAACACTCCCATTGTACGCTATCATCTAAAAACAGGTCTGTAACACGCGACTAAATTTTTATCACCACAAAACGTTTTAGGGAGACGAATCTTCGACCCTCTTGTGGCCAATAAGTGGTCAAATAAATGGTTACGTGTCAAAACTTTTGTTTGATGAATACCTGTATCGAATGAACAAAAGGTTTTTCATCTCTGACACTTTTGAACATCCGAGGTCCATTCGATGTTTAAACGCTGTTAAACGAGTATTCGAAATTCAAATATTCGTTGCGCGTGGCTAAGGGTCGTCGGTCGGACAACTCGTCCCGTAGTGGACAAACTGGACAGCACGCGACAGGGGTGAAACCGGTCGGCCATTGGTCAGTGAGGGGGATGCGAAGGGGGAAAATACTGGTCAGTCATTGGTTGGAGAAATCGCCAGGTGCGATTTTGCGAATAATGTACCTTGGTTTGGTGTGTTGAATGCAAACGAAATTATCACAAAATGTAATTTATTTATAAAATAATTGGATGTTTCTTATATTTACAAGTATGTACCATTAGAATAAATCCCAAAACAGAAAAAAAAACATATTTTGTACAAATTTAAATCCAAAAATCAAATGAGCACATGGTTTTTTTTTTAAAGATTGATGCTGTAGACATTTGCATCAGCACGCATTTTTGTAAGTCGGAACTCTGTTAAGTACTCTGTCATTAGCCATTTCCTTTATGAAGACATACAACACTGTTTATTTCTGAAAACGTTTAATTTAAGATTCATAATCGCCAGGGCAGTAAGCAAGCAAGCGTGCGCCAAAAATCTGGTTGTAATTTAATATGTTGCAGATTGTAGTTAGATATGCATCATATGCATGCGTGCACGGAAGCATGGGAGCGCTTGACTGGGACGCATAGGGAATATACTGGCGATGTATGTATTTGTACTTTAAAAGGGTGCAAATAGAGTGTTTTTAGAAAGATATAAAGCGTTATTCGCTGACTTTTATTATTTTATTGTACTTAGCGGAATTTCTAAAATCAATTTCAACTGTCATAGGTAAGTCTAAGAGTTCAACTGCCAGTCTGCGTTGTAGAACTTGGACATCGTGTCCTCTGAAATAAATCGATCGAGTGTCGCCGGTCACAGATGATAGACTAATATTAGAAATGGAAAAGACATTCTTACTTATATTTCTGTTAACTTTTAAGCAAGGAAACTTTTGTACATTTCAAAAAAAAAAACCTTCCGCTGACCTAGAGATATTAAAACTTGTGTATTTTTCCCTAGCACAATCAATACTAATGTACTACATACCAGCGTGGGGTGGCACGTTTGCTACTAGTATGCTGCGAGCGGAGAGAGCGCAAAGAGCGGTTCTAAAAGTGCTTTTGAAGAAGCCTATCAGGTACCCGACTGTGACTTTGTACCAACAATGCTCTGTACTCACGGTAAGACAGCTCTATGTGCTGCAGACCGATCTGCGTAAGCATGGTACAATCCCATATAAGCCGGACAATAAGCGCAGGAAGGACATCGTTTGTGAAACTCAATCGCATAGAACTGCTCTCGCCAGTAGACATTTTTATATAAATAGTTCTCGTCTCTACAACCGTATTAATAAAATAAATTATATACATAACTTAACAAAAAACTAATGCAAAAAAGAATTACAAACCATATTACTAAATTTAAATTACTGGGAGATTGAAGATCTTCTCAAACCAATCCAATAGAGGTATTTTAAAGACACAGACGCATACATACACTCATGCATATACTCTCACATACACCCACACATATACTCACGCGCATACACTCACACATACACAATCACTCACCCATACACAATCACTCACTTTGCACTCTTGTGCACGCACACACAAATGTTCAACATACTCGTAGTAAAAGTAGCTACATTTTGAATTTTAATTTTAGTTTATAGTATTCTTATTTTATAATTATTTTTATTTTTAACCGACTTCCAAAAAGGAGGAGGTTCTCAATTCGGCTGTGTTTTTTTTTTTTTTTTGTATGTTTGTTACGTGATTACTCCGTCAATTATGAACCGATTTTGAAAAATCTTTTTTTGTTTGAAAGGGTATACTCCCGAGGTGGTCCCATTGCCACCAAATCAGAATCTGATGAGGGGATCCCATGGAAATCGAGAGAAACCCTCAAATTTTATATCCAAACCTATAGCGATTTGGGTATTTCTTATAGTAACTCGTGCATTTACTCTCGGAAAGCACCATTTGGTGAAGTGGAACTGATGATGGAGACCACAGATGGCCACCGGAACAATATAATAATGAGTACCTATTTAACGGGCTCGTCACTATGCATATGGTGAGTGGCAGTTCTCCTGGTTATTCCCAGGAGAACTCCTCAACAATCAACGTTCCAGCTTCTGGAAAAGCAATATTTTGTAAAAGGTGATGAGCAGTTAACATTAGGCTATTGTAACTTAGATAAATTCAAAACTGATCCACTAAAAAGTGAAAAATAAAAAACTTTTTACAAAAAAGTAATAACCGACTACCAAAAATAACACTACAAAGTGAAAAATAACTTTAATTTCGGAAGTCGGTGGCAAAAAACTCAAATACAGATCCAAAGACACCGACTTCCGAAATTAAAGTTATTTTTCACTTTGTAGTGTTATTTTTGGTAGTCGGTTATTACTTTTTTGTAAAAAGTTTTTAATTAAGTCTTACTGTTTTTCTGAGTTCACTATGGATGTTCGAATTTTTATTGTATTTTTTTGTAACCAAGTTTGGAAGGCGCTGGTGTCTGTGATACAATGATTTTTCATTAGTACAGACACCAACGATACACTTTTTTCTGTAATGTTCATTTTTTACTTAAAATATAGTTTTTTGTGAACCTTATTACGTTTTTTTCTGAAATAAAAAATGTATTTATTATTATTTAAGTGTGTGGTTCTGTGTAGGTACTAATATTAATTATGGTACCTAATCCATTAGCATTATTCATTACTTTTAAAGTTCTGAATCTACAGTAGGAGTTTTTACACAGTTAAATGTTATAAATACAATATACATGTCGGATCGTAAGGATTTTACTCTGTTAGACTCGGTCATGGTCATGTGGGCAGAAGTTGGGTTTCGTGCAATGAAAACACACTGGGTGCGTTAGACAGCGTTTATTGAAATCACAAATTGCCACCAATAACCGAGCATAACGAATCGAGTAGAGTTCCGCAATGTTAACTCCAATGCGATCAGACCAGACACTGAATCTTGAATGTCCTCCTCGCTGTCGAATCAAAACATCACGACTCTGTAGAAGCGCGCTAGAGGTGTGGGTAGATCACGCAATGTCGCCCATAGTCACGCACTGCGATTCGTTACGTGTCCGTACTAATGACCAGATCTGACATACAGAAATTAGTTTGAGCACGATTTTAAAGAATGTTCCCACTGCTGGTACGCAGGTCTCCTCTCTTTGAGAGGGAGTGGGCTGTTAGCCACCACGCGGGCCCAATGCGGGTCGGTGGATGTCACATGTCTTAGAATTTTTAGTTCTAGGACATGCCGGTTTCCTCACTATGTTTTCCTTCACCGTTTTGAGAGCCGTGGTGATGAAGTAATTTACACAAAGTAAAGCGCCTGTCTGGGTTCGAACCCACGAACTATTAATTACTTGTAAGTCGAGGCCGTTACCACTTGGGGGCCGAGCACGGGCTGCCTAAGACGTTTGTGACAAGACATGATAAATGATGTCGTGTCAATTTGGAGTAGCATTTTATGACAAAACAGTTTTATCGCTCAAACTGTGATAAAATGTGTGACTCAAGTCATGTCACAGTAGGTCGTGCTCGCCCCGCTGCTATGTTACTTACGAATACAACCTACTATAGCCCAATAATCACACAATTTTCATTTTGGTAAACACCAAAATTTAGAACTACAAAAAATGGACTCATCTGTCCACATTATATTTACTTAGCAGTTTAGGTTATATTTAAATTACTTATTAGCGAATACTTAGGCTAGATTGTAATGTGGGGTTATTCCCACAGTTCTCCATTCTTTTGTTCTAAAAAGATAAGAATCTCATACATTAATTCCCGAGTTACTCCAAGGAATTATTATTATTTAAAAATACTTATTATTTTGTTCCCATTCTGCTCCATAGATATCTGGAATTATTCTCCAAGTACTCCACCGATTATTCGTTATCAACTCTCAAACTGCTCCATCTACTTAATTACCTATAAAATACATATATTTCATGGTTTTGTTACTGACAGTCAGTCACAAAAATTCTTCAAAGAAAGTTTAAAGTTTAGCATTTTGTTATAACGTCTTAAATTAGCTTTTTGATTAAAATGGAGTGGAGTACTTTGAGAACATTTTAATACTCGTATTATCATGGAATAGAATGAAACCTACTTAAAAATATTATATTTTTCATGGAGTAGTTTGGGAACTCTTTTTGGAGTAGGTACTTTGAGAATAACCCGTAAAGGTGTGTCCAAACTTTGAGCGGCAAGAGGGCGGCAGCAACACGTGGCGTTCGCAGGATACATTTCTGCCGCGCTCTAGTTAGAACTAAACCGACGAATGTTTGCGCGGCAGTACTGCGCGGCACATCCGAGACACGCCGCGTGCTTTAGTTGGCATCGGAACTAAAATGAAAGCGATTGCGTGTGTCGTAGCTCTGCTTATTATTCGAAAATTGCGAAGAAGGAATAAGAAAAAAACTATTAAAATAAGAAAATGCTGGATAAAACCACTTTATCAGCGGAGGTTACAGAATTTTGAATCAATAAATTACCAAATTAATTACCGAACACACACACACAGTTTTTAAGATTATCCTTGGAGGAGTTTGAATGGAGTTTTAGTTTTTATAGTTTTGGCTATTTCATCCCATATGTCTTCACGTTTGTTTTTATTAAGGTATTCTTTTTGTCGAGGATTCCATAACACATTAAAAGATCCATACATTTCAATCAAACGAATCGATGTTTCTTTGTACATTTTTATACGCATCAGATATACGAGTACGTCGTCAAACACAACTACTGTTTACTGCAAATGTTTGTGCGCGGCAGGTTGACAGAAGCGTTCGCGCGCGGCAGTCGTCCAAACATAGCGCGGCAGCCGCGCTCAAATGCCGCGCTATGTTTGGACACACCTTTATGTGAATAATGTATCACTAGCCGTGATACTTTAGAAAAGGAAAAAAAAAACGTGTCCACATTCAATCTGAAAACAAAACACGATACAAAAACTACTATCATCAACTTCTATGGATATTACAACTTCGATACACCGTCTCATTCGACGACATCACTAAATTACAATTTCAAGGGTCGTTTTGGGAACAAAAAACATTTATATCAATGGTAGGCCGGTTCTAAATTTTACTAGTCATTGACAGGCCGTAAGAGGCGGGCTAGGCCTCAGGAGGCTCGTTTTGCTATAGATACGGAGTAAGTAGATAAGAATGGTAGCGATGCCCCCGGACTTGGTACAGCAATGGTGGAGAAATACGGAGAGGATAGTCGCGAAATATGGTGGCAATGGCTTTTTATGAAGTGAATAGAGTTTTAAAAGCAGGGCCGAAGACTTTTTAACTTATGAAACTTTGACCTAAGCTTATTCAACAATTTATTTATAGTAATTGGTTTGTAAAAATCGTGGTTAGCAAAAAAATAAGGCTGAAAGTGGTTTATCCCAAGGAATTAGTTGCAAAATAATTTGATTCAGAAAACATAAAAAAACACAACCAATAAATTGAAATTTAAGAAAAAACAAATTACCAGTGAAAAGATTATTTATTTATTAAAACTATTATATAATGCACAAGTAAAAAACACTGTACAAAGGCGGATTTAATGCTTGAGGCATTTTCAATTTTCTCTTTTTCTGAGATATTTTCTTCAATTATAGATTTGATCAGATCAGTATTAGTACCACGATATTTTCTCAAACATGCTTGGAAATTCGATCATTATTTTGATAACCTTCTTTGAGATAAATCGAAAATACTGTACTGGTCAAATTCATGCCAGCAGGCGCCCGGCAATATTAGTATGAAAATCCTTATCTGTCGTGTTTAGCGGCCGAATTAATTAATATGAAAACTATCTGTCGTGTAATTTAAAATAGAACGAATATTTTACGTCGACACATGGCAACCAAGAAGGTAGCTTATCAAAGATTTAATTTAAATTTTGAACTGACTTGCAAATAGAGCGATTTAAAGTAAAAAAGAAACAAATAAACACATTGGCGCGTGAAAAATTATCGTTGTTCGTCATTGAATCTGGAATTTATAAATAACTAGCTGCGCCCCGCGGTTTCACCCGCGTAAGTCTCGATCCCGTGGGAAAGCCACCCTTAAAAATAGATAGTAGCCGATTTTCAGACCTACTGAATATACATATAAAATTTCATAAAAATCGGTCAAGCCGTTTCGGAGGAGCATGGTAACTAACATTGCGACACGAGAATGTTATATAAAATACTTACTTAGTTTGAATTTCCACGCATTATTTGAGACAAGCACTAATAAGCCTTGGCCGCAAACAGGCATTGATTCACGTATGAGTGCCTCGGCTTCGCCTCAGCCCACATTTTCACGTTCGTCCATCAATGCCCCTTTTGCAGGCCGCTGCAGTAATGTATATTTTTTTCATACATGGAACGAATCACCAAAGATCGCCTCGCTTGCTCTTTACAAATTATTGCAATACAAATATTGATTTTCAATACTCCAAATTACACAGCAGCATACAGCTCTATATACTTCTCCTAGAGGGTCAAAGGTAAAGTTTTCGGCCGTTGGCCGCAAGGGACGGCTCGGGGTTCGAACCCGGGATAAAACTCCTCACAATTCTCACGTACTACCCTCGTATTTGTCAGTCCATATCGAACAGTATGTTTGTATATATACGTCTCATTATAGTAATGTGTTTTATGCAGTGTTTATTACTTTTCTATTATTTATAAGGGAAAATTCTTGGAACTGTTATTTTGGTTATGTTTCGGGAAAATTAAACATACTGTTTTACCCCCTTAGTGCATCTAAGTTATTCTAACATAGCTTTAAGTTTTATTTTCTAACGCAATTATAAAAAATATATTCAAAAATATACATGTACAAAAATATACATGTATATTTTTGTACATGTATATTATACATGACGGCACGGTTGGCGCAGTGGTTAAGCGATTGACTGCTGCGCTGCGAGTCGCGGGTTCGATTCCCGCACGGAACACATATTTGTATGACCTACAAGTAGTTGTTCCGGGTTTGGCTGTTTGTGTATGTGAGTTTAAATGTTTGTCAACGCACCCACGATGCAGGAGAAATTCCTAGTGTGGGACGTTTAAAATTAAAACATTTAGGTTAAGGTATTCATCTATTATTTTTTTTTTTTTTTTTTTAAAACGTTGCCCCACACTAGGAATTTCTCCTGTATCGTGGGTGCGTTTACTCTCTATGGGTCTTTATAACCTGAAAATAAATGGTTTATTATTATTATTACTATAACTCTGCATTTAATCTTTGGTCGCAACTTTATTTCTGTGTTTGTACATGATAGTATCAGGTAGCTAGGTACCTAATTATAATGACAATGTTTAAAATATCAGAAGATATTATTATGAACTCAAATTCAAAGCATAACAGGAACTTTTAAATTGTCAAGGAGACAGTCGGTTTGTCGGAAAGTTCCCATTCCAAAACGTAGTGGGCAAGAGAACTCTTAACCGGTCAAAACTACTTTTTACTGGTTTTAATCGGTGACAATACCAACTGACGTCATTGAGAAAACTTATGGTAAGTCAATGAAACACCTTTCCTTTTCCATATTGATTCTGCACTGAAAAAAAAAATTGTTTGCTTTAACAAAAATCGTGTTTAATGTGATCACGCATCTTGACTCCATACGAGCCTAACAAGATCTTGACTTCTGAAGCTAGGAGAACTTTGTTAAATTATCATAGTTCCGTCTACTTAGTAATTAATTTTATTTACGGGTACTTATTTAATTTTACTCAAATGTTGGTCAGTTAAGAATGACATACTCGTAATGCTAAAAAGTTGCTTGTTACCATCAACTAAAATTATTATTTGATTTAAAAAAGTGAAGAAGTGTAAAATCAAACAAAGCATGTATGATGTAACAAAGACCGGTGATTATTCTGTGAATGTCACATTGTCGATATAAATAAAATGAATTTGTACTGGCAAATATGCTATCTTGTTTATTATACTAGTTAAATAAATAATGATTCCAAACATTTTAATGCCAACTAAGAGAAAATGTATCTTAGTTAGCTCGCATTTTTTTCAGTGTGTATTTCTGATTCGGCTGATGATCAATGTCAAATTCAAAAAGCATTTATTACAATTAAACCATTTACAGGCAATTTTGAACTATCAAGGAGTCGGTCAGTCGGAAAGATGAAGCTAGTTGCCCATTCCAAAGCGTAGTAGGTTCCTATCGAGAAGAATCAGCAGGGAACTCCATAGACAGTGGAAACTCTTTTAAATCAACATATTGTTACCAAATAATGGTTAAATCGTCCTTTAAAGATGTAGGTATCCCTGATGGTCACCTAGTATCTGTATAATTATCACTTGCTTAAAAACGTTGAAGAAAATCATCGTGAGAGAGGCCTGAGAGATATTTCTCGACGGTATGTGAAGCCAAGTCAAAGGCCCATGGGCGGCTTAAAAACTCTGACACCTGGGGGTCTACTGCGAAGTATCGGCCGAATGTTCGGCCATTTTATAACTTCCATAGTTTCCTTTTTTGACTTTGAATCCTTACCCGACTTAAAGTCACATTTTTGACTTTGGCTTACCTCTTTGACTGTCGTTTTTTTTTCTTTCGTCGTAGTCAGCCATAGTCAGCCTAGTCAAGCAACGGCCGAACAAACTCAAACTCAAACCGCTTTATTACAAACCAAGATTTTTATTTGACATGGCTTAAACCATGGAGCCAGTTTTTGTAATAAGAACGTAACAGTGATTGAAATACCGTTCTTTCTACAAAACTGAAAACTTATTTCGGTACTAAGTTGTCAGTTTTGTGTTTAGGAACTTTACCATAGTCGGAATAAAGTTCAAAATTCAATAACGGCTCCATGTTTTAAACCTGGGTCTGAAGATAAACCTTGTTTTGTAATAAGGGGGAAAGCATTTATTTCAACTAAACCATTGACAGGCACTTTTGAATTGTCAAGAAGTCGGTCAGTTACAAATATGAAGCTAGTTGCCCATTCTAAATAGTAGGTTCCTATGGAGAAGAACGGGCAAGAAACTCCCTAACATTTAGCCGATACTTCAGATTTATGTTCGGAATAGACCCCCAGGTTAGAACACTACCCACACGATAAATAAAGAAGAAGACCTAAATATTAAGTTCTACGACTTAATGGCTTTAAGTATTTTTCACCTCATTAGTGATGGCAAGATGCAACCGAGCAGACACCAACTTACAGATATGTGATATGTAGTGAACCTTCACAAGTTAGAATGCACGTGGAGACTTATGAAACGAACGTAGGCGTTGAACTAAGTATCGGAGCGTGTTAACAAAATGGATAGGGATTGCAGATTTAAATAGAAATATGTAACTACACGTGTCAATTCCACGTGTGAACAACTTAGGTAATTATTCATGTCAATAATCATATATAAGCTATGAGGGATGTTTCCCTTTATCTAAATTACATCGTAAATGTTCTGCTTAAGACCTTCAACTAGTGTCTGAGAAGTCAGGGTCAACGCCATCGCCGAAGGAAACCTAGGAAAAGCCAGCTAGAAGTGTCCAAGGGATGACCGAAAGTACCTACCTAATGTCTGTCCGAAAAAAAAAATATGAACGAGTCAACCACCGACCAACCAACCAAAAATTGATGAGCGTGTCAACCAACCAACCAAACAACCAAAAATTGATGAGCGTGTCAACCAGCCGACCAACCAACCAAAAATTGATAAGCGTGTCAACCAACCGACCAACCAACCAAAGTGTTTTAAGAAAATAGCTACCTACTTACCAATAATATAATTATTTATGTTATTGTTATTGACTGTTTATGCGAATGTAATAATTGTTTTCATGTATAATTTTATTTTAATTTTTAACTTTCTACGACTTCGATTTTTAACTATAAGTAAAGGCTCTTACAAACTTACGCGATATCGCGGGCGCGACAGGCAACAACATAGAAATTGTGCTAATAGTGACGCGTCGCGCCCGCGATTTCGAACCAGTCTATACGAGCCTTAATGCCTATGTGTCTAACAATAATCTTTGCTGTGCCCTGGCAGGGTCTACAACGGCTCTTAGCTCTAAGTCTTTTGTTAACATCTTGTTTTACATTGTGGAACGCAAATAAATGAATAATTATGAATATGAACCCTCTTCAGATTAAATTCTTACTCACAAAACCCTTAAGACGCAGATATATGCCAGTGACCTTGAGTGGTTAGCTTGCGTGTTCTGTACTGAGGTCACGCAACGCGTCGTACGTTCAGCCAGTAATAGGACTCGCCCATCAAGGAGCGCTGCCCCCAATTTGACGCATTATTAATTTATTATACACAAAACAAAAGTATTAATATTTTAATAAAACGCGTATACTAAAAGATCAATAATTAAATTATCTTTAAATTGGTGAAGGTTTCAGAAAAATACGCTTGGCAGATTTTGCTCCATTCTCAGTTTTTTATTCGCGTTAAACGTAACTTCTAAGCAGGCATACTATAATTTGGGGGATTACATCGCTGATAAAAATGCTTGGCTCAATGCTGGTCCAGCTCCACAACCTCAACTAATTGATTAACATTTGAAAATACTGTTGGAGCTGCTGAAGATTTCAAAAACTATCTTTGCTTTGTATAAATTCAATCTCTTAGTATTATATAATTGCATAGCACATGTGTGAGCACTATGTACTTACTATAAAGCTACCATTTACTGAGTACTTCTTTCATTGACTTGAATGTGCCCTGGCGGCTGAGAGTATGTCATGCTCACTGTAATGTCTCGCTGATGGTGGCGGGTGTGTTGGATCATTTAGCTCCCTTCAAAATGGTTGAGTTGAATGGTGCTAATCCATGCGTCATGTTCGTGAACGGGCGCCATCAGTAGGGACTGGTCATCTCTTAGCGGCCTTGGCTTATTTTAATTTAAGTTTTGAATTGTTTTTTTTTAATATTTTTGTTACGGACGCCTTTGACGTTTTGCATCGTTCTCACATGTTTAATTTCAACACGAATGATGTAACCAATATTTTGTAACCATATGTTAATTTAAAAGAGTGTCCGTGGAGTTTCTTGCCCGTTCTTCTCCATAGGTACCTACTAAGCTTTGGAATGGGCAACTAGCTTCATCTTGATGACTGACCGACCCCCTTGACATTTCAAAAGTGCCTGTAATTGGTTTATTTGAAATAAATGCTTTGAGTTTGAGTTTCTTTACAAATTAATTTCACTATGTAATATAAACATAATCTGAAATATTCACATAATAAGTGATTGAGAAAATGCTCTAATTTAACATATATTTTTTTCAAATCATTAACACTACTCGTTTAGACGTGATCTTCAGTATAAAATCATTAAAAGTCGGTTATCGTCGCCTTAAGCGAGTGTTTGTGTGTTGGTATGTTACTAATTACCTATCCATCAACACAGAATCACTAAACAGATGCTGTATTTAGATGGTTCCAACTTTATGGCTCCCAAATTTTTCCAATAATTATTAATTGAATAACTGACACTACAATTGGCAGCCCCAGTTAAGTTTTCTGATCCATTAATTGTTTTCATTTTTATTAGATAATTTTGGAACAGACCGTAGGTGCTCGTGGCTAAGTAATATCATACCCGCGGGTCGGTCCATCTGGCTAAGATATACGCTTACCGGGGTTGGTCCGTGAATGGGTGACCATCTTTACATACCAAGATTCCTCCGTGGCTCGGAAAGCATGTTCAGCCGTTGAGCCCAGCTGTCATTCGTGGATCTTTGACAGTCGTTACGAGTCGTCAGAAGCACAGAACAGATCTCTGTTCTGTGGTTAGAAGCCTGAAAGTCTGACAACCAGTCTTACCAAGGGGACAAAGGGTATCGTGTTACCCAATAACTGGGTTGTGGAGGTCAGATAGGCAGTCGCTCCATCTAAAATACTGGTATTTATCTGCATTTGGTTAGACTGGAAGCCGACCTTAACATAGTTGGAAAAGGGTAGGCAGATTGATTGCTTGACTTTTGGAACAGACTGAACAGAGTTAAATCTTTAAGTTTTGTTTTTTAAACGTGTTTAAACTAATCCCAACCAAACTTAACCCTCCTAAAAACGTTACAAATGTCAAGCTTTAAAACAACACTGATACCTACGCAAGGCTAGCGTGCATACATCGCTCAAATATTTACGTTGCCTTAGGTTAACCCTTGCGCGGCGAGCTCCGTCCATCAGGCCCCCGTGGCCTCACGGGAACGGCCAGGTAACCGACATAGTGGTACGAAGATTAGATAGGTTACTTTGTATCGATTTGTTTTGAGAAATTTGGGGGGTAGGGAGTTGATTGAATTCGCAGAGGGACTTTTATAGATCCTATAATTAATTCTCAAAAAAAAATATTTTTTTTAAACTGGATGACTTAATCTGACCATTTCAACCACCAATGCCTGAGTACACTTTTGGACTATCTCCTTGACAGCCCATTACATAAGTGGTGTCTGTGTAAAAAATACAATATTAATTAAATAACTTTCTTGTTACAGATGCAATAATGGTGGAAGATATTGGAACATGCAGGATGACGTACAGAATCAATAATGAAAATCAATAACACGAATGAAATACAATGAAATCAAAACTGGTGGGTACCTGCAGTTCAAGTTATATCTCTAAGCGTAAACTATATACATTTAGGGTATTTTTCACATTCAACAACTTTCATCAGAAGAACAAAACAGTCACAAGGGCGAAAAAAAAACATTTTCATTCACGTCTACGCTTCTCAAGTCTACGCAGTCCAACGCGAGGGTCATCCCAACAACCCGCAATAAAATATGCTCCGCAGGACCGTAGGATGTAAAAATGTTGTTTTTAAGGCTCTCCTCAATAATGTATCCTTTAGGAAACGTTAAGTGCTCTTTACCTTACCTATGTATGTTTATAGGCAGACCCGAGCATCTCTTTTATAAAGTAATGCTCTTCTTTATTGTATTATAAAATTCTTAATAGTTTACCGTAATTTTTCGTTGGTATGGTCATGTGGAATGGTCGTAAGTGGATTATGTGACGTCATTAATATGATTTTTATATTGCTCAGCTTTGAGTTTTCTTTAGCTTTGCATGTGAGAGATATTTTCACATGAATGATGGATCAAAATTATCAAAATAATTATAAAGACTCCAATAATTAACTTTAGGTGCCAAAAAGCAACTTCTTATGATGACCTTGAAAAAAAAAGGTTTCTGTAATGAAGGACACATCAGTCCATGCGGCCGACATCAACCCTAAATCGCGCGTAAAATAGGTTCAGAGGCACAAATAAACCCGGCCAAAAATACATGTGCCGTTCAGCGTAACTCAGTGAACTATCGGTTAACATTCACTATCAATAAAGTACGAGCCGATGGGCAAAGGGCGTCGGTGATCGATGGAACTTCTAATTTATACCCAAAACCCTAAGGCCGTATCGATTACACCCGCTAACTTTGCCGGGCCCGCTGTACCGAGGCGCGTTGCTTTTTGCAAAATTTGCCCGTTGTCTCTAGAGGGTTAAGTTCGCGTATTACTTAATAGTTCGAGAATTACATTTTTAGACGCGTGGGAATGATTTAATGGATACGTCTTTGATATTTTTTGAAGTGGTACTTCTTAAGATGTCTTGTCTACGAGTGCTGATGCAGTAGGTATTTGCCCAAGTGTTGTTTTTGCATGAAAAGTGTATTTTCCCAATAAATTATTCGATGTAGAATCGGTATGAGTAAAGTCTCAAATTCCAATGCTAGATAAGATAGCAACTTAATAACTGAAATAAATAATTAACAAATTGTTACTTCTATTCTAAATTGCCAACTTCCTAACACGAAGATCATTATAATCAGCCCGCAATCGTCTACTTTTAATCGATTTTCCATATTCCTAATGGCCACTACTTACATTCAATATTGGCAAATCGTCATATTTTGGTGTCCAGATACACTTACCAAAAACAACATAACTACACAGCACAGATAAATACTCCTCTTCCGCGTATTGCCCACTTGTAGCCAAAACACGTTCCTTCCAAAAACATGATTCTACAGACAATTTAGATAATTTTCCAATGTTTACGATACATTACCGAATTAATATATTCCGCAGCCTCTTACCGATCGATCTCGAATATCTCTAGGCACACGCTGAGCTAAAATTATTTACACTTCAACGGTTTCAAGGATCGTAATACGAAACTTTATTAAAGGGTTATCGCTTTCCATGTTGCTTCAGTAATCTGTACAGCTATCGATAGCTATATAAGTAGGTACTTGCAAGAATATGTGCCACGTTAGGTTTCTGCTTGTTAGCAGAAACCTAACAGGCCTGTAGATTTTGTTAGACGAACAAAATGCTGCTTCAACATCAATCGGTGTTGCCTTAAAGTTAATACAGATTGTTGCAGTCAACCGCGGGGTCATGGGCATCTCAAAAGTAATCATAATCATCATAATCATAATCATTTATTTGACAGAATATTATACATTATATATTATGGTCTTAAGATTAGTCAATGTTATCATCACATTCTGCCAAGTAGGGCTATGCCTGTGACTCGTTATTCATCTTGGTGAATCCATGCTAGATAACACCCAGCAAGCCAAAGCAATGTTGATGAGTTACCTTATGAGTGACCTCTTCGTGAGTTTTGAGAAAGAACTAAGAGCTGAGTAGTCCAGTGTTTGGAAGCTGTAATGACTTTGAGGGTAGGAGTAGCCTGTGTATTATCCTATGTGATTTAGCATCTCAAGCTCACTAGCCTAGGTAGTGTTACTTGTTACCAATTAAATTCAATTCAATTCAAATTCTTTATTTCAGACATGAGTCCATAGTGTTACACTGAAAGAAATAACTAGCCGAACTAATTAAATTACTTCAAAAATAACTTTAGTTATATAGAAATAAACTTTGCTTACATTTTACAAATCTGATTTTTTAAAAGCAACACACCTAGTTCGCAAGTCACAATAAATTGTTGTGTAAGCAGTAACCAAAATTATGTTATGATACAAAATACAGTTATGAAAACATTTCTTTCAGTGTAGTATTAACAAAATAACTTATTATGGAGTGTTAGTAATAAGGAGATAATACATCAAATATCAACTGGTATGGATTCTTACCCAGTGGCATAGCGGAATCCTACCGATCTGAGAACTCGCTCAGGAGACCGTTGGTGGTGGTGCGCTTCTGTCGTTCTCTTCTCTTCTTTTCTATTCTATTCTTCTTAATTGTTTACTCGCTGTCCTGCAACCTAATTGCGTAACACACTATCAATCACATTCCGAATGATTTTGAAGTATTTTGCCGATCCATTACTTCATGTGTTTGAAAAATTTGTCTGCTCAACAACGTATATAACGCAATGAATGTTGTTGAATTGTCAAAATGAAACCCATTCCTACTGACAGTGTGTTATTACGAAATTACTACAATGGTCCTACTGAACTCCATCACAAGGAGGCTACTAATAGTACATACTGCAGCGGCCAGCAAAAGAGTCATTGATGGAAGGACGTCAATGCCTGGTTGCGGCCAAGCCATGTATAGTGCTTTTCTCAAATAATGCGCGGAAATTCAAACAAAGTCAATTATTTATAAATTCCTGATTCAATGACGAACAACGATCATTTTTCACGCGCAATATGTTCATTTGTTTTTTTTTTAATAAACAGCTTTCTATTTGCAAGCCAGATCGAAATTCAAAATAAAACCTTTGATACGTTACCTCCTTGGTTGCTATGTTTCGGAGTAAAAGATCGTTCCATTTTTAAATTAGACGATGGATAAGAGATTACTATGTAATTTTTTTGGCCGCGGATTTTTATACAACTTTTGGCGGCCGCTGCTCGCATGTATTTGGCCAGTACAGCAATTTCGATTCGCTCAAATTTCCAAGCATATTTGAGAAAGGTATATAATTATATATTCATTTGTATATATTATATTTTCCTGTGTAATTATTTTTCAAAGTCATGTTTCACGTTCGACTTGTGGGTATACCTATAGGACACCTCTGCCCAACCCTTCGGGGAAATAAGGCGTGAAGTTATGTTATGTTTCACTTTCTTCAGTTACGTTTAAAACTTTAATTTAAAACACTTCACCACAAAGATCTTACCAGCACTTCACGATCAAGATACCCCATTAAACAATCAGTAATATACCTTCCATCCATTATTCACGAAGTTTCAGTAAGTATACCGATAGCTAAGGTACTTAAATATAAGCAATTACTGTAGGTAGATAATCCTGGAAGCTTTGACCCTCGGGATGACCCTTTCTTAACGAACTATGTATTATCTGATGATGCTACGATGGAAGGATTTGTGTTTAGTGATCTTAAACTATTTACACTAATATAATATTTATGAATGTGAAGTTAAGTATTTATCACGATTTATTTTAACACCATAGTATGTAAGTATACCATGTCATAGGCAAATACATTGTTTGATTTGATTTGATCTAAGGCATATTTTGGAGATAAAATAATGAAGACCTTAAAAAAAAAAAATCAGTGTTCATTTTATAACATTTTGAGTGCCCTTCGCGCGACACGCGGGGCCTTTGTGTCACGTCGCGTGTCGCGCCGGTCTCTAGCTTTAACATTCAGAAAGTAAATGCGTCTAGCAAAGCGTAATCAGCCTATAATGTTCCCACTGCTGGGACACAGGCCTCCTTTATGTGAGAGGGACTGGGCCGCAATCCACCACGCGGACCCAGTGCGTGTTGGTAGATGTCACATGTCTTCGAATTTTCGGTTCTAGGCAATGCCGGTTTCCTCACGATGTTTTCCTTCAACGTTTTGAGAGCAGTGGTGATTTTACACAAAGTTAAGAGTCTGGCTGGGTTCGGTACGGTTGGCGACGGTATTTTTTTTACATTTTTCATCAAAAGTCGGAAACTATTCAGCATAAAAAAAAAAATGTTTGAGAATGTGCAAACAGCGTTCTTTCATATGATACCCCACATGCGGGGTATGCCCTAGTAGTGTAGTGCCTTTTGCAAAAAATATATATTCTATACATTTCTTTCTTGTTTGCAAAATAGTTGTGCAAACGTCATCTAAAACTATTCTAAATTTCAAGTTGATAGCATTAGTAGTTCTTGAGATATCCAGGTGTGACAGACAGACAGACTTAGTCTCACCATAAGGGTTCCTTTTTACCATTTTGGTACGGAACTCTAAAAATAGGTAATAATGATATTAAAACGTATCGTTTTATTATATTCTATGGAATTATTAATTAAATTCGTTGGAATTATCCAAAGAATTATTTTATTGATATTTGATTCTCCCACCGTACATTTTCTTACAATTATTTTTTTTATAAAGACTTTTTGATTCATAATTGAAAATATTTATTTAGAATATGTCTCAAATTGCAGCGCCTATAGGCGCTGCAATTTGAGACATAATAATTTTACTATTGTAAATCCTTCAACAATCGGCTCGTTTAATAAATCGCTCAATACGTGTTTAAAGCACAGAAAGCCTTTGGTCCCGGCTGTCATTCATGGATCTTTGACAATCGTTACGGGTCGTCAGAAGCCTGAAAGTCTGACAACCAATCTTACCAAGAGTTATCGTATTACCCAGTTACTGGGTTGTGTAGGTTAAATAGGCAGTCGCTTCATGTAAAATACTGGTATTTAACCGTGAAAACGGTTTTGCGGGGCAAAGTCCTTATGTTAAGTTTTTTGTAAACGTAATTAATAAATAAATAAATAATAATTAAACTACATGAGGTTAGACTGGAGGCCGACCCCAATATAGGGAAAAGGCAGAATATATATAACTATAGCTGCGCCCCGCGGTTTCACCCGCGTAAGTTTCGATCTCCCTAAGTTCCGTTTGGTGCCGGACGTAAAGAAGACCACCATCCCATTTCTTCCCGTGGGTGTCGTAAAAGGCGACTAAGAGACTTACTAGAGAATGGGCAGCAGCGTTCTCTATGCATTTTTAAAACAATACTGCGATCGCCAACCCGCCTGCCAAGCTTGGCGATTATGGCAAATCCCCCCCGCCTCTTTTTGGGGAGGCCTATGTCCAGCAGTGGGCGTCTTTCGGCTGAAATTATGAATGATGATGATAAAGTCTTGATCCCGTGGGAGTATTGAGATAAAAAGTTGCCTGTATGTTAATCCAGGGTGTCAGCTACCTCGCGGTAGCGGTATCGTCGGGGGTCGGGTTGCCTCCACCGCAAAGATCAGCCATCACCCCCCTCGCTATATTTGAGGGAATCAAATATGGCGAGGGGGGTGATAGCTGATCTTTGCGTTATGCTCGTGAATGGCTGATTGTGATGACTGGTCGTCTTGTTGACCATGGTTTTGTTATTGTTATTAATAATTATCTGTTTTTATTTTACTTCGATGGTGCTAGTTTATCATTTGTGACTTCGAGTTATAGCTGTAGCTTTATTTAAGCGGGCACGCCCATTATGCCTGGAGGCTTTTATTTAGATACGTTTTGTTTACGTTATTTCTGCTTGAGTATAGTTTTCGATGATTATTATATATTATATATATTTTTGTATAATTGTGTGTGCTAGCTAACATAAGACAATAATTTAATTTAACGTTTTGTGTTGCGTAATGCAAATTATTTTATATTGTATTGTATAGCTTCAAGTTTTATATGCAACCAGACAGCTGTGCTGCTGGGGAGTTTGTTGCGCCACTTCTTCTTCCCAGCTAAAGTACCAGGAAGTGGTGAAAGGTGGGCGTTTTTGGGGGACTGTCTCATGTAATTTTTGACGTTCGAAAAGTGCTGATTCTCAGCCTAGTTTGAATAAATGACTTTTGATTTTGATTCCATACAAAATTTTATCAAAATTGGTCCAGCCGTTTGAGGTTGAAGGAGTAACAAACACACTCACAAACTTAGTGTGATACGTATTTTAAAAACAAATAGGTAAGTACAGAAGTCAATGAAATAGAATACGCCAAATCAAGGATTGAAACTTGAAGAGCTGGCTGAATATAGGTGGAATACGTACCTACATGAAAGATAAAACACAGAAGTCAGATCAAATAGAGTTGATCGAATCAAGGTGGGTCATCCACTGGGGAAGATCTGAGACTGGCACGATACACGATTAATTAGGGAATAGGGGGGATACGAGTAGTGGTCGGCGATGCAAAGGGTACATGCGAGGACAAATGGGAAAGAAAATAATTAAAGTTTTTAAGGAAGAAAAAATTAAGCTGATTTAAATTGAATTGGCAATTTTTTGGACTGGTGTCTGACCATGAGAATGCTCTTTTGAAATTGATTACACTTGAACACTTCATTTTAATTTTTTTTTTTCGATCAATCATAGCACTAGATAAAGGATCAGGAACAAAAATAAGTCGTTCAAACATCGCAAATGTTATTTTTGTTATAACCCATCATCATTTCAATCGAAAGACGTCCACTGTTGGAGACATGTCTTCCTCAAGCACCGCCACTTCGACCGGTTCTGTGGTTCTTGCATCCAGAGGGTTCCTGCGGCCTTGACAAAGCCATCGGTCCACCTTTTGGGAGGAAGGCCTCCCACAAGGTGGACCGATGGCTTTGTTGGAAGGCCAACGCTACGTCTTCCGGTACGCGGTCGCCACTCCAGATCTTTCGGCCCCATCGGCCATCAGTACTGCGAGCAATGTGCCCTGCCCACTGCCACTTAAGTTTGGCAATTCTTCGGGCTATGTCGGTTAGCTTGGTGCTCCTGCGGATCTCTTCATTTTTGATTCGATCACGTAATATATTGTTTTAACTGTACTTAAGTATTTAATTACTTACAGTTTGAGTTTGTAAAAGTCATTTCGTAAATAGACAATCCTGGCAACAAGGAGATTTACTTAACAATAGACGGGTCAGAGCGAACAAAATCGATCATATATTACTTACATTTGTTCTAGTGGGCAAAAGTCGCTCAGTCTAGTATGGTACGCCTGCATGTCAAGTCCAAAAGAAAATTATTTTCGAAGTATAATGCCCAATTGTGCAATATGGTAGATATTATCAAAATTAGCTTTTATTGATTTTTGCTACATTACGCTAGATGGCGTCACTGAGACAAGGGATCACCATTTTTCTATGACATTACTTCTGATAGCCTCTCTATAGTATCTATCTTAAATATCTTTGCCTGTCAATCAATCCTACCTATAAAATGATTAGATTTTTAAAGAAAGCATTCTTTCAGATTTATTTGAGTAGAAAAAAAATATTATACTTTGTTTCTAAATTAAACATTGATGAATAGTTTTTTTTATTAAATCGTATTTTGATTCAACGCGTCCTGTTAGTTAGTGTGGTTTTGCTGAAATAAAACGGTCATAGCGGAAATGTTCACTGTCATCTCTAAAAAAACAAACATCATAATTGCGTAACACACAATTAATCACAATCTCAATGATTTTGATTATTGCTAATCCATTGCTTCTTTGTGTTCGAAAAATTTGTCTGCTCAACAACGCAATGAATGTTGTTGAACTGCCGAAATGAAAATATTACTTGTCAGAAAATAACAGACCCGTTTTGACATTTAACTTGAATCGATTTATCGAACGTAACTAGTGGACGTTATGGTATGACGAAATGTCTAAACAGGCCTTTTATTTTTGACAACTTTACTGTTACTGTGTTAAGTGTTGGGACTAACTATCGGGGGTTAATACAGATCTAGCTAGGCTTAAAGTAATTGGTACTTACCCCGCTGTTTACATAATTCTAAAAATAATACCTACGTACAGTAGCGCTCATTATCATAAGCCTAGCTAGATCTGTATTAAACCCCCGATAGTTATTCCCAACACTTAACCGATCGCCTGTACAAGATAGGACGGTATTCGTCCAGTGGTTGTGTAACTGAATTACCTATCATTTTGATTGAACGTTTGAGAGGCTCTGGAGGTCCTATTAGACCCAACCTCTATTTACCAGACGTGTTATAGATTGAGAGACACTTTTACGTAGTTAGCGTTGATTTGCAGGTTGTTATTTGATTATTTTTGTTTGATTGAATAGGGGTATAGAGTTTTTGTCTTTGATCTTCTAGTGGCATGCTGGCTTTGATTAGCTGACATTTAAGACGGAGATATGTGCCAGTGACCTTGAGTGGTTAGCTTGCGTGTTTTGTACTGAGCTCACGCAACGCGTCGTACGTTCAGCCAGTAATAGGACTCGCCCATCAAGGAGCACTGTCCCCAATTTGATGCATTATTAATTTAATAAACACAAACCAAAAGGTATTTTAATAAAACGCGTATACTAAAAGATCAATAATTAAATTATCTTTAAATTGGTGAAGGTTTCAGAAAAATACGCTTGGTAGATTTTGCGCCATTCTCAGTTTTTTTATCCGCGTTAGACATACAAATTAATTTCACTATTTAATATAAACATAATCTAAAATATTCACATATTAAGTTATTGAGAAAATGCTCTAATTTCACATATATTTTTTTCAAATCAACACTACTCGTTTAGACGTGATCTTCAGTATAAAATTATCAAAAGTCGGTTATCGTCGCCTTAAAGTTAAAACGTAACTTTAGTTTATCGCGTTTAGAGTTAAATTAGGTCCTTTTTTCCCTTAATTGGGTGTGAATAAAATATCGGTTGTAAAAGTGGTAGGTATATTACTTTTCTTTAAACCTGGAATACGCTGGAGGAGCTCGTAGCAAAATAATAACGGCCGCACGGGTGGATCCATCAGGTTAAGCAACGTTTGCCGGGGTTGGTCCGTGGATGGGTAACCATCTTTACATACCGAGACTCATCCGTG
This sequence comes from Tiliacea aurago, assembly GCA_948098905.1. Taxonomy (NCBI): domain Eukaryota; kingdom Metazoa; phylum Arthropoda; class Insecta; order Lepidoptera; family Noctuidae; genus Tiliacea; species Tiliacea aurago. The sequence continues at coordinate 18,966,643 of OX402591.1, read as the reverse complement.
CCCTGGAAAGCACGTTAAGCCGTTGGTCCCGCCTGTCATTCGTATATATTTGACAGTCGTTACGGGTAGTCAGATGCCCGAAAGTCTGACAACTAGACTTACTAAGGGGTATCGTATTTGCATGTAATTAAATTTTTAGTAATTTTACTAGTTTTGTAATTTTACTATGGGTTTAATACCTGAATTAAACAATTTTTTTTTCCCAGTTATACTAGGATGTGGAGGTCAGATAGGCAGTCGCTCGTAGTCAGCTGCATCTGGTTAGACTGGTAGCCGTCCCCAACGTAGTTGGGACAAGGCTAGGCAGATTCATTAAGCCTGGAATACACATGCTATTTATTAGCACAAAAGCATGTTAAATTCTAGCAGATACAGACACAATTAGCATGAGTATAGTTTATTAGAAACAAACTGCTGCACGCGGCTTCGCCCGCGTGGCTTTTTCTAAAAATTTTAACCTTCCTTTTAAATCACTCTATCTATTAAAAAAACCGCATCAAAATCCGTTGCGTAGTTTTAAAGATCTAAGCATACATAAGGACAGACAGGAAGCGGGAAGCTACTTTGTTTTATACTATGTAGTGAAGAGTACTATCGTTTTAGGGTTCCGTACCCAAAGGGTAAAACGGGAACTTAGCGGAAAAAACGCGAACGGGAACGGATTACTAAGGCTCCGCCGTCTGTCTGTCTGTCTGTCCATCTGTCACTAGGCTGTATCTCATGAGCCGTGATAGTTAGTTGAAATTTTCACAGGATGATGTATTTCTGTTGCCGCTATTACAACAAATACTAAAAAACAGAATAAAATAAATATTTAAGGGGGCTTCCATGCAACAAACGTGATTTTTTTTTGTCGTTTTTGCTTGATATTGATAACAGCAACAGGTCTACCTGTTGCTGTTATCAATATCAAGCAAAAACGACGCTTGAAATATTCACAGAATCTTTAGTTATTATTCACTTTAAAAATAAATAACTAAATTAAAATAAAACATATATTTAATGGGGGCTCATATACAACAAACGTGATATTTTTTGCTGTTTTTATAGATAATGGTACGGAACTCTTCGTGCGCGAGTTCGACTCGCACTTGGCCGGTTTTTTTACTCACGGAGAGCATGCTGTAAATGAGCATGCTACTTACTAGCAAACAAGCATGCTTTTTATTAGCATGCGTATTTCAGTCTTTATTGGCTTTAAAAAGACATGTAACAGTTTTTTGTTGGTTGGAATTTATATGATGTCAAAATTTGTTAGTAATAGTGAATGGTACCTAGTGGGCAATGAGGAGAAATGTGGGCTGTGTATTCTAATGCATGTAGTGTCTTTATTGCTTTTTTAACGTTCTTTCCTTTTTAGCTCCGTTCTCTCAGCTTACTCGTATTCCTAAACTAGATGACCCGGTAGGACCCGGGACTTCTTACCACGTAAGAAAATTTTTAGATTTTTTAGATTTTTTCCCCTTAATTTTCGTTTTCGTATAGCATCCCAGTTTAAAGGAGAACAAAACAAAAAAAAAATCACATCTGTAAGTAGAGCCATTTTCAAGTTTTTGCGAGACTAACGCTCGGCAATTGATTTATGTAAATATACGTATTACAAGGAAATAACATCTCAAATTATCTAGTTGTATGTATACAAGTCAGGTATTACGTACAAATGCAATACAATATACAAATGTATCGCTAAAATAAGGGTCTTGGGCACAATACACGTCTTAAACAAATATAAGAAGGCTGTGGACGGTGACCTTTGTCCCTTTTGTGTTTGTGTGCGTAAGGGACGAAGTGTAAGGATACACGCACACAGACGCAACGCTTGTATTTGCAAATGTGACCCTGCAGACCTGTAGATGCGTAGAGCTGGACGAATTTTAAATGAATAACTTCATAACTTTGTGGGTTTCTAGATTTTATGACTCATTCTTATAACGTTCTATTAAGAGGCTTGTAATCTGTGGGAAGCCATAAAAAATATAATGTAATTAGATGAGATATTTATGAGGCGTATGACATGATTAAAAGTACAATCCCTTCAAATAACTAATTAACCTCTGACAGCAACTGCCCAACAGCAACCAAGTAACGATTGTAAAGATCGCTATGATTTTGACAGACTATAAGTGGCGGCAAGGCATCATTAACCTTATTACGACCTGAATAAAGATCACTGTGATTTTGACCGTGATGCAAAATCAGAGGTAAAAATAATTGTGACAGGACTAGAACTGTAGTTGCAAGTTAGTTTGCCATTGCAACCAAAGAGATAATTATTCTATACCCAAGTCGCTTTAGTGTGGCAATAACGGTCACTGACCCACCTACATTTTCTAGCATTCTTTATTTCAAAAACTGAAATAAAGTCCGTTAACGTCCTGAATTTGAACCTTCAACATGTTCTAATCATGAAAAACCATACACAGTTTATTGTTTGGGTTTCGATGGAGAGATTACCTAGGGAAAGGGCAATGACCGCTATTGCCGTGCTAAAGCAAGTCTGGTATATCAACTACCTACCAGTTTCTTTGAAACCAAATGTGTGGTTCACGATTTTTTTAGGGGTGTCTATTCTATTTACTAAATTACCACCATTGTCATCTCAGCACACATATTCATTGACCGCTCAATACAGAGCGGTAGGGCTTTAGTGGATGGAGTGCTGATTGGAGTGTTTAAGGTTCCGTAACTTAAAAGAAAAAAACGGAACCCTTATAGGACCTTATAGGACCTCCGTCCGTATGTCTGTCTGTCAAGACCCTTTTACCCAGGAGAATCAACTTAACTTTGTAGTTGAAAAAATGTTCTCCCAAACATTGATTATACATAATCAGCCTATAATGTTCCCACTGCTGGGACAGGAGTCCTCTCGGTGAGAGGGAGTGGGCCGTAATCCACCACGCGGGCCCAGTGCGGCTTGGTAGATGTCACATGTCTGTGAATTATTATTAGGTATATGCCGGCGACTAAGGGACTTACTAGAGAATGGGCAGCAGCGTTCTCTGCGATCTTCAACCCGCCTGCCAAGCGTGGCGATTATGGCAACCCCCTCCCCCTTTTGGGGGAGGCCAATGTCCAGCAGTGGCCGTCTTTCGGCTGAAATGATGATGCCGGTTTCATCACGATGTTTCCCCTTACAGTTTTTGAGAGCAGTGGTAAAAGAAAAAAAAAAAAGAAAGAAAATACGTTTATTTGCGGTAAACATGACGCAAAGAAAGAAAATAGATACAAAAAGAACAAGTAGGGGAAAATATGCGTCACATCCACGCAAAACGGCCACCGCTCAGCATAATGAAATAATTTACGCAAAGTAAAGCTCCTGGTTGGGTTCAAACCTAAGGCCTACAACTCATAATTTGCGGCCGTTACCACTGGGCCACCACTGCTCTCACCTGGTATAACTGATGTTAAAATAAGTACAAAGTACTAAAACCCCTGTCTATGATTCCTCTAGCTCTGTGCCCTAAGCCCGTTAGGCCGGGCCACCTTCCGATACAATAACAGGCCGCGGACCCTTTCTTCTGGCAGGCTCGCTTATAAATTGCGGTGTCCGACTGTGCCCGACTGTTTGTTGCCAATATTGCACTGCTTGTTTGCTTTCTATCGATTTGGGAGAGGTATGGACTGGGGAGGTAATTCGGGTTATGGGACTATGTTGAATTGATTTGTAGGTGTTTGGACAAGATATTTTTGTGTCACTGATAGGTTGGATATTACCTTCTTAGTCTTTTTCTTGTACTCTGGTCAGTCAGCCTCGGTATCAAACTATCTTAATAATAATAACCCCACCGCCGTAGCTGTACGTTGACGTCGTGATGGGGCTTGTGCGCTCCGAACTCTAGGTCTGTGCCGATAGACTTTACTTTGCCGGAACAGGTCTAGGTTAAGGAGCCAGATTAAGAAAGATGCAGAAACACGCAGGGCAGCTTGTGGCGAGCTGTTGGGCAGTAGCGAACACACGGACCCTATCTCCCGGGAGAAGTCTTGTTCTTCATCTCAGGCATGCCTTTATTTTTGACTTGGTTGGAGTGAACACTGACGAGGAACAGAGCTCCCACCACATTCTTGCCTTTATTGGCTGGCTTGAGTGGAGATTCCCAATAATAATTTATAATAATTTGACTGACTAATTTTTTTGACACGACTTAATTATGCCGTTCTCGTGCCGAAACAAAAGAAGAGAAATAAAAGTGATCGTATTTTGTTTTCAGTATCAGATAATTCTTGTAGTTGAATTCTGGAAATCAATACTTATCTCATAGTTTTAAAAGAATCAGAACTAACTGTCAAAAAGAGTTTTCCTTTTTCAGCTCATCATTGTTTCGTTACGTTACCATCTTTTCCTGCGTTTTCATGAGCCTAGTATGATACCTTACTTATTTCCAACTTTATGGAACTGAACTACCAAGTTCTTGACCATTTACAAGTGACTTTGAATTGATTTATTTAGGTTAGCCAACAATTATTTACACCATAATTTACAATAATTTCCATAAAAGTAGATACATTTATAAGAGCAACAATCACTTACAGGCTAACACAAAATGCACCATTTATAGTTTTACATAATAATACAAAGCCAAAAAGGATATTAACAATTAAAGTTATTTTCAATATTGAATCAAAATTATATTCTTACTCTTGTATACATTTCCCTTACAGACACGACCTCTGCTCGATCAAGCATAAATAATATACCTGCTTATAACTGAAAATTCTACACAAGTTATATTCTAAATTCCGGAGCATATCCATCGGAATCCAGGCAATGCTTGCATGAAGTTTAGCTGAATATATTACCTGCATTTTTCAGGGAAATTGTACGTGACGTTGACCTTATTTATTTGTTTGATATATTTTTATTCCTTTACTGTTGTCAGAGTTATTTTCATATTGTGATTTTGACTAGTTATTAGTGGGTTGAGTTCATAGAATAAGTTCTTACTTATAGTTAACTGACGGTTATTGTTTACTGTGGAGACTCGTGTTTGATAACGATTAATGAAGCATGGAAGTACTACATAGTTTTCACCCACTTAGACGTTACTGTTATTGGAAGCCATATTGGATGTCATAGAAAAAAATATATATATATATATAATTTTGTATACTAAACGATGCGCTTTTGAATGTTGGAACCGGGTCGTATGGTATCGTTTTGAAACGATGTACGATGTAGACGATTTGGTCCGTGTGGTGCCGAACGTAATAGCACCATCCTATTTCTTCCCGTGGGTGTCGTAAAACGCGACTAAGTGACTTAGTAGAGAGTGTGCAGCAGCGTTCTCTATGCATTTTAACACCATACTGCGATCGCCAACCCGCCTGCCAAGCGTGGTGATTATGTCAACACCCCCCTAACCCTCTTTCTTGGGGGAGGTTTATGTCCAGCAGTGGACGTCTTTCGGCTGAAATTTTTTTGATGATCGTTTTGAAAACGAATAGAATTTAAACGTCTTATATTTCACCTCTGTAACAAAAACTTCCAATCGCGACTTGATGGACTTGCAGGAGAATTGCAGTAGGGAGGTATGTTGACATAATAATCAACTAGCTGTTGCCCGCGACTTCGTTTGCGATCCAGGATGAAAAGTAGCCTTCATGGTCTACCCATGTGCCAAAAGCCAATGACCAAAAATGGTGCAGTTAAATTATTTTTCGCGACCATCAATCAAACATTAATTAGATCCAGAATAAAAGTTAATATGTAGTAACATAACATAACTTGGTACTTGTTTACGGCCCTGTTACGCAACGGTGTAACATAAGGATCGCTGATATTACGATTCGGTATAACACACGGACTGTGGACATCGTGACACCAATATTGCGCATCGCAACGATTTACACGTGCTGCCTACGCAGCATTTCGTAACCGTGGGACCGGACATCGACAACGCCTTCCACGATTCCACGTTTTCAGCCATTCTTGGTACATACATCGACCAATTGTCACCTGCATAATTTTAAAGTTATAAATTGTAATTTCTTGATTTTAATAAATTAGTCTAAAGTAAATTGGTTTTTTTTGCATCCTCCGGCTCCAGCAAACATAATTGGCGCAGTCGGTAGGATACTCGCGGGCCGGTTCGCGAGAGTAAATTCATAGGATCGACCTTAGGATCGCGACTCGCGAGTCACCCGGGTGGCTATCAAGCACCGTACGAGTATCCGGATCTTCAGAAGCTGTCGTCGGGAGGAGTATCCAGACATCGATACCGCAGAGGTACCAACCATGCTCATGTGAGTACTTTAGAATAGTTCTTGAGTTGCTCATCCTTATCCTTAAGTGTTAATCATAAAATTGAAAGATAAATACCCAAGATTTTCCATCCCAGGCAATCGAGGACCCTTAGGCTAGACAGATCGTCCAGATCGTTATTGTTAGATTCATTTAGGCACTTAGAAGATAGAGAAATAACCGTAGAAATGTCGGCTATAGACGAAATTTACAAGGCCTTACGCATAGTTCCCGAATTTGACGGAAACCCTAATGTCCTCACTAGATTCATTAAACTGTGTGACCAGTTAGTGCAAGCCTACGTATCAGCTGAACCAGGGCGCGAATTAATAAATTTGACTCTTTTGAACGGGATTCTTAACAAGGTCACTGGACCCGCAGCCCGGTTAATTAACACCAACGGCGTACCAGAAACTTGGAGTGGCATACGTAGTTCTTTAGTCAACAATTTCTCTGACCAACGCGATGAGACCTCGCTTTACAACGACATGGCTCTATTAACTCAAGGCTCTTCCACACCACAGGATTTCTACGAAAAGTGCCAAACTCTATTTGCCACTATAATGACCTACGTGTCACTACATGAAACCGTTCAGAGTACAATCGATTCGAAACGTTCCCTTTATAAAAAGTTAACTTTGCAATCTTACTTACGGGGCCTTCGTGACCCCTTAGGTTCACGCATTAGGTGCATGCGACCGGACACGATAGAAAAAGCGCTTGAGTTTGTTCATGAAGAAATGAACACTCTCTACTTACAACAGCGAAACGAGCACACACCGGCTAGGAAGCCACAGCCGCAGGCACCGACTGATCAGACCAAACCATTCAATCCTGTTATGCCGCATATTCCCATGCCTATGCATAGGCCATTTAATTTTAATATGCCCGGTCCTTCTCGACCAAATATAGCTATACCACATCCGCTGCAACGTCCGCCGCAAATGTGGAGACAAGGCTTTAACCAACCACAGCAATTCCAACAGCAAGGTCCATCGCGTACGCAACAGATATTCGGGGCACGTCCTTCTAACTATAATCCACATAATAATTCATCCGGTAATAATCAATTTAAAGGGCCGAACACAAATGATACGCCAAAACCAATGAGCGGTGTATCTCATTTCGTACCGAGACCAATGCCATTCCGGGGTAACGATTGGTTTAGGCAAGGGAACCCACCACCTTCTAATTATTTTAGGACAAGAGAAACGAATTTCAACGAATGCTTTGAATATCCATATATGTTTGAACCTTATTGTGATAATGACTTCAACGGATATCTGTACAACTCCTACGAACAGCCCGACTATTCTTATTATGACGGTTTGAGTGCATATATTAACCAGCAATTAGGTACGTCCCCTGAGGTAAGTCAGGCGACATGTGAAGGGCAATCCACCGAGGAGTCAGCGTCTTCTAACCAGGAAAATTTTCGGGGGAGTCGGACTACAAACGAATCAAAATAGAGGTTAATCTACAAACTCAACGTTACCTACCATATATAGTAATTTCGGACCCACCGTTAAAATTATTAATCGACACAAGAGCAAACCAATCATTTATTAGCCCTGAAGCTGTTCAGAGGTTTTACCCACATTTACAATGGAACTATGACCCCTTTGAGGTAACAAATGTGCATGCAACTAGCCGTAACGATTACTCCATTAACTTACCCTGTTTTCAGGAGATAAACGACAATAATCATTTAACATTCTACATTTACAGGTTTCACGATTATTTTGACGGCCTTATCGGTTTAGACTTGTTAAATAAATGGGAGTCAAATATTGATCTTAAAAATAATAAGCTAATTACAAAAACTGCAGTTAACCCAATAGTTATGTACAATTCGCGCAATAGCAATTTATATGAAGATATTATCCCAGCGAATTCCTCAAAGTTAGTCAGAGTCCCAGTTAATATACAAGAGGGTGATGCTTTAATTCCTGATCAGATAATTTCAAATTGCTGCATAAACGAGTGTATTACGAGCGTTAGAAATAATCGCGGTTATTTAGAAATTTTCAATCCAACCAGCAATGACTTAATTTTTTCCATGGACCAACCTATTAAAGCGGAAACATATAACTTAGAATGTACTCACCAATCAAATCAATCCCGAGTAGACGAGGTATTATCTCGGTTACGCACTGACCATCTAAATGAAGAAGAGCGCGCTAATCTGAAGTCCTTGGTTTCGCAATATGCCGATATATTTTATGTAGAGGGAGAACCGCTTACCTTTACCAATAAAATAAAACACAGCATACGTACTTCAGATGAAGTACCGGTCTATACTAAAACTTATAGATACCCATTCGTACACCGCGAAGAAGTTCGCAATCAAATTTCAAAAATGTTAGAACAGAGAATCATCCAACCTTCAGAATCGGCTTGGAGCTCCCCCATTTGGGTAGTCCCAAAAAAAGCTGATGCATCCGGTAAAGTCAAATGGCGAATTGTAGTGGATTTCAGGAAACTGAACGAAAAAACCATCGATGATAAGTACCCTATTCCTAATATAACTGATGTGTTAGATAAACTAGGCAATTGCCAATATTTCACAACCCTCGACCTCGCTAGTGGCTTTTACCAAGTCGAAATGAACCCAAATGACATCCCAAAAACTGCATTCAATGTAGAACATGGCCATTTTGAGTTCCTACGCATGCCAATGGGACTCAAAAATTCACCATCAACTTTCCAAAGGACCATGGATAATGTGCTTAGGGACCTTCAGAACTCTATTTGCCTAGTATATTTAGATGACATCATCGTATTTAGCACTAGTTTACAGGAGCATATAATAAATTTGGAAAAGGTCTTTAAAAGACTCAGAGACTCTAATTTTAAAATACAAATGGATAAGTCAGAATTCTTAAAATTGGAAACAGCATATCTCGGACATATAATCAGTAAAGATGGCATTAAACCGAACCCTGATAAAATTTCAGCTATCCGAAAATTCCCACTTCCTAAAACAGCCACGGAAATTAAAAGATTTCTAGGGCTACTAGGGTACTACAGGAAGTTCATTCCCGATTTCGCCAAAATCACGAAACCAATGACCCAATGTTTGAAGAAGGGCTCAAAAATAAACTGTAATGATACCAACTATGTAAACTGCTTCGAAAAATGTAAAACATTACTTACAAACGACCCGATCTTACAATATCCCGATTTTAATAAAGATTTTCTACTCACGACAGACGCATCAAACCTAGCCATAGGAGCCATACTCTCACAGGGACCTGTAGGTTCAGACAAACCAATAGCCTATGCTTCGCGCACACTAAACACAAGCGAGATCAATTATAGCACAATAGAAAAAGAACTTTTAGCCATAGTTTGGGCAACTAAGTATTTTCGGCCATATCTATTCGGACGTAAATTCAAAATTATAACAGATCATAAACCGTTGCAATGGATTATGAACTTAAAAGAACCTAGCTCGAGACTAACTCGCTGGAGACTCAAGCTCAGTGAATATAACTATTCAGTAGTTTATAAACAGGGCAAAAGCAACACAAATGCCGATGCTTTGTCGCGAATCGAGATTAATAACGAAGAAACGAGCTCCATCATAGTTAACGTATCCGAAAAGTCACCGTCCGTAGTGGGCTCATCCACTCTCACAGCTCACACTAGCGCCGAAAATCCAATATTAGAAATACCAATTTCAGATGACCCCTTAAATAGATTTAACAGACAAATATGCTTTACAGTAGTAGGTGATATAAAGAAACGCCCAGCAGTTTCTAAGCCTTTTGAAACTCATACCCGTACCTCCATCCAACTCTCCGAATCGAATTTAGAGGAGGATGTAATAAATGCAATTAAAGAATTCGCAAACCCGAAAGTTAAGACCGGCATTATAATACACCCCCCACTAGCCATGTATAGAATAGTTCCAATAATTCAAGAAAAATTCAAGAGCTCCGCTATGAATCTTGTTTTAACTAAAACCGAAGTCGAAAATGTAAAAGAATATCTCAGACAGCAAGAGATCATTCAGAAATACCACGAAGGTAAAACTAATCATCGCGGTATAAGTGAATGCTACCTAGCCTTATCCTATAAATACTATTGGCCAAAAATGAAAGACGAAATTTCGAGGTATATAAATGAATGCAACGTATGCGGGCAAGCCAAATATGATCGAAATCCTATAAAACAAAGATTCTGTATAGTACCGCCACCAGCAAAACCGTTTGGTGTAGTTCACCTAGATTTGTTTACGGCCCAAAACGAGAAATACCTGACCATCATTGATGCTTTCTCTAAATACGCTCAGGCATACCATCTTAGAGACGGCACAGCAGTAAGTGTAGTCCAAGCCTTTTTAAAGTTTTGCTCCCATCATGGCGTTCCGGTATCAATAGTCACGGACCAGGGACCCGAATTTACGCGTGTCCATAAAATTCAACATCATAAAACCTTGGCCCATACGCCCAACGATAATGGAATGATAGAGCGCTTACACTCCACCTTACTAGAACATTTGAGAATTCTAAAACTTCAACACCGTAGTGAAGCGATTGTTAACCTTATGACATATGCCTTATTAGCATACAACAGCAGCATACACAGTTTCACAAAATGTAGACCACTGGAAGTAGTTACCGGTCATACGGATCCTCGCGATCCCTTAGATATAGATTTATCTGTGCACTTGCTACAACAATACGTGCAAGAACACCGAAATAGGATGTCTAAAGTATACGAGGCTATTAATGAAACGTCCCTGCATAAACGCACAGAACTAATCGAAAATAGGAACAAAGATAGGGAGCCTGAAAAGGAATACGAGCCAGACCAACAGGTATTTGTTAAGAATCCACTAGCTAACAGACAGAAACTAGCACCTCATTATACAGACGACACAGTATTAGCTGACCTGCCCATTCATATTTACACAAGGAAAAAACGCGGTCCCGTTGCCAAATCACGTCTTAAACGAACACCTAACACGAAACAATTGTTGCAGAATACCGCTGACGATATTGCTACACCTGGTCCAAGCGGAGGACATATTACTTGAGCCCCTAGAAGACGGACCCGGATTACTCCCTTTCAAACTAGGACCTACAAAAATCGTGTCCCATTATCATTCCTTCCTCTTACACATTGACCTAGAAGATATTCAGTCGAAGGTTAATTTAGTTAAGTCACAATTAAGTGAATTTAGGCCACTAATTAACAATAAAACACTTTCACTGTTTGAACCCCATATGAGCTACCTTGGAGACAAACTTGAAAAGATATCCACACAATTAGAAAGTTTTGAACCTAGTCGCGTTAAACGAGGACTCATTGACGGATTAGGATCAGTCATAAAAAGTATCTCAGGAAACTTAGACTACACAGATGCAATCAAATATAATAAAGCCATCCAAGTTTTAGAAGGTAATGACAATAAACTGGAAACGGAATTTAACCATCACATAAGCTTGACTAAAGAATGGATGTTAAAACATTCTAATGTATTAAAAAATATAGTAGACAACCAGAATATTATTGCTAATAAACTTAACCAAATCATAAAACAAGACGCATCTAAACAGGCAGATCTAGTAATGTATGCCCATCTGGCACAGCACCTACTTATATTAAACGATAATATAGAGACATTATCGGACGAGTTAAATAAAATAGAACTTATGGTAGCTTTTACGCGTGCTTCCAGCACTACCCATTCTATGATTAGCTTAGTTAACCTTAGAAATATAATAAGAAAATTAGGATTATTATACTCAAAAGACGAAATCATTGATATCGATCTGCGAGAGTACTATGATATTCTAAAAATAGGATCGTATTATATTCATAAGAAATTAGTTATAGTTATAAAGGTGCCGATTGCCTTACCAAGAATCTATAACCTATACAAGTTATCCATAATTCCTAACAGAAATAATATGGCCCTTATCCCTACCTCACCTTTTGTAGCAATTCATGGCTTATATTCTATGTACATAGAGACAGAATGTCCGAAGCTTAACTCATGGTACCTCTGCGAAGAGAAAGTTGGTTTCAAGATTATAGACAAGCCGGACTGCGTGCAGCAGCTCATCACCCAACAGCATCTCAACTCCTGTACATTAACGCCAGTCACTCTACACAAGCAAGCTCTGGAACAACTTGACGAAAAACACTACACATTAAGCTTCCCGATACCTGCAAAAGTACAGATGTTATGTGGACAGGAACAATTCAGAACACTTCAAGGAAGTTACTTAGCTACAATACCCCAAGGTTGCCTGATAAGAGCCACCGAATTCACTATCGCCAACATTGATAACCGAATTAAGGGACATGTACTCAGAATACGAACACTATTGGACCAGAACACTACATCAAGAACCGAAGAATCATTGGTACAACTTAATTCAATCAACCTCGAGAATCTCCACGAAAGTTACAAGAAAGTTTCAGTACAGCCTCCAGTAAGACTTAACAAGATATCAGACGGGAGCCTCTACCATACTACCATACCTGTATACCTATTACTATTCAGTGCAGGTGTACTTGCCATTGCTCTTACATACCGGCATTGGATGGGAAATAAAGACAAGAAGATCGACACTACATCTGTAGAAATAAACGCAGATCAAGACATTTATGCTGAAGTGGAACCAAGAAGGAATATTCATCCAGCTGGAATCAAGATGGACCCTAGTCATCTTACAGCAACATTTTTAACAACAGTTAACAAATAGTTGCTGTTCTACGGGGGGAGATGTTACGCAACGGTGTAACATAAGGATCGCTGATATTACGATTCGGTATAACACACGGACTGTGGACATCGTGACACCAATATTGCGCATCGCAACGATTTACACGTGCTGCCTACGCAGCATTTCGTAACCGTGGGACCGGACATCGACAACGCCTTCCACGATTCCACGTTTTCAGCCATTCTTGGTACATACATCGACCAATTGTCACCTGCATAATTTTAAAGTTATAAATTGTAATTTCTTGATTTTAATAAATTAGTCTAAAGTAAATTGGTTTTTTTTGCATCCTCCGGCTCCAGCAAACATAATTGCCCTACACTGTCCTCCCATACCTATTAACACTGTAACTTGAAAACATTGTAAAAGCCCATTATTATTAAAAGATACAGGAAGCCGACCGCAACGTAGTTGGGACAAGGCTAGGCAGATTCGTTAAGCCTGGAATACAAAAAAGCATATTATAAGATTAAGGACTACGTTGAAGACAAGGAAGTTTGGCATTCATTCCTTCTGTACTTACATGTGGCTTCCCTGGTACCTCATTAACGGCAAAACTATGTAAATGTCTATTAACTGCTCCCAAATTACGATGTTTTTTTTAAGTTTTATTTTATCTTTTTTTTACAAACTTCACTGACATAATGTTTTTCTTATTTGACATTATTATACCTACAATTTTAATTTCAACAAGGTTCTAACTTGTATTATTTTAATCATATTTTATATTGTTTTTTTGTCAATGTGAGGATGTTGTAGGCTTAGTAGACTGTAGATCTGTAGACCATTTTCTATTGTGTTAAGTACGTGGTACTTTGGACGGGCCTACACTGTCCTCTCATACCTATTAACACTGTAACTGAGTAACCGTGGAGTTTCTTGCCGGCTCTTCTCCATAGGAAACGATAAATTGGAACCGTGCACCTAGCTTCTGATGTTTCATAAGTGCCCATGTAGGTTTATGTGAAATAATATAATTATATTATTTATATTTTGATTTTGATTTTAAAATCAGTCTGAATCGAGTTAAGTATACAATAAAAAAAAATCTCTTTTATTTTTTTAAATATAAAAGCTGGTTTGTACAGCTTAAAGCTTATTTTTTTTACATAAAATTAAATTTCAAATATATTATTTCAGACTGCATTTGTGGCAAATCGTTTATCAATAATTTTTTGCGATAGGTTTATCCAATACCGACTAAGTTTTCAACGATGACCGCGGTATAAAACCAAATGCACTACTTCCCATATTGATTTGGTCATTGTCCTTTCATCCAAATCCGTTCAGCCGTTTTAGCGTGAAAGCATAACAAAAAAAACCGGCCAAGTGCGTGTCGTACCACGCACAATGAAGGGTTGGGATGAATTTATCCCAAGAACAAACTTAACATTGTAGTTGAAAAACATGATCCTCATACATTCCAACTGCAAATGTAAGTTTGTACCCACAATATTGAGTGATTTACCATGTTATTTTAAGACCACAGACTTCGTATAAATTTTTCTGTAATCTATGAGTAAAGAACAATTTTCTGTATTTTTATCAAAATTTTAGGCTTAGCAGTTTCGGAGATAAGGGTCGGAAAGGTAATTTTTTCATCTAGTTTCTTATATAATTTCAAAAGTATTATATGTATTTTAAAATTATCAAAAAATATGTTTTAAATTCTTAAAACCCTTCCTTCCTTTCATTTGATATAATGTCACACGGTACATTCAGCAAAACTTTTTTTTAAACTTTCAAATTTGCCCTCCAAAAGTGACCTCCATATTCAAAATTAATTTATTTACGTAAAACGTCCGTGTTTGGGTCACAGAAGTTCATATGTCTATCAAATTTCAACTTAATCGGTTTCGTAGATTCGGAGCAAATCAGCTGTGATAGACGGACAGACAGACAGACAGACACACGAGTGATCCTATAAGGGTTCCTTTTTTCCTTTTGAGGTACGGAACCCTAATTAACAAAAAAACTCACTTCCGCATTTATAATATTAGTTAGTATGAAGAAAGTATGCATCTTATATTATTATTAACATTAAAATGCTTAGGTATACGCAATTATTGCATAATATAATATATGAAGAAAATTAGCTCCACACTGATTCTAATGTTCCCGTCATCATCATCATCATCATTTCAGATGAAAGACGTCCACTGCGACAAAAAATAGTTGCTTTAAAATTATATCAATCGTTTATTATATTAACTGATCATTATATCAAATAAAATTATAGATTCAGTTGTTATATCTTGTAAATATTAGAGATTTTGTTATTATATCAAATATTACTTACCCGGCGATCGCAGTATAGTGTTAAAATGCATAGAGAACGATGCTGCCCATTCTCTAGTAAGTCCCTTAGTCGCCTTTTACGACACCCACGGGAAGAAATAAGATGGTGCTATTCATAACGTCCGACACCACACGGTACCCGTAAAACATTGAAATACCGTAACATACCGTATGTTTTCCGATGGCAATAAAAAGTCGAACCTCTCGTGTTATTTACTCGACCCATGCTCGACCGGGCCGCGGGACTCAGCCTTTTTCATTTCCGTAAGATACATGGAGGTTTGTTATAATGGACATAAGTTATTGGCTTATTAAATTAAATAATAGAAAGATGTAACTGAACGGGTAACAAATAATAATTATTAGATTCAAATCTTGTTTAGATGGTTAATTGTTGTTTAAATAAGAATGTAGGTATGCACCCTGAACACGAATTTGAAGAAGGTTTTGAACTACTACATGATTTTTTGATCAGCTTGAGCATGGAATAAGTAAGTACTTTTTAATAGCATGGAATTAGTAAGTACTTTATAGATTGTTAGTAGAGGGGGTAGAATTTCGACCAGTGGGCGACCACTAGTAATGATAGATTATTCGAATAAATATTTCAGTACTTAGCTTTTTAGGCTTCCGTACCAAAATGGTAAAAAGGAACCCTTATGGTGAGACTAAGTCTGTCTGTCTGTCTGTGTGTCACACCTGGATATCTCAAGAATTACTAATGCTATCAACTTGAAATTTAGAATAGTTTTAGATGACGTTTGCCCAACTATTTTGCAAACAAGAAAGAAATTAAAAAATATATATTTTTTTTGCAAAAGGGACTGAAAGGGGGTCTTAAAAATTGAAAGTGTACTGGGGCGTGTGGGGTATCATAATATGAAAGAACGCTGTTTGAACATTCGCAAACATATGTACATGTACCGCATCGCTGCCAACAGGAAAAGTGCCCAAAAGGCTGGCAGCATTGCCACGTTGTATGGCGATGCTGATTCTCCCAAAAAATAGACCAGCCCATTATTCTGAGTATTTTTTTATAATTAATTTATTGGAATAGACATAGGGCAACCGAGAATTCGTCTGCCGATTCCCTTTTTCGATTAAAATACTTAAGTTAATTTTCCATTATATTTTTTTCCGTTTGAATTGCACATTGAAAAAAAAATCAATGCCGTAGGATAAGAGGAAGTAGTTTTAATTCAGCTTGCAAGATTTAACCCATACATACTAACAAGTCAATTTAAATAAAAGCTTGTAAAAGTATATTTTCTTTATGAACAAAAAGCTAAAAACGATTATGAAAAAGTATAAGGAAATGTCATGTAAGCCGCCAGTAACAAAAACAAACAAACAAATAAATTAAATCAGAGCAATTATCACAAAAATGTTCGAATAAATCACATAAAAAATCTAATTTACCCTTGCTACGACCCAACTCCTTTTCGCCTCATTTATACTGCCCAAATGACCGTAAAATTAACATATGTTTATTGTCTTCACAAATGATTACGTCACAGTTTCAGTAGGAGTACAAAACAACTAGGAGAATAAGTTAACTAATTTAATCCTACCGAAAAGCTTTGAGATATCTGTGCCTAATGCATGCACAGCGGATATACCCCTTCGAGCCTCGCGCTGACTAGCAAGTCTACTTGAACATTAACTTGACTATTTTCTTTTTGCGAAAGTCTTGTGTGGGTCGGTCAGTTGCAATGTTAAAAGAGAATGGATAGTAGCAGGAGGCGGTAGGACAGAAAAAAATTTTAAAGTGATTTTTGTTGTTATCGGTAAAGATACAATATTAATTGAAAATATAAAACTTACAGTACATTAAAATTGAATTTTTACACGGTATCAGCAAAATGCTGGGAAATAGTAATTCTTCTTCATTATTGATTAAAGTTAATTATTGGTTCATAAAATTTAAGAATCAACTAATTATCTTTTCTATGTTATAATAAAACAGACGCGTTTCACACAGACATCAACGTTTAACTAACATTTAGAAAACTAAATAAAATAAGTAATATTCAATTGTTTACAGATAAAAGTTTTAAAAGCGCGCTTGCGCTTGAAACTCATGGCAGTCGTAAAACCAAATCACGCGCCGAAAAAAACACTACTCGCCTTTACAACTCTCTCACCGTTCAAACGCAGCACGGACCGGCCCTTGCGGGCAGTACTCCCTAGCTGTGGGCAGTACACCCTCAAAACAACCTTGAATAGCAAAAAACATTATAACTACCCCTCTCCAACAATCGAAAACCAACCCTAAAGTTGGAAACGTAAGGTAGGCTTTTCGGTGCGTTGTGTTTTGTGGGCAGTAGATACAGGGGGCCGTCAGATCGACCCATGGCTACTATACAACGATTGTGTAGTTTTGATTTCTATTTCGTATGTTTGACTTGGAAATATTTGCCGAATTTCAGTTATTGGGTAGCTCCTTTATGAATTAAGTATGAGAGTAACTTGAAACTTAAATTAAGTATAGGCTGGTTTGTTTTTAAAGGTATCGAGTTAGCGAAGTTAATGTTCGTAGAGTAAACATTTAGTTTGTGTTGTTTATGAATGCAGAGTTTATATAGTTAACAAAGTTTAAGTTTTATGTTATTTTTCTGTTAAGACAATATGTATAAACTGTTCTTGTTATTTTAATAAAAGATAATAGTGTTATTTGAATCAAATCAAAACTTATATACAAGTACCCTTCAATTAACCTTACCTTTAATTAAAAACTGTGTGTCCACACACTTCTCTATAATATGTATTTATTATTCTAGCGTATGGTACTCGTGGGTTGCAGCTGAAAATCAGCGTCTGGTGGTACACCTTGTGTCGTCATCTGACATTATGCTGAGCTGAAGCCCTTTTGGCGTTATAATAATTGTTTTCCGTTTTTGTAGTTATAATGTGTATTTTTGCTGTAATGCCAACAACCGAATTTTCGTTATTTTAATTTAAAAAAAAAACAACTATAAAGTATTTTTATTGGAAAATTAACAACACCGCTAATGACACTTTACCGTGAATTAAAAAAAAACACGTATATTTTCTGTATACTATTTACAGTAGGATAGGATTCCATTCTTGAAATGAATTGAAACTAAAAATACTAGACGTCAAACCAAGCCGTCCTGACACATATCACTAAATTACACTTGCATGAAACTAAAATTGCTTTGTATTTCACCCTTTTTTCAAAACGTGACAGCGACAGTGTTTACACGTAGCCAGTAGCTTGAAGAAATGCCCCCTCACGTGTTCACGTTAACTTGGCTACATTTTTTGGACTTGGCGCAGGTTACAAGGAAAAGTTTACCATAATTTTTCCTCTAAATACATTTTTAGACGTTTGTTACTCCAACTGCCGATAAAACACATCTTTGTTACCTACTTTAAAAAAGTATGGTTAAATAATAATAAAGAATAATAAAATATAAATATATAATATAAATAGAATAGTTAAATAATAATAAAAGTTAAAATAATAAAGAACAATGGCGAACCGATGCTTTTAAAGCAATAACTTAAACAAGATTGTACACCAATTTCTTGGTGAGCCTAAAATGAAAAGAAACACCTTTTCATTACGAACATTTCTGTATATAACCTCTTGAACACTTAAAAACTTTGGTACACAGCAATATTTAACGAACTATTTAACGAACTATTTAACGAACTATTTAACGAACTATTTAATTAGCCACTCAATATAATAATAAGTATAGGCTTTAGATATCTTGAAGACAACCTTTAGGTTCCGAGCTCCATGAGAATTAACCTAGCAACTATGCGACACCCCAAACGTCATGTTTTCATTAAAAAACCCGTACTTTTTACAATAACTGTCAAATGAGATACTTTTAAACTTCATGACTACACTGATACAAAAATCATATGGGGCAAATCACATACTTTCACACATTCAATGTTTAGTATTTTAAAATCGACTATAGAATCTTATTAATATTTGAAAATCATGACTAAAGTTATTCGTTAGGAAAGACTCCTTATTAACCTTAATAATATTATACTTGGGTTATTTATACCTTTTGATAAGCTGCTTCGGGATACAGTCACTGTCGATATGGCATAGGTAGTAAGAATCAAATCAAAACAGAGTCCTCTCTCGGGTATCTACATACCTATATCAGCCTGCCTCTCCAGCTGACCATTTTCCTAATTAGTTTCATGAAACACCGAATTTAAAAAGTTACAAGCATTTTTAATGCTTTTTAGGGTTCCGTACCTAAAGGGTAAAACAGGAACCCTATTACTGTCTGTGTGTCTGTCCGTCTGTCACCAGGCTGTATCTCATGAACCGTGATAGTTAGACATTCACAGATGATGCATTTCTGTTGCCGCTATAACATCAAATACTAAAAAACAGAATAACATGCATATTTAAGGGGGCTTCCATACAACAAACGTGTTTTTTTTTGCTTGTTTTTGCTCGATATTGATAACGGCAACAGGTAGACGCTTGAAATATTCACAGAATCTTTAGTTATATATTCACTTTAAAAATAAATAATTAAATTAAAATAAAACAAATATTTAAGGGGGCTCAAATACAACAAACGTGATTTGTTGACGTTTTTATAGATAAAGGTACGGAACCCTTCGTGCGCGAGTCCGACTCATACTTGGCCGGTTTTTATATAGGTAGTGTAAGTTTACCATTTTTTTTAAAAGTTACATCATATTATGAGCTAACAGAGCTCATATTATGATGTAAACTCAAATTCAAAACATTTATTTCAAATAAACCAATTTCAGGCACTTTTGAATTGTCAAGGGATCGATCAGTCAGAAATTTAAACATTTGTATCTGTAACTTTTATGGTGTACATAATAAAGAGTATTCTATTCTAAGATGAAGCTAGTTGCCCATTCCCAGGCGTAATAGGTACCTATTGCGAAGAACGGGCAAGAAAAGAAACTCCACGGACACTCTTTAAATTAACATAATAGTTACAAAATATTGGTTACATCATATTGTTAAATATTTGTTTCAGAAGAAAAACCCAAAGGAGGTACAAAATTCACATAATATCTACTTCGCCACTTGCCGCTACCGCTCATGGCTTACGTCTCAGTCCTGTTGGGCCTCGGGCGCGTCCGTGACAGCGTGACGCGGGTCCGGCGCGGTCCGAAATAGATATTTCGCCGACTGTCGTCTTATTTGTGGCGTTACCCTTAGAATTATGTACATGACGCTCCGCTTTGGAGTTTTTTGTGGTATGCGGATGTGTTTTAGCGTTTTTGGGCGGTCGTTTGTTATTTTTTGGTGATCTGTGGGAATAACGAAGTCATACCTACAATTTCTTTAAGTTGATTTTGGTGATAGGTAATAATTAGCTTTTGTTTTTAATAACGTCAACTGGTCCTGGCCCCGTCATTTTGTTTCTATATAGAATACTTGAGAATTCTTGCATCGTTATTGATGGAGGTAAACTTTCTTTACCTACCTATTCATCATTAACATCATGATCTGGTCCTATAGAAGTCCACTTCGGACTGCTGAACAAATGCCTCAGAATGACCTCACAGAACTTTTTTGACAGGTTATCAACAAAGTTTATTTATTAACTAATGCCATTGGCCTTCTTCTTATCAACTTCAGCTGCTCGCATCTACTTCTGGGTTCACCAATAATCGTAGGCAAAAAAATCGAACTATTAATATAAATGTTTTCAAATTCGTTCACAGAACGACGAATTAAAATCTTATTAGAATGTGAAACAGCGCCATCTATTGTCGAGTAGCACGCAACAAGACTACATATTAACGAGGTATCGTCGCTACAGAGGGCGCTAGTTCGCTAGGTGGGAAAGCTTGTTGGAAAGTAGTTCGTGGCTATTGGCATGGAACTTGGAAATTCAGAGCTTGTTATGAAAATATAGACTTGTAGGATTAGAAATGCATTTGTTTCACGACTTAAACGAATTATAGTTAGTCCGTGTGTTGTTTTTGTGACCGTCGTATATTTTCGGTGGCAATTTTTTTTAATAATAAATATTAATTTCAGAAGAACACTTTTATGCTTTTAAATTACGTAATTTATTTAATTTCATAAGGAAGAGCAAACGGTAGCATTATACAAGCCACAACAAACTAATAACAAATATGCTACCTACTACGTTCTCCACAGATTACTCGAAGTACTCGTATCTAGCTAGACGTAATGTAAAGACGGATGTAAAATAAAATAAATTCAAATTTAAAATTAAAGAATACAGTAAGTAAGGAATAAAAGTATTTACAAATATAAGAGTATGGTAGAATGGCGTGCCATAAAAAAAAATCGTTTAAACAGTGTAATGTAGTACCATAAAATTAGTACCTA
This sequence comes from Tiliacea aurago, assembly GCA_948098905.1. Lineage (NCBI taxonomy): Eukaryota > Metazoa > Arthropoda > Insecta > Lepidoptera > Noctuidae > Tiliacea > Tiliacea aurago. Next base: position 18,945,015 of record OX402591.1, on the reverse strand, counting down.
TAACTTAAAAGTTTTTCAAAAATGTACCAACACTGTGTTTACACCAAAATCATATAATGTAACCTTGCACGCTAATTAGGTAATTCTCACAAGACAACCCTAAACCACCATCACCTATTTTCACTCGTCATTTTTCCAAGACTAAACACGTGAAGTATCAGAAACCTTATTTAAAAGTTAGTAGTGAAAGTACTCGACGCTGCCGGGTGAAAAATGCAGCGAAGTTGTAACGAAAAGGAAAGTGAAAGACTCCGTGAAGACTTTACAGCTTTTAAACCTTGTTTCAAGCGATTCAAAGTTGATGCAGCCGCTTTTTTGCCAAGCGGAATTGTATTAAAGAAACGTTTTTGGCAATTAAGCGCTGTTTGTTAGTTAGCGGTTTTGGTAGGGTTGTGTGAGTGGGTTTTGGTTAGTATGTTTGCGTATTGGATAGGTTTGGATATTTTTAGTCCAAGTGTCTAATTTGTGAATTGTCTTATTTGAATTCTCCATTTAATTCAGTCGAACGTTTTTAATTGGAAAATAATCTTTGTAACATACCTATTGGAATATTGTCTGAATTCTAATAAGAACCTATAGTGCTCCATACTCGGTATTAAATAAAAAAACCAGCCAAGTGCATGTCGGACCACGCACAATGAAGGATTCCGTAGTTGGGATGAATTTATCCCAAAACAAACTTAACGTTGTAGTTGAAAAACGTGTTCTCTCATACTCATATATACGCCACAGTCAATTTTCTAACTGCAAATGTAGGTTTGTTATCGCATTTTTTATGTGTTAGAACTACAAATTAACGGTTTTCGGACTTTTTCCTTTACTTGTCCTGTGAGACCTTGCCTCTTGCCAAATTTCAAGATTTTAAGTCAACAGGACGTACCCTATATGTATTGATTTACTTGCGAGTATCAAAATTTGTCACATAAATGGCCTTATTTTTTTATGCGTTGAATTAGAAGCTTGATTTTTTTAGAATTCCAAGGACCCGTTGACTTACGTATTTGATATTAATTTCAAGTTGATACCTACACGCGTTCCTGAGAAAAACGGGCTTGACAGACTGACAGACAGACATACAGACAGACGGACAACGAAGTGATCCTATAAGGGTTCCGTTTTATCCTCCTGAGGTACGGAACCCCAAAAATAAAAAAAACTCTATTTTGTTGTTGTGTCTCTGTTTGTTTTGTTTTATCGAATTTTACTTTTGCTGTTTATATTAGTTTTATATTCCACGACGTAATTTTTATTTAAACTTGCTAATTTTAGGTATTTTTATATTATGTACTTTTAATAGGTACTTTTATAGTTTAAATACGTTTATCATGCGGTGCTATCCTGTAAGAAATTGTTCCACTTACCTTAGATTATGGGAGGTGTTACTTCAACTATTTACAGTGTAAACAATTGTTGGCTGGGCAATAAAGGCAAATAAATAAATAATAACATCAACGCCTCTGAACTAAATGGGATAACGATAAAAAAAGCGAAAATCTTGATATAAGGTTAATTTGATGGAACTGCTTTTAGAAACATCGAACTCAGAAATCACTTTGTAAATGATGGCTGAAGTCTTCGTACCTATTTCTTATGTGGTTTCAAGGAAGAGAAATATTGATAGAGCTTTGATTTTAATCATTACGATCAGTGATTCTGGTTTATGATATTCTTATTACGTAAATTGCCAGACGTCTTGCAAACAATGCAAAGGATACAAAGTACAATCACATAAAAAAAAACTTACAATACTGAATAATATAGCAAAAAAAAACCTTAAAAAGAAATTATACAAGCACTTTCGGTTATAGGACATTTGACTTATCATTCGAATAATTAAATTAAATAATTTAACACTTTTATTTTCTTAATATATTAAACTCAATTCATTTTATCATTCTATTTTAAACTATTCTCTTATAACCCTATTTTTTTGTTTTATTTTTTATTAATTAATTCAGACAAATAATGGCAAATAATGAAAATCAAGTTAATGCTTGGTTACTGTATTGTATTATTGTTAATTCAAACTTTTTTTTATTAGCTTGTAAATTGTTAATAATAGCATGTATATTGTTTTTTTTTTTGTATTCTTAATTTTAATTATGTATTCAGAGCATGGTGTACTGGATAATGTGTGAGCTGTGGTTACCTGTAATTGAGTTTGCATTACAGGATAATGTATATTAGACAAGTTTTTATTATTGTAAAAGATAATAGTAATGTATCTCGTTGGTAATTCTTTACTACTCGCCTTAAATAAATAAATAATAATATTTTCTAAATAGCCACGCTATAGGCAAGACTTGGCAATTTCCCGCTAAAAACTCGTTTATGTGCAGTTAAAATGGGCGGTGGCTGGAACGCTGTGGGGCCCATATCCGGCGGCGGCCGATTGAGTTACAGATATGATTGATCAACCGCTCCCGTGATTGAGGAATGGAGGCGCGATGAGCGTGTTATCGTGTTAGTGAAACGGTAGTGTGTAATGCAATGTTGATGTCATCGGTCGCTGCATCACCTTGTCCGAATAGGGATTAGTTCCTTTTCCGTTTTTATTTATACGGAAACTAACTACCAGATACCTACCTTATACAGAATATATGTGAAACCAGCTTATATACCCGCGGCTTCACCAGCGTGGAGGTCGGAAATTATCCCACAAGAACATACCTACTACCGGGATAAAAATGTATACTGTATGATAACCTATTTTATGGTCTACATGTGTGCCAAATTTCATCAAAGTTCGGCCGTTAAAGCATGTAAAGATAACAGACATAGTTACTTTCACATCACATCGCATCACATCACATCACACTTTAAAAGTTTGTATGTGTTTGTTACTTCTTCACGCTCAAACCGCTGAACCAATTTTGATAAAATTTTGTATGGAGGTAGCTGATACCCTGGATTAACATATAGGCTACTTTTTATCCTGATATTCTCAAGGAATCGAGACTTACGCGGGTGAAACTGCGGGGCGCAGCTAGTTTATAATATTACTAGCTTTTACCCGTGGTTTCACCCAAATAAGTCATGATTCTGAAGAAATATCGAGATAAAAAGTATTCTATGTCCTAATCCAAGTCATGGTCTACTCATGTGTCAAATTTCATCAAAATCCTTTTAGCCGTTTTAGCGTGAAAGCATAACAAACAAATTCACTTTCACATGTATAATATTAGTTAGGATATTGCCCAGTAACTGGGTTGTGGAGGTCAGATAGGCAGTCGCTCCATGTAAAATACTGGTATTCAGCAGCATACGGTTAGACTGGAAGCTGACCCCAACATCATCATCATCATTTCAGCCGAAAGACGTCAACAATACCGGCCCCAACATAGTTGGAAAAAGGTTTGGCAGATGATGAGTTAGGATATTAATAAGGAGTATGTCTCTTTTTTTTTTTTTCTTTTAAAACACGTTGCCCCACACTAGGAATTTCTCCTGTATTGTGGGTGCGTTAACAAACATATAAACTCACATACACAAACAGCCGGACCCGGAACAACTACTTGTAGGTCATACAAATATTTTTTCCGTGCGGGAATCGAACCCGCGACACGCAGCGTAGTAGTCAATCGCATAACCACTGCGCCAACCATGTCTTCAATGTGCCAGGTAACTTAATTGGATTTTTTTAGACGGAGATGAAGGCGCAAAAAATATTACGTAAGTATTATCTTTTGTAACCACACACCAAATCAAAGACACACAAGCAAGTAGCTTTATTGTAGATTTTTTTTTTCGAATGTGGTTTAAATTTTTTAAATGTATGTTTGTTGCTGAGACAGATTTAACACACAGTGGCTTCAGTAGCTGTAGCAGTAGCAGTAGTTGTTTAATACGCAGCAGTACCCTATATAAATACTCTTAGTACATACAGTCCATCAATGCCTGGTTGCGGCCAAGGCATGTATAGTGCTTTTCTCAAATAATGCGCGGAAATTCAAACAAAGTAAATTATTTATAAATTCCAGATTCAATGACAAACGATAATTTTTCACGCGCCAATGTGTTCATTTGTTTTTTTTTTCAATAAACAGCTTTCTATTTGCAAGCCAGTTCGAAATTTAAATAAAACCTTTTATAAGTTACCTCCTTGGTTGCCATGTTACGGAGTAAAAGATCGTTTCATTTTTAAATTACACGATAGAAATGAGTTTACTATGACTGTCATTTATTTGGCCGCTAAACCACGCTCTTATGTATTTGGCCAGTACAGCAATTTCGATTTATCTCGTAGAAGGTTGTCAAAATAATGCTCGAATTTCCAAGCATGTTTGACAAAAATATTTTGTTAGTTAAATACGGGAATTATCGATCACTCTATGTCCAATTTATTTGTCTATTGTGAAATTATTTCTATTTAGTCTATACTTATTAGAAAAGGATGTAATATTCTTAAAACATCTCATTTAGTTTCTTTCTTGTAGGATAAAGATACGAGCAGGTAGATAGATAGAATACACTTTATTTTGTACACCATAAAAATTACTGATATAAATGTAGAAATTTTACAAACCATTGACACAATGAGCGGTCTTACCGCTAAACGCGATCTTTTACTGACATCCTTTGAATGGATTAAAGGGAGAAGGAGAGACAATACTGCGGTGTACCATTACAACAATATAAACAATACAATAACGCGCGTTGTGTAGGGCCACATTAAAAAAAAAAAAATACATACATACATAAAGCATATACTTACATACAATTTATTATCGATATAAATAGGTAATAAAATCAATCACATGGGCATAAAGATTACGTCATAGGTACCTCACGTACCTATCATTTCTATTAAAAAATAAAGAAGATTCTATGAAAAATGTTCTTCTTAGAATATTACATAATTATATTTCCTAGGAAAGAGGACGGAAGGAATCAATTTACTATACTTTTCCTATGGTGGTCCTCATGCTAACGTATTAAAATAATGATACTAAGTTTTCTTCCGTATCCTGTACCTATAAGATAAGGTAAGATAATATTAATTTTAAAAAACATGAGTACAGTATGAAGGTCTTGTTGGTTACATGTTTTGCCATTTTTGGCTACAAAATTAGTTGCACTAGATGAGTTCGTACTTTTACTCGTCGAGGCAATTCAGCTGTTAGACAACCCAAATATAGTGCGACGACTAAAACGAACAAAACCCTTTGAGTTAGTGTAGTGTAAAAAGTGTAGACATAATAGTGACAATGACACACACACACACATATACACATGAGCAAAGTGTTTTTATTATTATATCAGACTCTAAGAAAGTGGAACGGACTTGTAAAGTGAAGTGCAATATACACTATTCTAAGTTTTAAAATAATTCATCATACCAGCCGAAAGAGGTCCACTGCTTAACATAGGCCTCCCCCAAAATGGGGGGGGGTTGCCATTATCGCCACGCGTGGCAGGCGGGTTGGCTATCGCATTATGGTGTTAAAATGCATAAAGAACGCTGCTGCCCATTGTCTAGTAAGTCCCTTAGTCGCCTTTTACTATACCCACGGGAAGAAATGGGATGATGCTATTCTTTACGTCCAGCACCACACGGAGCTGCACGGAGCACCGTTTAAAATAATTACCACGTTCAAAGATATAAGAATTAGATTATAAAAACCTGGTTCTTTTTAAATAACTTTTATTAAAATTACGTAACATCACGCCTGCGATTCCCCGCAGGGATAAGCAGAGGTGTGCCTTAGAAAGTACACCCACGTTACGGCAGTTAGGTTTTAGTCCCATGTAATAAGGGGCGAGCCTATTGCCATCAACCGGGCACAAATCCAGACTCCAGGCTGCTACGGAGAAATTCCTAATATAAAAACCCAATTACACTTTGTCCGACCTGGGAATCGAACCCAGGATCTCATACTTAGCAGTAGCGCTCGCGATTGAATTATTCAAATGTCAATAATTTTTTTTTTTACTTTCATGAATGATACGTCATGTTCATTGGATACATGAAGTTGGCTGCTGTTGTAAGACGATTAAAATGCCACGGTGTGATGTTAATATAAGTCTGAATCCCCAACTCGTCTTAAGGGGGATGCGCTAAGGTAGCCCGTGAAATTCAAATTTTCTTAAGTTTTTTTGCAATTTGCAGATCATTAACAGGTTGTAAGATCAGAAATGAAGTTATCCGGAAGAGAACCGGAGTTACCGACATAGCCTGCAGAGTAAGCAAGCTGAAGTGGCAGTGGGCTGGCCATGTTTGTCGAAGGACCGATGGTCGGTGGAGCAGACAAGTCCTGGAGTGGAGACCGCGTATCGGCAAGCGTAGTGTGGGACGCCCCCCAGCTAGATGGACCGACGACCTTAAAAAGGTGGCTGGGACAGACTGGATGCGGAAGGCGGAGGACAGGGTGTTGTGGCACAGCCTGGGAGAGGCCTATGTCCAGCAGTGGACTGCTATAGGCTGAGTTGATTGAACAGGTTGTATGTTGATATAAATATCATTATTTCTGAAAAAATCATTCAGTAGAATTTTTTCAACTTAGAGAGTTGTAATGCAGGCAGGCGGGTTGGCGATCGTAGTATGGTGTTAAAATGCATAGAAAACGCTGCTGCCCATTCGCTAGTAATTAGTCCCTTAGTCGTGTTTTACGACACCCACGGGAAGAAATGGGTTAGTGCTATTATTTACGTCCGGCACCACACGGACCAGCATTCAACCTGTTAATGACCTGCAAATTGCAAAAAATGTAAGAACATTTTGAATTTCGCGGGCTACTTTAGCGCATCGCCCTTAAGCAAGCGCATGGTGATCAAAGGTCGTGCCTTCTCCGTATGCCTTTGCTCAACAGTGGGACAATAATAATCTGGTATTATTATTAAGGTTAAGTCCATGATTCTAGAATTCATAACGTTCAGTAATCTCTAATACCAATTAACTACTTCGATAGTATAAAATAAACAACGTTCACATACCCAAGATTTGACCGCAGCATCGTAACTCGATCTCGTAGCTGATCCGCCTACGCCGTAGCCCGTAGCCCTTATGCTACGAGTCTACGAACTTTGTTATTAAGTCGCGTATTGAAACAAAACGTGAGTAAGGAAATTGAAAACGCCTATTTTAACTGAATTCTAGTCCGGTTATTGGGAGGTTGTACTTGTAACCTTCGCTTTGAAAATATTTACAAATATTATCAGTCTCGTTTGCTACCCTTTAAAATGATGTAGGAGTGGTTTGAGATAAATTGATTTTATTTATTTATTTAACAGTTTATGCACACATATATAAACAGACAAGAATTTAATTTTTTAATTTATTTATTTTAATTTTAAATAGAACGGCCGAAGCCAATTACACTATTTAAACATAACATTTATATAACACAGTCATGCATTCTTCTCACAGAAATTCAAACATTCTGACAGTATCACCTTCCATTCATTCGCAAACATATCAAGATCTGTGTTGTAGTTCAGGAGAGTGTTAATAGCGGCTAATGTCCGAGGAATAGGTGACTTGGAATGTGCAACAGTACGGCAAGTTGGAGCAGCCAGTAAGCGGTGTTTTCTGCCACGACAGTAATTGTCTGGGACAAATAGATTGCAGATTTCATTATGCAGATCAGGAACATCTATAATCCCCCTAAGAATTTTAAATATTACAGTCATCTGATCGCGCGACCGTCTTACTTCTAGAGAATGAAAACTTAAGTAAATCAAGAAGAAAGGAACATAAAAATACGTACAAAGGTGATGCTTATTTCTTAAGAAATCTCTTCCAGCATACCTGCGACAGGAAAGTAGACAAAGAGGTGTAGACAACGTGTGTAAGAGTAGAAGAGAAAAAAAAAACACATACAATTAAAAAAAAATACTATTTACTAATTTAAATAAAAACAAATAAGAGAATATACTTACAAACATACTTCTAAAATAAATATCACAAAAATATATACAGGGTTATTCTTAAAACGTCAATAACCTCTTAAGGGGTCATTGTACTCATCATTATGAAAACTTTTACTATGGGACAACACCTGAAAACGCGAAAAAAAATCAGCTGTTCCCTACATTTCAACGAATTATTCGAACATAAATGTAGGGAACAGCTGGTTTTGTTGTGCGATTTCAGTTTTGGTCCCGTAATAAAAGTTGTTCATAAGGATGAGTACAATGACCCCTTAAGAGGTTATTGACGTTTTAAAAAATAACCCTGTGTAATAAATAATAATAATTTAAATACTAATTAGTTTTTTTCGTTCTTCACGGCGCGGCGCTTTAGCAGTGCAATTTGTTACTATGTACTAATGTGAGGTTGATTGTAGTTTGTTTAAGAGTCGTTTCTTAAAACCTACCAAAAACAATGGAAACGATTGTTAAGAAACGAAAGAATACTTTAAGCTGCTTCCATGTCCAATCATAAAAATAAGTACCTACTCCTAATACTTTGACCATTTCACTCTATGAGAAAATTATCATTACCCCCGAAAAATTGCAGTCAGATACACTTATATTACTCAGTAAGTTGACACGGAAGCAGCTGAAAGTATGCTTTAGTTTTTTTTAACAGTCGTTTCAATTGCGATAGGTAGGTTTTAGGTCAAACTTACCATGCTCTAAGTTAAAAATGCACTCAACAAGTACACTAGCCATGTCAATTAAAATATACAATAAATTACCAGAAATAATTAAACTAAAATTTAATATATTCACTAATAAATTAAAACAAATTCTAATAAATAAACGCTATTATAATATAAATGAATATTTAAATGACAAATTTTAAATTACATAAATTCATAATACTACTACTATATTGCAATAATTAGAATCAATAGTATGTAATTAAATTTAATAATAATAATTCGATATATTATACAATTTGCAATGACCTTACAGGGTGCATGTCTCAATACTGTGTCATGAAATTTTAATGCATGCCTACTAACCAGTGTTTTACATGTTAGCAAATAAATAAATAAATAATAATTACAATATTTATTATAACAACTAAGTAGTCAAATACAAGCCTCTTCCTCTCTCCTACTTCTGCTGTGCCCGACAGGGTCCACAATGATCATATTTTGTAAAACCTACTACCAAGTTCACATGTGGAAGCAATAAAAATTGAGTATTGAGTAGGTTGTACTAAAATCGTTAAAAACACACCACACAGACAAAAAACAAGACTAAAATATGCACAAAACTGTGTGCGTCTGTCCATAGCGTCCTACAGACGAGTTTTCTTTGTAACAAGTAAGTAGTTGGTATCTCATTATTCCTGCTCTCTCGTGTGTAAGTCTAGCGGTACACTTTCAACTTGACTATTCTGCTGAGAAATATCTTTCAACAATGTTTTTGGTACATTTTAGTTGCGTTTTGAATGTTTTGTTGTTGTATATAGGGGTTGTGGGGTCTGTTAAGATTTGGGAAGGAATTAAATAATTTTATTTTTTTATTTTTGGGGTTCCGTACCTCAAAAGGAAAAAAGGAACCCTTATAGGATCTCTCGTGTGTCTGTCTGTCCGTCTGTCACAGCTGATGTGCTTCGAATCTACTGGACCGATTAAGTTGAAATTTGGTACACATATGAACTTCTATGACCCAAACACGGACGTGTTACGTAAATAAATTGATTTTGAATATGGAAGTCACTTTTGGGGGCAAATTAGAAATTTAAAAAAAAAAGTTTTTCGGACTGTACCGTGTGACATATCAAATGAAAGGGCTTGTTTTAAGGATTAAACATATTTTTTTTATAATTTAAAAATACATGCTTTTGAAATTATTTTAGAAAATAGATGAAAAATTACCATCCCCCCCCCCCCTTATCCCCGAAACTACTGAGCCTAATTTTTTTATAAAAATACAGAAAAAAGTTCTTTACTTAAAGATTACAGGAAAATCTATAAGAAGTCTGTAATATTAAAATAACATGGTAACTTACTCAATATTGTGCGTACAAAATTACATTTGCAGTTGGAATGCATGGGGATCATGTTTTTCAATTATAATGTTAAATTTGTTCTTGAGATAAATTCATCCCAACTACGGAACCCTTCATTGTGCGTGGTCCGACTCGCACTTGGCCGGTTTTTACATTGGCGTATAATTTAAGGTCAGTCTGCCATTCGAGCATTCTCAAAGTTCATCGCGCATAAAATAGTCCCTTTGATACCTATAGGTATAGAGGTATCTAGTAAAACAAAACCGAGGTTTATAATTATATTTTTGGTGTTGACAGTAACATCAAAGGGTTGGACAAGTTGATCACTCCAGTTGGTCATCTGTAGAACAACAGGGGTGACCAACTTGCTAAGCTTGGAAATAACATGAGTTAAATCGGAATTCCGTTTTTTTGTCCGTTTGGTGCCGGACGTAAAGAATAGCACCATCCCATTTCTTCCCGTGGGTGGCGTAAAAGGCGACTAAGGGACTTACTAGAGAATGGGCAGCAGCGTTCTCTATGCATTTTAACACCATGCTGCGATTACCAACCCGCCTGCCAAGCGTGGCGATTATTGCAACCCCCTCCCCCCCTTTGGGGGAGGCCTATGTCCAGCAGTAGATGACTTTCGGCTGAAATGTTGAAATTGGAATTCAGCAATACGAAGCAGAATTTTAATGATAGGTACTTCAGCTTTGGAAGAGCCTATTGAAAAAAAAATGTACTATTCAAAAGTTGCACCATAAAAAATACAAACACTGTTTCTGAGGGAATCAAATTCCTCCTCCAGCAATGAGGCAATTTCAAATTCAAATATCTTTTATTGCCATAGGCAAGTAAGATCTTAACGTCACATACATACAAATGCATGTTTTACACCCAAAAGTTCGACATTTGTATTGTAACACAGACAATAGTCCCTTCCGTTCTGTAGACGGGGGTGGAGACAGGGACGGAACGTTGTGCGACAGAGATGTGAGATAATGGACATTAATGGCGTCATAGGCTTTGTCAAAAGTAATGCATAGTTTTGGGATACTTTGCTATATATAAGGGATCTGCAAGCTGTTATTCGGACTTGCAATCTTGTGATCAGTGGGGAGGTGTATGCAAAGGGGAGATGTTTAGTTCGTTAAGAGCGTTTACGACGTACGGCATTTCATACAAACTTTCAAGCCCATGTTCTTCGAAATGACTGCACCGATTTTAATGAAACTTCACACGCATAAGCAGGATACAAAGGTCTAAAAAGTTACTTAAGAACATTTTCGATTTTCCATAGAAACAGAAATTTCCAGTTATCTGTTTTTAAATAAGACATTTCGAAAATGTTCTTAACTAACGTTTTAGACCTTTGTATCCTGCTTATGCGTAAGTTTCATTAAAATCGGTTTAGCCATGTCGAAAAACAAGAGCTTGAAAGTTTGTATGAAACGCCGTACGTAGTAAACGCTTGAATAGTTTTCACATTATCTGCAACATAATATTTGCATCTGTTATGGTCGGCTTTCAGTGGTTCTTATTCTGCCTGCATTATTATTGCCACTGCTTTTATTTATTTAACAGATTATATAAACAAACAAGAAAAAAGGAACAGAGATTAAATGTGTACAAAGGTGATGCTCATTTCTAAAGAAATCTTTTCCAGCATACCTGTGATAGGAAAGTAGACAAAGAGATGTAGACAACGTGTGTTAGAGTACCTATTATTCATTTCTATAGCTATTCTCTTTATTTTTATTTTGCTAAAGACGCTGACAACACTGCGCCACGCACGCACGCACGCACGCTGCGCTGCGGTCACTGTCAGACTACATACAAAAGAAAGAGAAGCGCGATGACACATCACTTGTAATATATTATATTGCAAAATATGAAGCAATTATCTAATATACTCAAAAATGAGTTGAGTAATCGAAAATAAAAAACAACCAAGTTCTGCATACAAATAAGACGTTCAACGACGAAACGTCAGAAGCCAGGTGCACGGTTCCAATTGGTCGTTTCCTATGGAGAAGAGCCGACAAGAAACTCCACGGTTACTCTTTAAAAAAAAAATTGGCTTTTACAATATTTTCAAAGTATGAGAGGACAGCGTAGGCCCGTCAAAAATACCAGGTACTTAACAAAATAGAAAATGGTCTACAGATCTACAGTATATTAAGCCTACAACGTCCTCACATTAACAAAAAACTATATAAAATATGATTAAAATAATTAAAGTTAGAGCCTTGTTGAAATAAAAAAATATCGATTATATCAAGGAAGTATGTAAAAAATAAATAACATAAACATCGCAACTTGGGAGCAGTTAATAGATATTTACATATTTTTGCCGTTAATGAGGTAAGTACCAGGGAAGCCACATGTGCAGAAGGAATTAATGCCAAACTTCCTTGTCTTCAACGTAGTCTTAAAGGGTTAAAGGGTTAGTTTACCGTTAATTAGTCTGTTTTTTTTTTCTAAACGTGTTTTGGTAAAATCCAAGTCCTGAGAAATATGTTCAAGAATAACATATTTTTTCCGCTACCACAAACTGTATAGATTTGGGTTTTTTTTTTGTTTAAGACAAGCCTGCTTTGTCATTTGGCTCTTGTCAGCGCCTTAAGCCAAGTTTTATAATGTTGCTTTTACATTTCTTCGAATTATGCGAGGTTCATTAGCGAATGCTTGTAAGGTTAAAGCTACTAGGCTATGGATACCGGACGATAGTTGACGTAACCGCATCAAAATCTATTGTGTAAGTAATCTAAAAAATCTGAGCGGTCGCACAGATACAATCGAAAAGTGACTTTGTTATATACCTACTATGAGTCAATATTAATCTACGCTAAGGAATTTATTTAAGAGAGCTACTGCTCTCTTAAAAAAGAATAGCCATAATTACAATAAACTCAGTGTTGTGTTAGCCTTGACTTCATGCCACTACTCTATTTCTAGAGTACGAACTAAGTACGAGAATACCACTGCCTTCTAAACCTGCATAAAACAACAACAAAAAAAAACACCAAAACCACACTCTTAACGAATACAAAATCCCTTACCGCCAACTCATATGAATTTTCCTTAACAAATAAAATCATTTGCAAGAAGCTGCATAAAGGTGCGCCCACACTACGTATACTAATACTATAAATAGTCTTGTCTCGACATGATTAATGTAGGGTGTGCGCGTGATGGAGGTGTTATGCGAACATAATTTTATACCCGTTGAAGAAAACTTGAGTGATGGAGGCAACCCTACGCTGGTCTGCTTCTTATGAATGTGTTGTTTTAATTAATTTGTTTGGGGTGAAAAGCGTTTTTTTTATTTGTAACTTTTGGCCCACTTTTATCGAAAATGCTGTTATTTTTTATTTTCAAGAGTGAGTGTTAAGTACTGTCAACAAATTGACATTGACAGTGCATTTATGTCGTAGCAGTAATGATGATTTTTGTTCTATTCTGTTCTATTTTTCTCTGTGGCAATGGTGCCGATGTCGACAATTCTGCCAATGTCAATGTGGAGCAAGATACTTCTGATGTTCGGTTGACAGTGTAGCGGCATCAACATCGCCACATACGAACTACGCGTCACACTGACGTCACGCAAAATCCTGCATCGCGCAATTAGAGTTTACCGCGCGACTAGCATATATACAACGTCCCGACATCAACCGTCGGGCAGTTGCCCACCAGACACGACACCCGTCTGGTCGGAGGATCCTCCCTTTTCTATAGAGGATGAGTGAACTTTACACCCTGTTCCTCATACCACCAAAACAGTACCAGAAAAAATGCAATTACCTAATATTGATTTTTTATAAGCTGGGTTCATGATTCATTTATCTTGCCTGAATTGGTTTAAGAGTAACTAATGTCACTAGTTAAAAGTCGCGTAATTTAGCCGAGCTCAGTTCAGGGCACAGTTTTCTCCTGCAAGAAGCGCATCTGCCGGACAATGTAGGTCTGCAAGTGTGGGCCCGCATTTTTGTCATTGAAAACAAATTAAATTGAATCCAAAGTAGTTAAGTCAAAACCCAATTTCAAATGCGCGATTCTGTATTTAAAAGTTTTTCAAAGGCATCCTTAAGCACTAATTGTGTTGGTACGAGTAGCTACCGCAGTGACAAGTTTTTGCACACCAATCGATCACAACATCGTTAACCAAAAAACGATCATCACATAAAGCAAGTACTATAGTAACAGCACAATCAACGACAATACATAAAAGCGTCACATAAGTGCGGATTAATTAACAAAAAGCCCCCTTCAGATTGCGGGAGGGGGCGGTGTTCCGGCCGCTCAATGATTAACGACCGACCGTTCCGGCCGCGTATCGCATGATTAATACGTAACTACGCATTGTGCGTTTGTTCGCGTATGTGTGGTGTGGGCGTACCTTTATGTGTTGGGTGAAAAATGTGGTGTTATGTGTTATGTGCGCGGATTTGTGGTCGTTAATTTGTTTGTGGTGTGAGGTGACCATGGAGTCTTCACTATATGCCTCGGCACTGCACTATGGCCCAAGAAGAATAAGGCGCTACATGAATATGAATTATTTTGGCGCGTGGCCAAAATCTGAACTATTGCCGCCATTTTGTTTTTAAAGTGTAACATATTTCCTCTAGTTTTCTGTGGGAGTGATTTCGTGAAAAGGGACGGAAGTGTGTAACAGGAAGTCACAGCTTGAGCTTGGAATAAGTCACTTTTTAATAGCATGGAATTACTAAGTACTTTATGATAGCATGGAATTAGTGTAGGTACTCATAGAATTAGTAAGTACTATATAGATTGAAAGTAGTGGGGGTCGAATTTAAACCAGTGGGCGACCACAAGTAATGAATAATTATTTCAGTATTTAGCTTTTTAAAATTTTGAGGTTAATTTCTGTCGCTGCTCAGTTGGTTATTACCAAGGTGAGATGTCAGATGTTACACATCATATGGGACAACTGTAAGGCTCGCTCGTTTTTTTTTTTCAAAACTTTTTACATAACAATTGCGCAAATATTTACCATCAGACCTCCTATCAACGTCATTCGCGCGCCAAAAGATACTTGTAGCAGTGTAAATTACTTTTTCAATACACTTCCTCGAAAACTGGTTCATATCGCACTACGATTAGATTCATAATGCAATGTAATTCACACGCGTGCGATTTTTTATTTTCCAACACGTGTGCGGGAATAAAAATTGCCTCAGATAACTTATACCTATACTTAGTCCAAATTGGTTCAATGCCTCTATTCACACCGTCTCGCGCCAGAGACGGTCCTCTCTATTCGGAGGTGATTTTTTTTAAAATCTCGGCAAAGATGCGCCTTGACGTCGTTAATATTTTTGTAATATTTAAATAATGTTTATAAATAAAACTACCATGATTATTACAATAAAAAAACGTGTATGAACAAATTAACATTTATTTGTGTTCTAAACTCAAAGATATTTGAATTTTCTATTTTTCATATTAGGCTATTTATCGGCTTTATGCCTTTGCTTTTCTTTCAACCTGGCGAAAGCAAAGCGCGGAAAAAAAAGGAAAATGAAATCATAGTTTCCTAATAGGTAATTCATGACAAAAATATTTTTCGTTATTTTTTATTTTATTTCTTCAAAAGTGTATTGAAAAACGTCGTTTGATACACGTGGACATTTGTTATTGCAATTATCGGCTCAATAACAACCTCGCCTACGGCTCGGGTGTTAATTCCGCCTCGAATGCAATAACAAACATTCTCCACTTGCATCAAAATGTACTATTGCAAGACTTGACTGGAAAATGTGGACAAGAATACTGTCATTTCCATAAATAACAAAAGCTTGTAAAACCATGACAATCGTCGGTCCTTGATGGAACGTCATTGTCACCCGGGACGCTAAAAGAACTTCCCAAGTAAAACAAAAGAATTTGTTTGTATTTTCTCATCATTCTTTCAGCCGAAAGACGTCCACTGCTGGACATAGGCCTCCCCCAAAAGGAGGGGGGGCGGGGTGCCATAATCGCCACGCATAGCAGGCGCGTTGGCGATCGCAGTATGGTGTTAAAATGCATAGGGAACGCTGCTGCCCATTCTCTAGTAAGTCCCTTAGTCGCCACCCACGGGAAGAAATAGGATGGTGCTATTCTTTACGTCCGGCACCACACGGAGAATATCCGCACGAGTTGATCGATCAGGTTAAGCTACGCTTGCCACGGATGGGTGACCATCATATCACACTAATATTATAAAGGCGAAAGTTTGTGAGTGTGTGTGTGTATGTGTTTGTTACTTCTTCACGCTCAAACGGCTATACGAGTATGACATCTTCCACCCTCGCGGATCAAAATGCTTACCATAGCCCATATTACATGGCAGTGAAAATGTTCAACAAATTACCGGAACAAATTAAAGAAGAAACCAAATTCAATAAATGATAAATGATTTTATTTCTGTAAGTAGGTTTGTACAAACACTTTTACACGTCAATCATATTTTAAAAACTAGATGAGGTCGGCGTTTCCTATCTGACTACTCTGAGAAGAAAGGCCGAAACAAAATCAGAGGTCACAGTCTCTTTTAAAGTCCAGACATAATCTTGGTCAGATCATGTGAAGACCATGTAGATTGGTGTCTGAAATGGTCTTTTGAGGAAAGAACCACACAAGTTGAGTGGACCTGACACAAAAGTGCACGCATTTGTCAGTAATCGTGCAGCTCTACTCAGAATTTAAGGAATAAATTTAACACAAAATTAAAAGAATATCTGACACAAACATGCTTTTACTCGGTACGCAGAATACCTAGAATAAAATATTTAGTAAATTATGATAGCTAGATAAATAATTACATATTATCTCATTAATTAAATAATTACTTATTACCTAAGTCACAAAAATAAAATGCAGATTTTTTGTTTGGGGTCTATGACTTTTTTTTTTCTTTTTGTTTTCCTTAACCTTGTTTAGATATTGATACCCATCACGTCTGTAAAGTTTGCACAAAACATATTTTTAAATAGATATCCCCTTCACTGCGGTTGACGACCTCAAAAAAAAATCATCAAATTAATTATTTTTTAATTTTTTCGTTTTTAGATATCGATATCCATCATGGCTGCGGAGTTTCGCTAGCTAATTTAATTTGACCCTGTATTTATTTTTCTCTTCACAAATGTACAGCAGTATTGCGTAAAACTAGCTTAAGGATAAGTTTACATTTGTGAGAGACTTGTGCTTGAAACAGGCATTGCAAGCAACGCCTGTGGTACAGTCATGAGCACTAATATGTAAACACTTAGCAAAATTCAAAACCGATTTTGTCGTGGAATAACGATTGCAACTGTGAGAAAAGATCTATTTCATAATAGTTTGGGTTCCAAAATACTATGTTCATAGTAAAATAAAATTACAATCAATATAATTGGAGAAAATCACTTTTAAAAGTTGCTAAATATATAAATATTAGTGATCATGACTGTACTTGTACAGCCATGATCACTAATATTTATATATTAGTGATCATGACGCTTCACGTGACACAAAGTCACCAGGAGCCCATCAGGACGCTTCATAACGTACAAGCATTTTTTTTTGGATTCTTTTATGAGACTGAAGAGAATTTACAATATTAGAAAGATTTTTTTCTTTCTAATATTGTAAATTCTCTTCAAATACAAATAAGATAAAAAACAACGTAACGTAATTAATATGTTCCTTCTCTATTTGAGAAGAGGCTTTTCTCTGCGTTGGAAGAACAACAGGCCGATATTAAAATATTACAACTGAGCCTGCACCCCAATTGCGTAAAATACTTTCCATGTCAATCCGAATGGTTTTGAAGTAAATTCATAATACATCGCTTCATATGTTTGAAAAATTCGTCTGCTCGACAATGTAAAAAACGCAATGAATGTTGTTGAATTGTCAAAATGTGTTGCGATTTGAAAGAAAAGAAAGAAAGTACGTTTTTTTGCGATAAAAAATGACACCAAAAAAAAACCAAGTTGGGGCACAATATGCGTTACATCCACGCAAAACGGCCATCGCTCAGCATAGTGCTGTGAGCATAAGCGAGACAGAGCCTAGTGTTGGTTTTCAGCGACAGCCATCGTTGTCGTGATGACGTCGACTGGTGCAACATAAAATGGGATACAAAATTAAAAAGAAAAAAATATAATAAAATGATTGAGTGAGTGATCTTGTGAAGGAATCCGATGGATGCGGGAAACACAGAACCGGTCGAAGTGGCGGTGCTTGGGACAGGCCTATGTTCAGCAGTAGACGTCTTTTGGCTGAAATGATGAGTCAGTGAGTGAGTGAGTGAGAGAGTGAGTGAGGATGTGTGTGTATTGTGAGTATGTTAAGCAATTAGCCCGCTGATCAAAGATCGAACTTTGGTATTAGACTAGAATATTCTAAGACAAAAGGGCTAATGACGTAAGTACTCCCTAAAGGTCATATTTGTATTTGTGTGCACAAATAGACGGTTTATCGTTAACAAACAATATTGCCTTCCGATAGTTGCCTGTTGTGAACTGTGTAGAATTAGTACTTAGTACCAACAGTGTGGGTTTAATAGATTTCAAAAATCATAGTAAAGATATGTACCGGTTTAGAAAAGGAAAAATAATCTTTGAGTAGGTGTACCTAAGTAATATTTTCCTCAAGCTGAATATAATCGGATGTATATAAACTTTTTTTTTTTTTAATAAATTAAAATTTATAATATTTGTGATATTCGCATGAATTTAACGGTGAAGACAAAAATGCTAAGCAATTTATTGGTAGTGCGTTACGGTTTACGGTTACGGTTTTTTTTAAAAGTAAAAATCGTTTATTTTAACTTTAAAATTATAATATTGAGATAGCGTTGGTCCCAAACTAGGCAACTAGACATATATAAATGATATACAGAAAGGTTTGATCAAAACTAAGGCTGTGGACCATCATATACCATCAAATTGTACAACTTTCCATGTGACTAACATCGTCTTAACGAAAAAAACAATTATTAACTGTACCAAATGAATGATGGCATTCAAATAAGAAGTTGTAGGTACTTCTTCATTTTATATATATTTTTTTTAAATAACTAATGTCGTTTGTAAATCAATTAAAATATTTATTTATTATTTATTTAACAGTTTATGTACACACATAGATACAGACAAGAAAAAAGGAACAGAAAAATACGTACAAAGGTGATGCACACATGTTAAAAACAAACAGAAAAAAAAACATATTTTTATTGCATGAAATAAAAGGCTTTTTTATTTTTATTTTTATTTTCTTCATTAATTTGTTGTTGTGTATTATATTGCCAAAACTTATTTTGAATGAATGTAATTTATTTTTGATAAATGAATATAATTTAATTTGGTTTATTTTACTGTAATATTATTGATTAGTTTGTTTTTATTTTTATTATTAATTTATTTGATTTTATTATTATTAACGTATTTGATTTGAAGATTATCATTATGTCTAATAGGCAAACTATGTAAGTACTGTGCACACTTTTAAGTGACAAGTTCGCTGTAGCAATTATATAATATGATTAAATTCTCTGTTAATGTTTTTATAAATTAGTCGTTAAAATAAAAATACAAATCCTCAATACCTACTCGTCCTAAATTTTTCTGACAATACTATAAAAATATTTTTTATTCTGTTAGTAGTTTTGTACAAACAGTAAAAAAAATATTTTTTTAAATAGATGAGGCCTACGTTTCCTATCTGTCTACTCTGAACTCCGAAGAAACAGCGAAACAAATTCAGGTCAAAGTATCCTTCCTTCAAAGTAAACTCAGGTCAAAGTCCAGACATTGTCTTGGTCAGAACATTTGCCGACCATGCAGATTAGCGTCTGAGATGGTCGATTAACGCACAGAACAATTTTTGTATTGCCGATAAGTAGTTAATTGTACCGAGTCTAATTTCTTGTAGTATCTACATGCAATATGTTTTTTTTAATAAACCAACAATAAATAACAAATCGTCAACAACAAAAAAATAACACAATAAAATAAATTAAAAAGTCCCACCCATTTCCCAGCTAAAACTCCTATAAAATGAAACTACTAGGTACAGAAAATGTGAATGCCAGTCTACGATTGCACCCCTAATTCGTTCACATACCTCTCTAGGTGCCGGGGGGGACCTCCCCCTCCCTCCAGGAATTTCGGCCTTCCACATTCCGCCTGGTCATTCTTGGAGTCATAATTTCTAGCTCCACATGACATGGTATGTGGAACAATTGTTTTTGTTGGAGCTTCTTATTCTGCGGTATGCGTTGAGCGCTTTTTGTTTTTAACCGACTGCGAAAAAGGAGCAGGTTATGTCTTTGATGCGTTTTTATTTTTATGTATGGTTTAGACATTAGAGGATTTCCGTCATTATTTCGCGTGGTTATTTGAGATGCATTTTAACATTACATTTATACAACTTCTTTACAAACAAGATAAGTCCAAATAAATTATTCCTTTCAAGTCATAACATTATTTTTTTGTTTCAGGATCTAGTCAGTTGGACTGAAGACTTGCCTGTAGCTGGATGCAGCAGATAAAGAACCAAGCTGGTGAACTGAACCGAGCTATAAGAGGACAATCTTTGATGAGTTTGTGTCATGAAAGGGCGTTCATAATTTGATATGCCTAAGCTTGCCGATTTTATTGAATAAATTATCAAACAACAAACATAAAGGTAAAAAACAAAACAGTAGGTACGCCATTTGAAATACGATTAGACATTTAAATAAACCTTATTTTCAGTCCAACCGATTTTGACTTCTATTCCGTAGGCATAATGGCATTAAAAGAAAAAACGTGGTTACAAATACAACCAGCTGTTTATTACAGCTGCCATTTGTTTTGCCACCAACGCAGTAGAAGTTAAAATCGGTTGAACGGAGTGTAAAAAAGATTTATTTAAATTTGTAATCTTATTTCAAATGGAGTACTTATAGTTAGAATAATTCTCTGTTAGTTGGAACATGTACTTTCTCAATACTGATCCAATAAGATGACGAATCTTATCAGAATTTGATCACTCTATTTACTTATAATAATAATACCGTTTATTTCAGGCGACACAGGCCCATAGAAAAATATACCTACATATGGTAATATACACGAAACTTGTGTTAACACAAGCTTAGCCTTTTTATTAATAAAAAGGCTCGATTCAAGTTAAATGTCAAAACGGGCCTATTCTTTTTTGACAAGTATAGTAGCAATCATCATCAACATCATCATTTCAGCCGAAAGAAGTCCACTGCTGGACATAGGCCTCCCTTAAAGGGGGGGTTTGCCATAATCGCCACGCTTGGCAGGCGGGTTGGCGATCGCAGTAAAAGAAAAAAAAAAGAAAGAAAGAAAAATTGTTTATTCTGCACAAACAAAACGCACATTTCAACAAATATAAACATAATTAAAATACACACATACAAAGTAGCCAAAACCCTCGTATCCAATACACTAAAAATTTTGACAATCATTTCCATTGGTTGCGATTGGTTGATGTTAGGGCCAGGGACCAAAGACAATTTATATTGCGTTTACTAATAGATTATAATGTCTATCTATCTAATCTGTTGTTGTAGTACTGGCAAACCCAAAATGACAACAAAGTCAACATTCAACGAACAAACAAACTTGAATCAAAACAAAAACAAAATGCCGATTGCCGAGTGGAAAAACAACTACTTTTATACCAAACAAACTATAATATGAACAATTACAATAACCGTGCGTCGTATCTAAAAGTCGTGTTAATTAAAATGCATAGAGAACGCTGCTGCCCATTCTCTAGTAAATCGCTTAGTCGTATAGTAGCAATCGTGACTCTTTATTTTAAAACAAAACAGTCTAATTATAAGGTTTCAATTTGAACATACTTTACGTCCCGATGTTAACTGCCACTACCATTTTCCGGCTCCAAAAAGCATCAACTTTCAAAAACTTGTGCCAAAACTGACCAATAAGCCAGGCCGTTACCATAACGGCGTGGCGCAAAGAGGTCGAGCGGGGTAGTTTCAACCCCCGCCTGCTAATATTACGGCGCTCATGGAATTTTGATGATCACTATTTCGCATGGTCATTGCCGTTTTCACAATTTCAGTTCTACCCCTACTCGTGTCTGGTTAGTGTGGAGTGGGCTTGCCTTAAAATTGAAGAAAAACTAGAAAGAAGAAGAAAGAAAGAAAGAAAGAAAATACGTTTATTTGCGGTGAACATCATCATTTCAGCCGAAAGACGTCCACCACTGGACATAGGCCTCCTCCAAAATTTGGGGGGGTTGCCGTAATCGCCACGCTTGGCAGGCGGGTTGGCGATCGCAGTATGGTGTTAAAATGCATAGAAAACGCTGCTGCCCATGCTCTAGTAAGTCCCTTAGTCACCTTTTTCGACACCCACGGGAAGATATTATTATAGAGTGGTGCTATTGTTTACGTCCGGCAGCACACGAAACATGGCAAATAAAAAAAAAACTATGAAGTGCTTTTTAGAAAACCAAAAGTGAGTAGCTTGGTTGAGAGCGGTGTGTCTATCGTCAACGCGAGCATGGTCAAAAAGCGTGTTGTTTCATCCAACGCAAGTGAGAACTACTAACAAGCAAGGGAGAACGCGATAACATTGAACGAAAAATAGTGTGAAAAACTTGTTCCAGGAAATACGTGTTTTTGAGTAAGCCTTACAAGTTTGTGAAATAAATGTTTTGCATTTACAATCTCTATTACATGTGCAAGGTTTCTTTGAAGATTTTTCTTTACTTTTACAATATATGAGTACATTATGAACAGCCAAAATTCAGGTAAAGTTTGTGCAAACATGCAGATTTTTGCAGGCTTATACTGTATTTGTTTCTTTAAATTTGTATTTTTTGAATTCATAGGAATCTAGATATAGTGCACAAGATACATATTACTTCAAAAATTTCAAAGAAAGATGTGTTATAACGCCATAATCACGTACAAGTGTTTCTATGTATGACGGGTTGGCCGCTCTTAACGGCTAATTTTGAAATCGTTAACCAATTTCGCAATCTATGTTTCGGTCCCTACTCTCTATTGGGCATCTTTTACAACTCAATATGCATATTCTTAAGTAGGTATATTGTAATAGCTACTTTTGCACAAATTTGAAATACATTATCATTCTTTCCATTTATCACATACTTAGCTCTAAGTCACAGTTGAAAGACACCCATCGTTTTTCCAATCATGTTCAGCTGAGAAAAAGGTCATTCCACCGGCCCCCTTCTATTATCGGACATCTAGACGCACTGCAGGTTACCATCCCTTCCTTGTCCTTGTCATTTCCAAATGTCTTTTATAATGCGCACAGCAAAAGAGTGGAACTCTCTGCCTGCTTCTGTGTTTCCGAACGCATACGACCCTAATCTCTTCAAAGTGAGAGTGCACAGGCTTCTTCTGGGTAAGCTCACTACATCGTCGACTTTGTCTCTGTCACCTCTGACCTAAACTAAGGTCAAGAGCAAACCCATCCTAAATAAAAAAAAAAATATGTATGTAGATAGATATTTTGTAACTTATTTACCTATTTCGTTGTTAAAAGTCCGTCTCCACACTTCTTAAATAAAGATATGCGCAGAATGTGGATGTACACTTGATATTTTACGCGACTCGTTTTAAGAGGCATTAACACTCAGATGAATAATTGTGTTTTGTAATTATATACTGTATCCTAGATACATGTGAAACGGAAGTACTTTTACGTGCATCTTTAAAGTTTTCTTCATAAATCCGGTACTTTTTAGGGTGTCGTACCTCAAAAGGAAAAAAGGAACCCGGATCACTCGTGTGTCTGTCTGTCTGTCTGTCCGTCTGTCACAGGTCACAGCTGATTTGCTCCGAATCTACTGGACCGATTAAGTTGAAATTTGGTACACATATGAACTTCCACATATGACCCAAACACGAACGTGTTTCGTAAATACATTAATTTTGATTATGGGGGGAAAAATAGAAAATTAAAAAAAAAAATACTGACTGTACCGTGTGACATATCGAATGAAAGGACTTGTTTTAAGGATTTCGTATATATTTTTTTTATAATTTTAAAATACATACTACACACACACATACACATTACATACATACATTTTGAAATTATTTAAGAAAATAGATGAAAAATGGCCATTCCCCCCTCCCCCCTTATCTCCGAAACTACTGAGCATAAAATTTTGTTAAAAATACAGAAAATAGTTCTTTACTTATAGATTACAGGAAAATCTATAAGAAGTCTGTGATCTTAAAATAACATGGTAAATTACTCAATATTGTGCGTACAAGCTTACATTTGCAGTTGGAATGTATGGGGATCATGTTTTTAAACTACAATGTTAAGTTTGTTCTTGGAATAAATTCATCCCAACTACGGAACCCTTCATTGTGCGTGTTCCGACACGCACTTGGCCGGTTTTTTAGGAGTATAGTTCCTTAACTGGTACAGTTTTGTAAGCACAATTCATATTTTTGGAACGAAGCTCTTTAACGCGACGTGCGGTCTGAGTTGACTGGTAGAAATCGTCACGTAACGAAAAAGGGTTATGCCCCTTCCATGTGACTGTCTCTTTCACTCTCTCTGTCTCTTTCTATTATATTATATGTCGGAGCGTCAGGATTTACTCAGTTAGATTCGGACATCATGAAGTTGGGTTTCGTGCAATGAAAACACACTGGGTGCGATACACAGCGTTTAATGAAATTTCAAATTGACACAATCACTACACATTTTAACTTCCATAATAACCGAGCATATCGAATCGAGTACAGTTCCGCGACGTCTTAACTCCGATGCGATCAGACCAGACACTGAATCTTGAATGTCCTCCTCGCCATCGGCTCAAAACATCACGACTCTGTAGAAGCGCGCCAATGGTGTGGGTAGATGACGTCATGTCGCCAGTAGCCACGCGCTTGCGACTCGTTTCTTGCCCGTACTAATGACCGGATCTGACATATACAAGTGTGTGTGTGTCTGCGAGTATTGAGATTCGAGCAGACGAGCATTGTGCGTGGCCGGTGAACTGAACTTCGCTCCTGACGGAGGTACCCCAACCGCACACGTTTTTTTTTAAATTCATGGTTTTAGCCTGATTTTCTAGTCTCAGTTTAGGTAAAACGGGTAAAGTGTTTTTATTTTTATTCAATATTATGTTAAATTTCAGGCATAGGAAAATATAATTAATTAAGATAAACTTGCGTAACTTCAAAAACGCAACTATAACCGAATTACAAAAATAATGAAGAATTGCCAGAAGTCACTGGCAGTCCTTTATTTATTTCCTGCAAATTATTTAGCTTACTCGCCAAAATTTCTGAAATTCTCTCAAAGAGCATTAAGTTTTCGCATTGTCGGGGAGCAAACAGAACGGCGGTAACATTCGGCCAGACTAATTACATTAAAATCACCAGCAGCGCCGTACTAAATCACTGTACCTATTATGTACTTGCCGAGGTCTCATCCGCGTTGCCGTCCGTATACCCGCCACGGACAAATGTATAAATATTCTAAATATACTGAAATTTCGACTCCTTAAAATAACTTAACATTTACTCAAAATATCTCATTCAAATTCCGACTATGCCTCGTTGAAAGAAAGTTCGATTTTATTTGCTCGAAACGAGGCGTTGTACCATTTTAGGGTTAAGGCACACAGTCCTTACAATCCTTTCTGTTAAACTATTCTCTTTGAATAATTGCCGCATGGACCTGAAGGGTTAGAGCGTATTCATGCTCTGTCCCACCATTGTGGTTAGGGTCTACGGATCTTACGTGTGTGTGTCTGTGTGACTGTCTGAACTGGACAATGTGCATACATGCTCATTGGTCGGTAAATGTCTAGTGAAATGATTAATTGGGTACGACTCGACAAAAATGTTTATGTATTTTTAATGGTATTTGTGAAGAGTGTTTTGTTGTGGTTAACGTTTTTTCAGTAATTTAATATGAATATTTTTAACGACTTTAGTTTTTGCGACAAGTTCATGTATATTCTTTATCTCCAAAAGACTATTGAATCACTAGTTGACCCTATCGTTATATTTTAGGTTCAAGTAATTTTCGAACTAGTTTTATACGTTTATTGAAAATCTTAATCTCGTATTGTATATGAAGATAAAATTCTGTCAGCATACAAGAAAACTTTAAACTAAAATGTTATAATTGTGAAAATGTGTTAAAAAATAAGAAATCATTAAATTTCGTAGGTATTGAAATATCAATGGTGGCCTAAAATATACACATTACATATATCACCTATGCGCGCCTTAGATTTTGTGTTCTAAAAGTATGACAGTAAATCACTCGGATAGGTACTTAGATTATTCAGTAGTAAATTGAGATTTTAATAAACTTGTGGCGGTATCTGCATTGCCACATGCGATCACACTGACGTCACGCAAAATCCTGCATCGCGCAAGCAGAGTTTACCGCGCGACTTGGTTATACTACGTCCCGACATCAAACGTCGGGCAGTTGCGTACCAGACACAACACCCATCATTCTGGTCGGAGGATCCTCCCTTTTCTTTAGAAGATGAGTGAACTTTACACCCTGTTCCTCATATATCTATAAACTGAAAATCGTAATATTTCTAACATTGAACCATGCATTGTGTCCAAACACCAAAAAAAGAAGTCAACCCCTACAGCTTACCTCACCTCCATATTACTCGAACTTTCTTAAAACTCTAAAGCCAAATTTTCCTTACCTTACTATTAACAGTTGTATTAGAGTCACGTCCAAGCCAAAACTACCCTCTGTTAAATGGGACTTGAGTAATAATTATAACAAATGTTGGCAACTTTGTTTTGGCTAGAGCAGTATGGCCGCAAGCATCGGTACTTCGAAACTGTCTTTGAGATATGGCAGATTAATTTGTACGGATACTATTGTGATTAAGGAGATATAGGATGATTTATAGATCTGGTATTGTTTGTAATTTTTGGGGTAACTATAAGCGAAACTTTGTCAACATACGTCAAAATTCAAAAGTCAAATTGTTTATTTCAAATAGGCCCATAGAAGGCACTTTTGAACGTCAATATTTACAAAAAAATTGAATTGATTCTAGTCGCCCCTTCCAAAAGGTAGTTTCGTATGGAGAAGAATGGGCAAGAAACTCCATCATTACTCTTTTAAAATCTTGTACAATATTTTTTATAGGTACATTAATTATATAATTATAATACGTGAAGACGATGCCTAGAATAAAATTACTATACCACAATAGGTAATAAAAAGAGTTAAGAATGAAGCAATAACAGATAGATTAATTATGTGATAGATAGTGATCCAATTATCAGAGACCATGGTGCTCACATATTTACAAAAATTAAAAAAAAAAAAAAATATGCGGCTTCCTAAAAAATAACAATATCAGTGAGTTAAGGTAATCACAGAATTTAAAATAAATGTCATAAAAATAATAAATTAAACAATTAAAATAGCAGCCTGTTTGATTTTGTCTAGACTCTAAATTGTCTTAAGGACCTGGACCAGCATGTTTCCAAGCATTCTAATCTTGGATATAATCCTCTAATTTGTAATATGCTTGTTTACAAAGAGTTCTTTTAATATGAGTTTTAATCATCATCAGTTTGTGAGGTATGAATATGGATGGCTATAGGAGTGGGGGAAGACTAAAGACACAATGGACGGATGGACTGTTGTGAGGTATGAATATGGATGGCTATAGGAGTGGGGGAAGACTAAAGACACAATGGACGGATGAACTGTTGTGAGGTATGAATATGGATGGCTATAGGGGTGGGGGAAGACTAAAGACACAATGGACGGATGGACTGTTGTGAGGTATGAATATGGATGGCTATAGGAGTGGGGGAAGACTAAAGACACAATGGACGGATGGACTGTTGTGAGGTATGAATATGGATGGCTATAGGGGTGGGGGAAGACTAAAGACACAATGGACGGATGGACTGTTGTGAGGTATGAATATGGATGGCTATAGGGGTGGGGGAAGACTAAAGACACAATGGACGGATGGACTATGTGAAAGATAGTATGGCTAAAAAGGGGGTGACTACCAAAATGATGAATAATAGAGAAGTTTGTAAGAAAAAGACAAATATTGCGCCGACCCCAAATAAATTGGAATAATGGTAGGAAAATGATGATGATAACAATTCAATTCAATTAATTTATTTCAAATAAATAAATTACATTATTTTTTTTTTACTTTGCCCCACACTAGGTGGGGGGGAAATATAATATAGGTATATATATATCCAATAATATAGAATATCCCCTCCTGTATTGTGGGTGCGTTTACAAACATTTAAACTCACATACACAAGCAGCCAGACCCGGAACAACTACTTGTAGGTCATACAAATATTTGTTCCGTGCAGGAATCGAACCCGCAACACACAGCGCAGCAGTTAAACGCTTAACCACTGCGCCAACCGTGCCATCGAATTGTTAGTAGTTATTGTCAAAAATCAAAATCAAAAATATTTTTATTTCACATAACCCTACATGGGCACCTTTGAAACGTCAGAAGCTAGGTGCAGTATGAGAGGACAGCGTAGGCCCGTCAAAAGTACCAGGTACTTAACAAAATAGAAAATGGTCTACAGATCTACAGTCTATTAAGCCTACATAGTCCTCACATTAACAAAAAAACTAAAATTGTAATCATCCATACATGTTTTTTTTTATAATTTGATAAGAATACATGTTCCGTGTGCCGGACGTAAAGAATAGCACCACCCTATTTCTTCCCGTGGGTGATGTAAAAGCCAGCGGATAACATGAAAGAAGGTTCAGTCTGCCGATGTCCACTAGCCCTTACGGTCACACGTCAGGTGACTATTCTATCATTTATCATATAGAAAAAGAAGATTCTCGCAACTGAATTATTTTATTTCACGGTATGGTATTCCGTGGATGGGTGACCATCTTTACATACTCCTCCGTGCCTCGGAAAGCACGATAAGACGTCCCGGCTGTCGTTCGTGACAGTGACTTTGACAGTCGTTAGGAGTCGTCAGAAACCCAAAGTCAAAGACAAATTATTTATTTCAAATAGGCACATATGAGGCACTTTTGAACGTCAAAATTTACAAAAAAAAAAATAGAGTTGATTCTAGTTACCCAAAAAGTCTGACAACCAGTCTTACCAAGGGGTATCGTATTACCCAGTTAATGAGTTGTGGAGGTCAGATAGGCAGTCGCTCCATGTAAAATACTGGTATTCTGCTGCATCCGGTTAGACTAGAAGCCGACCCTAACATTGTTGGGGAAAAGGCTTGGCATATTGATTGGTATGTTATTGCTTTTAACTATGTGACTACTTAACCGTGTCATGCCGGACGTAAAGAATACCACTACCCGATTTCTTCCCGTGGGTGTCGAAAAAAAAAAAGAAAAAAAAAGGCGACTAAGGGACTTACTAGAGAATGGGCAGCAGCGTTCTCTACGGATTTTAACACCATACTGCGATCGCCAACCCGCCTGCCAAACGTGGCGATTATGGCAACCCCCCTCCCTTTTGGGGGAGGCCTATGTCCAGGAGTGGACGTCTTTCAACTGATGATGTTGATGTGACTACTTATAATATGATATAACACAAAATTGCACCACAAATTTTATTCTATCCCTATGACCCAGTACCAACCCTTCACTTGCATCCTCATAGAAAATTTGACCTAAGGTAATTTTCAATAGATATATACATGAGATGAATCTGGACCGGTTCAATCTGGACAAAGGTTATGATCTCAATTTAACTGTATGGTTTTTTGAGGTCAGGTGTCATGAGGGGATGCTGTGTCACAATGATGCAAGTCAAGGGTTAAAGGTGAAAATGGGATAAAACGGTAAAAATAGAGGATTGGT
The DNA here is from genome assembly GCA_948098905.1 of Tiliacea aurago. Taxonomy (NCBI): domain Eukaryota; kingdom Metazoa; phylum Arthropoda; class Insecta; order Lepidoptera; family Noctuidae; genus Tiliacea; species Tiliacea aurago. Next base: position 18,915,261 of record OX402591.1, on the reverse strand, counting down.
TACTTTTGTGATGGAGATCAGTACTTTAATAGTATAATCTGTTTCAATGTAAGGTTGAAGGTGAAATTGAGATGCAAGGGGTTTTTTACGTTCCTTTTTGGATGGGGTGATTTTTGAGTAATAAACAAGTAAGGGGTAAAATGATTAATAACAGGTAGCGATGAAAGGGTTGTGTGTCATAATGTTTGAAAGCGTTTTGTTACAAATGTTACGAATATATTTATAATGATAGATTTTAGAATTAGGTACATTACCATTTCATTTTATTTAACACTTTCAGGTTCAGTTGTTAGCAATAATCAAATTATATTACTTGACTTTCAAAATTAAAACACATTTATTAAAAAACGATTGTGAGTTTCTAATTCAATTTTGACAAACATTTTATAGACAATTTTATAACTGTTTATTATTTTGAATTTGAAGCATTTCTCGCATTACATAAATTTGAAGTTTAGCATACGAAGTCAATGTTCTGTCATTTAAATTCTGATCACTTAAATTATATAGCGCTGTGAAAACCTCTCCATATTTTTTTTCCAAAAGTCAAAGGTAATCTAACTATGCACTTTCACGATGGTCTAGTGGTTGCATGCGACTACTGCTGCGCATGCGGTCCTGGGTGCTACTCCCAGGTAGGGCAAGACGTTTTGGATTTTTCCATTAGGACCCCCGGCCCGCTTGATAGCAATAAGCTCGCCCCCTTTTACATGGAACTTAAACAGAACTGATGGCGAAATGTGGGTGTACTACAAGGTCTAACCCAACCCTTCGGGAATACAGGCGTGATATTATGGTATTTTTTAATATAACTGCGTATGTATATTGTACTGACCACTGCAATAATCAAAACGCGAACTCCAAAATCAATTCTGCCTTGACGGTGGTCGTTTGATCTCAGACATCGAGCCAGGCCAGTAATATCGAGCCAGGCTAGTAATATCGAGCCAGGCCAGTAATATTGAGGCAGGCCAGTAATATCCCAAGTCACTAATTGCAAAAAGAAAACAGGCTCCTCCTAACAGGTTATAAGTACGGGATAAAAATGTCTGGGTATTTTTCACCGGGTAATGGCGGGCTAGACCGTTTGACAGCCAGGGAGGGAGCCAGAAGGGAAATTCTTGGAGATTTTCAAGATAGGATAAGTTTTTGAAAATATATGTGAAACTTTTACAGATGCTTTGGATATATGCTGATTGTTGTGAGGAAAGGCACATCAAAAAGTGAAATAAAAAAGGTCACGACAGAAATATTTAGAATTAGGCAACACAAAGAATATTTTCACTCAAATCAATTTTCATCTTCTCAAAAAGCATTGTTATACAAATTCAACAAGTATCTCTAAGCACAAAATACATACAATAGGTATTACTTCCAATGATTCTAATTGGCTAACTAAAATGACCTACCTCGTTATCAAATTCCGTTATACTCAAACCCACCACAAAAACTTGATCGCGAATCAATAGAAACAAAACTAGAACTAAAGACCGCTAACCAAACCGAACACTTGTACCAACTTTCGAAACTCCAACAATCCATTCCCAAGTTCGGCCCTGCGCATTGGCCGAACGAACCCTTTGCCTCCCCCTCCCCGCACCGCGAACCGCCCGTCGCCTCCCTAGTTTCCGAATTAATTGCAATCAAAAGGAAGGACACGAGCGTAGTCCACCCCTAAGTTGGAGTGCCATGTTGAAAATTTGCCCGACAACTCTGTTTGTGTGCGAATTTTGTTTGCATGTGTTGCGTCGTCCACGTATCCATATTTGTGCACGCGTGTTTGTGCTTCCACGCAATGGCGTACCGACGACCGTTACTGTCTGGGGGTGTACTCCGAAGCGATAATCCGAAGTATCGGACGTTTCTTGACTTCCAAAGTTTCCTTTTTTGACTTTCAGTCCTTACCCGACTTCGTCACATTTTTTACTTTGACTTATCTCTTTGACTGTCGTTTTTTTTAGAAAGAAAGAATAAAGTTTATTTGGACACAGTTCATGAAACACAAAATACAAACAATAAAAAACAGTGAAAATAATGTTTAAACAACAAGGATATGTGCCTCACGGCTGCGCCAAAAAGGTTCCTTTCAGCATTAATGCCAGACAGATGCTGTCTGACGCTGGTTTTCTAATGAACTTTTAGGGACAAGTGACTGAAAGTACAACAGTTTCAACATACCAAACCAACCAACTTACCAAATACATATTTTTATACTTAATAGATTAAAATATATTATATATATAAATCAAACAAATATAATTACAAAACCAAAAATACAATAATAATAAAAACTATGATAAAAAAATATATATTTACGGAAATAAATAGTTAATTTTATCAACGTAGATCATAATGACATAACGAATCAAATTTTTCTTTTGCCATAGTTAGCCGTAGTCAGGAAACGGTCGAACATTCAGTCAATACTTTGGATTTATCTTCAGAGTAGACCTCCAGTATAGATTGAAATTCAATTTTAGTTGACAAGAAAAGTTTTGCTGCATGCTCCAAGTTTGAGTTTGTTTGAATATGAATTTAATGTTGCGTTAAAAGATAGAACAAGATACACGTTGCCGCCAAATTTTGCTTTTACATAGTCTAACTAAATAACCTTTATTTCTGTGGTAATCAAGAAAGCAATTTTTTTTAGCTTTAAGTAACACGGTTAAACCAATTACAATAATTAAAAGTACGCACATAATGTATAATATATATCAGCCTATGTATAATATGCCTTTAAAATTCAGGTAAAAACTCTTACAGTATTTCTTACATGCCAAGAAAATCTTCGTCCATTCATCCGCAAACAGATCGTTTGTTCAATTAGAATCCAAGAGATCATTAAGTGCGACCAGAGTGCGAGGTACTGAGGACTTAGCACGCGCAACGGTGCGACAAGGAGATACAGCAAACAGCATGTGGTTTCTGCCGCGGCAGTAATTGTCTGGGACAAAGAAACAAGCCAACAGAGCATGCAGGTCAATAGTGCCACGGAGCGTTTTGCAGGCTATGGTGAGCTGATCTCGTGCTCGCCTTACTTCTAATGAGTTATATCCAAGGCATCCCAATAGGAACTTACTATTTCTAGTAAAATTAAATTCGCACTTAAAAACTTTAAACAAAAATTAAATATTAGAGAATCATTAGCCCGAAAATCTGTAGAGACGTAGATATCGATAGTAACCGGACTCTACTCGAGCCATTAGCAAATATCCAGAAAGCATATACACTTCTCATACAGGATTCTGTGAAACTACATTAATATTTCAGACTCGGGCCAAGTTAGGGGTCCTTTCTAAACAGCCCTTGGTCTTCCAAAGTTATTCCAACTTTGTTCTCAAGTTTCGAAGCTTTTGGAGGGGGAGTGTAAAGATTACTTTGTGGAGGCACCTTATCTTAGTTTTGTGTTAGTTTGATAATGAAACTTGTTGTGTTAAAAAATTTAGCCGCAAGCTTGGAGGAAGGGTCGTTGTAGTGTTTCCGTGAATGGTCTTCTTTTTTTAAATGACTCAGAGTGCAAGGCACTGTCGCGTTTTACGGTTAATGCCTTGAATGGAGATTTTTGGTTTTGGTAATCACAATCATACATTGTAACATTGTGCATACAATTTCATTTCGTGTTGTTGTTTTTTTATATAACTTTGTACTACTTTGTGGACGTGGTTGTTATTATTAATTAAATCAGTCCGTTTATACCTACACTGGTTATGAAATATCAAACTTTCCATACAATATAGTTGCTCCGTTCTTATGTACAATTTATTAAACCTGATTTGGTTTCCGTACGTCATTTTCGGATGACCACTGAAAATCTTTTAATTTTGCTGATGATGCAGTGCTGTGGGTACCCCACAGCACAGCATCATGCTGAGTGGAAGCGTTCTTGTCACAGTCTTGACGTGCCAACAGCTGCCGACTATTTCTGTTTTGTGCTTGTGATTATAATGTGTAGATCTATTTGGTTACATTTTTCTGTTAATGTTACTTACTCGAGTTAATTATCTTTTTTCTATGCACATATTGTATGTGACAAATAAACTTATTTTTCTTCTTTTTTTTTCTGTCTTTTGCAAACATTTGGATATTTTTCTTAAAAGAATTAAATTAAAAAAATATATCGTCCATGAAAAATTTCTTCACCGTCATTAATTAGCACGCTGTACAACCACTTGATAATTTAAACTAGTTACCATTTAATACCACCACTGCACGTCAACGATAATTTATGTACAATACAATACATAAACAAAACTGTGTGTAATCTATGTTACGTAATAATAGAACATATTGTTGTACGATGTTATCTTTCTACTCGGTGAGCAGAGCTAACTGGTGATACCACTCGTAGGAGCCACTAGATTTGAGAGTAAGGGGGATATGAGGTGTGGAATTTCTAGGACATGTATATAAAAAAAATTATGTGTTGTAAAAAGCTTAAAGAAAGTGATATCATTTAGAATTTTTTGGTAACCTGTGGCGCAGCTTTGACATCCATTACCATGGGCTACGCACAATGAAGAGTTCCGTAGTTGGGATGAATTTATCCAAAGAAAATTGTAATTGAAAAACATGATCTCCCATACATTTCAACTGCAAATGTTAATTTTGTACGCATTTAAGACCATAGACTGCGTATAAGTTTTTGTGTACTCAATAAGTATAGAACTATTGTCTGTATTTTTTTCGGAAATAAGGAGGGACTGGCCAATTTTTACCCATTTTCATAGATAACTTTAAAACCATTTATTAAAAAAAAAACTTGGGACCCGACAGGGTATCAAGTATATTTTTCGAAAGTCACAGTAAGCCCTTTCATTTGATATGTCATACGGTACAGTGTGCAAATCTTGTTTTATTAATTTTCTTATTTGTCTCCCAAAAGTGACCCCCGTATTCAAAATTCATTTATTTACGTAACACGTCCGTATTTGGGTCATAGAAATTGATATGTGTACCAAATTTCAACTATATTGGGCTATTGATAGATTCGAAGCAAATTGGCTGTGACAGACGGACAGACAGACAGGCAGATACACGAGTGATCCTATAAAGGTTTCTTTTTCATTTAGACATACGAAACCTTAAAAAAACCTGTATATGTACGATTGCATGAGACAACTAAGCATATTATAGAAAATAAGTAGCTGCGCCCCGCGGTTTCACCCGCGTAAGTCTCGATCCCGTAGGAAAGCCACCCTTAAAAATAGATAGTAGCCGATTCTCAGACCTACTGAATATACATATAAAATTTTATAAAAATCGGTCAAGCCGTTTCGGAGGAGTATGGTAACTAACATTGTGACACGAGAATTTTATATATAAGATAAGGGTAATATAAAAGAATTGTAGGCTAACCTACTCGTATTAATACATAAAAATATGATATTATCCTGACGAAAATATCTGAAAAACGGGGCAGTCTTTGGGGTCTTTGAAGTAAAAACAGTATCCTAGCTCATGGAAAGTGTTCGGTGACGATGACGTGAGTTCCATGATTTTTGTTCACCCAAAAATGCTCAACGAGCCTAAAGAAGTTTTCACTTAAAAAAAAAACACCACCAAACATTCTAACTTGATATTAGAAGTATATATATACTTATATTCTCTTCAAAACACGACTGATGAAGAATAGTAACTGCAGGTAAAGGCTTCTACATACCGGGGCGACTTGTCGCGCGACGCGACACGACACAAAGGCACCGCTCCTCCCGCGACACGCGGGGCCTGTGTGCCGTGTCGCGTCGCGCGACAAGTCGCGCTGGTATTTAGAAGCCTTAATTGTAAAATTCATTGCGATCATTTTCTGACGCATCCTAAAACCCATCTATATCCTGGTTACCCTACCACTTAGGAATACGTGGTAAAGTCGAGGAGCCAACGAGATTTTGACCAATTTATAGCGTGCCAAGTGGAAAGATAAGCTAATACGGCTTAAACACGAGGGGTTTTGTATTGGAAAACTAATTTTGTATAAACTAAGAGCGAGGGAGCGCATTGGAGCGAGCTAATGTGACAGGTATGCAGTGTTTGTTGCGTTGATAGATGTTGATGGGTTATTATTAATAAGTGAAGTGTGGCTCTTGTTATTATTGAGAATGGAATGTGTTCTTACGTTTTAATTAGTGCTGGTTTAATTTAAGTTACCTTCTGATTCTATGCAATTTATTTTTGACTGACTACTAATTTTATTTTAGAAAAAAACCACACGGGCGGAGCCACGGGCCACAGCCAAGCCATAAAATTGCAAACAAGTGCACTCAACATGATGTCCAATTGCATTCATATTTTATCAAATATTTTTAGTACTTTTATCGGCCCTATTCGTGTCATTTTTCTTAAGTTTCGTTAGGTCCGCTTCGCTTGAGATCTTTTACATTAACTCACACATTGACTTATTATATTATTTAGTGTATTCCCGTTGTCCCCGTTCGCCATATTCCCGTCACGGGGACATCGGGACGTGATTAAATTTATTTCCCGTTGTCCCCTTATCGTACGAAGTAAACCTTTTTTAAATCGAAACAGCTAGGTTAGGTTAGGTTAGGTTAGAACTGTGACCACACAACGGCCAGTGACCAGAAACACACAGTGACCAGAAACATATTTTTGAATGTAAAACCAAACCACGGGGGCAACGGGAAGTATTTTTAAATATTTAATTGAAGTACCGCTGTCCCCGCAGAACGGGGACACGGCGAACGAGGACAACGGGAATACACGTACTTTTTTTTTAGGAAAACATACTTTTACGATATAACTATGTGAGCACCATGTATGTATCTCATAATTAAATTATTTTCCTTGCTTCTTTTTCAATTATTTTTATCTTTTGTGGTACTTATAGTAATTTTATTCTAGGTGCATCGTCATCACATATGATCATATAATTAATGTACTTACTTACTTAAACAAAATATTGTAAACATTTTTAAAAGAGTAACGGTGGAGTGTCTGGCCTATTCTTCTCCATACGAAACTACCTTGTGGAAGGGGCAACTAGAATCAATTCAATTTTTTTTGTAAATTTTGACGTTTAAAAGTGTCTCAAGTCAAAGTGAAATTTAACTTTGACTTTCACTCACGATAACGACATCTTTAAATTAAACGTACCATGTACCGTATTAAGAAATTCAACATATTAAACAGTATCACTGACAACCCTTTTACTGTATACTCATATATATTCAAATGATCATTTCAGTACCCTTTCCAAATGTCACTGTTCTTAGCATATCAAACGACAAATATCTACGAAATTAAACGGGACCTTTTCAACATACCTTCGTTTACATAGCGCATACTAATGACTTTGCTTGGACCTCGGAGGGTGACCAGCTAGGGACGAAAATTTCCTAAAGGGTTTACCCTAAAACGGGGGTTGAACGCGATAATTAATGCTTTAAAACGACTGTGTTTTAAGCTGGCGTAACAAACAATTTTAAACTTTGTGTGACAGAATATAAAGTTTAGTTTCAAGCGGTGTGGTCAAGCACATTCGGTTCAATTTTATAGTGTAGGGTGGCAAATAATAAGAGGTTTTGGGTACATGCAAAGTTTGTAGAGAGTTGTTGATGAATGACACTCGAAGGACCCATTGCCCTTCGAATGTTTTAAGTGGGTAGGATAAGAAATGTCGGATATTCAGTGAAATATTTCGAACATTCTAGGTAGTTGTTGTGTTTGTTTTGGTGATTTTGATAATAATTAACACGAGAAGTTGCAGTTATTCTCTTTTCGTTGTTGGTGTATTTGAAGTTTACGATATTTATTACTAGCTGCGTCCCGCTGTTTCACTCACATAAGTTTCGATCACGTGAGAATATCGGAATAAAAAGTATTCTATGTCCTAATACAAGTCATGTTCTACCAATCTGCTAAATTTCATTTAAATCCGTTCAGCCGTTTTAATGTGAAAGCGTAACAAACAAAGAAACAAATTCACTATAAACTACTCTCAATTACTAGCTGCGCCCCGCGGTATCACCCACATAAGTCTCGATTCCGTGGAAATATCGAAATAAAAAGTATTCTTTGTCATAACCCAGATCATGGTTTATCTATATGCCAAATTACATCCAAATCCGTTCAGGCATTTTAGCGTGAAAGTGTAATAAACAAACTCACTTTCGCATCACTCTAATATTAAAAAGGTGAAAGTTTTTGCGTATGTGTGTTTGTTACTTCTTCACGCTCAAATGGCTAGACCAATTTTGATAAAATTTTGTAAGGATGTAGCTGATACCCTGGATTAACACATAAGCTACTTTTTATCCCAATATTCCCACGGGATCGAGACTTATGCGGGTGAAACCGCGGGGTGCAGCTAGTTTATAATGTTTGTTAGGATAGTTAGTAGGTATTATGGTTTACATGTGAAGATAATTTAATATAGTATTAGAATATAAATGGAGCAAAGTCTTTTTCTCATATACAGAGACAAACATGAACATCGTGAGCACGTTTCGTCACTTCGTGTTGGTCATCGTTTTCAGATAAATGTTTGACATAGGCACCTTAGTTATTCAGTCAATTTCAAGTAAGCACTGAAAGTAAAATCCTGCATGATTCTAAACGATGTTACGTTAAAAACTTAGTGTAGGTAAATACAATTATTTGAAAAAAATAAAGAAAAATAATTTTATATGTCACAAAAACACGTGCATACGAAAACATAAACTCGAGTAGGTAAACATAACACACATTTGTCACTGACTGTTCAGGTCCACTCAATCTGTGTGGTTCTTTCCTCAAAAGACCATTTCAGACACCAATCTACATGGCCTTCACATGATCTGACCAAGGTGACTTTAAAAGAGACTGTGACCTCTGAGTTTGTTTCCTTTCTTCTCAGACTAGTCAGATAGGAAACGCTGACCTCATCTAGTTTTTAAAATATGATTGACGTGTAAAAGTGTTTTTACAAACCTACTTAAGAAATAAAAATCATTTATCATCATTTATCATTTGAACTTATCATTACTCCTTTCAGGTTGTGGTCACATACATTTTGAATTTCCTTCTTTTTGTATAATGTTGGCACCTCATCGAGTCGGGTTTCTGGGTGCGTTCCAAAATATTTCTTCAGTTTCAACACAATTTCCGTTTTAAACCTAATTGATTATACATCTTCTGTCATAAAATATTTTGGCCAACCTGACTTAGTGAGGCAATTAATTAAATACTAAGTACTAATTGCTTTTTCTTGATCAGGTCAAAAATTCGAATCAAATAATGCCAAAAGTTTTCAAGGTAAATAATAAATCGTAGTGTTCTGATGTGATTATGAGACCACAGGGCAATAGAGGATAGCCTAGATTTAGAAGTAAGAACTACGCTTAGTTCCTGGAACGAAAATCAACACAACAATTAGGTAACAAATTGACAAGCGCGCGTAAACTGCTGTGTTTGGTTAAATGAATTATCAACAGCCAATCGGATCAAGATCAGAGCAGTTTTGGCCCAGTGGTAGGTAACGGCCCCGACTTACGAGTTAAAGGTCGTGGGTTCGAACCCAGGCAGGCGCCTTTGTGTCATATAATTCATCAGCACTGCACTCGAAACGATGAAGGAAAACATCGTGAGGAAACCGGCATGCCCTAGAAGCAAAAATTCGAAGACATGTGACATATACCAACTCGCACTGGGCCCGCGTGGTGGATTACCGCCCACTCCCTCGAAAAGAGGAGGCTTGTGTCTCAGCAGTGGGAACATGCTGATTATGCTAATCGGATCACTGACTTGACTTACGTTTAATTTAGATGCTTCGATAAAAAAAAACCGGCTTCAAACCCACTGATAGTGCATTAAAAGAAAGTGGGGATGATTTAGTTCCTGTTGCGCTCTCTGAGGGCCTAGACAAATGGCATTCGGAGCGATTCTATTTCTACAATCGCTATCGTTATTTCACTTTTTAAGGCGACGATAACCGACTTTTAATGATTTTATACTGAAGATCACGTCTAAACGAGTAGTGTTAATGATTCGAAAAAAATATAAGTATGTTAAATGAAAACGTTTTCTCAATAACTTTTACGTTTATTTTACATAGTACAAAAAATTAAAAAGTAAAAGTAGTAAAGTAGTAGTAGTAATTAATTAATTAAGTAATTTGTAAAATTATGTCTAACGCGGATAAAAAACTGAGAATGGCACAAAATCTACCAAGCGTATTTTTCTGAAACCTTCACCAATTTAAAGATAATTTAATTATTGATCTATTAGTATACGCGTTTTATTAAAATACCTTTTGCTTTGTGTATAATAAATTAATAATGCGTGAAGTTGGGGACAGCGCTCCTTGATGGGCGAGTCCTATTACTGGCTGAACGTACGACGCTTTGCGTGAGCTCAATACAGGACACGCAAGCTAACCACTCAAGGTCACTGCCATATACTCGTATCTGCGTCTTAACAAGCGTTATCGCTAGTTTTAGATTCGAATTCTTCATACGAATCGAAAACTAGCGATAACGCTTGTCAAAAAGTGCCACTTGGCTACGCATCTCTATGGAAGTTATCGTTCGACGCTGTCGATTCGTTTCATGGAATTGAATGATGATAACATTGTCTAGCTAATTTCTATTCGTTGACCTATGGTCATGTGACATTGCGAAAGCTTATGTCAATCCAATACATTTTGTGGCTTTTCTACTAGCGTTATCGCTAATCGGAATGTTACTTTGTTTAGGCCCTGTGGGCAGTTACAAAACTTTAAAGTTATTTAAAGTAATTTTAACCATTGCAAGTGTAGGTAATTTTCGTTTTACCTTGTCGTGCCCTTAAGAGAGATGAACCGTACGAAATCGAAGAGCTTTATTTATTTTGTTTAGAGCCAAACTAAGCATGTTGCTACTGCAAATTCTGAAAGGCCATTAACTGAAAAATTATCCCATCCCATTAATACATTTACACCATAACAATCTCACATAGATCCCCCATGCTATGACTTGCAGGACTCACCATATGCTATAAGGGTGGATTGGAGACGCTAATTATCGTCCCCTAGCGATCTGACGTCATATCAACTAATGACCTGCTAGTTCTAACGCTGAGTAATATGAAACTGGATTAATTAGGGTTTATTGGAGGATTTTGTGATGTGAGCCAGTTGTGAAAATACTTAAGCCCTTGTGTGTGGAAGTAATAAGAAGCATCAAAAAAACAAGTGAAAGGGTTGAACCAATTATTGTTAGTAAAAAAAAGGGATTATAAAAAAATATATACATGTCCCAGAATTAACGCACAACCTCTTTAGGGGTCATTGTAGTCATCATTATGAACAACTTTTACTATGGGACAAAACCTGAAATTGCGAAAACTTCAGCTTTTCCATATATTTATGTTCGAATAACTCATCAAAATGTAGGGAACAGCTGAATTTTTTTATTTGTAATTTTTTTTTATTTCCCCTTAAAAGGTTGTGCGTTAATTCTGGGACATGTTGTATATCATGAGCCATACCTTATTTCAAGATACCAAAAATGGAAATTAAGATTAGATGACTAGCTTAACAAAGGACTTTCAAAGGGGGTGAGATCCTATCTGCTACAGTTTTCAAGATTTCGTTGCGGCCGCCATGCATTCTGCAGATCAGGGATACCATCCTTTTGCAAATGATGGCATGAAAGCCTTCAGTGCGAGACAGCACGAACATCCTTGATGTTCTACAAAAACGTGGCAGCCCCAACATCATCCTGAAAATATTATTATCCTTACCAACTTTAAATCGTTATAGATCCTATGGTCATTCAAAATTAAAAATGATTGGAGAAACCTAAAAAATATTTTCAAATATCTATCCAATGACGACAACCCACTTGACGTAGTTTGTCGACTTTATTTTTTTTCCTTTTCTTAATATGGCGTCTGGTTGTCGCCATATTGACTTTTTCTTAATATGGCGCCTGGTTGTCGCCATATTAACTTTTTCTTAATATGGCGTCTGGTTGTCGCCATATTGACTTTTGATTACTGTCATGTCTTTAGTGACGCTCACAAGATTTAAGACAAATCGATTGACGTAAGAATCATCATACGAGTTTGGTCTCTTACCGTCTTATTACAAATCAAGATTTATATTTTGACATGGCTTAAACCATAGAGCCAGTTTTTGTAATAAGAACGTAACAGTGATTGAAATACCGTTCTTTAAACAAAACTGAAAACTTAGTTCGGTACTAAGTTGTCAGTTTTGTATTTAGGAACTTTACCATAGTTGGAATAAAGTTCGAAATTCAATAATGGCTCCATGTTTTAAACCTGGGTTTGAAGATAAACCTTGTTTTGTAATAAGGGGGTTAGAGTACTACAAAGGAACAAACATACATACATACAAAGGCTGATAAACACATTACCCGCCTTTGCGTCACGTAGTCGTGTAAAAATAATTAATTTTTGCTCCTCCAGCAAAAATTTATTATTTTGTGTCTAATTGGTTTTTGGGTAACGGCTCTGAGTGTGGAAATTATGACTACATTGTTGCATTGGGTTCCCATCTGTAAAAACAAACGTAAATGGTAATACTATCATCATCATCATCATTCCAGCCGAAAGACGTCCACTGCTGGACAAAGGCCTCCCCCAAGGGGGGGGGGGGGTTGCCATAATCGCCACGCCACGCGGCAGGCGGGTTGGCGATCGCAGTATGGTGTTAAAGTCTTCCTTAGTCGCCTTTTACGACAGCCACGGGAAGAAATGGGATAGTGCTATTCTTTACATCCGGCACCACACGGACCAATCACCTATGAATTATTCACATTAGGAGAATAATTAAGTATTTAAAAGATGTAGTACCTACATAAATTAATCATCCTATCAAAGTTTTAATCCAAATATTATACCATAAATTATTATCAAAGGCAGACCTTATAATATTGCATGCTCAAAGCAGGGGTACATACAAGAATATCGATATCAAAGATAGGTACCTCATTAGTGAAGGGACGTAGGTAGGCAGCGTAAGGACGTAATTATAATAATTATGATGAACCAATATAGCTAGGATTTTTTTGCTGATATGAAACTTTAATTGTGCGTACCACGGTGTTATACCTACACATAATCCACTCTGTTCATTACATGATATTTTTTATTTACTTAACTACAAAATATTGTACGTTTAAAAATATTGTTTATACTAAGTAATATACAACATTATTTTTAGTATATGCGAAACCTGAATATAGTTTGTTCAGAATAAGGAACTGAATCGATTTCAATAATTTTTACACCGTGTTATAATTGGTGCCAAAAATATTTAGTGTGATGGAAAATATTATCACCATTTAATTTCTTACAATACAATCGCCGTACGGTTAGGTACCTACTGCCAAGAGAACTATCAATGAGCGCAAGACGACCCTGGAGGCGCGGGGGCGCCGCCGTTAGCATGTTTTTGTATGGACAACCCGGTAACATAACAACTTTATAACTTTGTGATTTTTCATGATACAGTTTTGAAATTTTGTACATATATTCTTTACATAAAAATACTAGACACGTGTTTCGGGTTTCGCATATACTAAAAATACTGTTGTATATCTTTTTTTTCTATTTTTTACCACTTTTTTTTTCCTTGTTTTATCTTTTTTTAAAAGGAGGTTACTCAATTCGACCGTATATATGCTTTTTTTATGTTTGTTCACCGATTTCTCCGTCAATTATGGACCGATTTAAAAAATTTTTTTTTTGTTTGAAAGGGTATACTCCTTAGATGGTCCCATTGCCACGAAATCAGAATCTGATGAGGGGATCCCATGTGAATCGCGGGAAACCCTCAAATTTTATAGGCAAACCTATAGCGATTTGGATATTTTTTATAGGAACTCGTGCATTTGCTCTCGGAAAGCATCATTTGGTGAAGTGAAACTGATAATGGAGACCACAGATGGCCATCGGAATAATAGAGGTATTTAACGCGTTGTGATTCGATTAGGTACTTTAATGTGGTTGCTAAGCAATTTATGCTCGTCACTATGCATATGGTGAGTGGCAGTTCTCCTGGTTCTTACCAGGAGAACTCCTCGACAATCAACGTCCCAGCATCGGCAAAAGCAATATTTTGTAAAAGGTGATGGGCAGTTAACATTAGGCTATTGTAACTTAGATAAATTAAAAACTGACCCACTAAAAAGAGAAAAACAAAAAAACTTTTTACAAAAAAAAATAACCGACTCCCAAAAATAACACTACGAAGTGAAAAATAAATTTAATTTCGGAAGTCGGTGGCAATAAACTAAAATACAGATCCAAAGACACCGACTTCCAAAATTAAATTTATTTTTCACTTTGTAGTGTTATTTTTGGGAGTCGGTTATTTTTTTTTTGTAAAAAGTTTTTTTTAAATCTTCTTTTGATATTTTTTATCTTTTTCTAATATTTATTTATAAAATATCGATTACGATTTTTACTTAGCTCACACCATTTAAAAATGCAATACAATAACTTGTTTGAAAGCACAACGCCGCGTTGCGTAACAAATTTGGACTCTGTTGGCAAAAACTAAATTATTTGAAAACTGAAAGAGTTGTTGGTTTGGAAAGACTGCCGCGGGTTTTATTGCATTTGAATTTTTGTTTGGTTAAAGAAAAGAATGAACAGTGGTGACCCAGTGATAAATGCAGCGACTTACGAGTTGTAAGTCGTAGGTTGGAACCCAGCCAGGCGCTTTACTTTGTGTAAATTATTTCATCACCACTGCTCTCAAAACGGGAAGGAAAACATTGTGAGGAAACCGGCATGTCCTAGAACCAAAAAAATCGAAGACATGTGACCTTTAAGTATCAACCCGCACTGGGCTCGCGTGGTGCGTTACGGCCCACTCTCTCTCTCCAAAAGGAGGCCTGTGTCCCAACAGTGGGAACATTATAGGCTGATTACTCTATGCTTATGCTAAGAGATGAATGCAGGTTTCCTTTTTGAGAGAATTTCTATCATTTTGCCTGTAAGACCGAAAGGAGAATTGACAGAGTGGTTCTCGAAATATCTACACTCCGTTGGTCACCTGGTTGTCAAAAATAATAGACTCGTTTTGACATTTAACTTGAATCGATTTATCGTGAGTATCGAGTACCTCGAGTCGTATGGTAACTTCACTAGTTACCATATAATACGACTTAATACACACATAACTTTTTTGACTCTTCGTATTTTTTGACAACTTTAGGTAGATAAATAAAGCTAAAAAAAAACACGTGACGAGAGAGCTGTCAAGTAACCGACTAAACGTAATACCTATCACTTCAGTTGTCATGCCACGTCACAGTTGTACTCTTCAATTTAGCAACGTTATAATTCGTTGATGTTTAGAGAACTTTTCATTTTGGGCTGTTTACAATGGACAGACCACAAAATATTATAGTATTGTTATAAATCTAACAAAAATACATCTACGAAGGGTAGTTTTAGAATATATGATAAAGTTTAACATACAGTAATAAAAGAGGACACTATCGTAAAAAAACAAATTGGGTTATGAGTTACAACGTATTTTTAAACAAGAAAGTGTCAACTATAAAAACACTTTTTATGATTTGTACCTTTATTTAATTAACTACCTAAACCAATAGTATAAGTATTTACCTAAACGTAATTACTAACAAACACACCAACATAAATCTGCAATAAAGCAATTTATCACACGTATTATATTTCTATATCATTAAGCACACGCCGACGCACTCCTTTGAATCAGTCTTTATGAAACTATGAAAACATAATGACCATACGTCACGTCGTAAAATACCTACCAAAACAATGGAAGCTCGCGACAGAAATTAATATATCATTATGTCAGACCCATGTACTGTGGTGCTCACACTTAGAATATCTGTGTCTCGTTCACTCTAGGTTGGTTTTGTATGTTCTGTCTCTCTCCTGGGCGGAAAACTTTGGTTTGAATACGCGAATCTCTCCCGTGATTGGGATTTGTTAATCTTCGTGCCTCCGAAACGGCTGAAGTTAAAATTCTAATGTGCTACAATACCATTGGGTAGTGTTTGTGTTGTTTGTTGAAAATTTACGAGAACAAAGTTCTGTTATAGTTGAGAATTATGACAACGTTATAATGATAAGTATCTACGCATTTAATTGACTTTGGAATTAGGTTATTGGAGCTATTTTTAACTACAACACTGCTTTTTAATGACGCATCTATTTTACTTTAATTTGCCATTTTAATTTGAAGATAATCATTTAATCAATTTATAAATATTGTGTTTTTAAATAGTCTAAATTTGCCACCACCAAACCAAACTTAGCAACGAACAATGCAGATAGTTGCATTACAAGAAAAGACGTGCCGTTTGGTATAAAAAAAGCCTTTTATTGATCATCTTTATAATGTTTATTTATTTATTTATAAAAACAATAAATAATAATATAATTTGTTAAAGTAATACGAAGTGCGTGAGCAGTGCCACCTATTATAAGTTATTCGCAAGTGTTTGTGTGTTCGGTCCCGCGTTTGCACCGCTAACATCGTTGTAATTAATATCCTTATTAAATATAGTTTATTGCTCTAAAAGGTGCTTTTTTATCCCATACCCCTTCACTAGTGGTCGCCCACTGGTCTAAATTCGACCCCCCTACTTAAAATTTATATTATAGTACTTACTAATTCCATGAGTATTACTTACTTACCCACAACACAGGGAACCCTAGTGTGAGGTTCAGGGAATTTGTAAAAATCTAGCACTTATGGCTCCTATGTAACTTATTTTTTTTCTTATGATTTCTCCGTGTTTTTTTAACTGAATAAAGTTTTTTTTATTCAATGGTCAAGCTGTAACTTCTGTCACCTATCTATCTTCAAGTCATGAGGCCCTGGTACTATGTGTGTGTGTGTGTGTCAAACGCATGGTAAAGTGCGTAATGATTTTTCTAATTACTATAATTTATTTCTAATGCATATTATATAAAACTATTATATTTCTGCACATCTCCTCCTTAACTGTGCAAAATTTCGTACTACGCGCGTAATTTTCGTAAAACGGGTACAAAATGTTCGCTTCACATATTAATATAATGATATACTTTATAATACACCAGATTATACATTACAAAAAGAAAAAAAACGAGTGTGCTTTAGACCACACGACTGAAGTAAATCTTACAAATGGTAATACTAATTATGCTTCCGTAACGCTCTCGTCATGCATTCACCAACTTACTCCCCAAGTCAAGCGTGCCTAAAGAAGTTTGACTTCAAAAAATTAAACACTACAAAATATACAATGGGCGGCCTTATCGCTTACTGATCTCTTCCAGGCAACCTTGGAATCGATTTTCTGGACATAAAATGGGGTTGTCTTTGGTGCAAATAAAAAGTATATAATTACAATATACTATAAAATAGATACAGAGGTATATGCTGTATAATAGAAAAAGTTACTCTATTTATTCGCCTTACAAGCAGGCCAATGTTACCTAAAATATTCAGGCTATTTTAAATTCCCTACAGGCTTTAACATATCCCCCACCCAGCCACGCAACTAATACGCTACAAAAGCCTTCCATAATACCAGGGCAATGATAGTGCGTCGTTCCTCTGAAATCTGATTTTGTTGAGACCAGCCTCCCTCAACATCGCCGCGCGCTGGCGGCAGTGAACGAGGGGTGCGGGGGCAGCGACGAGCAAGACGGCCGCACGGCCGGGCGCTGACCTCCGCGACACACGAGTCAGCTGTTGCGCGCCTTCAAGCACGGCTGCGCTTACGCATTTTACTGTCGTCCGTTGTTATTCTTGTTAACTTATTAACCGACACAGCTTCTATTTTCCTTTTAATTTACAATATACGTGTTTATACAGTCCACTACTTTCGTTTGCTCTCATTACGACCTATCGTCGCGATCAGATATTTAAGACCTAAATAAGTACCTACATATTTTTTTTGTTGTTTTAGTTGGTTTCGTTGGGCTGGTAGTCACAAGCGCTACTGCTGATCATCGGTTCGATTTTCAAGTCGAAAAAAGGGGTATTGCATTTTTTTCAGTAAAAAAAAATCAGTAGCGGCTCGGAATCTGGATTTGGGCCCGGTTAATAGCAATAGGCTCGATTTAAATACAACTGGTGATATATGGGTGTACCCTAAGTACACCTCTGCCAAACCCTTGAGGAAACAGGCATGATTTTATGTTACGTAATACATAAATTAGCAGACGTGTGTGCAGTTTTCTACCGACTGTACTTTGACTCTCTTATCTGACGAATTGAATAAAACTGACGAATCAAGGAATCTGGAAAACACTGGAAACTGTCGAGTTGACGCAACTGACTTATCCGCAAAACTGACCAATCAGCGAAACTGAATAATCAACGAAACTGGCGAATTAAATAAACTGACCAGTGATATGCGGACTCGCAGGCTTGGCCGCACTTCACATCAGACACTGATTCCTTCAATAAACATTTTATTAGTAACGTACACATTTTATCACTCTTTTTAGAGCTGCATACAGACTTTTTTTTTTTTTTGATGGGAAATTATCAAATAACTTCTCCCGCTCAGACCCGCTTTCAGACTTTTACTGACTAAAACCAACCCGTGTTCCTTCCGTTGCCTGTGTGCCGGGGCCACGATATCCCTTTCGGACAAACTCACAACCCTGGCAGGCATTGGCCCTAACGGACCCCGTCAGTTGTTGCTGACATCTCTTTGAGGCGCGCGTGAAACACAACGCGCCGTCGACCCGGGCCTGGTCCTTATCGGACGGCGAGCTACCTATCGCTGCATACAGCTGCATACAGACATGGCGAGGCATGCGCTGCGAATGGTTGCCACGTATGCTACAGGGCCAACGAAAAGCCATATCGCCAATCAAATTCGTTCGCTCACAGTGAGCACGATATCCATACAGTCTAAGACACAAATGTCAACCCATTTGCGTCGTATGCCTTGCGGTGTCTATACCCGGCTTAGAAGATAACCTATAAAATACAAACCAAAAATCATCAGCATCTGCCCAGCTTTTTCCTTTTTCTATGTTGAGGAGGTCGGCTTACAGTTTAACCGGATGCACTTGAATACCAGTATTTTACATGGAGAGACTGCCAATCTGACCTCCTCAACCCAGCTACGCGGTTATCAAATACTCCTTGGTATGACTGGTAAAAAAAAATCCAATAATATGTGATAATTTAAAATTACTTCTCCAAAATGGGTAATAATCTATAGACCATGCACATTTCACACATACAACTAATACGCTAATGCCTCCACAAAAGCTTTCCATAAAACTAGGGCAATGATAGTGCGTCGTTCCTCTGTGGCGCTAGCTTTGTCGCACTTCACATCAGAGGTCATTATTAATACTGATTTTAATATGTAATGAACATACTATGTAGTGTCCGTGTGGTGCCGGACGTAAAGAATATCACCATCCCATTTCTTCCCGTGGGTGTCGTAAGAGGCGACTAAGGGACTTATTAGGGAATGTGCAGCAGCGTTCTCTATGCATTTTAACACCATACTGCGATCGCCACCCGCCTGCCAAGCGTGGCGATTATAGCAAATCCCCCCCTATTTGGGGGAGGCCTATGTCCAGCAGTGGACGTCTTTCGGCTGAAATGATGATGATGATAATATGTAGGGGTCTAAGCGAAAAGGGTTCAGTTCTCGGCATTTATTTTCCGTATATCTCTATAAGGAGTTTTGTAAAGTTGGGTGAAAAAAAACTAATTTCGCGATTTTAATTGATTGTTAATTAATGCGCAATTATCAACAACTTCACATAGTAAATGAGACTTTATGTGATGTTTCTAAGTTACCAGTGGTGGTGGTGGTGTAAATGTCAGAATTGAAAATGCTTTTTCTCAAATCAAGCTTTTTCAGAATTTCAACTTTAAATGTCTGATATAAAAAATGTGCCAGTATTTTATTATCAATTGACTATTGTAGATACCGAATCTAGTCTTAACTCACTAACCCTATAATGGACCCTTTTTGCTTGGACACTTAAGTACCTATCTTTACTTTACCTCTGTTTAAGGCCAGATCCGAGTCGTGAAATAAGATCCACGAGGGGCGTTAATACTGCTACAAGGATCATTTGGCGCTCGAATGACGTTGACAGGGTGGCGCTGTTGGTAAACAAGTAGCGCAATCATTTTGTAAAATGTATTGAAAAACCAAGATGGCGGCGTTAGTTCCCATTTTGACCACGCGCCAAAAGATTCTTGTACAGCTATACGGTCATGCACCCCGGACAGTCAGTCTCCATCTACTTACTATCTTGATGACTGGCTGATATTTTCATCACGACTTGCCGTCTTCGCCCGTAGAAGTTATAGTTCGAGCCGATATGAGAAAAAAGAAGGGCCGGATCATTCTATAACAATACAAAACCTCAATTTTATAAAAACTAATTTAAATCCTCCCTTAAAAATCCCACACACAGTTAATACGCTAATGCCTCCACAAAAGCCTTCCATAAAACCAGGGCAATGATAGTGCGTCATTCCTCTGTGGCGCTAGCTTTGCCGCACTTCACATCAGAGGCTAATTTGCACGGAGCCGCCACAAAGAAAAATACGCTAATTAAAAAGTGAGTCGACTCAAAGTGTCATAGCAAACGGAAAAGTCTGGGACAGACTGGGGCTTGTTGTGTTAGCTAGTTTGTTCTTTTGGCGTGGATGTATTGATGTCTTTGTGTCTTTTGGCGTGTGGTTAACTTTTTTTGGCGTATGTTGTGGGTTTTTTTGGAAGGGAGTTTAGCCAGTGAAAAGTTTGGTTGAATTGAGATTATAGATTTTGTTGTGTTGTATTATGAATTTCTCATTATTTTTTAGAACGAAAACGGTAAATTTAAAGCTTTCTAGCTAGAAAGCTAAAACCGCCACCGCTGCCGTTTAAATATTACCTAAATTGATAGAAATGTTAAGTTTGAAGCTTCAAACTCAACATTTCTATCAAGTTAGGTTTTTTTTTTTAAGAAAGAGAGTAATTATGAGCAGTGTTGACCCATTGGTAACAGCCCCCGCCTTACGAGTTGTAGGTCGTTGGTTCGAACCCAGGTAGGTACTTTACTTTGTGTATTTTTTTTTTTAATACGTTGCCCCACATTTGAATTTCTCCTGTATTGTGGGTGAGTTTACAAACATTTAAAACTCACATCCACAAACAGCCAGACCCGAAACAACTACTTATAGGTCATACAAATATTTGTTCAGAGCGGGAATCGCACCCGCGACACGCAGCACAGCAGTCAATTACTTAACCACTGCGCCAATCCGTACTGGCGTGATTGAATACAGACCAATCCCTCTCGAAGAGAGAAGGCCTGTGTCCTTCTTATAGGCTAATTATGTTATTATGAGAATGTCACAAATTCTAGATAGCAAAAAGAAGTGTGTTGCGTACTTAGATTTAAATATCAAGATTAATAAAGGTGCTCGCCCACGAGCGATTTTTTCGGCGTTTTTTTAGGCGATTTTTGTGTGAATGTATTTCTTTCTGACAAAAATCGCCGAAAAAATATCGCTCGTGGGCGGGCACCGTAAAGATTCATCATTACTTTATTAAAAAAGCGAAGGCATGTCATACGGTACAGTCTTCAAACCTACACAATAATCTTACCACAAAAAAAGACCCATTTTTCTCTCAGCCATAATCCAGTACAAAATACTAAGGAACAATGCAGTGACGTAATAAGCCGAACATCGAGTAACAACGTAACATTTACAAGGATTGAAAATACCAAGGAAATGGCGCGGAGGAAAGACTTTAATGAGCTGATTCGAGTGCATTGAAAGAACTTGCATGTCAACGGTAGTTCAACAAAAGCCCCTTGGCATTATGGTTTTCAAAGGAAAAATGATGCGACGTATATGTTGGTACTGATGGTACTTATGTAGGTATGTGATGGATATAGTGACGTCAATGTGGGAGTAGGTAATAGGGATATTGTTGATGTGTGTCTTGGGAGCTTGGAATTTGAAGGCGGTATGTAAATAATTCTATAATTTCTTTGTAAGGAATCTGTTTTTCTGAGGAAACTTTTGTCTACCATGCAAGCACATTATCCTATCAGAGCCAGACGTAATATTTTGAGTTAATAGTAAGTAAGTCAATTTATTTGTATAAACATGGTGTAGATACATACATTGCATGCAAGATATTAAATACAGAAAGAAATGTTCCATCATGCCACATATCGTGGCGTACAAATTGCAGAGATGGTGCACCAACCGCGTCTATATTTATCAAAATTACATTATAAAATTACTTATTAAATCACAATTACTTATTACACGTTATTATTACAATTCGATGTCCAATAAAACCATGATGAGTGATCTTATAACAGTGGAAAAAAATAAAAAATAAAAGACAACATCATAATTTCAAAGAACGAAGACAATTGTCCTCTTTCATAAACTCCGAAATAATATAATTTGTCCTTTCAATTAATAATGTCCTTAATTTTCATTTAAGAGCAGATAAACTCAACGTTCTCCATGATTTGGGCAACTTATTAAATATTGTCGGAGCCATGTAAAAGATGATCTTGCGCACAAGAGTTGTTTCCGCGCCGTGTAGTTTGGAATTATCACGTCTATTTCTTGGGACAACATCAGTCAGACAAACGCTGAAATAAATTAGGACGAGTTTGAATGAACATTATTGTTTCCAAAACGTATAATGAGGGTCAATGCGTCAATATCATACGTGATGCTCTTTTAAATAAGATAATAGATTTTGAGTATACTTATTCATGATTCAAATTAGGTACCTAATCTAGGTATGATAATATCTATAATATCTTGAATAAAGACGAGTCAGGCATAATTGCTCATCTAACACACATAACATCACGCTTGTAATCCCCTAAGGGTTCGGCAGAGGTGTACCCATAGTACACCCACATTTTGCCAGTTATGGTTAAGTCCCATGTAATAGGGGGCGAGCCTATTGACATCAACCGGACTCCAATCCAGACTCCGGGCTGCTACTGAGAAATTCCTATTGGAAAATCCCAATAACACTTTGCCCGACCTGGGAATCGAACCCAGGACCTCATGCTTAACAGTAGCGCTTGCGACCACTAGACTAACGAGGCAGTCATCACAACACAATCATCAACACATGCCACTCTCGGCTCATCTAATCATTCAAGAATTATGTTATGAGCCTATACTATCTCAATATTCAATACTTTATTGCATTCCATAGAGCGTGGACCCATGTCTACGGTAAGGGCCAGGCCACAACACTGCGATGCGACGACGCACCGTAGAAATCTACGTCGTCAATCTACGTCTAATCGTATTGTAAGTAGTGCGTCGTTTTTGCGACGCGTCGTCGCATCGCAGTGTTGTGGCCTGGCCCTACGGCACCGGCCACCGTGTAACGGTACGATGCCGCTACCGGGAGACGGCACGGCGTCGTGCCGCGGCACGGTGCCCTGTACGGTGCACCGCGGGCACAAGGCAGCAACCATCGTTCAGTTTTTGTCTAGATATGGACCGCGAAAGACATATTATTCTGCTCCTATTACTAAGGCGATGAATGAAGAAATAAGTGAATCAAAGAAAATATTGGGTAAATAAAAATATTAAATTAAAATTGTATCATTAAAATAGTATCATCTGCTTTTATGGTATTTATATTGTAACATGTCTACTATATACTATTAAAAAAATAAAAGGGAAAGTAGACTAGTTAACTATATAATTAAGAAGAATTTTAAAAAATACAGAAAAAATAATTAAAAAGTTAAGGGAGGTTATAAAAAGATGGTACGAAACGGTGTCCAGGTTCAAAACGTCAGGCCTCGTCAGCTCTGAAGCATCCAGATCCGCTTCCAGTTAATTCGGTAGGTTCAACAGGCAGTGTAGAAGTCGCCAGGCCTCGTTAGCTTAGAGGCCTGAAGATCCGCTTCGCAGTATCACTGCCAGTCCAGTCCAGGTCTCTGAAGTAGTGGATGGTCCTCTTGGCAAGTATGTAGTTCCGAGAAGACTGAGTATGTTGCGAGACTTTTGTAGAGATGATTCCTTCAGCGCTACCAGATCAGATCTGCCGGGAATGTGTCAGAAATCCTTTTTATATTCGAGTCTCGGTTGATTTTTCACCATCATCTGTTTTTTCTGTTCTTTACAGAATTTAATTTCAAATTCAGTGTTCGAAAAGGCCAGACATATTCGTACCACATATTCGTACCAAAAACCTCTTTGATGAATTCTGAGAGCGTTTCAATTATTATTATAAATGTAAGTTAGGATACAAATATTATACAGCAAACAATTATAATTATCTGTAAAATACAATATTTGAGATATTGATAAAAATAATTTAAATTATATAAATTAAAAGTAACCTTCATGGACTAAGCCAGTAAGAAAACTATGAGAGAAAATTAGAAGAAAAAGTAATGAGAGCTTGACAGCCTGACGTAAGTGTCATAACATTGAAAAATGAAAATTAAAGAAAATTAATCGTTTTAGAAAGATTCGCAAAATAATATTGCAAAACCAATAGTGTGTAAGTATATGATGTAGTGTCTGTAGTATGTAGATACTATAATATTTTATATAAGTATTTCTATATTTGTATAGTTGGTTTCAAGTTATATGTACATATATTTTTATAAATATACACGCACGTTACGTATTGTATTTTTTTATCTCAAATGGCTTAGCATGATCCTCCGTTATGTCGAAAATACTGCAGCATTAATTTTGCAATACATTTATGTGAAAGTTGAGGATTAATGTTAAGTACGATATTGACGAAAACACGATTCCATAAAAAAAATTTGATAGAAAAAAAATACCAAAGTTACCCAGTAACTGGGTTGTTGGTCAGATAAGCACTCCATGTAAAATACTGGTATTCAGCTGTATCCGGTTAGACTGGAAGCTGAAACCAAGACAGTTGGGTAAATACTAGGCAGATGATGATGTGTTTAGATATCGATACCCATCACGTCTGCGGAGTTTCTCTAGCTAATTTAATTTGACCCTGTATGTAGAGACGCCAGCAGGTCAAGCTACCCGAAACTGTAAAATTTTCCCAATCAACCTTGAACCTTATGTTTTAACGATAAAGTTGAAAATCGTTTACAGAAATTTAACAGATTGTAGTAGCTTGATGTGCATCTGTACATAATTACCATATTTTAATAATTATTTTAAACATAGATACCACCGTAGGTGGTTAGGTCTTAAGTCCGAGGCCATGTGTTTTTATGGTCCTCGGAACGCGCCACTGTCGGGTTCCCAGATAACGGCGGGAGGAGTTCACATCGGCGTCGAGGTGACGATGAAGTACCTGGGACTCGTCCTCGACAGCCGGTGGAACTTCGTCGAGCACTTCCGACGTTTGGCTCCCAGACTGGAGCGGGCCGGGGCTGCCTTGAAGCGGCTCCTGCCCAATCTGGGGGGTCCAAACGCCTCCTGCCGGAGGCTCTACGAGGGGATCGTGCGGTCCATGGCCCTTTACGGGGCACCGGTGTGGGCGCGTTCACTGAGGCTGCGACCAGCCCAGCGGTTGAACGCGTCCCAAAGGGTCATGGCCATCAGGCTGGTACGGGGTTACCGCACGGTCTCCCGTGAGGCGGCGAGCCTCCTTGCCGGACTGCCGCCATGGGATCTGGAGGCGAAAGTCCTCGCGCACATGTGGGTGTGGCGCGAAGAGGCGAAACGCCGGGGTGAAACTCCGCTGCCGCAACAAATCGCGGCACAGCGGACGGAGCTCCGGCAGGATCTCATGGCGACATGGAAAGTGCGATTGTCGCAACCCAGTGCTGGGCACGCCACAATTGCGGCGGTAAGTCCCCTCTTTGAGGAGTGGCTAGAGAGGCGCCACGGCGTCCTCACCTTCCGCCTGACGCAGGTCCTCACCGGACACGGTTGTTTCGGGAGGTTCCTGTTCAGGATAAAGCGGGAGGAAACGCCCGGGTGTCACCACTGTGTGGATCGCCCGGAGGACACGGTGGAGCATACGGTGGAGGTCTGCCCTGCTTGGGCGGAGCACCGCCGTGTCCTCACGGAGGCGATCGGCGGCGACGATCTCTCGCGTCCGGCCCTGGTTCAGGCCATGGTTCGGAGCGAGAGTGCATGGGAGGCCGTCACCTCCTTCTGCGAAACAGTAATGCTCGCGAAGGAGGAGGCGGAGCGCATGAGGGTGAGGCAGGGTGCCCGCCCTTCCGCCCTAAGTCGCCGCAGGAGACGCCCTGGGCGTCGGGAATCGCAGGCCGATTCCCGGCCACCGTAGGCGCGGGCTTGCGGACGGTGAGCGATGGGTAGCTCGCCGTCCGATAAGGACCAGGCCCGGGTCGACGGCGCGTTGTGTTCCACGCGCGCCTCAAAGAGACGTCAGCACCAATTGACGGGGTCCGAAAGGGCCAATGCCTGCCAGGGTTACGAGCCTGTCCGAAAGGGATATCGTGGCTCTGGCACACAGGCATCTGAAGGAACACGGTGGGTTTTAGTCAGTAAAAGTCTGACACTCCCTCTCGCTCCGCCCAGAGCGGGAGAAGTTATTTGATGATTTCCCACCAAAAAAAAAAAAAAAAAAAAAGGTGGTTAGGTCTTTTGGACCGAACACCAAGATTTTAAGCAACATCTCCAGAATTAAACTCGAAACGATTTGTTTCCAAAAACGGTCCTAGATATCATCATCATCATTTCAGCCGAAAGACGTCCACTGCTGGACATAGGCCTCCTCAAAAAGGGGGGTTTGCCATAATCACCACGCTTGGCAGGCAGGTTGGCGATCGCAGTATAGTTTTAAAAATGCATAGAAAACGCTGCTGCTCATTCTCTAGTAAATCCCTTAATCGCCTTTTACTACACCCACGGGAAGAAATGGGATGGTGCTATTCTTTACGTCCGGCACTAAACGGAACCGAGATATCTATCATTCAACCTAAAATGAAACTACGAAGATTAGCTTGAAACCGGTAAAACTAAAACAATTTTACATTTGTTCCAGATCAGTGTATTGGCTACGTGGAGAGTGGAGCCATCAAGAATTAAAAGCCTTTTAATGACAAACCGCTTCGATCGTACACGTCATACAATAAAGAACCAAGAAAAAACAGCGCAAGATTTATGCGGTATAAAGATAAGCATAACTGGCCAACTGTGGGTGTACCATACCTACCTGGCCCTGCAGTTTCGACATAGGTAGCGATCGCTTTACGACCGAATTCGGTCGCAAAGTCCTAATGAGTCCTAATGACAAAATTGTGATTTTTTTCGTGCTTGTCAAGCAATTTTGACTGTCTTGGGCTTTAAATATTTTAGTTTTAAAGATTGGTTATAGAATAATTTGATTTTATTTAAATAATTTGATAAAAATATTGATTACGACTTTGCGACCGAATTCGGTCGTAATGCGACTGCTGCATCTATGTCGAGACTGCAGCTCCAGGTCTTTTTGTTAACGTGTGGAGAATACGGGCGTTTAATTTTAGGTTAAATTATGGACTTCGGGTATTAATGAGGATGGGTGTAAATAAAATAATAATGTATCTGAGTAACATTTCTTTTCATGATTTTTTATTTAAATGCTGTTGTGCACACGGCTACATATCAACCTATACATTTCCAACATAAGCGCTGAACTCGCATTGTGTAGGATTTCCGTACAATGAGAGGTCAGCGTATACTGGAAATGTATAGCTTGATGTGTAGCCGTGTGTACAACTGGGAACTTTATTGAAGTAGAAAGCTACAGGATAACCCGCGAAATTTGATAATGTTTTTTCGCAATGTGCAATCAAGTTGTATCTTGATCAAAATATGATTCGCGACCGTAACAAATATGTATTTACAGAATTATAACCATTAAAATCATCAATACAACTCTCTTATATGTAATATTTGTTGCATCTGTTGCAAGTTATATTAGATTAGCAACATCTTGCATAACCTCGTCTCGAGCTGTTCTTTATTTGCAAAACCTTTTTAGTAAAAATAAACCTACCTAAAAGTGCTTAACCTTTAATTCCTTGACTGAACACAATAAATAAAACCTTCCTACCATCTTGCATAACCCAGACCCGCTTAAGTGCCGTTCGCTTCTTAAAACCATAGGTGGTTTTATCGAAGCGGTGAACGTTTACGTCGAAGCGGTGAACGTTCACATCGGGTTCCGAGTTCCGAGCGATTGTTCCTCTGTACGCTTGATGCTGTTCAAATATTTAAGTGTGCTCGCCTTTACTTGTTTGTTCTGGAATACTTAAGATTGTATGGACTTCTGTATTGATGGGTCGGTGAATAAAATAATACAGCTTAGTATTTACGTACAGAATTTATTTGGTAAGGCATAAAGTATTCAGCGATAATTATCTTACGTAAAAACAATTTTTTCCAGCAAGATCATAGCGCTATTATGTTATTTCTGGAAGAGGCTACCTATACAGGGTTATTTTTAAAACGTCTATAACCTCTTAAGGGGTCATTGTACTCATCATTATAAACAACTTTTACTATGGGACCAAAACTGAAATCGCGAAAACCCACTTAAGAGGTTATTGACGTTTTAAAAATAACCCTGTATACTGGCCGGGAAAATTCTTAGTTATAGTGCGTTCACTATAACCTGATGCGTGGCGCGATTGGTAGCACTGAATTTTGAAGTCTTAGCTTCAATACTAATATCAAAATGGCGACTGATAGAACAGAACTACCAATCACGTATCTGCAACCAATAGCCTCACGCGTTAAGTTATAAGCGACAAAAAGAAGAAGCTGGAAGAGGCTTATGTCCTGATATTCTATATTTAATTAAAAAAAATAAATAAAGTGATATTTAACTGCACACACTAACTACGGACGATTCTCCATACAAATGTATTCCCCTTTTTTCTTCCTGAATAATGCGTCTAGAGCAATTTTTTTTTACTTTTATGAAAAAAAAATTGCTCATTTTCTTTTTTCCAGCAACTAATTAGTAAAGAAAATAACACCCACTAAAAATTACAATAAATGCCCTATTTTTGCCGCCGTGATTAGAGGACTACCAGCCAAATTAGACAAGTTTTTAAGACAAAAAACCGGCCAAGTGCATGTCGGACCACGCACAATGAAGGGTTCTGTGTTTGGGATGAATTTATCCCAAAAACAAACTTAACATTGTAGTTGAAAAACATGCTCTCCCATACATCGATATACGTTACGGTCAATTCTCCAACTGCAAATTTAAATTGGTCGACTATTACTCGTTAACTTGTGAAGCCTACTTAGCTGTGATAGTTTTTCTTTTAATTTCGTTATATATACTATTGCCATGAATTTTTTCACATATCCAAAACCAACCATTTAGCTGGCAGGGGGGGGGGGACACTTGACTCTAACAAAAACTAGCACTTTAAAGCTTAATATTACCCAAACGGATCCCTTAATTGAAAAATGGTTTTCCCAAACCCACAATATTTTTGAACGGCCTATCCAACGATACCCCACACCATGGAATAGACGAGAAAAAAAAATATCATCCCCATTTCACGTGTAAGGGAGGTACCCTAAAAAAAAATGTTTTTCATAATTTTATTTTACCATTTTTTTGGCATGATTAATATGTATACCCATGCCAAATTACAGCTTTCTAGGACTAAGCGTCTCTGAGCTAAGCTGGCGACAGACGGACGGACGGACAGACAGACAGACAGACAGACAGACAGACGGACATGGCGAAACTATAAGGGTTCCTTGTTTACTACGGAACCCTAAAAAAATGATAGGAACCTATACATACTCTTTCTTAAAATGTTAATAAAACAAATTGTTGAATCGGCTCAGTTTTCGATGAGAAAAAATACGAATATGAAACGTCGAACTCGTCAAAATTGTTGTGATAATTTTGGACTTAGAGCTGATATTGTCCCTACCACACACTACGGGAACAGACTTGAGGTAAGCGCGACGGCAATAGTTTCTTCAAATACCTATTTTTCAAATTCCTCGCAGGCCCTGTCCCCTCTTAAGTAGCAATGAATACCTAACATGTGGAACAAAATTGGTTCTCATTATGAACTTATTACTAAGGACAGTTGAAACCTATGTGCAGTAAATAACAAGTACTGTGCCATCATATTTGCAACACAATAAAATATTCCACAAATTAAGAACAAAAAAAATGCAAAAGCTATTCACAAACTCGTAAACGTAATTACTTCATATCAAAAGGCTGCAGAAACAATTGGTATCGTACTTTAATTGGCACATCGAAGCAACGTGACTCCCACGAGTCGGGGAGAGAGTGGCGATAAAGAGGCACAATGGTGGAAAAAAGTGGCAATTCCCGACCACTCGGTGTTGCAAGCTACTAATTAAGGTGTCGCAATATAGCACGGGGAGTGACGATAGTTTTTTTAGGGATCGAGAGATGATTGTGGTTAGGTCTTTTTAGGGTTCCATGTTTTATTTAAATTTAAATACCAGAATTAGGTTTTTAAAATGTCAAACTTATGTTTTACTCAACAACGCTGACTTAACCACCAAAACCGACAAAGATGCAACATAAATAATAAATCATAAAGATAGGGATATAATATTTCAAGCCATAAGTTGTCTTCAAACATTTATTTCATTTAATCTACTATATATATAATATAAATGCTACATTGAATCTACATGTTATTATGTAAGTACCTATATTCTGGCAAATAAATAAATTTCACACATAGAATAAATACTCTTTATGATGTACAGTCATGAACAATAATGTAAACACTTAGCAAAATTCCAAACCGATTTACTCGTGGAATAAGTATTGCAACTTTGAGAAAAGATCTATTCCATAACAGTTTGGGTTCCAAAATACTATTTTCGTAGTAAAATAAAATTACAATCGATATAGTTGGAGAAAATCACTTTTAAAAGTTGCTGAGTACATACATATTAGAGCTCGTGATTGTACACCATAAAAATTACAGATATAATATAGACATTTTGCAAAGGGTGACACAATGGGAGCTAAAAGATAACCAAAATAGATAACCATTATAATTATGTAACGCACAATTTCTCAACTACTGTCAACCATTCGTGTAAAATTGTGTAATTATTGTGTCATTTTCTGTACTTAAATTGTTTTTATTTTTTATATAATATTGTTTTTGCATGGTGTGTCTATCGCTTAATATTGTGCACTTGGCTTGTATGTTGGCTTATGTTAATTGATTGAACAGTGTAACGATTGTAGATAGACCAATAAATAAATAAAATAAAATAAAAGCGCTAAAAGCGATATTTTAAAGAAAACCTTTGGATGGACTAAGGGGAAAGGAGAGACAATACTATATAGAATCCTAGAATCTAGATGTTATGATTGTAATAAAATTTCCAAAGTAACAAATGGAATACCTAGGAATATACTGTATGTCCATAATAATAAATAAAACTCAGGCGTGGAAAAATGTAGTAAAATGTTACAATGATGTTGTTTCAATGACGGCAGTTTATCATGAATGTCAATGAATGTCAAAATCGGACTCTCCTAACTGTGAGGTGTGTGGTAAAATAGAGGATGCACAGCATGTGTTGGTGGAATGTGTCCGGTACTAAAAAAAGCAACGCACTTCTCAATTCGTTGAAATTTTCGGTAATGGATGTTGGAATTTTTCACGGTATTTTAACTAAGCTCAGATGCAGCAAAAATATTATATACTTTTTTAGATAAGAAATTAGAGTAAGTTAAGTTTTGTGTAAGATTAGTTAATTTAGTGTAGGAGTAAGTTGTTATTTGTTAAAGCACGATGGGATTGGCATCGTCGCATAAGTGTACAAAATCCTTTAAATAAATAAAGATTATAAAAAAAGTAACATCAAATATAGTCGATGTCTTAAAATCATAATTTCTACGAATTATTTCTACGGAACCTGTGATATATTCCGACACTTTTCTGTTTACCGGTATCACTATGAAAGGCTTACTAATTGGTAATTTACACTGTTTGCCGAGTGTCCTTATTAGCCCTGCTTATTGCGCGGGTTTGGCTCTATTTCTTTTTTAATTGTAAGTACCTACCTTTTTATTTTTTCCCCGTATTCAAACTGGAGACAAGTTTTTAGGTATTTCATCATTCATCATCATTTCAGCCGAAAGACGTCCACTGCTGGACATAAGCCTCACCCAAAAGGAGGGAAGGGTGGGCGATCACAGTATGGTGTTAAAATGCATAGAGAACACTGCTGCCCAATCTCAACAATAGAATAGAATGGAATATTCATTGTATTTACAATAAGGTGGTTAAAATAATATCAAAGAATCGTTGTACATTCTACCATTTTGGCAAGCAAACATTGACATCAAACATACAAACTTTAACACAACAAAAATTTATCAGCAAGAAAATCCGATACGGAGCAGTAATATTTATTTAAAAGTAATACGGTTAGCTTCTTTTTGAAAGATGTTACCGGTTCCTCTTATATGGAATTAGGAAACAAGTTTTGGTATTGAGATCGCAAAGTTACATCTCGGTATCTGCTTTCCGATAAAGTTAAAAATAGATGTCGATTACATTTAACAAAAATAGCAATTTCTAAAATATAAAGGCACGGAAATGTCACTAAATTATGACTTTTAAACTCTCTAGTAAGTCCCTTAGACGCTTTTTAAGACACCCACGGTAAGAAATAGGATGATGCTATTCTTTACGCCCACACGGAGCGCGTATATTTGGGTGTGTTTAGGTTTTTTATCTCAGTGAGGACAAACCCCTCCTTTGGGGGAGGCCTATGTCCAGCAGTGGATGTCTTTCGGCTGAAATGATGATGATAATGATGAACCAAACCTTATATGCCAGTTATAATAATTATTGTTTTTATAATTGTGATATGACTTATAATTTTATTGTGACTTTAATACTGTCTGAAATAATGTTTTATTTTTTATAAAATAAATTATCGTAGCACTCGCGACGTAGCTCGTAGATCGTAGACCGTAGGCGGCTACGAGATGCTACGCAATCGAATCGGTAAAACTCATTTTATATGGTACATTATTATTAGTACTAAAGCCTTTTCAATATTTTGAGAATTATTTGAATTTCTAATCGATACGTTAAACATCAAAGGTAAATAACGAACATTTAAGACTAAGAAGAAATACTTAAGAACCTACTGTGTTTATAATTTAACTGGTCGGTCCCGTCGTCCAATGACGTAGCCACAGTTATTTGTATGCTAATTTAAATCTCTGTTTACTACATACACGCTTACCTAAATTGTAAAGTATCTAGTAGCTTTGTAAAACAGTTAAAACACTTTTTAACGTAGGCATCGTCTTCATAGAAATATTGCAGACTGAGTAAGCACAGATCCATTGTCTGACTTTTTGAATTCGATAAAAATTGGTACATAATCAATTAATTATGCCTACTTATTAAAATTTATCAATCACAGAAGCGTCTGTGTGGTGCCGGACGTTAAGAATAGCACCGCCCTATTTCTTTCCGTGGGTGTTGTAAAGAATACGAGTAGTACCGCCCTATTTCTTTCCGTGGGTGTCGTAAAAGGCGACTAAGGGACTTACTAGGAGAATGGGCAGCAGCGTTCTCTATACATTTTAACAACATACTGCGATCGCCAACCCGCCCGCCAAGCGTGGCGATTATGGCTACCCCCCCCCCTTTGGGGGAGGCCTATGTCCAGCAGTGGACGTGTTTCGGCTGAAATGATGATGACGATGAATCACAGACGCATTTTTTTAATACTTAATATTCGTCAACGGAAAATAAAGATCCGAAGATTGGAAGTGTTTTTCAATATAAGCAAGTGCCTAATACAAAATAATGGTCTCAGATCTTTACTGGGTATTATATTGGTGGGCTCTTAAAAATCTGTAACGGCCTTCTTATTTTTTTTAACTAGGTACAGCTTTGAATTTACTTACATAAAACAGTAGCTCACATAACAAGGCCACTTCCATACATAACCATTATATTGGTGGGCTCTTAAAAATCTGTAACGACCTTTCTATTTTTTTTTAAACTGCTTTGAATTTACTTACAAAACTTTTTACAAAAAAATAATAACCGACTACCAAAAATAACACTACAAAGTGAAAAATAACTTTAATTTTGGAAGTCGGTGTCTTTGGAACTGTATTTGAGTTTTTTTGCCACCGACTTCCGAAATTAAAGTTATTTTTCACTTTGTAGTGTTATTTTTGGTAGTCGGTTATTATTTTTTTGTAAAAAGTTTTTTATTTTTCACTTTTTAGTGGGTCAGTTTTGAATTTATCTAAGTTACAATAGCCTAATGTTAACTGCTAATCACCTTTTACAAAATATTGCTTTTCCCGATGCTGGGACGTTGATTGTTAAGGAGTTCTCCTGGTAAGAACCAGGAGAACTGCCACTCACCATATGCATAGTGACGAGCATAAATTGCTTAATCGCAACCCGTTAAGTACTCATTATTATATTGTTCCGGTGGCCATCTGTGGTCTCCATCATCAGTTCCACTTCACCAAATGGTGCTTTCAGAGAGCAAATGTACGAGTTACTATAAAAAATACCCAAACCGCTATAGGTTTGCATATAAAATTTGAGGGTTTCCCTCGATTTCCTTGAGATCCCCTCATTAGATTCTGATTTGGTGGCAATGGGACCACCTCGAGAGTATACCCTTTCAAACAAAAAAAAGAATTTTCAAAATCGGTTCATAATTGACGGAGTAATCGCGTAACAAACATACAAAAAAAAAAAAAACATACAGCCGAATTGAGCCGAATACATCGATACCTCCTCCTTTTTGGAAGTCGGTTAATAAAACAGTAGCTCACATCACAAGGCCACTTCCATACATAACCATTTAAACTTGGCCTGTCAATCTAAAAACCTCGGAACCCACAAATCTCCGTTTCAATCTTCGATTAAGAAGTAATCACTCTAACTATCCAATCATCAAAATTGCATCATAATGAGATAAGTCTGC
Source organism: Tiliacea aurago (assembly GCA_948098905.1). NCBI lineage: Eukaryota > Metazoa > Arthropoda > Insecta > Lepidoptera > Noctuidae > Tiliacea > Tiliacea aurago. Next base: position 18,880,373 of record OX402591.1, on the reverse strand, counting down.
CCATTTGAATGCTTTGTTCGTTCAGTCTCCATGCTCGGGCGAGCACAGGCTGAGCAAAACACCTGAGTCTTGGATACAAGCGTTGATTTAATTTAATGTAAACGTTTGTTATGTAAAACTTTGATTATGAGACGTTAAACGGGCTCTAACGAAGTGAATTCTGTTGGCTATTAACTGAATGTGGCTGCAGAAACGGCCATCTGAATTTGACAACACAATAATTAAGTGTCAGACTTTTAGGTCGTTTTATTCTGATTTTTGTCAAGATATTATGATGATGCATGGTGTATGTCACAAGTATTCGTATCCTATGATAATTAACGCTTTTAAAATTAGCGCACTAGATTGGCAGCAAACGAATAAAAATAAAACACACTCACTTTTTAACTAAACCTCACAGGTGATAACAGCCTAAATATAAAAATTATCTATCAGCACACATACCCATCAACACACATTATTTTCAACATTTTGATAATTTGTCAAAGTTAACCCTGCAACAATAGGCCCGGTCCAACACGCCCGCTGTTGACAAAACTGTATTACCGAAAATTGGACAATATTGCCCAAAACGGGTCATATTATGTTCATAAACCCACCGCGCCGTTGGCGAGGCACACAATGAATTGATCTAGTTGTTATGACCCTAAGTTTACAACGTGACAATGGAAACATGAAATTCCAGTTTTAGGGAATCCGGATTTGAAAATAAATGTTTTTTTGAATACGGCACGAGCTTTACATTGTTTGGGGTTTAATGTAATTTGATTTAATTTATACTTGATGATTGAGGTAAATATAAACTGATGTTTATTATAATGTTCTAGATTTCTATAGTTTGTGAGTTTTATTTCAGATGCAGGATAGGAGTAATTCTTATATTGTGTTCCTACGTTTCATTTGTTGAATAAAGTTATAAACTACACGGAATGCTGTAGTTACGTATTATTATTTAATACCTATAATGTAATATTTTTTTCTTTTTCTCCTAAAGATGGATGTCCAAATACTCGTTACTAGCAGAGACCGTTCAACCCCGGTTAAGGGTTAAGCCTTTCGAAGGGGTAACCAATTCAATGGGTTACCTTTATCATGGTGTAACCCATTGAAAGGGTTTTATACTAGAAACTCATTGAAAGGGTTACATGATAACCCATTGAATGGGTTTTATACTTGAAACCTAGTGAAAGGGTTACCTGATAACCCATTTCAATGGGTTCTATACCTACTTGAAACCCAGTAACATGAAAAAATCATAATATTATGTTATTTCGATATCTGCCCAGTACACGTAGCAGGACCAATTCTATCTCTATTCTACCCAGGGACCATTTTGGTTACCATTTTAGAAAAACCCTATCGAAAACCCTTTCCATTGAAAAGGTTTTCGATAGGGTTTTTCTAAGCAGTTAATCAAAAACCCATACGGTGTGGGTAATTTTGAATGGCTTAAATTAAGCCGTTAAAAAGGGTTACCCACATCGTATGGGTTTTTATCGAAAACCCTTTCAATGGGTTACCAAAAATTAATTTAAGCCGTTCATAAGGGTTACCCTTATCGTATGGGTTTTTGTTTTACCGCTTAGAAAAAACCCTATCGAAAACCCTTTCAATGGGTAACCAAAATGGTTCCTGGTTACTAGGTTCTAAAACGCGAAAAACAATCATTATCAGATAGTTATAAAGTAAAACCGGCAATGTTTCCAGTAATAAATCGATCGACACCATGACCCATCAGACTTAAACCATTTCACTTAACAAAAGACCGCCATCTTACATTCCCGCAAATCTTTTCATCAAACAAGATGGCCAGCTTAAAACCAGAACGCAGGCAATGCATAAAAAATGCAAAAATTAGAAAAAAAATAAAACAATGCCTACATTCGTCGGCAGTGCAGACTCGGCGTCCGTCTAGCGTTTTCAACGAACAATAGTGACCCATTGTCACACCGTCCATTTTAAATGAACAAAATGGCGCGGGCGCTACGAAACTCGGGGTTTTGAAACAATGCCTGTCCCTAATCCCTGTGAAGGGTTAAATGCATGCTATTGGTCAACTGTACCCCCACGGAGTACTTTTATGAGTGCGTTTGTGTGTGTGTCGCGAAGTTTTCGTGTTATTGTCGTGCGATTTGTGTGTTTGCAGTTTCGTGGTTCATTTTGGCATCTTCAACTGTGTTGTTTGAATGTATTTTTTGGGTTGCCTCTGTTCGTTTTTGTTGGTCAAAGTTTTTTCCTGTAATATTTCACATTGGGATATTTATTTGGTAATTGCTCTTAAGACGGAGATATATGCCAGTGACCTAGAGTGGTTAGCTTGCGTGTTCTGTACTGAGCTCACGCAACGCGTCGTACGATCAGCCAGTAATAGGAGTCGCCCATCAAGGAGCGCTGTCCCCAATTAGACAAATTATTAATTTATTATAAACAAACCAAAAGTTATTTTAATAAAACGCGTATACTAAAAGATCAATAATTAAATTATCTTTAAATTGGAGAAGGCTTCAGAAAAATACGCTTGGTAGATTTTGCGCCATGCTTAGTTTTTTATCCGCGGCATATATAAATTTACAAATTAATTTCCCTATGTAATATAAACAGAATCTAAAATATTCACACATTATGTTATTGAGAAAATGCTCTAATTTAACATATATTTTTCAAATCATTAACACTACTCGTTTAGACGTGATCTTCAGTATAAAATCATTAAAATTCGGTTATCGTCGCCTTAATAGGATTATTAAAACTTAGTAAAATTGACAGTGGATTATGACCCCACTTCCGTCAGGCTATCATAGACTACTTGGACTACAAACACAGTTAAAGAATGAAAAAAAATAGCACAGTACTGCGCTAAAATAAATTAAAAAAAAACAAATTTTCTTCACGTACAAAGATTAAATAAAAACAACTTTGCATGTGGAAAAACACCAAAATTCACAGAAAACTCCAGTGACCTACAAACAAACGCCACACACAAACATAAAAACAGCCGACATACGACACATCAGCAACTCCAGAACAATTCATCGAACCCGTCAACCGTGACAGCCAGCAACGCAATCAAAACTTCCCAACTCGGGGTACATTGTACCCCACGTCCCACTTTTCTCGAAGACTATTATTTGAATGTCTTTCAACCCGTGAGAAGGGTACTCCCTACCCCCACGCGTGTGCCAGGCTGATAATGTAATTAAAACAACACCTTTATTCGGAGTAGTCACATTTTGCAACGAGTTTTAGTTTGATGTGTGGCGACATCTTTCGGGGATTTCTTGTAAACTTTATCTCTATGTGGTTTAGTTTGTGGATTAGGGCAAGACTTTACTGTTTGTAATGTTTTGTTTGGGGAAACAATGCTTGGTAGTTATGTCCGATTAGGACTATCCTAATGCAGGAATTTTGGTAAGAAATTGGAGGTTATCTTTAGTCACGATTAAAATACCTCATTATAAAACCATTATATTCAAATAATGACAACGAAGTATCGACTAGTTCTATTAAAATTGCACTTATTTCTTAAAGACATATTTAGCATAATCAATTCGTTTCACCATGCCACCAGACAAAAAATATATTACGCTACAGGAAAATAGTAAAAGAAAAATTTTAAACCAACCCTCCCACTACCCACGAATAAGAAAAACACACATTAACCTCCAGACGCGTCGCAAAACATAATCCCTATAAAGAAACAAAGGACTGTCGCACATTAAAGTCGACAGAGATTTTCAAAGTGAAGCGCCCGAATTCTGCGCGAGAAATTTTCGGGGTAACATTATACCCGTGCATTAGGGCTAAGTGATACCGTCACATTTGTTGGATTAATTCATCATCTGAATTGCCGTGGCCAGACTGATGGGCCAGAACGCCCGGGCCCCCCTAACCCCCCTCTCGCCGTGGGGGCGCTTACGTACAGATAACTTTTCCCCTCTGTTACGTATGGTGTTTTAATTATGTGTTGTTTTGGTGTTTAGTAATGCTGGATTTCATATTTAGTGTTAATTGGTTTTTTGTATAAATTTGTAGAACTAATCAGATAGATTTGGGTTGTGAAGTAATTCATTATAACTGTAAAAAGATTGTAGAAAATTATTTAGTAAAGAAAGTTAACCACTGTTCTCATAGGGGTTTCAGACAGATAATTCTTATCTTTACCTTCACAAATATCTATAGTATGTCATTAATCTACTCGAAAAAAAATTCTTTAAAAAAATCCAACACAAAGAACACGAAAAAGAAAACAATACGAACATTATCTAGTGACCTACCTTTCGTCTCACCTACAAACAAAACTTAAATCACCAAAAGCAAAGAATAAAGTTTAGCTAAAGTGGTAATCAGCGCTTGTAGCGCTTAGCTTCGCCCGATGCCCTTTTGCCCCCCGAATTAGACACCCTCCCAGGGGGGGTACCCCTGTACCCCACTCTACGGGACAGCGAGTGTAAGGATAAATGGGAGGGCTGGCTCTTCTGGTTAAGTGTAGATTTTCCGAATGCGGTGTTGATGACGGCTCTCCTAGTGCGGGGATAAGATTGTCGATAGTATTTGTTTTTAGGATTTTTTTTTGTTCATGAATGAAAGAAGAATGTTTGGGCATTTGTTTTTGTTTGTGAAATGCAAAATATTAAGCATAGAAAATAGGAAAGTAGAAAATACTTAGTTTTTGTTCTCAATAATGATGTATTTCAGATGACTAGTCGGGAGAAGACCATTAAAAGCTAGTGATGTTTTGGAGATATTTCAATAGACCGAAATTAAATCCTTTTCTTTATGTAATACTCTAAGGCCGCGTCCTATTTACAAGCGATCATCGCGCGAATACGTGGTCGTCGCGCTAATATGTCACTTTTTGATCGGTGAACCTCGCGTGGTCACACCGTTAGAGGGCGTTTGCGGTTTTCCGAACAAAAAGTGACATATGCACGCGACGATCGCGTATTTGCGCGGTATCTCTTTTAAATAGGACGCGGGGTTAGACAAACTAATAGGATCGCGTGGATATTGAACTAATAACAATCATGAACTAGACAGTTTAATACGCAATAAATAACATTGTGTAGCTTTCAACGTTTCTATTGTAATAATGTCAATTTGTTGTTGCTTCAAATAAAAATATTTACTTAATTTTTTTTTTCTTTTTATTTTAAACTTTGCCCCACATTGGGAATTTCTCCTGTGTTGTGGGTGCGTTTACAAGTCACATTTAAAGTCATTTACACAAACAGCCAGACTCGGACCAATTACTTGTATGTAGGTCATACAAAATTTGTTCCATGCGGGAATCGAACCCGCGACACGCAGCGCAACAGACAATTGCTTAACGACTGCGCTAATCGTGCCGTCAAAAATATTTTTAAAAGTATTATGGTCATAGTGTCGCCAAAAAAAACTTATTGAAAATTGTATCGATACAAAAGCATTTGTCCCATCACTACGAGAGTTCCCGAGACCGTTGGACAGCGAGGTTGTAAATACTCGTGTAAAATTGTCCACATTCCCCCTGGAAGCCTTTTGTGTTATATATTTCTTTGTTATTTACTTCGCCCGGCGAATGTACGCTACCTGATGTAGGGGCTACAGTTATAATGGACATAGATACGAGTATGGTATTAATATATGTAGGCATGTAAATTTCCTTTGTAATTTTAAAGACTTGGGGTTTTGGGAATTTTTGATTTAGAATAAAAATAATAAGATATTTTGCAGATTCCAGATTTCACAAGTCTTCAGTTCTTTATGTATTTTTTTTTTCAGAACTATTTGTGTGATTCTATACTCATTGTGGGTTTTGCAGTGGTATATAGACGCAGTAGAGACAGTAGGTCTTCATTCGAATAAGTACATGAACTTGCCATTTTATCAATCACTGTGGTCTATTTACCGGAGGATTCAAATTTTCGCTATTACTCGAAGCTATGAATATGTACTGTTTTCATTAGATACCTTTTACATTATTCAATATTAAGCTATTTTTTAGAAGTCGTCAGCTTCATTTCAGTTCGTGTCATGACAGTTAAATCACAAACGCCCCATTTTATCTGTCCTTCATTTTGTTCAAAAACCCTGTAAAAGAAACTAAACATACAAGCGTACTAAAAGAAATAGGGGGCATCGGTGTTCGCGTCACGGAACGCGCGAGTTAATTGCTGAGCGCTGTGAGCACAAATGAGTGGCGGCGAGCGAGTTACCGCGCTGTAGCTGGCCGACACCTGCGCTGATAGGACAGGCGGTTACTGAGACGAATTTATAAAAAGAAAAGTTAAATAAAAGCGATATATTTTGAATATTCGAGAACAATGTTCAGCACTGCACATTCCTCTTCTTCTTGTTGAACACAAGATTGAATAATGATGATTCAACATCAATTGCTTCATTCGCACTATGGTCCGCCCGAAACGTCATGGTTTAATACTTGCCGGACTTTTGTGCCATTCGTGATTATTGTCGAAATGTGGCAGTCTTTTTGAAGAATATGTGCTGGTCTTAACACTCCACAGTGTATATATTGCTGCATTATCTAAGTATGTTGCAAATATTTGATTAAACCATGATGATTAAAAATAAGTGAAATGAAATCAAGTTTGTTTTATTCTTTCCTTATTCAAAGTGGTACATTTTGTGAGAAAAAGTACCAGCTTTCATTTGAAAAGCAGGTACTTTTTCACACATTGTGATCAAAGACGGTCCATCCGTCTTCGATAACACATTATGGGATAGGTCAAATATAAACTCAATTTATTTTATTTCACATACTCTTACTTGAGCACTTATGAAACGTCAGAAGCTAGCTGTATGGTTCTAATTGGTTGTTTCACATAGAGAAGAACCGGCAAGAAACTACACAGTTACGCTTTTAAACATAATTGGCTTTTACAATGTTTTTTTTTTATCACACTGTTAATAGATAGGACATTGTAGGACTGCCATCAATTACCCTACTTTACAAAATACGAAATGGCCAGCAAATCAAAATAACTATGAGTCTACAAGGCCTACAACGATCTCATAATAACAAAAGAGCGAGTTCGCAAGGGTAACGATACATGTGTTATGTTTTTAATTTATATATCGTGTATGGCATGGATATTAATATGTGGTAAATTATTTCATGAACTGTTAAATAACTACACTACCGAATTGGGACACTGTAATGGTAGCGTATGTATGTAAATCAATAAATAAATAAAATAAAAAAAAATATACCTAAAAGAAAAATAACGTAACTTTATAAGACCAGAAAATAATAATAAATAAAACAAACCTATGACAATATTTTCATTACAACTGTAACAAATCGAGCCTGACAAGGAAGAACATCGTAAGCGACATAATGTAGGTATTTCACTTTTTCAATAAATAATTAAATAAAATCAATAAAAAACCTCTCCTTTACATTTTAATTTATGTCGCTTACGATGTTCTTCCTTTTCAGGCTCGAAATATGAATGGATACCATGTCCATAAGAGCCGCTAATGAAGCTCAGAGTTGATGTCAAATCATTTAAGATTGTGTCAGGTAAAACTGTATATGTAATCCACACGATTCTTGGATTAGTTATTCGTGCGGATTATACTAACTTAATATTATTGAGTTTCTTATTCTATGATCATCTTTCTATTCACTAAATTGCTCTTAAAACAGACAAAGAAAAAATAAATGTTACTACAAAATCAAGTCATTATCCTTCAGACGCACGCTGTACGCTACACTTTACAACAAAATGTCTCCCTTTCACCTTCTACTTTCGCTTGGATAATCTTATTTTTGCCGCAGCCAAGGTGCTATAATCCCTCTCACAATCGCAATAAGGTTCAAAATGGCCCACTTCTTTACCAGGAGTTAAAATGTATTACCTTTTATTGTGATCCTCAACAGGGATTAAGAGAGAGCGCGGTTTTGAATTTTGATTCGGATTGTAGCGCTCAACCCGGCCATCCAAATTAGAGCTCTCTGCGATTATTTGTCGGCCCTTTTCTAATCTGATCGGAGAACAAACTAGAGGGGAGCGGTAGACCAAATTATATTGGTATATTCCTAACTATGCACACCTATTTTGCCTATTGCTTTGATTACATTCTACGGAATGGTCTTTAATGAAGATTTTGAATGTTGGAGGCGTGGTTTCAGTTGTTTAGAGACTTGAGCAGCACTGTTATTGTGTATTTGTACAGTTTCCACTGAGTATGATCTTTTGTAAGCTCAGTTTTCAGCTCGGTGGCGAACTCTTTACTATTAATGTTAAGTAAGGTAGCTAGGTTCGTGATTATATTTCTGAAATGGGCCAATTTGAGTGGAATACGTGTGTTTACTTGAAAAACGTGTGCTCAATAAGATTAAGTATTACTTCCGTCATTGGAGCAAACAATTCCATGACTGTAGACTGCAAATTGCCCAACATAAAATTTACTTTCTCAGCCAGGTGGACAGGTGACCTTGGATGGTAACTCGAACGCTTTCAGAAGGACTGAAATTTGTAACGCAATTTTAGAGAGGCCTATGACCAGTCATTCCATGTAAAATAAAATTTCGCTGCATCTGGTTATACTCGTACTCTAAGACGATCTCAACATTGATTGATTTAATGATTTATTTGCCAGAACATAGGAACCTACATAATGAATGAATGAATTCTGTATTTGCCAGAATATAGGTACATTGTATATGGTAACATTTGTTTTTGGTTTAGGACATGATATTAATAACAGATGGCAAATATTTAAGGCACGGCAAATATTTAAGTTATATCCTTAACACAATTGAATACACACACGTTATAGATTTATATTACTTATATAATGCAACAATATTTTTTAAATGTTTTAATTTTTTATTTTATATATTTTAAATAATTATAATTACACAAACACAAATATAATTTATGTGTATAATTATAATTATATACACATAAATTATATTTGTGTATAAAATTGTATGTGTTGTTTTTGTATTTTTAATTATTAAAAAAGAAAACATAAAAAAATATTGTTATATTAGTTCAAGTAAAATAAATTAAATATGAAGGTGACGATGATGTGGTATGGGTATGATATATTATTTAATTAAATAAAGGATATACTATAATAATAATAAATAGTTGTCCTTGGGTGCACTTGCATAGTACGAACAGGGATAATCATCGGTTGGTGCCTCATTCCATTTAACATTGTTGTATTATGTGAGTTGGCAATAATAATAATAAATAATATAATTATGTCCTATCTCTATTTATTTTACTTTGTGTAAATAAATAATAAAATAAATCATATTCATTTCAAATTATGATAAGGTATAAGCTAGGCAGATGATAATGATTTTCATAGGTAGATTGAGATAAATTCTAGAGAATTGATCATCTCAATCATAGCATTTATAAGACATTTTAATACTTGAATAGAATGGGCAGCATCCACCTGTACCAGTTTGTCGTAACGACCGTCATCTCATTTCCTAATGGATAGTCGTTAGTCCAAAGTATAGGTACCTATCTAATGGTCCATTTGGTATCACCTTACTACCTACTCCTACTACTATTAAGGTTTTAGGTGAGGCCCTAGTATGATTATTATTTGAAGGGTTAGGGCCTTATTTACCTTAAGTTCTGAGTTGAGCTGCACGATTACTGACAGTGCACAGACTGGACAGGTCCTCTCAAATCTGTGTGGTTCTTTCCTCAAAACACCATTTCAGGCACCAATCCACATGGTCCTCACATGATCTGACAAATATTATGTCTGGACTTTAAAAGAGACTGTGACCTCTGAGTAGTCGGATAGGAAATACCGACTTCATCTAGTTTTTAAAATATGATTGACAACGTGTTTGTACAAACATAAGTGGTGTTATATTGTATTCTTATAACTTTCATTCTTGTATTATTGTTTTCGTTTAAATTGATTTTAATTTATTGAAATTTATTGTAATACTTATGTTTTATGCTGGATTATATTCGAACGCAATGAGAATTGTTACTGAATATATAACTAAGAAAAATTTAAATGTACTTACAGAAATAAAAGTATATTATTATTAAAACTTACCCTGTATATTGCAACACGTTAGATAATGAGCTCATGTCATCAAATATTTCTATAGGTTTCATATTCACACATAAGTAGAACTTACACTTAATGCTGTTAATTCATTCAAAAGTGTATTTACTTTCTTTTACTTTAAAATTCAAATGGTCTAAGCATTAAAATAGACATTAAGGGAAATAGCGAGGCAGCCCCAACACAAGTATATTTTATAACTTACTTGGGTAACCCTCTAACTCTGTTATGCAGTTTGATTTGTATGAAACATAATAACACTTATTTTTTTGGGTATAATTGGCATGCACTTTATTTTGAAAATATTTACATCATTAAAACAAAAATAATAATAATAATAATACTGAAGTTAGTGTACAAGTATATAAAAAAGGAGGAGAAATAACCATAGGACATCAAAAAAATTCGTCCGCATCGCTGTCAACTGGAAAAGTGCTCATAGGCTGGCATCATTGCCACGTTTTATTTTTCTTTAAAATTTTTCCTATCTTTTCTTTTCTCAGTTAAGTTTTAATGATGGTCTGACATTTTGAGCGCTTTATGCAGCCTACCCAAATGTCCTTTTTTTGGTACTGTTCGTCGAGTCGTTGAGCTCCTTAAGTTTTGAGTTGAGCTGCACGATTACTGACAAATGCTTACACTGATTGGACAGGTCCGCTCAAATTTGCGTGGTTCTTTCCTCAAAAGACCATTTCAGACACGGATCTACATGGTCCTCACATTATCTGACCGAGATTATGTCTGGACTTTAAAAGAGACTTTGATCCCTGAGTTTGTTTTGCCATTTCTTCTCAGATAGGAAATGTCGGCTACATCTAGTTTTTTTTTTATATGACGTGTAAAAGTGATTTTAATATCCTATTTACAGAATAAACGATTTCATTTCATTTCATTTCGTTGTTGTAAGGCAATGCTGTTATATAAAAAATATAAATATATTTTGTTTTTTTTTTGATACCCGAGAAAGATCTCAAGATATCTGTTGCATGTCGTGGAACAGGCCCATGTAGAGCAGATGACTGCGTTGCTGGTAGCGCTGATGATTGCCGAAAGAGCAGCTCCAGGCCAACACAACGCTGTCAGCAAAGGCTGCAATGATGACCAAGCTTGCAGGCCGAGAGCGTAGCTAAGCTAAGCTGGAGGCCATTATAGCGTGGTCAGCAACGCAGTCAATGCGGACCAAGGCTTTACTCGACCAATGCGAGTAATTTAAATAAAACAGAAAACAAAAAAAAACACAAACAATAATTAAAATCAATAATTTTTATTAGGTCATACATTTTTTATGATTTTTTTGCTGCCTGCACTTACTTATACAGCCAAATTCTGAATTTTTTTTTTTTGCATCTTAGAATTTTTGAAACTAAAGTCAACAGTAATGGATTTTCAAAGAAAATTGCTGGTGGCTAAAACTCACCAGCAATGAAATTCCATAAAACTTTGCTGGTGCCTATATAGCGCGGAAAGGTCGACTTTGCTCAAAGAAGATTGTCAAAATAATTACCACATTACAAGCATTTTTGAGTAAACAGTTATTTGTGTAATAATTGTATGCAGGTAAGCAATTTAATGTTAATAATATCACTTAAGTACCCAACAACAATCAATGGCATGTCCAAAAGATCTGTTCAGAAGTACAACTATTCAAAGTTCTTCTTCGACCCCTACAGAAAAGGTAAAACATAAAACGGACAATATTTCACTAAACCGGTTCCATCAAACCCACGCCGGGCCTGTGTGGCCAGTTATTAGGGCGTTTTAACCCTTTCACTGCGGACCCCGGTACAAAATGACCTCTCCGACCCATTTCCCTGTTTTTCTCTTAAATCAACCCTTCGTCGCGTGCTCTTTGTGGGGTAAAAATGTTGTTTTCTGATAATAAAAAAGTTCTATTAGTTATTTTGAAACGTATGTCCTCACTTATTATTTTTATTGATCGTTTTGATGTGACGATAAGTTATTAGTTTTGAATTGTTGTATTGATGTTTGGAGGGTTGAGGGTGCTTAACAATACAGGTATTTACTGATGAATGATTTTTGTTTGGTTTGACGCAAATAATTATGTCTTATGCATAGCAAGAGAGCAGCGGGCCGAGCACGGGCGTGCCAAGACGTTTGTGACAAGACATGATAAATTATGTCTTGTCAGTTTGTACTAGCATTTTATGACAAAACAGTTTTATTGCTCAAACTGTGATAAAATGTGTGACTCATGTCTTGTCACAGTAGGCCGTGCTCGCCCCACAGTGGTGGCCCAGAGTTAACGGCCGCGACTTACAACTTGTATAGGTCGTAGGTTCGACAGACAAGCGCTTCACTTTGTGTAAATTATTTCATCACTACTGCTCTCAAAACGGTGATGGAAAAGCAAACCGGCATGTCCTCGATTTAAAAATTCGAAGACATGTGACATCTACCAACCCGCAATGGGCTGGCGTGGTAGATTACGGCCCGATTCCTCTCACCGAGAGGACGCCATCTTTTCCTTTATAGCTGCTGGCGTAAAAATTACGCTGAAAAATCAAGTCAATCAGCAGTAGAATACGTAACATGATCACATTATTATAATAAAACGCCAATTGGTTTTCGTGAAAAAATAAGGGCAAGTGAGAATTAAGTATATTGATGCCTTGTCCTGTGGCCTAGCTCCAAACAAAAACCATGGCAATCTTACGGCTGTGATAGGAATGGTGATGTTATTGATCAATCATGCAGATTTATATGAACAGTAGGTATTAACTGAACTTTCCTTTATGAGCACAGTCAAAATAGGTCAGTACTTGTATGATTGAGCTAGAAGCTGTTAAGTCGTTCGTCTCACGTACACCGATACGACTTGATTCAGAGACTGGTTGTATTGGTGTAAATACCCAAGTGTTTGGGGAAGGTATGTGTCTCACCACATTATTTGTATGTGTACCTTAAACTCTGTGTATTACAATAAACTTTGTATTGTGTAAACAGGTAATTGTTTAATTGTATCTTTCCTTAACAGCCTATACCCTTTAAATTTACTTTAGCACGGTGGTGAGTAGTACAACACCAATTGAAACCATCAAAATCAAGTTTTCTAATCATTTCTGTACATTACAGGACCCTCCGGGCTACACTACGCAAAAGCTAAGTGGAAGAGTACCCATTTTCAGTTAGCAGTGATCCATAAATTTTCAGTATCGGTTTGGTTCTGAAGTAATTAATCCTAGGAAATGGTATGCTCTAGTGAATTTGTTCATAGTCCGAATATTATAATAGTCGCAGTACCATTAGCCACACAGCTCTTTGGATTTATTGCTACAGTTCTTGAGTTAGAAACTATATATAAATCTAAGTTTGGTTGATAACAAATTCTAACACTATTATTTTATCGCACAAGTTGCTTTTATAAAAAAATTACTTTTTTACAAAAAAAAAACAACCGACTTCTAACAAAAACACTACAAAGTGAAAAATAACTTTAATTTCGGAAGCACATAACATAACATCACGCTTTGTTTCCTCGGAAGGGTTGGGCAGAGGTGTACTTACCTGTAGTACACCCACATTTAATATTATATTTAATTTAATAAATAAGTTGTACAGTAGTTATTATTTTTAGATGGTGTTTAAGTACCTACTATACTCCATTTGAAATAAGATTAGACATTTAAATAAACTTGTTTACAGTCCGTTCAACCGATTTTGACTTCTATTCCGTAGGCATAAGGATGGCATTATAAGCAAAAACGTGGTTACAATACCAATTGTTTATTACAGCTGCCATTTGTCAATAGAAGTCAAAATTGGCTGAACAGACTGTAAAGAAGGTTTATTTAAATGTCTAATCTTATTTCAAATGGAGTATAGATATTAGTTAGTTACGTTTTTCATAGTTTTAGATTGTAAGTTAATTATAAGACCGCGCTATCGCATTAGGTAATGTACCTGATAAGATAGTTGTAAGGGAGATTTTAATAAATAAATAAACTACTAATAATTTCGGAAGTCGGTGTCTTTGGATTTGTATTTTCGTTTATGGCCACAAAAAAATACAGACGAATTGAGAACCTCCTCCTTTTTGTGAAGTCGGTTAAAAAGGCCATTTTTACATATTAGACCTCTCCGTGCCTCGGAAAGCACGTTAAGCCGTTGGTTTCGGCTGTTATTTGTAGGTCTTTGACAGTTGTTACGGGTCGTCAGAACCATGTTTGTCGAAGGACCGATGGCCGGTGGAGCGAGTCCTGGGGGCCTACTCTGAACATAAATCCAAAGTATCGGCTGGCTGAATGTTCGGCCGTTGCTTGACGAAGGCAAACTATGGCTGACTACGGCGAAAAAAAAAAAAAACGACAGTCAAAGAGATAAGCCAAAGTCAAAAATGTGACTTTAAGTCGGGTAAGGATTCAAAGTCAAAATAGGAAACTATGGAAGTTATAAAACGTAAACCCCCTGGAGTGGAGACCGCGTATCGGCAAGCGTAGTGTGGGACGCCCCCCAGCTAGATGGACCGACGACCTTAAAAAGGTGGCTGGGACGGGCTGGATGTGGCAGGCGGAGGACAGGGTGTTATGGCGCAGCCTGGCAGAGGCCTATGTCCAGCAGTGGACTATAGGCTGGGTTGATTGACGGGTCGTCAGAAGCTCAAAGGTCTCTCAACCGTCGTCTTACCAAGGGGTATCGACTGCCTGGGTAATTCACCCACCCAGTAACTGGGTTGTGGAGGTCCGATAGGCAGTCGCTCCATGTAAAATACTGGTATTCAGCTACATCTGTTTAGACTAGAAGCCGACCCCATCATATTTGGGAAAAGGCGAGGTATATGATGATGATGAAGTAGCTTTTAAAAAAAACTTTACGTCCCTTTCATTCATTCATTTCAGCCGAAAGACGTCCACTGCTGGATACAGGCCTCCCCCAAAGGGGGCGGGGGGGGGGGGGGTTGCCATAATCACCACGCTTGGCAGGCGGATTGGCGATCGCAGTATGGTGTTAAAATGCATAGAGAACGCTGCTGCCCATTCTCTATTAAGTCCCTTAGTCGCCTTTTACGACACCCACGGGAAGAAATGGGATAGTGCTATTCTTTACTTCCGGCACCAAACGGACATACTTTACAAAAATAAAAATGTTTAAATATTTGTAATTTCCTCTAAGTAATTAATGTTAATTACAAATAGATGTTGATAGTGTAGGTACCAGAGGGCCTGGACCAGTGGCAATCGCTTTCAACTTTGAAAGCGTTTCGTATTTCGACAAAGAGTTTCTAGTTGGCAAAAGGCTAGGTACGAGTATATGATGATGATGAAATAGCTTTTAAAAAATCTTTAATTACCTTTACAAAAATAAAATTGTTTTAATATTTGTAATTTTTTATAATAATTAATGTTAATTACAAATAGATGTAGATAGTGTAGGTACCAGAGGGCCTGGACCAGTGGCAATCGCTTTCAACTTTGAAAGCGTTTCGTATTTCGACAAAGACTTTCTAGTTGGGAAAAGGCTAGGT
Organism: Tiliacea aurago; assembly: GCA_948098905.1. Lineage (NCBI taxonomy): Eukaryota > Metazoa > Arthropoda > Insecta > Lepidoptera > Noctuidae > Tiliacea > Tiliacea aurago. Next base: position 18,864,835 of record OX402591.1, on the reverse strand, counting down.
ACGAGTATATGATGATGATGAAATAGCTTTTAAAAAAACTTTAATTACCTTTACAAAAATAAAATTGTTTTAATATTTGTATTTTTTTTTAATAATTAATGTTAATTACAAATAGATGTAGATAATGTAGGTACCAGAGGGCCTGGACCAGTGGCAATCGCTTTCAACTTTGAAAGCGTTTCGTATTTCGATAAAGACTTTCTACTGGATTGATATAAGCAGCTCACTATGTCCATTACACCAATACTTTTTTGACTTTCCATCATCGGTACAGCCCGATTCAAAATTTATGGCGGCTCGGAACTTATGTTAAAGTAAAAGAAATAAATAATAATGTGGGATCGATTGGTGAAGTAAAATAGATGTTGGGTTTCAAACTCTTATATATTTAAGATAAACACAATAAAACTTAGAAAACATAAAATAACACGTCTGTCTTTCGTTCCTCGTACCTTGCACTCTCACGCCATCTTTAAAGGTGTATAAGTGTGTAAGAGAGAGAGAGGAAAGGAAAAATGAAGAGACTAGTAGGTATTTTACCCTTCTCTTGGCTATTAAAGGTACTTCTTAGTTCATTATTGTGGTATCGAGTGGTGAAGTAAAATAGTTGTTAGGTTTCAAACTCTTATATTTTTAAGATGAACACAATAAAACTTAGAGAACATAAAATAACACGTCTGTCTTTCGTTCCTCGTAACTTGCACTCTCACGCCATCCTCCTTTTTCCTTTCCTCTCTCTCTTTCACCCTTATATATCTTTGAAGATGGCGTAAGAGTGCAAGTTACGAGGAACAAAAGACAGACGTGTTGTTTTATGTTTTCTAAGATTATTGTGTTTATCTTAAAAATATAAGAGTTTGAAACCTAACAACTATTTTACTTCACCACCCGATCCCACAATAATGAACTAAGAAGTACTACCTTCAATAGCCAAGAGAAGGGTAAAATACTAGTCTCTTGTTGCCAGGACCCTTGGAATAAAGTTCAGTTTCGTTCCATTATTATTTCTGGCCATATGCCAACCTTATGATATAAATGACGAATAACTCTATTAACTGAATTTAAACTAAAAACCTGTTTGGCTATAAATAGGACCCTCACTACACTTGCGAATTGTGTGCAAAAAAGCGCATTGTTCAAAATGGCAGATGGTTTGAGTTATTATAAAAATAATAATTTTAAAATAACAATTTCAAAATAACAACAATGACTGTAACGGTCACTTTTGATTCGTTTCCATAGTCAAGAGAAACAGTAGAAATATTATTTATCTCAATAATAGGGCAACCCTTACGTATTTCAGAAATTGACGGTTTTGAAGAATAACTACTTAAGACTTCAGCAGACCATATTATAACTTGTATCCTACACATCGCATCGATGGAAAGAAAAAAGATTATGACAATGAAAACAAAAAAGACGAGGAAGAGAATCTTGTAAAAAGGCACATTTTGATTTAATCATTCGACTATCCTATTCCTGATGTACAAAAAGCCTCAACAAAATAAGTAGCCGAAACTACGGTCTAAAAATAAAATTGGCCTCAGAAAAATCTCAAACATTCGCAGAAACATTTCAACAGTACAATCAATCTCCCCAAATCTGACCGATGTCCACACAAGAGGCGTGGCCACGCTAACCGTTGATTGGTTGAATAGCCCCCGGTCACGCGAGTCGTGACGATTGAGCATCGGTCAGTGTGACGAGGGATTTTTAAGTTTAGAATATTTGTTTTTGGGAGAAAGTTAGGGTGAGTTCTTATTGGGGAATGTTGGAAGCTGGGAAGGGTGTTTTTATTTCTGATAGGATGTTGTAATAACAGTGTATTATTTAGTTCTAGGTAGAATTAGTACGTAGTGTATTTTTATAAAACATTACATATTGGAATAAAAATATTTTTAGACGGCTGTGCAGTGGAGGTAGTGCAGCAGAACGAAACTGATCAATTTGTCATTTATGGTAAGGTGCATGTTTGTCAGGAGTGAGAGCTCATCCCTGAAAATCTGGGTTCTGTACTTGGCTACTAGAAAACTTCTCAATTGGTCAAGAGAGATGTGAAGCAGTGTGTGACAAACCTTTGCTGTAACAGTGGGATAGAAGAGCTTCTGGTAAAAAGTAAATTTTAAAAATCAAAAAACTCAACTGCGTAAAAAGTGAACTTTAAAAAGATGGAAACAAGATTACATAATTCTATATCTATATAACATTATGTTTAGTATATGCGAGACCTGAATATAGTTTGTTCAGAATAAGGAACTGAATCGATTTCAATAATTTTTACACCATGTTATATTTTGACCCAAAAATATTTAAGTGTGATGGAAAATATTATCACTATTTAATTTCTTACAAAACAGTCACCGTATTGTTAGGTAGGTACCTACCTACTGCCAAATTATTATCAATGAGCGCAAGATGACCCTGGGGGCGCGGGGGCGCCGTTAGCATGTTTTTGTACGGACAACCCGGAACATAACAACCTTACAATTTTGTGATTTGTCATGAAATACTAGACACGTGTTTCGGGTTTCGCATATACTAAAACTAATAATGTATGAACAATCTCATGCAGTCGGAGGCATCTTCTTTCAGATTTAACAATAGACCCTCTGCACATTATTTAAAGTTGGTCATTTGTAATAGACATAACATCACGCCGCTATTCCTCGAAAGGCTAGGCAGAGGTGTACCTCATTTCGGCAGTTATGTTTAAGTCCCATGTAATAGGGGGCGAGCCAAATAAGTACCATCAACAGGGCAAAAATCCAGACTCCGAGCTGCTACTGAGAAATTCCACGCGGAAAAATCCAGTAACAGTTTTGCCCAACCCGGGAATTGAGCCCAGGACCTTATGCTCAGCGGATACGCTTGCGACTACTAGACCAACGGGGCAGTTTTTAATAAAAGACACAGAAATAGATTCCCACACAGAAAAAAAAGTGTCTTCTTTAACAAAAATCTTGTTTATTGTGATCACGCATCTTGACTCCATACGAGCCTAACAAGATCTTGACTTCTGAAGATAGGAGAACTTTGTCAAATTATCATAGTTCCGTCTACTAAGTAATGAATTAGTTTAATTACGGGTAGTTATTTAATTTAGCTCAAATGTTAGCCATTTTAAGAATGATATAGTGCTAGACAAGTTGCTTTTTTTTTTAGTTTTAGAGTTTATTTAAGTTCAAACAAAGCATTTATGATGTAACAAAGACCGGTACCTAATTATTCTGTACATGTACATTTGTCGATATAAATAAAATGAATTTGTTCTGGCAAATATGCTATCTTGTTTATAATAAATAGATAATTAATGACGACACGATTGGCGCAGTGGTTAAATGATTGACTGCTGCGCTGTGTGTCGCGGGTTCGATTCCCGCACGGAACAAATATTTGTATGACCTACAAGTAGTTTTTCCGGGTCTGGCTGTTTATGTATGTGAGTTTTAAATGTTTGTAAACGCACCGACAATACAGGAGAAATTCCTAGTGTGGGACAATGTTTAAAAAAAAATTGTTTAGTGCATTCTGTGACCATCACTTCGAAGCGTTATTTTTTTTAAGTAAAACTTCTTTAGGCACGCTTGGCTTGGGGAGTAAGCTGGTGAATGCATAACTAGAGCGTTACGGAAGTGACGAGAGCGTTACGGAAGTATAATTAGTATTACTATTTGTAAGTTTTACTTCAGTCGGTCTAAAGCACACTCGTATTTTTTTATTTTTATTACGGACGCTTTTGAAGTTTTGCATCGTTCTCACATGTATAATTTCAACATGAATGATGTCACCAATATTTTGTAACCGTATGTTAATTTAAAAGAGTGTCCGTGAAGTTTTTTGCCCGTTCCTCTCCATAGGTACCTCCTAAGCTTTCTGACCGACCCTTGACAATTCAAAAGTGCCTGTAATTGGTTTATTTGAAATAAATGGTTTGAGTTTGAAAACATACATCGTTTTGCGAAATTAAAAACTCCATTAAAACTACGGAAAGTTACAGTACTGTACTGTACTGCAACAGAACTAAATTATGGCAAGAAGTTGCTTGCTTTGTTTTATTATTAAGATACCTGTGGTCAATCCCACGGGACACACTTACACAGACAACTTTATAACTAGTGCACGAAGAATAAACGTAAATAACAAAATATACCTCTTTTTAACCGACTTCCAAAAAGGAGGAGGTTCTCAATCCGGCTGTATGGTTTTTTTTTGTTTTTTTTTTTTTTTGTATGTTTGTTACGCGATTACTCCGTCAATTATGAACCGATTTTGAAAATTCTTTTTTTGTTTTAAAGGGTATACTCCCGAGGTGGTCCCATTGCCACCAAATCAGAATCTGATGAGGGAATCCCATGGAAATCGAGGGAAACCCTCAAATTTTATATGCAAACTTATAGCGATTTGTGAACTTTTTATAGTAACTCGTGCATTTGCTCTCGGAAAGCACCATTTGGTGAAGTGGAACTGATGAAGGAGACCATAGATGGCCACCGGAACAATATCATAATGAGTACCTATTTAACGGGTTGCGCTTAAGCAATGTATGCTCGTCACTATGCATATGGTGAGTGGCAGTTCTCCTGGTTCTTACCAGGAGAACTCCTCAACAATGAACGTCCCAGAATCGAGAAAAGCAATATTTATTAAAGGTGATGACCAGTTAATATTAGGCTATTGTAACTTAGATAAATTCAAAACTGGCCCACTAAAAAATGAAAAATAAAAAACTTTTTACAAAAAAATAGTAACCGACTACCAAAAATAACACTACAAAGTGAAAAATAACTTTAATTTCGGAAGTCGGTGGCAAAAAACTCAAATACAGATCCAAAGACACCGACTTCCGAAATTAAAGTTATTTTTCACGTGTTATTTTTGGTAGTCGGTTAATATTTTTTTGTAAAAAGTTTTTTTGAAATTACAATGATGTTTCTTAAAAATAAAATACCTACCTTACCTCCGATTACTTCCTAATGTAGATATTAGCATAATAATCCCACTGGGGCACAGGCCTCCTTTCTGTGAGAGGGAGTAGGCTGTAATCCACCACGCGGGCCCAGTGCGGGTTGGTAGATGTCACATGTCTTCGAATTTTTGGTTCTAGGACATGCCAGTTTCCTCACGATGTTTTCCTTCACCGTTTTAAGAGCAGTGGTGATGAAGTTATTTACAAAAACTAAAGCGCCTGCTTGGTTTCGAATCCACGATCAACAACACGTAAGTCAGGAGCGTTACCACTGAGCCACCACTCTCTACTCTCACTCCAGTAGGTATTAGGTACTTAATATAAGTATATTAAGTACCTAATACCTACTTATATTAAGTAAGTAAGTATAATTTATCGTAAAGTTCCATTCGAGAAAGAGGTCTATCGTCGAACCCGACTCGGCTGGGCAGCGTTCGGGAAGCTACGCAATATCTTCTCGTCCCACATACCGCAGTGTCCCAAGACGAAAGTCTTTGACCAGTGCGTGTTGCCAGTGATGACCTATGGCACTGAAATGTGGTCGCTCACAATAGGCCTTATCAGAAGGCTAAAAGTCACCCAAAGGGCAATGGAGAGGGCTATGCTTGGAGTTTCCCTAGTGATCGAATCAGAAATGAAGAGATCCGCAGGCGAACCAAGGTAACCGAAATAGCCCGAAGAATTGCCCAGCTTAAGTGGCAGTGGGCAGGGCATATTGCTCGCAGAACTGATGGCCGATGGGGCCGAAAGGTTCTGGAGTGGCGACCGCGTACTGGAAGACGTAGTGTTGGAGGCCTCCTACAAGGTGGACCGATGACCTTGTGAAGGCTGCAGGTATCCGCTGGATGCGGGAAGGAAATCCACTAGGTACGTGTCAAATTAAACTCATGTCAAGTGTGATTGGCTGGTGATCATTCAGTCAGCCAATTATAGCAGTCGACATTCATTTGACAAAAATTTGTTAGCAAAATTTCTTTGTGTTGATTTTCTCTCTCGTCAGATTTTTTATTCTTAAATAATATTTTGTTAATTTGATATCTTCTAAAGGATTATTTCTATGTTCTTAGAAAACCACAAAGATGTGCATAACTTTGCGTCTTACCAATTCTTATAAGCAGAGTACATAAATGTGATTAAGAACAATTCCTTGGTGCTGCCATCTATAGCAGACTCTTTAGCACAATAAATGCGATGCAACTGCCATCTGTTAGATTTCTGTCAAATTCGATACAAAATATCTATAAGATTGTGACACCATTGAAATCCAATAAAGCATATTGGAAAAAGTTCAACCAAAAGGAATATGATGCTAATCAGAATAAGTATTCTAGTAAACATTAAAGTTGCATCATAAAATAATGACATTAAAAACTCTGCCAAGTGCTAATGAATCAAAAGTAAATGTCATTATTTAAAAAAACAGTGAACTATTTAAATATTTTGTAGTTAAAAATAAATACTTTATCAAACAGTTCTTTAAAATTTTATTAGTAATACATCATTATTTTTATTAATACATATTAAATAAAAAAACACCATATTCCATCAGCAGAAGATTTTGCCAGATACAACCTACATTTAAATGATGTATAGTACTATTGATTTTAACTATTTAAAAAGATTCACTTAAACTAAACGTTTCTATTTTAAACTATTAACAATTTCGTGTTCTTTTCGCAAGTTTTGTAACTTTGTTTTTGCTACTCGACGCTAGATGGCGCTAGTAGCTAAGCGGTACAATCTCGTAGCACTTCGTAGCACAGAGTTCAATTTAAAGTTTTCGTCTCGATACTAACTTAATTTTTTGTATTTATAATCTAGCAAGAATAAATAAGTTTTTCTAGAACGTTAGTACCTACTTACTTAAATATTAAATAATATTGAGATTGATACTGGAAAAAAATATATTTTTTAAACTTTTTGAGCGAATACGTTTAAAAATACTATGAATAATATAATAATGTGGCGTTCATGATAGTGATGGTTTCCACCATCCCAAAAAACTTAGGAGAAGTTTTATTTGGGTTTCAATGGTCGTTGCATCAGGCCACCATGAGCCACTGTGCATCAGTTTCTTATTAAAATGTTAATACGATAATCTGTTTTATCTTATTAGAAGTGAGAAATTTTAAACAAGGCAATCCGTTTAAACATGTAGGATAATTCAGTAACCAATTGAATTACGGTCATCAATGGTCTGACCAGGATAATGTCTGGACTTTAGAAGAGAAAAGTTTGTCTCGGTGTTTCTTCTGAAAGTAGTTGGATAGGAAACACCGAACCCTTCCAGTTGTGACGTGTATTTTCTTTGTCGTGTAAAAGTGTTTTTATTACCAGAAAAATAAATATAATTTTTCAAAGATAGTTATTTTTTTAAACTTAGGCGGCGATTCTCACACTAAATCTCCCTCATTCTTATTTTTTTTTAAAGTTGCTCTTCTGTCACGTGTAAGGTGTTGCACGCGCAATTTTTTTAGCTTTTCGTAGGTAACATTTCTAATATTTTGTGCAAAATAAGCCTTGTTCTATTTAGGTCATGTTTGTCACATTTTAAGACTTTAAAACTGCTCCTTTATTGCTTAGTTACCGATATCTATCTACTAACAGCAAGTAAAAGAGCTTCCACAACTCACAAGTGGCAAGGAAGAACTTATCTATTCAAGACGGAAAAATTGTGTCCTCATATTTTCTAACGGCAAGTAAAAGAACCCACCACCACAAGTGACAAGTAAGAACTTTTACCTTTTCAAGAAGACGAAAAAACATAATATTTATTACTATTTTAAACCAACCTATCAGCCTAATTTAGATAGGTACTATAAAATTACTGAATCTACTTTATTATAATTGTATGTTTCTTAGATATAAGTACGGACACACGTCTAAGCAATGCGTGTTCCGTTTGGTGCCGGACGTAAAGAATAGCACCATCCCATTTCTTCCCATGGGTGTTGTAAAGGCAACTAAGGGACTTACAAGAGAATGGGCAACAGCGTTCTTTATGCATTTTTAAAACCATACTGCGATCGCCAACCCGCCTCCTAGCGTGGCGATTATGGCAAATCCCCCCCCCCTTTTTGGGGGAGGCCTATGGCCAGCAGTGGACGTCTTTCGGCTGAAATAAATGATGATGATGACGTCTTAGCAATAACAAATATTTTTATAAGTTAGTAATAAATAAAAACTCTTTTCTTTAGGTAGGTATTACTGAACGGAAGTTTGAAACTGCAAGTGAAATTAAGTTATTGGAACAACTAAGCTCACATGGTTTGTGTTAACTCTTTCCTCGTTACCAGGGGGCCTAAAATGGACGCCTTGGAAGAATCGTATTATGATTTGTGTACAATTCATATATCCCGCAATTCATCTGTTTGACAGCTGCTATTTGACATTAGACTTTACTAAAGCAATTCATAATTTGTGGACCATTTTACGAAACTGTCAAACGTTGCGGGATATGAATTGTACGCAGAACATATTATGATTCTGCCAAAGCGTCCATTTCAGGTCCCCTGAAAACATCGTTGTAATAAATATTACACAAACGTCCGGCGCACAGGGTCTCAAACTCAAACTCAAACTCAAAGCATTTATTTCAAATAAACCAATTACAGGCACTTTTGAATTGTCAAGGGGGTCGGTCAGTCATGAAGATGAAGCTAGTTGCCCATTCCAAAGCTTAGTAGGTACCTATGGAGAAGAACGGGCAAGAAACTCCACGGACACTCTTTTAAATTAACATATGGTTACAAAATATTGGTTACATCATTCGTGTTGAAATTAAACATATGAGAACGATGCAAATCGTCAAAGGCGTCCGTAACAAAAATATTTAAAAAAAACAATTCAAAACTTAAATTAAAATAAGCCAAGGCCGCTAAGAGATGACCAGTCTCTACTGATGGCGCCCGTTCACGAACATGACGCATGGATTAGCACCATTCAACTCAACCATTTTGAAGGGAGCTAAATGATCCAACACACCCGCCACCATCAGCGAGACATTACAGTGAGCATGACATACTCTCAGCCGCCAGGGCACATTCAAGTCAATGAAAGAAGTACTCAGTAAATGGTAGCTTTATAGTAAGTACTTACATAGTGCTCACACATGTGCTATGCAATTATATAATACTAAGAGATTGAATTTATACAAAGCAAAGATAGTTTTTGAAATCTTCAGCAGCTCCAACAGTATTTTCAAATGTTAATCAATTAGTTGAGGTTGTGGAGCATTTTTATCAGCGATGTAATCCCCTAAATTATAGTATGCCTGCTTGCATAGTGTGCGTTTTATACAAGATTTGAATTTCGTCTCATTCAGTTGAAGTATGTGGGGAGGAATTATATTATAACATTTTAAACAGTACCCCATGAAAGACGAGTCTACTTTTGCCAGTCTGAAACCTGGTTGAGCTAATAAATCCCTACTTCTAGTACTATAATTATGTCTTTCGGGTCTAGGTCTAAACACTTTTTTTTTTTATTTTTTTCTTTTTCCTTCTGGCTTCGCACAGTTTGTGCATTTAGCCAATGTCACGTTTTAGTTCTTGTATAGTATTGATGAAATGAATTATAAATGCATGATGATGATATCCCCGCCCACTCCCCTTGAGTTTCATTAAAGATGTGGCACTTTACTGAGACCTCACGCGGACTTCTTGAGAGAACTTGAAGCGAAGTTGCACTGTTTTGTTTCATTTGCCTACACTAATGCACGTTCACAAACACTTAATGGTTTATAATCCACCATTATTACACATTAATATTCGGCTAAACATAAATTTTGGAAAATTAAACAAACTGCTGAACATGACGCTTCACTTTCCCGCCAAGAAGTCCCATCTAGACAGTTGACATCAAAACCAAATCATTTATTTCAAGTCGACAGTTAAACAGGACTTTTGTACGTCAATATTTACAAGATAATTGAATTGATACTACTATCCCGTTGACTGACCAATCTTTGAACAACATTTTCCGACTTCAAAATAGAATGGTGAATTTTTCAGTTTACGGTTTTTTAATCATCATTTTCAATCTTCATAAGTAGGTATCTAGCTTTTATGTTTTCAGAGCAAAACATGTAAACTCTACTAGGATTTTACCAAGCAGAGAAACTGACATTATTTTACTAAGTAATTAAATATTTATACTGTCTTCTTTCCATTTTAACTACTACCACAAGTAATAAGTTATAACATTGTTTGCTAACACGCTGGATCTTTGTTATCCAAAAATAAAGAATATAATAATAATAAGTAATACGTACATAGCTACAAACTTAAGACTCAGATATATGCCAGTGACCTTGACTGGTTAGCTTGCGTGTTCTGTACTGAGCTCACGCAACGCGTCGTACGTTCAGCCAGTAATAGGACTCACCCATCAAGGAGCGCTGTCCCCAATTTGACGCATTATTAATTTATTATATACAAAACGTATACTAAAAGATCAATAGTTAAACTATTTTTTTAATGGTGAACTTTACAAATTAATTTCACTACGTAATATAAACTTATTCTAAAATATTCCCATATTAAATTATTGAGAAAATGTTCTAATTTAACATATTTTTTTTTCAAATCATTAACACTACTCGTTTAGACGTGATCTTCAGTATAAAATCATTAAAACTCTGTTATCGCCTTAACTGCGGCTCTCTACGACACCGAATTGAGATTTATCTATATCCATACTTACATTATCGATATATTTTTTTTACCCATACCCACTCAGCCCACTGGCAAACTCTTAATTTCCTATTGCAACATTAAATATTAGTAGGATGCGTAATCTTAGGCAAAGACGTTGCGTAGCGCCATCTGCCGCGTCACGAACGCTAAGGTCCTCTCATCTTACGTCAGTATAGGTCATAATAATAACTTATCGTGACGATTTTATAATCAACAACAGGCAAATTGTAGTAGTCCTAAAAATATATAAGATGTGTATGGGATAGTAGACAGCACGGTTTATAGCATCATATCAGCCTATTGCTAAAAACAGCCTACAAGCCTTTCCAATAAAAACTAACGGTTACTGTATTGAAGTGCCATTGTAGCTACGTAGTCATGTATTTTTATTATACCTAACACATTTGTAAAGGAATTTAACGGGAGATATGTAATAAATTGGTAGGTACCTACGTGTTTAACTGGCTTCAGGGTCAAAATTACTAACTATTACACAACTACATCTATCTATGCATATAAAGACACTTCACTTTTATTTATTTGTATAGAGTTTAAACTATATGTATACAAATAAATAAAATTGAATTGTGTTTGTAATGTCAAAATAAGTTTTTTATTAAATGCTTATACAACGCCAGTTTTAGTATATGCGAAACCCGAAACGTGTCTAGTATTTTTAAGTAAAGAATCTATGCACAAAATTTCAAAACTGTATCATGAAAAATCACAAAGTTATAAGGTTGTTATATTACCGGGTTGTCCGTACCAAAACATGCTAACGGCGCCCCTGCGCCTCCAGGGTCGTCTTGCGTTCATTGATAATAATTTGGCAGTAGGTAACTAACCGTACGGCGGTTGTATTGTAAGTAATTAAATGGTGGTAACATTTTCCATCACATTTAAATATTTTTGGGACAAAATATAACATGGTGTAAAAATTATTGATATCGATTCAGTTCCTTATTCTGAACAAACTATATTGAGGTTTCGCATAGAATAAAAATAATGTTGGATAAGAAAGTATGGAAATAGTAAGGAAAACACATTTTTTTCCCCTCTGTCTGTCTGTTTGTTACGGCTTATCTCCGAAACTGCTAGACCGATTTTGACGGGACTTTCACTGGCAGATAGCTGATGTTAAAAAAATTAACGCTACTTTTATTTTAGAAAATGGCACGCGGGCGAAGCCGCGGGTAGCAGCTATTTATAAAATAAAGTAACTTTTCGTGTCAGTCTGTGTGACCGCGTTGTTCTTCTAAACTACGTAACTGACTTTGATGCGGTCTTCACCCCATTTAGATAATTGATTCCGAAAATTTTATCTGTATAATACATTAATATTAAATCTACTATAAATAAAGAACTCTCGATGTTTTGCCAAGTCGTGAAAACCGTGCGAAGGGCGGGTCGCTAGTAGAATCAATAAATAGAAAAATATGAATTATATAATTTTGCAATTTTAGGCATTCCACTTTGCCCCACCAATGGCCGCCCCATTAGTGGGGCAAAGTGGAACGCCTAAAATGTTGCACTGGAATCTGCCCCATTAATTCAATTTCAATTTTAAAGGTTTACTTTAGATATATTTACTAAGATTTTATTTTTTTGTAACAAATCGTGTAATTAATCTGTGATTTGCAACCCGATTCCTTCCAGAAAAAATTGTAAATAAAAATAACCAAACAATTACTTAGTACTTTTATTTAAAAACTCTACCTACGTACTAAGTCCAACGTTACAAGCCCTAGTTACATTTTAATTTACACTAATATTAGATTATAATATTAGATTTTTTTGTTTGTTTGTATGTTTGTAACGAAACTACTGAACCGATTTAAACAATTATTTTATCAGTAGATAGCTACATTATTACGGAATAGCACAGGATATAATTTATTTAAAAAAAAACATAGGGTTCTAATGTTACGCGGGTGAAACCGCGGGGTGCGGCTAGTTAGATATACATTTATTTGTTTTCTAAACAAATATAAAATACAGGCATAGCTCCACACAAACTCTTAGGTGCGAATGCCAACCCTAGTGGGGCAGAACCCAGCAAGATGTTAGACTAGTGGAATCTGCCCTACCAAATCGAACTAGTGGGGCAGATTCCACTGCAAAACTTGGCTTAGTGGGGCAAAGTGGAATAATTCAAAAATATGTATTTTCTACTTACTTTCTTATATTAATGATAACTACTGGGATTTAGGTACATAGGAATATTTCAGTGGCAGCTGGATTCTGGGTTCGTGCCCGGTTTAAAGCATTAAATCACCTTGTAGGTATTACAAGGTGACTTCAACAAAACTGGCGTGATATGGGTGCACTATACCTCTACCTAACACTTCGGGAAATATTGCCGTGATGTTTTGGCTTGTTGATATAAACAGCTCGAACGTTACGACTCGAGATGTCCAGCCCGTCCGCAATTTGTGATCCCCCAACGACGCCCTAAGCCAAGGTCCGTACCCCACACGGGGTGCCCTTAGTGCGCAGTCGTTTAGTTTTATAATATGATTTTACGCCCTGGCTGGAGGCTTTAAGCTCACACCTTAAGGCAAAAGGCAAAAGTCCGGTTAAGTAGTCACGGCCTGTCAAGGCCACCTACGAGATGCCATACAAAAAACTCGGATGTAAGTTTTTTTTCTCGACCTTTGAATAATATTTATGGAGATAAATATTACTTTTTAACGAAAACTGCTTAGGTATTTTAAACGTCGTTTACCGTAGTAGTCTATTCGTAGATAAGTACTAGCTTTATTTTCATCTTACCTGTTCAATCATAAAATATTAATTATTATTATCATATAATACGAGTATCTATCTGCCTGATGACGATCAAAAACTCTATAAAAAATAACGTTATTTATAATTAATTATTAATTATAAATAATGTTATTATTTTTAATTAGGTATAAAATAAACGTTTTTTTAGTCCTCATATAAAACATGGCAGGATCTATTGACATTTTTTTTTTTTGTAAAACTTGCCCGTTTTCATGCTAACTACATTTTTCTACAAGCTTTTATTTAACTTCCCTTGTTACTCAGTTGTATCAGTATGTACTTAATTACTATTCGTTTTTTTTTCTGTTGGTATATGAATACCATTATGTAGAGAATTAATTTAGGTAGGTACCTACCTATAACTATTAACGACATCTTTAACCGCCTGGGTATTTCTGAAATCATGGGTAAATCAAACGACACAATTGATTAACAAATCGTGGATATTTATTGAAATAAAAATAATAAAAATGAAAAATAATAAAAACAGTTCATCTTTCACGTAGTTACACAATAAAATTTGTCTTAGTTTTTTTCTCTATTTTGTCTCCATTCCCCGTCCCGTCTTTTATTTATTCACAAAAACATGTTAATATTAAAAATGGGAAAATTAATCACAATTCATGTAAGGTTTTTTTCTCATTTTACAATCTAACATATCTATTTTCCCAACCACACAACGAAATTAAAACATGATAACGTTAATTTACGGGTTCGACTGTACAATTTTAATACAACTGGGTGAGAAAGTTTGTGAAACATTTAAATGATTTCAAACATCCCAAGTATGATTTATAAAATATTTTTACTAAACAACCATTTTAATTAATACAAAAATGATTGCTTGAAAAAATATTTTTAAAACACAAACAAGTAATGCCCAAATAGCTAGGTCTTGTTCACACAACGTTAGTAAACATCTATAGAATACTGTCTCTTGTACTAACATCGTCTGAAGAAGACCTAATAAGTGAGGAGACAGATATGGACGACAAAATGTTTCTATTATAATTTACTTATAATTATCTAATATAAATTCTATAATTTACATTAAGTACGTATACTGAAAGATTTCACACTTGGACTAATTTAGGTACGAATGAAATTCACGAAGAAATTATATAAAAAATAAAACTGGAATATTGGTTTCAGTCTTAATAAAGTAACTAGCTTCCACAAGAAATAATAGCACATGAACGAATATCGATCTCACAGTGATAATTTTAATTTAATAATTTAATCGCTAGTTAAACATACAAGTACCTCATTACGAATAACACCTACCATTAATCGATTCCAATTTCGCTTTCTACAATGCTTAAATAAATTATCGATTACAGGAAACTCACCGTTTTCTCACCAAATTTTGTTATAATCCTTGGAATATTATCGTCTATAAATATGAACATCAATAGGTAGGTACTCGATTTACACAAATAAACTTACATCAAATATGTACACAAGTTTGTTTATCTAGGATAGGAAACATTTCGCTTATTATTGTACACGATATACTAAAATTACGAAACAAGTTACTCGTGAAACACATACTACATCAAACTATGAAGATCCTAGAAAATACTGGAAAGAATTCTAATTTAATTGACACTATACAGCTTAACAACTAAATAGTAAGTTTATTTAAATCAACATAGCTAACTTTGGCATTGGTTTCCACATTTTTTCTATAAATAAAAAAACATGTCAAAACAAGATCGAAATTATGTAACATAAAACCGCAGACGTACTTACAGCTGCCGAACGAACAAAAATGATAGAAAAAACAAACATCAACAATGCAACGGGAATCAACACTGTTCAGTACGAATAAGATATGTCACTTACGATTACAGTAACTAAATTAATGCCCTTCGGTGCAAACTTTTGGGCTCATATTGCGTGCGTTTAAACAATAATTCGCCAATATTCAATCCTTAAGACTAGAAATTGAACATAACTCGGCCTAAGTCCGGTCGACGCGATCGTTCGTATCTTGCGTACTTCGTGGAGTAACGCGACGGAACACGTGACCGGAGTAGATCTTAGAAGATCTGGCTGGGCGGCGCGGGCGGCGGCAGGCGGAGCCCGCCCCACGGGTAGAGTCACGACGCCTCGTCACGGCACGCGTTAGAGTCATCGGATAGAGCTAAGGGAGCACCATTACTTTGATTCACAACACACTTCCGCATATGCTTTTCGAGCGTCGACGGCACGGAGAAGGGCATTTCGCAAAACCGGCAGCGGTAAACGTCCTTGCCCAGTCGTCCGTGCGTCTTCATGTGCCTCGTGAGCTTGGAGCTCTGTGCGCACGCGTATGAGCACAGTTCACATTTGTAGGGCTTCTCTCCAGTGTGCGACCGTCGATGCACCGTTAAGTTTGAGCAGTTCTTGAAGACTTTCCCGCAGAACTCGCAGGTGTCGTTCCGTCGTCCCTCTTTCTTCAATAACGGGTTCTGCAGCAAACCATTACCGCTATTTTTGAGGCCGTCAAATATATTATCGGGCGGTCTTTGAGCGTGTAAGGTCGGCAACCACCAGCCCTCTCCTCTATCCATGTCCAATTTTATACGTTTGGACGCTTCAAAAGGGTTCTCAAAAGGGTTGAAAAGAGGATGCGGCTGAGGTGGCATTTTCGCAAACTCCTCTTTCAAACGTAGCGCAGCTGTCGGTGGCATGCCGTTCGGTTTGTCACTGGATGGGCCATTGTTATTGTCTCTATCCTTAGCTAGTTGCCACTTCAGAGAATTCCCTGATTCTTGTAAAGCCTGTTTGAAAGCTTCACTGTATTGAGCAATGTTAGATAACCCAAACTTGTCCATCAATTCACCAACAACTGAAGCACTCGGTGGATTGTTGGGCATAATAGGTGTCTGTTTCCTTGTAGGCGCAGACGGAGCACTACTATTTGAGACAGTTAGGTCTTCCGCCTCCTCAACGTCATCTCCATCTTCATTATCTTCCTCTTCTTCTCCGTCCAACTCCTCGTCCTCCAATTCATCATCAGAGTCGTCCTCACCGGTATCACCACCTGATTCGCCATCTTCAGTATTAGCGTCAGGCGCTCTATGCACTTTCATGTGTCGTTTTAATTTGGATGCTTTCTCAAACGCTTCGTCACATTCTGTACATTTAAAAAGTTTTTCACCTGTGTGTGAGCGCCGGTGAACAATCAAGTTGTTTTCGAAGCGGAATTTCTTTCCACAAAATTCACAGGAATGAACTCCTTCATCAGTGTTGCGCTTGGCTGGTGGCGTTGATATCGGACGCTCCGTAGGCGGTGCGTCGGCTGCTAGCGCGAGCGGTTCAATTCGACGTTCGGGTGAAGTCGAACTGTGCGGCCTCGTGGCGTCGCGAGGCGCGTCCACCGTTCCGGGTCCGGCGCCCACCGGAGGAGTCGGTCCGACTCTGGAGGGCGACGGGGAAGCGAACGGAGGCGAATGCTTCCTGGGGCTAGGAGAGCTGGAATTGCCTGTGGCCGCCCCTGGACTGGTCGTACCGGCCAGTTGCCGCAAGCGCTGCGAGTAAAAATCCAGCTGGGGTTCAAGTGAAAGGGGCTGAGATACGGGTGGAGCCCTGTCTCGGCCCGATACCGACGTTGGTACGACCGGAGGCCGGTCTGCCGGTGATGGGAATGCTTGGTGTGGAGGCATTGAGTTTGCCGCCACTGCAGCAGCCGCGGCTGCTAAGTTGAGACCATGGTGGCGAAACTGCTCTGAAACGAGCTGCTCCATTCTAAATCGGTGGTCGTGGTGGTTTGGCCGCGCGAATAGCGGCGTAGGAGGAACTGAAGGATGAGCCAGTGGCGGTAAGCTGCCTGGTAATGGCATCCTTAGTAAACCACCAACTCCAAAAGGCGAGTGCATGTCTGGAGGTGGCAATAAAGGGTGGTGGCGCAAGCTAGGTGGTGGTAGTGGCGCGCCAGTGGAGGAGCAGCCTGAGCTCGAGGAAG
Organism: Tiliacea aurago; assembly: GCA_948098905.1. Classification (NCBI taxonomy): domain Eukaryota; kingdom Metazoa; phylum Arthropoda; class Insecta; order Lepidoptera; family Noctuidae; genus Tiliacea; species Tiliacea aurago. The sequence goes on along the minus strand of OX402591.1, from coordinate 18,847,437 downwards.
ACGTACTTGACGTCGAGTGGTTCTGCTTATTAGGTTGTTGCTGTGGCATCGCCTCCACGTAAATCTTGACGCCATGCACATGTTGCACGTGCTGCAGTAGCCTCCACGCGGAGTGAACACGCGCTTTGCACGTCGAGCACACATAGTTGCTGGGTTCTGTGGACAAGGAGAAAAAAGGTTAAAAGCACGTAACATCAAACTGATCGACAAAGATGGAAATGCTTTCCGATGTAAGATTTACAGCAATATTAACAGGGGCAAAGTGTCTAGTAATAGCTCTCACATATCGTAGTGTTGGGCCTAGTGGGTGCGTGGTACGCATGTTAAGCAGTTGGAGGTCCAAGGGTTGGTGCGCGGCGGTGAGTGATCGCCGCTCCGTGTCTCGCGTGATTCATGCACCTCTAAAATCTTATGAAATATACGCGGGTTGAGATCACGTACGCACGCGCGGGTTAAGACGGTTGATATTGAAATCTATGTATGTAACACTGGCCTGCTAAGGGAAAAATGAATAGAGGCTTTTTTATTAAACGGTAGCTTAAGTTGCCTTTATTTGAATATGGCCTTAAGAACGAAGCTCAGAGATGCGAAAAGTCATGTCTAACTTTGATAGTGTTTTACCGAACGATTTTTTTTATCTCCCAAAACTGCCTCACTGGCCTAGTGCTGAACATTCCTGGGATAGATTCACTAGTCGGAAAAAGTGTTTTTGAGTTTTGTCAGTCCTAATTTTGGATTTTTTCTCGGTCGATGGCATTAATCTCGCGCCTTACTACATGTAACTTAAAGCATGATTGGCGTAATGCTATGTTCTGTTAAGTCATTATCACTAATCACCTTTAAAATCATTGCCTAACCTTTCATACATATATCTACATAATCTAATTCATTGGTTCCGCTCTATAGTTCAGGAGATGCGGTCAAGGCGCGTCCAGCCCGCCTTACTCTGCCAGTAATTTGATTGCTCATTGTTAACCCGAGACACATTTTATTGTGAAGACAATCACGTCTCAGCGATCTTGTAGTGATGTCGGAAGATCACTTATATTTCTATCGACTGTTTTAAAAGTACGGCTAGTTTTAATGATAGATATTACACCAACGTGATACCCGATATTGACGATATTTGTATTATAGTTTAAAATTCATAAGAACGTTTTTTATTTTTTAACTGGTAAGCAACATAATTTGATTCAATTATTATTTCACAAATTAGTACAGGCATACACAAAGTATAAGATATTTAATCGTATTTATCTGTAACCCTGAAACTTATCAAACGCTTATTGCACACTGAAAAATTAAAAAGCCAAATTAAATTATCTAATCCCAAAGACACTGACACAAACACAACCCCAACACAAACGGTAATAAGTATTAACAATTAATCTAATTTATCGACTTTGCGCATCACTAGACGGTGGGCGCGGCAGATAAGCGATCTTCACTGTTAAGACGATTATTGAAATGTAACGGTCAGATTGTGACCGACCGGAAAGATGACACGTACAGTGTGTTCACTTTAAGTTTAGTTATTTTCTGTAGGTACGAACAATATTGTGGGCGTCCAACCAAAAACGGTCCAGTTCTCGGCATTTAGTTTCCGAGATAGTAGGTATACGTAGTTTTGTAAAGTTGGGTGAAAAAATTTGCATTTCACGGTTTTAATTAATTATTAATCAATGATCAATTATCTACAAGTTGATATTATAGTAAATGACTATGATGTTTCTAAGTACCAGAAATTTTAAGAGAAAATTTAAAAAAACATATTAAAAAGGTACTAGTAGTCAAATTTGTAAATCTGTCAAATATGTCAAATTTGAAAATGCTTTTTCTCAAATCATGGTTTTTCAGAGCTTTAACCTCAAATGTCTGATAATTTTTTTTCCAGTTTTTGAATATTTTTTTAATCCTTATTATCAATTGACTATTCTAGATACCGAATCTAGTCTCAACTCAATACCCCACTACTGGACCCTTTGTTTTGCTTGGACGCCCACAATTTATTACTTTACAGGTTTCATGAATTATTCTGATAGCTATTATGAATGACGCAGATAGTGGCTTACGGTAAGTAGTTTTAAATTTCAACTATGTATTTCATACATGTTTAGTTTTGATAGCAATTAATCTTTAATTATAATTTACATACTTTCTAATCTACACACAAATCTATACTAGCTATCACAATCACAGTTTGCTTAGAGATCTACAATCTACATATTACAATAATGCAACTACTCGTCGAAAATCCCGATGTATTGAATGAATGGCGAATGCTAAGTATTTATAAAATAAGTATCAGTATTTTACACATCATTTATGTTCTACTATCATTATTTTGATCGATCGTTCTGCTAATTCGTCAATAGGTACATGAGTCTCGACGGAACATTGTTTAAGATCACCCTGTATTCAGATTTATCACGATATCAATATTGTGACCTTTTTGTCCCGAGTTACCGACCATTGTTCATTGTGTTGCGTTTTGGTCATCATACGGTACTGGACGGATAGAACGACACATTAAAAATACCTATTTTAAGATCCTATTAATATTTATTCTTTATTTTTCTTACACGAGGTTTTGACTACAAGTTTATTTAAAATTATTTAAGTAATTTTTAACCTAAGAGACAACCTAAGTCAGTTTAGTGTATATAGATCGGCCAGAGGCCCGAAAAAAATATTCGTAGATATTTGCAAAGCTAAAAGCGATATTCAAATAACATTAAAAACTTCAGTTGTTACTTAAAAATTAACCAGCAATGACTAGCTTATTCTTCCACCGATAAAAGATACTCCAACAATCTTTTCCTCACAATCTAATCATCGATATTTCTGCTAACCGTACGATAAGCGTCACTACTACGTCATAAGTAGGGTCAACATAACCACCGGTGGTAAGTAGAACCAATTCGATTGATACCGGATTACAGCGATTACTGAGCGGTTGTAATTTTCAATATCGGTCGATACCATCTGTGGTCATGTGTGGCTGATAATTAACTGTGGTAAACGACGCGTGGGCTGGCCAGTTTGGGTGGTCGGCTGGTGGGATAAAACGGTGTATGTGATAGTTCGCGATTTAAAGACGCCTAAGTACGTATTGAAAAAGTGGTTCAAGTACTACTTTTTAATACGTCAATTTCTACACGCCTTTCTCTCTCCTGACGGCACGGTTGGCGCAGTGGTTAAGCTATTGACTGCTGCGCTGCGTGTCGCGGGTTCGATTCCCGCACGGAACAAATATTTGTATGACCTACAACTACCTAGTTGTTCCGGCTCTGGCTGTTTGTGTATGTGAGTTTAAATGTTTGTAAACGTTTCACCCACGATACAGGATAAATTCCTAGTGTGGGGCAACGTTTAAAAAAAAAATCCTCCACATTTAGAACATGAATTTATTCAAAACCTATAACTATTACCACTAAAGAAGCGATAGATTTATCTAAAGTAATTTTATTACCGATTCGTAAGCCCGAAGCGTTAATCCGAAGTATCAGCCGAATGTTCAGCCGTTTCTTGACTTCCAAAGTTTTCTTACCCGACTTCAAGTCACGTTTTTGACTTTGACTTATCTCTTTGACCATCGTTTTTTTTCTTTTGCCGTATTCAGTCATAGACGGCCGTAGTCATGAAACGGTCGAATATTCGGGCGATACTTCGGATTTATCTTCGGAGTAGACCTCCAGGTTTTAAAATATCTTATTTTCACCTCAATTCAAACTCAAACTCAAACATTTATTTCAATTAAACCTATTACAGGCACTTTTGAATTGTCAAAGAGTCGGTCAGTTAGTCAGAAAGTTGAAGCTATTTGCCCATTCCAAAACGTAGATCACTATGGAGAAGAATAGGTAAGAAACTCCAAGGACACTCTTTTAAAGCAAGATATTACAAAACCCTGGGTACATTATTCTTGTTGCTTCTATATGTGAGAACAATGTAAAAAAAAATTAAATTGTTTATTTAAAAAACAATTCAAAATATAAGATTAAAAGATTACAAATAAGCCCTGGCAGTTAAGAGAAGACCAGTCTCCACTGACGGCGCCCGTTCACGAACATGACGCGTGGATCAGCACCATCCAACTCAACCATTTTGTAGGGAACCGAATGATCCAAAATTCAAGAGGAGTTTACAGCATAAGGCTCTGATCACACCGTGACAATATTTTTATTAAAATTCCTTTTTCAGATCGATAGTTTTAAAACCCCAATTACGAAATTAAACCAGAAACTATCGGTACAAGAAATATCAATACGTTACAGAATCGTCCGGAAAACGCACCGGTTATCCGGGCACGAGAAAAAATGTGTAATGAGCGTTTCGATTTCAAAAGGCAATCGCTGATTACCGGGCATTGTGTGGGCTGGGAACCACCGGGAGTGAAATTTTTAAACACGGGGAGCCCTGTGGGGCTGAGGGGGTTCCGAAGTGACCCCCACCACCCACCGGGTGGACGTTTAGCTCGGGAAAGCGTATCCGGTTGTCGCGGCCGTGGAGTACCGTAATTTATGTATGTATGCAGTTTTTTGGTAATTTTATTGAGTAAGAATTATAAGTTTTTGGTGTGTGGTTATGTGATGAGTTGTTTAGATGATTGACTAAAATGAAGGGTTAGAAAAATTCGGTTTTTGTTTCAACTTTCGTTTTAATATTTGTCTGTGTAATGCAGCGGAAATATTGCAGTATTATGCAGCTCATTTTGTGTTAAAGAAACGGTTACGGAATCATTTTTAACCCTACGTACTCTTAGTCATAAAACGACGATTAATTTAACATTTAATTAAAAAAAAAACTTTTAGAAGTTTGTAAAAGTAATAACGTTCTGCAAATTAATCACACATCTCTCTACAATTTATAAAAAATCTAGAAACGCAAAAACATTTCGCAGGAAAAATAAAACTTAAAACTGAAAACGCGAAATTCTAACGGCCCATATAGAACATTCCTCGGCCGGAAGCCGCCAGCGCTGCTTCCGGCGACGACAACAGTTGTTCGCACCCCAGCGCCTCTCGCGGACACCACTAGAAACTACAGACAACCGGAGTGTGCACTACAGCGTTGTTTATTTACTTTTAGGTATGTCTAGATTTTGTAGAATCGTAATGTGTGTAAAGATAAAGTTTTTCCGTTTCAGTTATCTCAGTTATAATAATTAACATTTGATTATTCAAAAATAACCTATTTGTTAAGACAGACAGATGGAAAATGAAAAGAAAATTCTTTATTACAAATTCAAAAAACAAACCGTTACAATCAAACCACCAATCATTCAAACGCCGAACAATTAACGATAATTTCCGAAGCGAAGACGAACCCAAAAATGCGTTTTATATTTGAATCTATGCGAAATCTGAAATAAGAACGGCGTTCCGTAGAGAGTCGCCATCGACTTGTTATGCGGCGGATGTCCGTCGCGCCGCTGCGCTGAATGACCGCCTTCCCCTTCCGCCCGCGCTCCACTACCCCCCCTTGAGATTTGTATAGACTGACAGCGATCAGCGGGTTATGAAAAGGTTAAGATAGGAGGGGAGTGTACTTTTTTGTTAGTAAAAGAGTGGGGAAAAGTAGGTATTGATTTTGAGTGATAAAGATTTGCCGAGATGGTGACGTATCTTATTTGAAACGTCGATTTTTTTATTGAAGATCGAAATAACTTTCTAAGCCTAACATCTATTGCAAGTATTTTCGGTCCCTTCAGTTGTATACATAGACAAAATAACAAAACTATTTCCCTTTACAATGTTTTGAATCATAATGCTCATACATTAGGCACTCATCAGCATCTACAAGACATACCAACATCAGTTGAGTCTTAAGATTAACGTCGTTTTGGGGTCAACCCAGCCCGCTTGCAGTGAGCACCCAGCCTTACACTAGTGCGAAGTTATAACCCCGAATGGTGCAAATTGTGACCCATAACTAGGAGACATGTTGTTGTTTGTGGAGAAAAATAAAATTTTCCAAATACAAATTTCTTGGCCAGAACTGGTTGGTCGCCAAGTACAGTGATTATTTGTAAAGATTTAGATTTAAAGCTACCTATTTAACAGCATTTTCCTTCGGACTTGCATGTTCATGTACTTATGTATACCTACTTGTATCGGTTTTCAATTTGTTTACATAGAATGTAACTTAACACTTTTACTGTCCATGCATTACATGTAATGCACTGAAGACGTAGCCCAATACGTCCGTGCATGATAATGCATTTTTAAAAATGTTATGTAATGGTTATAGTGATATCCGAATGTAATGAATTTTTGAAAATGATAATTATGTAATGGTTATCTGAGGGTGATAGAGAAAATTTCGCTATCGTAGAACTTAATTACCTTAACGCAATATTATTATTGGACGTATGGTGATAGGATTACCAATTACCCCGGGACAGTCAAAGTGTTAAAGTGACATTAGATTAGTAACATGCATAGATATTACATGTGGCCGGAACGTGCATAATTATAATGCTTGAATGTGGAACAACAAGCAAAAACAAACAAACAGAGCCACCATCCCTCGTACCATCCTTTTCTCGAAGCCATTCAGCATCCTAATTGCGTAATACACAATTAGTATACAGCGTGATGCTTTAGTGGCGAGATTAGCTTAACACACGTATACAGTTTCGCCTTTACGTTTTATGAAAATATTTTAATTTCATTAAATTTATTGATTTATTTTCAATTTTCTAAAATAGCATCTTGGAGCAACCTGTAGTTACTCGTACATAAAGAACAGTAGCGCACAGATAATTAGCCGGGGTCATGGATCATAAAGGCTTCTACATACCGGGGCGACTTGTCGCGCGACCCGACGCGACACAAAGGTACCGCTCGTCCCGCAACACGCGGGGCCTTTGTTCCGTGTTGCGTCGCGCGACAAGTCGCGCTGGTATGTAGAAGCCTTAACATCGAGTCAGTCAATGAAATTAAAACAAATACCGTGCAAGAAGTAGGCGAATTGAAGGAACGAGAGAGCTTTTTTTTTTTTTAAATTTATAATTATTTATCTTCATAATATTTATAAAAAAGTATATGTATTTTTAAAAAAATTTATGTATTTTTAAAAAAATATATGTATTTTTAAATAATATATTTAAAAATGTGTTTTTTTATGATTACTGGCCACTAGCCCTTCCAGTGTGTCAAATTAATGTCGCCACTGTAGCGGCACGCTGTATGTTCACGATCTGAATTATTTTGAAGTATATGGCTAATCCATTGTTTCATACTCGTATGTTCGAAAAATTTGTCTGATCAACGTAAATAACGCAATTAATAATAATAACAGTTTATTGTCACAAAGAAACATACATTAGTATACACTGATTAACAAGATGCTAACTACGCTGCAGAAGTCTATATACAGATATTGTGAGCCCTGCCTCTTAAACTAGGATAATGTTGTTGAACTGACAAAATTAAACCCATTGCTAGTGATAGTGTGTTACGCAGTTACTCCACAGAACATTTTCGATTTTTTTCGTTAGATGGAATTTGATGAGAAAAGTTAAGTTAACACCAATATTATAAAATGTATTTATCTAATAGTACATTACTGCAGCGGCCAGCAAAAGAGGCATTGACGGACGAACGTGTAAATGGGGGCCGAGGCGAAGTCGAGGCACATATACGTGAGTCCATCAATGCCTGGTTGGGGCCAAGGCTTGTATAGTGCTTTTCTCAAATAATGCGCGGAAATTCAAACTAAGTAAATTATTTATAAATTCCTGATTCAATGACGTACAACGTTAATTTTTCACACACCAATGTTTTCATTAGTTTTTTTTTTTTCAATAAACAGCTTTCTATTTGCAAGTCAGATCGAAATTTAAATAAAACCTTTGATAAGTTACCTCCTTGATTGCCATGTTTTGGAGTAAAACATCATTCCATTTTTAAATTACACTATAGTTATGAGTTTACTATGTCATTTATTTTCCGCTAAAACACGACAATATGGATTTTCATACAAATTTTGTTGGCTGCTGCTCGCATGTATTTGGCCAATACAGCAATTTTGATTTATTTCGAAGAAGGTTGTCAAAATAATGCTCGAATTTCCAAGCATGTATGAGAAAAAGTATATTAATTAAAATAGCAACTACTAGATATTATAATATTATGCAGGCACAAGTTCAGGCGCATTTAAATCCATTCATCAAATCATTTTATTATTCAAACATATAAACCCACATTATTCAAGTAAATATAAAATTCCATACAATATTAGCTGCAGGTCATTAAGAAGACGTGACGTCATTCAATGCCGTCTGGGTCGTAAGGACGCAACTGAAAAAATAATTTGTGACTTATTGTTCAAATATATACACGAAATGACCGATTTGACCGACAATGCGGAGTACACAAGTGTTTTTCGAAATAACAAAAGGTAATGGTGAGCTATGTAAGAAGTGACCCCGACCCGAGTTGTTACTGACTACTAATATTCCGTAATAAGTGTTGAAGTAAGAAAAACTGAAGATATAAATACTTAAGTATATGGCTTTGTGATTTTTTCTTGGTCTGTTGACTTTTGTTTTATGTTGGGAGGTAACAAAAGGGCTGGTTTTAATGGTCTTCTTATTTTCATTTAGTACCTTGTAACTTTTTAAAATTAATACGAGTAGGTATGAGATTCAACCACTTTACATCTTTTAAATTACAATGTATCGATATATCAAATAGAGTTGAATATAAAATAGCGTCTGTAGACACCGTTTGATAATAATAAAACTCAAATTAGCTAAACATTAAACAAAGCCGTCAGCGGTACGTCTACGGCCGCTCCCAAAAGCGGTAAAACAGTGATTTTTGTAAACTATCGCATTACTTCACAAATTGTTACAACGATGACACCCTCGCAGTTACACCCTTATGTAAGTAGAGCGTCAGTGTTTTAGAGGGAGGAACTTTATTGGTCAGAATTATTGAAATATTAAGGGATAGTTAAATTATAGGTAAATTAGCTACGCTATCTATCAGAGCGATACGAATACTTCGTAGACCACCAATAACCTAAAAGTAATGCATTTGTTGAAGTGAAAATCATGATCATGAGAATCGAAACAATACTAGTCTGATCGATGAAAATAAAGATAAGAAAATTGTTCTTAAATCAAAAACCTTGAGCATGAATAAGGACGAATGAATATTGATCGTATATATTAAAGAAAACAATTCATTATCTAATGATAATGAATTGTTTTCTTTGCTTTCTCTTTAATATATACGAAAATATATTTCTGAAAATAATTATTACTAATGTAATAATTACTTTCAGAAAGATTATCCTAGTGTTGTAGGTAAAACAAATGGCAAGGGTATAATTGCTATCAAAACTAAAGCAGTTTATGGCAGCAAACATATTCCCTAAACTAAAACCAAGCAAACACTTACACATACAAGTAATACGACAACCCCTAACATCTCGAGACATGTTAACACATCACGTCTCGAGACCCAAAATCAAGACACAAATGTTCACAAAAATTCGTCCCCGACACGTTGTGTGGGGCTATTTTAAACTCATAATAACTTGCCGACACATGTGTGACGACCATTACCACATATTACAAAAAATGTTGGAAAAACAATAAAATTTGAGCGAGGGTAAGTGGACGCTTTAAAATTGATTCAGCGCACCGATGCGTTTAAGTGTTGCTTGTTTATTTGCAGAATATATTACGCTATGTGGTTACGTATTATATAAAATTTCTAGTGGAATAGTCAAGTGGTCAGCAACAAAGAATTTAGCTTAAATAGTTGCAGACATAATTTCATTTCTTTAATTTTTTTTCAGTATCCTGAAAACAATAGCTGATAGGTGGGACAGCCCCATATTGGGATATTGGGTACGCCTACATGCCACTGTGGCGTAGTAAACTGTGGCGTAGTAAACTGTGGCGTAGTAATTAATAGTTTACTACGCCACAGTGTTGTGTTGTTTTTCTGGTAGATTTAAGTACTAACACTAGTTTCTAAGTCGTGTATACTAATCAAATGGATGGTCTGAAATAAAAGTTTTTTTTTTTTATTTATAATTTAGTTCATTATTTAGAACATAATTTTTAGAGCATCATCCGAGTTTTTATAATTATCTTCTGCGATATCACCAATCTCATCAAACTATACTCTGTAAATCACGTGTTTGTTTTTTTTAAGTCCTGATTATAGCCATTTAAATTACGATATATAGATCATTGAAATTACGAATAGGTTTTCAATCTTCCTTTTTTATATTCATATAAAAGTAATTTTGTTTTCAATATCCATTACTATATCTCGTTAGGTATATTCTGTTTCTCTAAGATCTGAACACACACACTTATACAGGACATACCTCAACTAATTAGTCACATCAAACCCCCACATCTGCACAGCTATCAATCGAAACGCAAATTTTAATTAACGGATTCCGCAAACGGTCACATCGCCCCCACGTGGATGGACACAAAGCAAATATGACAGCTATTCAACTGCAGACTGCACCACACAATGCACCACAATCCTTTAAAATTCCTAACACATCACATAGGTATCTATAACCAAACATCTACCAAAAATCTACCAAATCCAACGGCTGAAAGTCGAGAGGCAATCTATCATAAAATAAATCTATGATATATTTACACACACTGAATGCATTATCACCATTCCTAAATCAGCTATCAACGGACTCTTTTCACTAAAAGGGTGAGGTTCACTATAGAAAAGGTTGACCCCTCATAAAGACTTATCACCTCATATACAAAATAAGGTTCTACTAATCCAAAAGCTCTCGAACAAAATGCAGATTTACGCATCAGTGTTAGGGATCAAATTTGAATGGACAGGAGCCAGCAGATGGGATCTCGTCAAAGTTAGCGGTAGTTTTTTCACAACAATCTCTCCTCGGACTTAACTTACGTTATCTCGCCTACGAACGTCGCAAGGAATAGAAACCCGCACGTACATAATAAGGACGATATTTCTAAAGAAATTTAAATTCGCCCGCAAAGGTCCCCGAGATAGGATTAAAGATTGGGCGCCGAGATGGCCCTTTTGTGGCCGACCCTTAAGAAAACATGTCTTGATATGGAAATATCTTGGACGGGAGTTAATCGAGGAATCATTTGCGGGGGCGATCATTTATCAGAAGTACGGTCTATGAATGCGTAATTAGTTCACAGATAGAACAGCCCTGTAGTCCGTTTCAAATTCATTGTTGACGTTTATTTCGCGCGAGTGGGCAAATAAAAAGCGTTCGCTTGTTTGGGCCGCAGCAGCTGACCGTTTTGCGATGCGCCAGACCGTGCATGTCGGGTTAAAACGATAATTTTATCTGGGGTCCTGCAGAAATCAATACGGCTATCATTGTCCATGCTTCATTCAGAGGGTCATTGAATACAATTAATGAAAGAACTAAAAATCATCTCTTTACAAATAAAAAATCAGACCAGTTAACCCGTACAGGAGGGAGAATGGATAAATTCCAAAAAATTATTAAGTATTTTAAAATTTTCAACAATGTTACATGAATACGGAACACATATCCGCTCCGACAATCCTTCATTAATTCGTAAACCCAACAAAGAAGACCAAATACTGGACTCATCCACACTTGATACAATATTTGTTTTGATACAAAACTGACGGCCATTGGTTCACCTCCCTTTTGTGATGGTAATGACACTGGCGACACTTTGTGGACACAGATTCTTATGTCTCGTCGACCAAGAGCTATTGTTGCCTCTAAATGTCACCTGTACGAAGTAAAACAGGCGACAATTGCAGAGACTTCAACTTCACAAATGGGTACGTAAAACTCCTAAATACGGTCACAACTGAAAGGACACGCGACCGTCACGAGATAAACTTCCCCTCACATTTTACAAAGTCGCAGACGTCATGTCTAAAATTAAATCCCACTTATTCCAAAGCCGCCACTTAGCCACCTTCCCGTTTATACAAAAACTAAAAATATCCACAAGCATTGTGTCACGCTTAAAGGAGTTCCATAGGTCACGGCGAACGCATGAGCGTGTACCACGTGTCAGAAACACGCCAAACATTTTTTATCTTTGAAAAAATTATAAAAGACCGTTTCTAACAATGGGACCTCGGTAGCATCTTTGACAATTATAATATCGTGGCCATCGGGACACGGAGAGCCATTAACGCCCTTCGGATAAAACTCGACATTGAACTATAATGCCAAAGTATAAAGGTTGAATATTGAACGGATTATTCATAAAACATGAGCTCTTTAGTCGTTGACGCGGCCACGGTAAATGTAAGGGTCATCACAAAAGGCAGATGACAACAATACGCGTGCGTCAATCGTGTGCTGATGCAAATAATTTTTTTCTCCTAAATCATCCCCTATATCTGTTCGTACAGCGATGGGGTTAATTAATATGTACGGAATAATACAATTAAAATTAAGATCCCTTTTTTAAGTTGGCACGAGGTCGCGACTTACTGTCACCATTAGAATTATGTTCTTGTTTTGACAATAAGCTTCCGTTATGAATGCGGTTTTAAAAGTCGAGTGGATTTATGGACTTGGCTCTATTGTTTCTTGTTATCTATTTAATATATTGCTATATTTTATTGTGATGGGGCCCCCACGGTATATTGAAACTGGTTGGTCTGACAGCTCAGTCGAAAGGGTTAATATGAACGTTTAGGATAAACTCAATAATCCGAAACAACCGGTGCTGAAGCCAACTTGCAATTGACACTCGGAACTCGGATAGCGCAACCCCGATATACAGCAACGTAATAACGTCACATTTAGTGTCCAGATATAACAATGACGTTTCATATCTATTGGATTATCAAACTGAACTTTATGTCTTCCGATCTAGTAATCGGATGATATTTTTATCAGAGCGTTAAAAAACAGTACCAAAAGGTTTGGCCTTTAGTTATCAGTAAGATGAGTGGTTGGCGATTGCTATATAAAGATGTGATAGGACGTGGACAACCGATATAAATAGATTTGCGTGCGTATACAGTTATCTTTTTCCTTAAACTTTTCCACCGCTAATAAATTGCGATCTCCAAAAATAATATACTAAACTACTAAAATACTACTCTCCATAAAACTGACATTTCCGAATATAATAATTTCACTGTTTTGGTTTAATAATAAAGTTTTTAACTGAGCAGATTTTTTTTTACAATTAGGGGCATATTATTAATATTTTTTCCTTTTCCTTTGTAAGTTGCCATTTCATAAAGCAGTTGACAGAATGCGGGTCGAAAATTTTGAACGGTGCACAATTTTCGGGTTTAAGGAAGGCTTTGTTGTGCAACGGGTTTAATACAAAAGTGTCAAATGACAGCACATCTGGTGGCACAAAGGGTTAGTCTCGGATAGATTATTTCTCGAACCACCCCCGCAAGATTGCTCGCTTATACAGATGTTCGGCTACCTCCGTTTTTATTTATTTTACGTTTTATTGAAACGGTTTGAAGGATTAGTGGGTTTATTTTTAAGCAAATTTATGTAGAAATCAATTATAAGATCATTTGTAAACCTAGATCTAGAATGAAAAATTATTTTCAAGAGTAAAGTTAAAGGTTAAGCTATAGGGTAGTAGTATTCGCATTTGAATTTGCCACCACAATTAGTATTTCATTTACGTTGGTTCGGTTAGGTATAATAAACACTATTTAATATTGTACAGTTCATACAAAACCAAGATAACCAAGAAAAATAACGACACAATTCGAAACATCCTGTTACCAAAGACAGGATTAACTCCCAATCCAAAATGTATGGACAGGCGATGACGAAGCAAAACCTACATGATTGTCCAACATTGTCATTGTGCAGCATCTTGCGTGACAAAGTCGTATCGTGAAGATAAAACTGTCTCTGAAGAATCCTTTGAAGCTAAGCAAGAATCATTAATATAATAAACACCGGACCGTCATCGTCATGCCGATGACATGACGTTCAGTGTAAAAATGGCATTCTCTCGCACGTGTCCTTTCCGCCTTTTGGTTGGTTATGGAATTTTTTTGGTCGGCTGAATCACAGACAAAACTGTTCTGCTCTGAAAAGTGACGTCTGACTGGATTTCAGAAATGGAGATTGTAAAGAGAAGACAATGGTGACGCTATCGATGTTTTTAGTAAATATGTTATTGCTACTACAATAGATGGAAAACACAAATCTATTGCATTACTGTTAAAAGACAAAGATGTTAATCATAAAGTACCTATGTTTAACACTGTTTATATTTTGAAAATTTATAATTTTAAACAAGAGATTAATGAATGTTTTTGCCTTCACGGTCATCAACTGGGTGTCGCTAATGATATATAATTGCATCAAGACAGATTCTTTCACAAACACTTTGAGGGATCATTATTATGACTTTTTATTGTGGTTTGTTTAAGATCATCATTAGAGAACTCGAAAATTTAAGCGTGAATTTATTGCACCCCTGGCCGACACAATATTAAAAGAGTTACTACAGACACTTTATCACATAAATAACAATTACCTATTGAAAACTATCCCACTTTCACATTTAACATGGCATAAAAGTAAAAGAAACTTACCACTATGCATAGTATTCGACTCCGCATCAGCAACTTCGGTCCTCGATTTCTTAAGGTCCTCAGGTGATGCTGAGGTCTCCATACGTTCCTGCTTGATCTTCGGCTTAATGTCTTCGTCAGGGGAACTAGATGGCATCGGCGACGTCGAGGCTCGCCTTTTAGGCGTTGATACTCCTACGGCACCTATGGGACAAAAAATACCGTTATAACTCATTCATCTAGGCGTTGTGGGGGCTTGATAGTAGTTTGAATACACTATACATTTAGAGTCACCATATTGGCCGCTGCCCTGTAGTGCGACAACACAGTCTGATTTATTGATTTTATTTATATTTATTTGATTTACACGGCCAATTATAATACTAGAAGCCAATTACATAAATCAAAGTATATAATAACTATACTTAATAACATAGACTGATAACAACAATTAAATACTTATTATTCTCACGAAAATGTAGGTACATAACCATTAAATGGCGAATTTATTAGCGAAATATATATTTAGTATATTGAAAGAAACAAGACAGTTCTACTGTTGTTATCTTGATTTTTTGTTGTTGTTTTTTTCGTTGGTCTAGTGGTCGCAAGCGCTACCGCTGACCATGAGGTCCTGGGTTCGATTCCCAGGTCGGGCAGTGTTATTGGGATTTTCCATTACGTATTTCTCAGTAGCAGCCCGGTGTCTGGATTTGTGTCCGGTTAATGGCAATAGGCTCGCCCCATATTACATGGGACTTAACCATAACTGGCGAAATGTGTGTGTACTATAGGTACACCTCTGCATAACGCTTCGGGGATTACAGGTGTGATGTTATGTATGTATCTCGAATTTAAAATGACAGAACCAATTGCTGTAGAATCAAAAGTGGAATTCAGAGTCGTCGTACAGAGAGTCATGAGTCGAAATCGTACCTAAGTTTCTGCTGTAGTATTTTGACGGATAGTTAAGGCGACTATAACTGACTTTTAATGATTTTATACTGAAGATCAGGTCTAAACGAGTAGTGTTAATGATTTGAAAAAAAAAATATCAATAATTTAATATGTGAATATTTTAGATTATGTTTATATTACATAGTCAAATTCATTTGTTAAGTTATGTCTAACGCGGATAAAAAACTGAGAATGGCGCAAAATCTACCACGCGTATTTTTCTGAAACCTTCACCAATTTAAAGGTAATGTAATTATTGATCTTATATATAGTATACGTATTTTATTAAAATACCTTTTGTTTTGTGTATAATAAATTAATAATGCGTCAAATTGGGGACAGCGCTCTTTGATGGGCAAGTCCTATTACAGGCTGAACGTACGACGCGTTGCGTGAGCTCAGTACAGAACACGCAAGCTAACCACTCAAGGTCACTGGCATGTATCTGCGTCTTCAGAATTGGTTTGTTTGGTCACAGTTATAAGAAGACACCACTTACCGTCTAATAGCCTCTTAGGAGTGCTCGAAGCTCCTCCATCTTCTAAAAGGTCAGGATGAGCTATGGAAGGGCTGGCGAGGGGAGGGGTATGTACTCTGCTGCTTGGAGGCCTCCTCGCAGTGAGGAGTGACGGCCTCCGAGCGCTGGTACTCCCACTTGAGACCTGGCCTGGCCTTGAGCCATCTTCTTGGTCGGAATTTGGCCCTGTGATTGGAAAAATTGAATGTAGCATTGTAAGCAGTTTCTAAATCTGGTAAGTTGGAGTTTTAAATGTTTTGAAGTTTATATAATACCCAAGCAATTCTTCTCAAATTAAGAATTCAACATCCATACTAATATTAAAAATGCGAAAGTAATTATGTCTGTCTGTCTCACAGTCTCATTTTCACGCCTAAACAACTGAACCGATCGTTATGAAATTTCACAGATATTTATAGGTAAACTGCGACCGAAGGACAGTAGATTTCATGCCCATTCTTCTCCATACGAAACTACCTTTTGGACGGGGCAACTAGAATCGTTTAAATTTTTTTGTAAATTTTGACGTTCAAAAGAGCTTCTTAATTGCCTATTTGAATTAAATAATTTGACTTTGACATAATATTTTAGGCTACTTTTTACCCTGGATATTTGTATAAAAAAATGCTGAAATACAAAACTTACGCAAATGAAGTCGCGGGCAACAGCTAGTTACTAATTTATAATATTCAAAAACTTCCTAACTTTATACAGGGTCAAATTAAATTAGACGTAATAGCTGTATGGATATCTAAACACAAAAAAAAGAAAAAAATATAATATAAAATATATTTTTTTTTTGGGATCTGCGACCGCTGGTAATGTTTTTAAACTGATATTTGAAGTGTCTACACTAGGTACGCAACAAAAAAAATCCTATCAAATTCATTTATTTTTTATTTTATCATGTTTAGATATCGAGAACCATCACGTATGCGGAGTATCGCTAATTAAAGAATAAAGAGTCTAGCTAATTGAATTTGACCCTATATGAATGAATAAACAGACAATTATTCCATTGGTGAATTGAATATTCTCATAATAGAAGTATGTCTCAATTTCATGCTCATTTCATTCGGCCGCGTGGAGGTCGGAAATTATCCAACGGAAATGTACTACCGGGATAAATTGTATCCTATGTGTTAATATTTAATCCAGGTTATTAACTATCTGTGTGCCAAATTTCACCCAAATCCGCTCAGCCGTTTTTTCTGTCGTAGGGAAAAGGACTCCCGCGCCACCGTCAACCATAATTATTTTGTTACACGTAATTTTTAATCTGTGATATCTTTTAAAGTATTCATTTAAATGATTTGATATATGGCATATTTTTATTTTTATTACATGCCCATTTTAAATAACATATTTTATTAGACAAGGATTAATATAATACCGGTTAAAATTGCATCGGAAAAAACAATGAAATATTTATCAAATTCTGAAATATAAAAATGGTTACGGTGGGTCATCATTAGAAGATAGACATTATACTAAAGTTGTCAACGTCGCGATAGTCAATCGCAATGTAACTAGTGAAGTAGAACCATACCACAACCCAGAAGAAACCATAGGACTTACTCGATACTAACGATAAATTGATTCAAGTGTCAAAACGGGCCTATTATTTTTCGACAAGTATATCGCAGACTTTTTTGTTGAACTTTTTAAGATCTACAATCCATTATAAATATTTCGTCCGGTTTACGCGGCTCAAGTAAAGCTCCCAGTCGGCATGATTTTTTCGAGATCGTCAACAACAATCGTCCTATTTCAACCAATTTACTCAATACCATAATGAATTATGCACCCAAACCTTCCTCATGAATCACTCCGTCCATTGATGAAAACCGTTTGAAAAACCGTTCAGTACTTTTTGAGTTTATCGCGTTCAGACAGACAGACAGACGCGGCGGGGGACTTTGTTTTATAATATGTATAAGTATGTAAGGATTATATTTCCAGATGCCATATAAAAAAAAAAACGAAGAAAACACCAAGTTACAAAACTGAAACCCACCAGCACTATAACAATGATAAGACGTCAGATCCTTATCACAGGAGGACACCTTATGCTGGATGAAGCGCACGATGTCAGCGAGGGCGAAGGCCCTGCGACAGGCTCCACAGGTCAGGGTGTCTGCTGGGACCCCGGGTATGGGGGAACCACCACCCTCTGCCGCGCTGTCCGCATCCGCTGGAAGGTAAAGACATGGTTTGATATCTGTGATTTTTGGTGATAGTGAAGAAATGGTTTGAGATCTTGACATGTGATGTGATGCTCCGGCTTAGAGCGAGTGCAATTTTATTCAAACATTTATGTAGACTGTGGTGAAAAATCACATCAAAATTTTAAGGTACAGACTTTGACATAATATTTTATTTTAACTTTTCACAGGCACATCAAGCTACTACAATCTGTCAAATTTCACCTTTATCGTTCAATACTAAGGTTCAAGGTTGATTGGGAAAATTGTACAGTTTCGGGTAGCTTGACCTGCTGGCGTCTGTACAGTAGAAGTACAAAGGAAAACTCTTTAGATATTTTGTGACAGCAAAGTTTTGCCCTAAGTGAATGTTAGTTGTTGGTCCCGAACCTACAACTAACATTTACTTAGTATAAATGATAGATGATTTATTTCTGTAAGTAGGTTTGTACAAACACTTTTATTTAAAAACCGGCTAAGTGCATGTCGGACTACGCACAATGAAGGGTTCCGTAGTTGGGATGAATTTATCCCAAAAACTTAACATTGTAGTTGAAAAACATGCTCTCCCATACATAGGTATACGTTACGGTCAATTCTCCAACTGCAAATTTAAGTTGGTCGACTATTACTCGTTAACTTGTGAAGCTTACTTAGATGTGATAGTTTTCCTATTATATATACTACTGCCATGATTTTTTTCACATATCCAAAACCAACCATTTAGCTGGCAAGGGGGGGGGGGGGGGGGACACTTGACTCTAACAAAAAATTGTACTTTAAAGCTTAATATTACGCAAATGGATCCATGGAACGGATGACTACTCTGAGAAGAAAGGCCGAAACAAAATCAGAGGTTACAGTCTCTTTTAAAATCCAGACATAATCTTGATCCGATAATACAATAGATATATCAGATAAATTATATTACAGAGCTTCAAGGAAAATTTTATTTAAGCATATTGTTATTTTATTTACATTTCAAAATATTAATCAATTTAAAAATAATTAGTCCCTATAATATGTAGGTAAGTTAGTAGGTTTAGTACTTACTGTAGGGATTCAAAGTTTAGCTGAATATAAGCTTAAAAAATTTTGAGTTCTAGCGTAAAAATTGTTAATTTTTGTATTAATTCGTGAGAGATTGACCAAAAAATGCAGTGTGGTCAGTGGGTCGTCTTAGGGGTAGAGAGAGATATGGAAGTCTATGGGGGGGACCTTTGAGCAGGCGTTGGACGGTATAGGTTGATAAAAAGAAACAATTAGCAAGGGTCGCATAACTAAAATATATTTAACTTGCCAACCACAAGCAACCGCTGCTAAACGTGACACACTTTTCAAAAGACAGGACATTCGATGCCAATTATATCCAAAAACAGAGTGTTGAACAACATTCGTGCACAACATATGGGCAATGAATGACACTTTCTTTCAATCTTTTAAGTGTTAAATGACACTTAATTACATGTTGTTGCCTTCACGGTGCTGTGAGGTGTCAGTTGTAGGGTTGACCGCTTATCTGGGTACAAAAGGCCTATAATAACCGTCTTACTCTGCGGTCCGCATTTAAAGGGTTATTTTCTTTGTTGGGACAAGAAAGTTAATCGATTTTTTTTTGAACAGATGTTGATGTGTGAGATAGTTATAATTATATTTTTGATTCTTTTATTTGGGAATAGATGCTGTAATTATATTAGTGTTAGGTTAAATAGTTGGAATTAGTGACCGGGTTAGCGATAGCAAAATGAGGGTTTGATAAGTAGAATCTGTTATTATATTTCTGCAGGCTTAGCACATGAACCGGAGAGAAGCGTTTTGTAGACGATAGAGTAGACAAAAATGACGTTTCCATGTAGACAGTTGACAGTTTTCTACAGAGAAGGGTAGACAAGCGATTTCTATTTTGCAATAGAGTGATAATGATAATGTTTATTTTGCCAAACAACAGTGCTTTACATTTCCTTATAGTCTACCTACTTTAATGGCTTTGTTTTTTGGGTGGGTAATTATCAAATAACTTCTCCCACTCTGGGCGGAGCGGGAGGGCGTGTCAGACTTTTACTGACTAAAACCCACCCGTATTCCTTCATTTTCCTGTGTGCCAGGGCCACGATATCCCTTTCGGACAAACTCGCAACCCTGGCAGGCATTGGCCCTAACGGACCCCGTCAGTTGGTGCTGACAACTCTTTGATGCGTGCGTGGAATACAACGCGCCGTCGACCCGGGCCTGGTCCTTATCGGACGGCGAGCTACCCATCGCTCACCGTTCGCAGGCCCGCGCCTACGGTGGCTGGAAATCGGCTTGCGATTCCCGACGACCTACATTAATAGTTAGGTCTATATTTTTAAACAAGACGAAAATGAAGTACTTTATTTATGAAGTCCACACTAGGTCGTGCCGTTTGGTGCCGGACGTAAAGAATAGCACCATCCCATTTCTTCCCGTGGGTGTCGTAAAAGGCGACTAAAGGAATGGGCAGCAGCGTTCTCTATGCATTTTTAAAACCATACTGCGATCGCCAACCCGCCTGCCAAGTGTGGCGATTATGGCAAATCCCCCCCCTTTCTGGGGGAGGCCTATGTCCAGCAGTGAACGTCTTTCGGCTAAAACGATGATGATGATGATGATGATCACTAAGTCGAGCCTGTTTCGTGCAAATAGAAAGCATCGTGCTAAGCCTGCAGGACGTAATCTATACGACAATAGTATTGAATTCGAAGACATCTGTTAATAGAGACATTCTAGCTTCATTTACTATTGAAAGTTAAAGTGCGAGCAGACGAGATCAATCGCTCTTATAAAGCAGTCTATTCTACGAATTGGAGCTTTACAAAGAAATTTACAAATTTATATTTTACTAATCATTTATCAATTTATTTGCCATACGTGTTGGTACAATTTCGGCCTTAACATAAAATAATTATAGAAACAGATCCTTAAGGGGGTAGCATGCGTAGTTCATACAAACGTAATACCAAAATAATTTTTAAATCAAACATGTTCTTAAGGTATTGTGTATTTATTTCGATTGGATTACAAAATATCTATGTTCCCAAATATTTTTTTTGAAAGGACAATGATATAAAGACGAGATATGAGGAATTTAAAACTTCTATAGAAAACTTATTTTTCTCAACACTTAGTCATAATAATGTGACAGGCAAACATTTGGGTTTATATTTAGTCATAATTATATTTATACTTAATTATAATTCTATTAAAATTAAAATTGAGTAGCAATATTGTTATATTATTTGATACATTTTTTTAATACTGTTAATGTCAGATTATGATTTTTATTTATTTTTCAATCTCTTACTAAATATAAATATGTTGCTTACTGAGTAGAAATACTTTTCCCTTAACCATACTTGTAAATTGTTTAAGACACCATGTAAATTGTTTAGCTCGTAATATTTTAATACTGTTACTACTCGTATACTGTTAATACTGTTACATTAAATATGCGACCACTGCATAGCTATTCTTACTTTATCTAAGAAGATAGCAGTCGTGGTACTCGTGTAAACCTAAAAATTAATGTAATAATGTTAAACTGTTCGAGTTGTTTTAATGTCAATCGAATCCAGGCGTTGCAATGTAGAACTAAAAGTGCAGTCATCGCTAAAATGCAGAACTAAAATACATTAATTTATAAATTCCTTTAAGATTTTTTTTTTATTTTCAGTGGTACTTTTCACGCTTTCTGACGACAAGAATTCTTATTTTATAGCAGTATACAAATGTACGTTAATTTATATATTGCATTTATTACAAGAACATTCTAAGAAAATTGATTTGGTTTGTAAACCTTTACTTTTCCCTACACTACCTATAATTGCATCCGTGTAGGATAGTTTCTCCTGCCCAAAGGCTAACCCCAAACAAATCTCACGTACATAATTAACTCCTTACATATTAATTGACATCACCATAATATAAATAGCTCAACATAAGACACGGTCGCGACGCCTCGGATTATAAAGGCGCTTTCGCACGAACAATTGGTCGGCACATCAAAGCGCGTTCGCGAGCTAATTTCACATAAGTACTGTGTAGACGCCCTTACATTCTCCGTTCAAACTCTCTTGTTATTATTATTTTTTCCTTCAATTTCTTTGTAAAGTAGGCAGCGCTGTAATGTCTATAGGGGCTGTATTGCATTGTAACTCGAGAACAAAATTAATATAGTGAAAAAACTACGTGATTCGACGTCCATTGTTTGATCTGCCGTACCTAGTTTGTTTAGAGGGTATATTATGTAAATGCACGCGTTATTGATGTTAATTTTTTACAGATTTGTAAAGGTGATGGCTCGTGGCAAATGGAAACACTTCCTGGGGAAGTAGAGGTGGATGTATCCTGTGCCTGATCAAACAACGTTTAGTGATACTGTCGTAACAAAAACGGAAACGTAATACTATTCGTAATTGGACCGAAGAAAGTCATGAACAGTTAAAGATTTTGGGTAATGATTCCCGCGATATAACAGCCTTCAATTTAACCTCCATCTAGCATCTTAGATATGGGTACTAATGCACCGATGTTCGATCTCACTACACTTATGCAACGAACAATCTTCCAACATCATAGGTAGGCTATTGCTTCACGACTCAAGTACTAACGCACATCATACCGCTAAACCCTTTCTAAATCCGACGTGTAAAATGTAAAAGCCTTACAAGTTAGTACATAAACGTTTACACAATCGAACCCTATCAATTTACGTGAAAAGGTGGACTGTGGGTCAACTCGGACAAACGCTAGGCCACACCCACCGCCACGCCAGTGGACAGTGGTCACCACACATGCGCCGTGTGGACAAAAACTTTACACCCACATAAATATTTGATTTTCACGTTTGGAGTGATTTATGATTATCTATGTCGAGGGTAGTGTGCCCCGGTTTTGAATGCTATAAATGGATAAATTTTGTGGCTATGTGGGGTTATATTTGATAGATTTTCGTGATTGATATGTTTTCTGAAGTGTGAGCTTTAAATTGGGAATTAAAATAATGTCACCGAAATTCAATCAATTATTCATTGCACATTTTTCGTGTCTAAGGATGACAACGCTTTGTCCATGAACTGCAAAACATAGTTTTAAGTTTTAAGAGATTTTGAAGTCCCGAAATTTAAATAGAAAACATCAAACCGACAATTCAATTAAAAAACCTCAAAAACCGAAATCCAAAAGTGAAATCAATTATTCCCAACCGAAAACCAATATAAGAAGGGCGTGCATTTTATTTCTGTTTTATTGAAAAGTGCTGTCTAACCACGGACAGTCGCCTCAGGTGACGAGAAGGGAGACACCCTCCGAAAGGACTGAGAGACCGAAAAGTTTAAATTAGCTCGTTACTACACACGGCGTAACATGCCAGTTATATCTCTGCATTTGTTTTTTCACCGAAAAGGTCACGCCAGCGACAGAAGTAACTTCTGTGTTAGCAAAGTTTCTACTTGGCCGTTCGTTGCATTAATTATTAATTACATTTTGTCCCGACCGCCCGCGAATTGTATCACTGTGTTAATTTGCGAAACGTTCCTAACGGTTTTGACGGAGTGCTGAAACTTTTGAGTTTACATTTTGAACGTTCAAGATTGATGTGCATTGATTGCTATGTGTCACTGTGGGCAAAAAATATATCTAACTTTGACACAGCTCTGACCACCGTGTCCAATGTTAATTGGCAGGGGATCACGGACCCTAACGATTGTGTATAGAAATTGTTCGTTTTTCACAATAAATCGAAAATAAAATAATAAGAATGGATATCAAATGTTGCGGGGGTGTTTATTGTGTGCTGTTATTATGAATTTGGTTTGTGCGTTCCGTCTGGGTGTGGTAGATGGCGAAATTGAATATTATTTAGGCGTATTAATGCTTACTGCTGTAGTGATTAGGCTTATAAAATTAATATGTAATTAATGTGTAATACTGCATTTAGTTTAAAGTCACGTAATTATTTCAAGAGAGTTCGAGAAAAACTTCATTAAAATAATTTTAATTTATTGTTAAAAAAACTATGGAAAATGTCAACGCATCGTACAATCAAAACTAAAATTGTACTAAAATGTGAAAGGACATCCAGGACATGTGCTTACCCCGCTTGACAGGCAAAAGCCTTAGCGAGTAAAAACTTTTCATTTTCTTTTTTTACCATTTCTGTTCTTTTACCAACTTATGAATGCCAAAGAATTTTGACATCGGCTTCTTTGACAGCTACTTTATTCAAAGGCTGAGTTGTCGGAAATGGACATACGCCACAAAAGCCTATAGAAACAGCCCTGTGTCGGCAAATTGAGATTTAGGGCTTGTTTTAATTTATCAGAAGTTCGTTTTTGTGTTAGAACAAGCTGGACACTTGTGTGATTTGAAATACTATTTTATTTTTTTTCGGCCACGTCTATTTTTAGGAGTTGGTAATTTAAAACCTTTTTATAGTTTGTTGTTTGTCATATTCATTGAAGATCTTCTGCAAGATTTGTTATGATTTGAAAGCATTGTATTTTGCCTGCTAATGTCATGATTTATTTGAAAAAAATAAAATTTATGGTTGTTGTGTGTGTGCCAGTGGGCAACACTGTGTCGGAAGGCCGAATGTCATGATTTTCAAATATTAATAAGATTCTGTAGTGGATTTTAAATACTAAATATTTAATGTGTATGTGATTCGCCTCAAATGATTTTTGTATCAGTCTAGTCATGAAGTTTAAAAGTATCTCATTTTGACAGTTATTTTTAAAGTACGGGTTTTATAACGGAACGGAATGAAAACATAACGTTTGGAGTGTCGCCTAGTTGCTAGGTTAATTCTCATCGAGCTCGGAATCTAAAGGTTGTCTTCAAGATGTCTAAAGCCTATATTTATTATTATATTGAGTACCTAATTAAATAGTTCGTTAAATATTGCTGCGTACCAAGTTTGAATGTGTTCAAGAGGTTAAATACAGAAATGTTCGTCATGAAAAGGGGTTTCTTTACACTAAGTTCCTATTTTATGGAGTATAGGTACATTTTTAATAGTAGTTTTTTTTTCTGAAACTAAATATAGTTTCAGTAATAACGACCCAGCAAAAACACATAGTTCCATATTGGAAACACGCCCATATAGCCAGTTTAGCCTCGCCATTCACGTCAGAAGGCGGGTTGTGTCAACAGCGTACTAATGACGTCACTTTTCTCAACATGGCCACTCTGCAACCCTTGCTTTTTTACCTATAATTACACTTAGCTGATGGAGGGGAGAAATTTCGCGTTATGTACTTTAAATCAGTATATAGATTGTTTAAAGTATGCATCGTAAGTGTCGCGTCGGTCTATCCAAAATTACGCTCCAAGGAAAATAAATAAAATTATCTACAATGATAATTATTTTATCGAAAATTACCTGCTTAAAGTAAATTATAGTAGATAAAATGAATGTAATCGTGTAGGCTGTTTCGAGAAGATACAAAACAACAGATGATTAATTGATTACAACGGTCGTTTACTGAGTCATTATAACAACCAATAAACATAAAATACAATCAGTAGCTTCCAATATAAAACACCTAGCATCTATCAGATTAAAGGGCCTACCTATAAAATAGGATTATCTCTTAAGGGGACGGTTCTCGCCCACCGATAGCTAATCAAATTATCCGACGTAATTCCGAGCGACAAAAACGGCTGATTATCTTTACCTTGTTGTTTTTTTTTCATCTCGACCCAAGGGAGCTAAAGGGATCACTGTCCAATGGTGAATTTGTTATTTTTTTTTTGTAAAGTACCGTGTTTTCTTTGATTCTTATTTTGTCTAGTTTGGTTGAAATTAATAAAAAAATTGTCTGTGTTTTTTTGGATTCAAAATATGTGTGCAGTCAAAATAACTGAAAAAAAGGAAAACAGAGAAAAAAAAAATCCTAGTTGCTGCAAGGTTATATCACAAGATTCGATCCTACATTTTACACCTTGATTTAAAAACTTTCCTGGGTCATCAACAACAAAGGAGATGGTTTATCATTATTGCCTTTTTACATAACACAGGTAAATAAGGTGTCCCGCGGGGGTGACAACACGAAAAAATAGCGGCCACGTCGGTGGCTGATCAAATTAAGGTCGGGTCAGTAATCGTGTTACAGATACCCAATACTGGGCGGAATATTCGGAATAACTGGAGAAAAACAGAGGCCTCCTGTGTATTGGCCTCTTCGTTAGAGGGATTTGAATTTTTTTCTCTTTTTGCGCTTTAGGTGTGTAACACGATTCCGCGCCTGGGGAGTGGAATGGACAACCCTTAATAGAAAAAATGTTGGTTATAAAAATCGAGAGTGAAAATTTATATTGTCAATTTTTCTGAACGGTGTCAATGTCGGTTTAACTTTGAGATTATTTTTTCTCTCCAAGTTTGTTCAGTCAAAAATAAGCATTATTTCTTTGGGATAAGCGTTGAAATCCAATGAAGCAGATATAAAATATCGTGCCAAATAAACATAATTTACTAATGAATTCTACTGTTTTTCTATTGGCTTGCTGGTACATGCAACCTGATAATTAAATGACCAATATGACCATCTAACGATAAATCCATCTCAGTAATAATAATGCTGTTCCAAATTCAACTATCAACAACGTTAATTATTGAAACCAAACTATTCGCTTATTCTCATCAAATACAATAGGTCTCATCATAAAATATTGAATAATTCGTATCAAAATATACGGGTCGTATACTCAGTGCCAAGCACCTACCCTTGTGGAACAGGCGAAGGAGTGTTGTGTCTTCCTGGAGATATTTGTCACGGCACGAGTGTCAATAAAAACGCCACACCGGACTGTCTGCCACTACACTGAGATGGCATAGGGAGGGGAAACAGCTAATATCGATAGAAACGATAGGAAATATGTTTTTAGTTGCAGTGGCATAGAATTGTGGTCCTACACAAATCGATTATTACTAGAAACATTAGATTTTAATTTAAAATAACATAGAGAGATTTCATTAACTTAGTTAATTATTTCAGGACATTCCAACACAAATGGATATTTCTAAAATGCTTAGGTATGTCCCACTAGAAACCCTAAACTATGTACTTATGTTAATGTAATGTTCACAAAGCTGTAAAAAAAAGCCTAAAAAGTGTATGTTTAAATAAAACACTAAAGCCGGGTCTACTGCGCCCACAGTTGCGTGTTTCAAACAGTTACAAACACGATTTGGGGGCGTGGCCTAAATAAAAAATCATAGAAATCGTGTTTGAAACATGTTTGTAACTGTTTGAAACAAGCAACTATGGGCGCAGCAAACCCACAGCAAACCCTAACCTAATTACGTATGTACCCAACCTCACTATCTTTCTCCAACACTCTTGAGACGTTCCTATTATCGACATCAATAACTCCCAGCACTAGAACAATACCCGTTAAAGCGGACACTTAACCCCTAATCCTTACTCCGGCAGTTTTATCTCGACGCCGGGCATTTATGGCAAAAATCTTAATTCCAGAACCACACTGTCGTTAACTGCCCGCCACTAATTATAGCCGCTGACTGTATTTATTACTACAAGTGGCTCCTGTTTATTGTACCTAGGTTTATTTACGGATTGGTTATGTGATAGAGAATCAATGTGAGTATATTTCGCGATTACGTTGAGGAATTTCACAGAAGAAAGTGATTTAGAATGATTCTAGGAATATTTTGGTCATTTTGAACAAGTTAAAGTTTTTGTTTTTAAGGTAGGTGCAGAAACTATATAAAAACGTAGGTGTGTATGAAATGAAAGTGTGCTAAAACTTGAAAGTAATAAAACTAGACTAAAAAAAAAAATATAGCAGTTCAAAAGGCATTATGTCTCCCAAAAATTTCGCACACAGCGAGAAATAAACGGAATGCATGCATGTCTGTCTATGCACAATAAGAAATATAGTTTTTCCTAAAGCCATAAAAGTGGGGTCATAAAGCTTCGTCCGGTCGGAACTGGTGCCAGTATTGGCTACAACCCTTGCACTGTTACAGTGGAAATGGAATTTTTAAACCATAATAAACTTATATGAGACCTAAAATTTTAAAGCGATGATGAAATAGAAGTATGGAATTTACGTAATGAGTTAAGACATGGAAATGAATGATGAACGAATCTTGAAATTGTGTGGTCATTAAGCTGAAGTTGATGACAAAGATAATATTAGAGCCAAAAGAAGAATCCAATTTAAACAAATAGTTTCCAATAAGAATCCATTTCCTATCATTAGTTCATATCAAAACTTAGCCACGACAAAAATCTGGACGTATTTTTTTTAGAATCGTTTTCTCTTTGTTGCTATCAGCTTTAATGTCATATACAAAATTCCTACCCATTCCTAATACATCACCATTAAACCAACATATATTTGAAATAAAACAAAGATCGCGAACACATCCTAGCCTCGACTATTACCCCCGCGGTCATTATTTTGACATATAGCCTCTGCGGCCGAGTATTTGCGGTCAATGCGGCAGACGAATGCAGCTTTTATGTGAAATATACTTTTAAATATCTCTTTATGTTGATAAAGTGAGGAGTTTGCGGAAATGAATGTTTGCTTTAACTTTCTCTAAGATTTTTTTTTAAGTTTTAAGGAAAATAGTGCTGAAGACAATTTCAAGTTTCAGCAGGGTAATTGAACACATATAAAATGACAGTTGATCGCAATAGGTTTAATTACAACAGTTCATTGCGTTATTAACGTTGTTGAACAGAAGAAATTTTCATACTTAAGAAGCTATGGATTAGCAATATCCTCAAAACTCTAGGATTGTGATTCAAACTGTGTTACTCAATGAGGGTGCAGATCAGTGTGGCGTAAGAATCTCAACCAAATCTTATAACATACCTAGCACAGACAAAAATATTATCACTGGCATGCAACATAAAATAGTCAAGCAAAAAAAAGATCCTATGATACACAGCCAGACAGATCTAACTTTACATATTATAATAGACAACCTTATCTCTTTTAGTCAGCAATCAATCTAATCTCAGCATAATACCCAAATTAAATCATATCAATTTATATAGCCCATATAACTCAGGGCCGATCTATACGCACAGAGATATTACACTATAACGTTCAGTCCACTTACGCACTCATTTATATGTTAATGTGAACGGCATCCGATTCGTTCAGATTCATACACAGATATCTTTCGGGGACAGATATCATTTTCACTGCCTTATTACTTTCCAATTTGTCTTCAGTATTGGTTATTGCCCTGTTTATTGCTGTCCCCAACCTCTCTATTAACTCGAGTTCGTCAATCACATAAACAATACAAAAGAAAGTTGGAAAATTTTCAGATCAAGCGAAAATACCTTTTCGTCTTAAGTCGATGCCAGAGTCGAAAAATCTTGACTTACTCCGCGTTGATAAATCCATTTTTCTTCACCACAAATTCACTGTGAGTGTTCAACACTAAGCGTCCCAACTTAACAGCACAAGCACTAACTTAAAACTGAACAGAGTTGAAGTCCGATGTTCACTGACCACTGAGTTACCAAGATGTTCGAAGTCATAAAGCATGTGATCATCTTCGCATATGAACACAGACTGACTGGCTAACTCTATAAAATTTGAGGCCCAACATTTTAATGAAAAAAGATCCCCCAAAGTGCCAGGTAAAAAAATTCCCGTATCAAAACCGCCGTTTCCTAGTGACCCCGATCGCTCTCCCATCCCTTTGTTGGGCTCCTTTTATTTATAATAGTACATTTTTTTCACACACGGCACCCCTAATAACGTGTGAGCAAAAATATGCGTAATCGTTTGCAGTACCGAAGTATGGGGACAAAATCCTAACGTTCATATAGAAAAAACAGAACTGTCCCCCATTTGAATGGCAAAAAGTGCATGTCATTGCGAAAATGGTATTAGTGGATGAATATGATTTTGCACAGATCAGAATGGATGGATGACTTATAATTGTGTCGCGTTATATTTAGCATGAATTATTGGTTTGACGTGGTTTTTGTGATGCTCACTACGGCTTTACGATCGATGTCCATATCACTTTTAGTAACCACCTTCAACCGACCAATTTTATCTGCCATGCATTCCATTCATCTGTTATCTCTACAAACGTAATACCGAACTTCGATCTTCACTTTTTGTCCTTCCAACTTTATTCTGTCTTCTATTTCTTACAGTAATTGAATAAATAAATTATCTTCGAGATTTGCCGCGAGACTCGTAATAAAATTATGACAATCGAATAGACGACCAAACGTTTCGTAGTGACCCCAGCACGACATAATGTTTGCTATTTCTAGGAAAACAAACATGGAAGATTGACATGGAGTGTACATCTGGTAGGCTGACGCAAATAATGGGGGATAAATAATATAATTTGATTTTCCTGCGACAAATTGCGCGTGATGTTTCGGACAGGAATATTTGTTGCAAACTATACAATAGTTGCAGATTAAATATTGCGTATTAGTGATTGTTTACTAATATAAGAGAATAACGTTAGGTCAACTGAAAGAAAAAACTAGTCGTGAAGTCCAAATTATTGTAGAAGTAATTAAAACTGGTAAATCAGTAGTTCTGCAAAATGCAAACCGTGAACTAAAGTATGGTCCAGTGCACTAAATACCCTTATCCAAATACATTAAAACTAAATAATTTTTTTAACCTAAATCAAACAAAAAATCGTGTCAGATGAACAAAAACGTATACAGTTACACCACCGTTGTCCAAGATGAGATCCGAAAATTTAGGCTGAACTTACCTGTTACCGGCCGTGTGAAAACGGAACAGGTGTCTGCGGTCCGTCTTCCGTCCGACCTGGTAATTATAGAATGGACAATGGCGGCGCGTGATGCGCGGGAGTGTATGTCGACGCGTCCGCGGTTTCGTTTCGAATATCGCGATTGTGGTCCACTATTGTGAAATACTGTTCTGATTATAGACCTGCGAATTTTATGAGTAATATTTTTTGTGTTTCTGTTATTACATCTTTAAGAATATATGCGTATTGTTGGAAGATCAATAGGGATTGTTGGAGTTTTTGAAAGTAAACTGCAGCCTTGAAAAGTTTTCATACTAAAGCTAATTACGCTACAAAAGGCTGTAAAATCCAAATGAGAATTAAATACAGCATTGGTTCTATACCAGAGGATGTTCTTTCCTTTATTTATTCTACAAGATACAGAAAACCTCCCCTGTAGATTCCAGATGACTATCTGACTTCATCAAAACATCAATTAAACAAACCTGCAAATACAGTACGGAAGGACCATTACCATCTATTTGAGAAAAAATCGTTCCCACAATATGTTCTAATTCTGGTCAAAGCGCACATTGTGGACAGTATTGTCAAGTGTTTTGATGACGGGTCTCCCAAAGGATTGGATGACACCTTGGATTGAAAAAAATATGACAGCGTGGGATACGCTTATGGGATTCTTAGCAAATATGATGAACGGTGTAGCATTGTTTTGGTTTTCTGCAGAAACTGTGAACAGAAATGTTGATCTGTGTTTTTGATTCTGTTCTTTTTTCTGTATTGGTCATATTTTTTGCAATGCATTGCGGTCATGCAAGTCTTTGTTGTATTAGAATATCGTTAGCATGGCTTATATCGTTAGGGACTATAAATGTCTTAATATAAATTACTACCGTATGCGTTTGTATTTGTTACACAGATTTCTTCCACCATAAAAAGTGTTCAGGTCGCCTAGACTCATTGAACTTATTCTCATAATTTATCGCGTATACTTCCAATATTATATGACCTCCACCACACGGTGTATTCTCTCCTCTGTCATGTGAGTTGGCACGTCAGCAGGGCGGGGGAAGGTGTCAAGTTAAATTGGTGTATTCTACGAGTAAGGTACATTGATGAAACCAATTATTCGTGGCGTGAATTTAATGGTTCGCTTCATTCTTGTCACAGAGCTGTTTAGTTGTAGACGTGACTTCATTTGTTTTTTGATGTATTCAGTTGATAGGTTTATGATTATTTTGGTGCTTGTGATGATTAGTTTATTTTTGATTACTATCAGTATTAAATCATTTGTGTTGCAATAATAAAGATAAACGTAGATCTAAAATTTAAAATTCTCTAACTTTTTTAAACGCAACAATATTATAGTTATACCTACTGTCCCGATTTCCGGCCGCCCTAGGCGCGGGCCTGCGGACGGTGAGCGATGGGTAGCTCGCCGTCCGATATGGACCAGGCTCGGGTTGACAGCGCGTTGTATTCCACGCGCGCCTCAAAGAGTTGTCAGCACCAACTGACGGGGTCCGTTAGGGCCAATGCCTGCCAGGGTTGCGAGTTTGTCCGAAAAGGATATCGTGGCCCTGGCACACAGGCAAATGAAGGAATATGGGTGGGTTTTGGTCAGTAAAAGTATGACACGCCCTCCCGCTCCGCCCAGAGCGGGAGAAGTTATTTGATAATTTCCCACCCAAAAAAAAAAAAAGTTATACCTACTGCTTATGTAGTGAAAAAATAGAACCACTCAATCAAAACCATAACAGTACCCACAAAAAAATAATGTCTCAATAAACTCAATTTTAAAATGAATTAAAACAATTAACTTACTTCGTATTCATGCGAAACAGACGTGTAGGGTAATTCTAGCGTTTGAACAGTCTCCGGCGCAGACAATGGGTTATGTTGCCCGCTCGCACGCGGGTCGTCGGTCGTCGGTTATCTACCGATCGGAAGAAAGCCGATCTGCGGCCGCGCCGTCAAATTTATAGTTCTGTTCGCCTGTTCGCCTCTGAGTTTACAGTTAGTTGCTATGTCTGTGGTACAATGTAAGGTTAGGGTTTTTTTCTTGTGGTTTTTGCTAGGTGTGGGTGGGGTGTTTCGTTAATGTTTGCGTTGAAAAATCTTAAATGCGTTGTCTAAGTCGGAATTGAATTTGGTGCATTAGTGTTATAAACTAAAATTTTGCAATGCTATCCATCATAAGCATTTGCTTGATTAAGATCAATTACTTTTATTGCTCCCTACTTAGCTGACTGTGAGTAAATCAAACTAATTTTTCTATTACTTCCTAGAAAAGTTCAACACGTTCATCTAGAAAAGCTACCACACTATTATTCTTGTGCAAAAAATATTCTTTGTTTACACATACACGAGCCTTCTTGCTCATTTCACATGGCCTCAATTAAGCAGTCATCATTCAAACGGATGTAAGTGCATAATCTCAAGTCGGGTCATCGCGTTAACAAGGCGAGCGGTCACGAACTGCCCGGTATGGGAAAGCTCCCAGCATACAAATGCAGATATGACCTTATGACGGTACGGCTTGGGTAACCGGAAATGCAGTATTGCGCCGACACCTACGTGCGACGCCAGATGGCGGTAGTGATTACTAAGAGATTATTTATCAGCGGATTTATATTAGACAACCATAATTACCGACCACTTTCAAGTAACTTTCGGTTACCATTTAAGAAAGCTATAAAACAGTTGTTGGAAATTGAATATGCCGTTAACAATATCTACTTATCGAATCGTGCCAAACATTAACAATATTTAGTTAAAGGGCTATCTGCAATAAATCTAAGAGAACGCCCACACTGCACACGTGATGACTAGAACAATACCCGACAAGCCTTACAACACAATATAAATCATAAGCGTACATCGAGCTATCATCTTTCACTCCTTTAGCTGTATGTCTTATGATTTTTAACACCCACTTAATCTCTAACAATAAGCTTTTGAGACATTGCAACATATTTTGATATGTGACCTAAGTTTGGGCCTTGTCTGTAATTCTATTGGTCTGTGGTGTTAGATTGAGTAGTGTAATTTCGTATTTGATTATTGTATTTAGACGAAGCCAATCTCTGCATTGCTAAAAAGACTCCTGTTATTACTAAAGTCTATTGAATGAACGTTTTGCTTAGTACGAGTAGTATCGTTAGTAACTTATTTACTGTTCAAAATACTAAGATGTAAAATGCGGCTGGCCAAGTAATATTAATAATATTACCCGTAATTTTTTGTTTTTAGTTTCCTACAAACTTTTATATTGCAGGAGTTTTGTGTGAAATTAAGCATAAAAATTGAACATTGAATTGCTCTTGCAGAAGGATAAAACAATTTTCGCAAAATCGCTCACGAGGATAAAAAATAACAAAAAACCATATTAAACCACAAAAAAGGATCAAGTCTGGATAAGTTTCGACAATACAAAACTATGCTCTATTAAAGGGCACGTTTGTCCAACCTGACATGTATGGCCATATGGCAGAAAAAAATAATCGGAGAGTTTAAACTGCCGAATCAAAAGATATTGGACAATGGTCACGAAGAAATCATTCATTCGCCGACAGTTCGGGATGAATTGATGTGGATCAGGTAGAATCTGACACGTAGCAATCTTCCCTTCAATCAAGTTTTGGTAGATTTTGTACCTGCATAGTCATAGTTAAATAGAATCTGGCTAAAATACATGTGGATGCTGAAGCAGATAATACATCATAATATAGATAGTAAATATTATGATGTATTGTTTGGTATTTGGATTTATTTAGGATTAGAGATTACTAAAATCCGCGAATTCAAAAATTCTAATGAACTAGGTAACATAATTTCTGAAAAACAAGAGCAGTTTGATCTAAATAAACGAATTACTGAAGGTACTTTGTGTGGCTTTGAAAACGTTCATATTTTATATTTCTACCAATAATGCTACTGTGAACAGAAAATAGAGCATGAACCAGAAAAAAATTAAAGAAAGTGACACTTGTAAGCCCTTTTCTATTAAAATTGATGAAAGGGTGACACATAATGATGCACAATAGTTATTTTGCCTTCGGATACCAACCCTATTCCGTATTGTTAATATTACCGGCGATCCGACTCATGTGGGTGCGGACTGAGCCTGTTTTGGCCAAAAAAAATCCTTTTGACCAATTGTTTGTCAAAGGTAGGAAAAGATTTTTTGTCAAGGTGTTTATCGGAGTTTGACCATGGGAAAATATTGGAGATTCAGGTGCCTCTATCGAATTTTGATCCATTGTCAACCTGTTGTTGGGGTCTGTTTGATTAAAATCTGAGCATGAGATTCGTTTTGTGATCAATACGCTAAAGGCTCGTGCAGACTGGCGCGACAACGACGAGCACAATTTCTATAGTGTCGCACTGCCTGTCTCTCCCGTGATATCGTGGCAGTCTGCTTGAGCCTTAAAGTGTAAAGGTTCTTTGTTAAGTCTTTAATCTATATAAAGCTAACACCTACCAAACTTTAAATCGTCTAACGTTGAAAGGCCGACAATAACAAATTGGTATCAAAGCCTGACAAAGATGGACTCTTGAGAAACTGTCCACCCACTCCCTGGCTATTGATCGTGGTCTGCTCACAATAAATTAATTCTTGTTATGAACATTTTTTATTCCATTGTGTTTAAGCTCTGTATTTATTTTAAGCTCGTAATAGAGCCTAATGGGCGGACATTGGTCAAAAGAGATTTAGTTTAAAAGATCGGATTGAAGATGAATAGATTCTTCCAACGTATGTTATTCTTCTTTCTTCTTTCTTCTTATGTAATCTCGTTAGTTAATTATTGTGAGGCTTGAATTGAATTTAGTCAAGATTCAGATTGAGAAAACCCTTTGGCAAGTCTTTTCTTTAAAAACATTTTATAACTTTGTCTTTTCTTGAAACTGATAATTTCATATTCAATCCTTTTGTCAATTACAATATAATGATCTTAATCGATACCCCAAACATTATTGATGAAAAAAAAACTAACAATACAGATTAGTTGTACAAGATAAGTTTACTTGAATTGGTGTAAAGGCATTATCTCCCTGACTCATCTTAATGTCATAGATTAAGTCCTGGACAAAAAATCCATGTTTGGGCTACTGTTGTTATTGTTTGTAACTAGATTTGTATTGTTAGTTGTATAAATCCTTTTCACTAGGAAAGGATTGTTTGTGAAAACGGTGTTCTTTTTTTTTCATGTTGTCTTTGTCCGTATGTTTGGCAAAAAAAGTTCTCTAGTATGTTCAAGTTTTTGCTTTGCTTATCAGGTAGGTAGAAAATCGATAACCATTAATTAATTAAAGCAATAATATAGTATATTCCAAGAAATAGTTGCCAAAAATCATCTAAAGGGACAAAAATGGATACGGTATAAGTTTTGACCAATTGTTGACTATATACCAATGAGTCCCACTGCAAGATCATTGAATCTCTCCGGATTTACTTTATATATATGCATTTAAGATTGTCCTCTTTTTTCTGCCCCCACATCTACATTTATGAAACTTTTTTCATTCAATTCTAAAATGTTCAGTATCATATCGAGAATGCCTCCAACGTTGTTCTGCACTGTTTAATGGGACCGGACTAATAAATCCAATTTAAATGTTACCAGGACCTCCGCTGACATAACATATGTAAATCCATACGTCTTTATCTTCAGAATCACAAACACAAAACGCCGTTCGTCGCGCTCAAAAAAAAAGCATAAAATCAAGCCGGTCCAGTTGGAAATTCAAAACGGGTGGCCGTCCGCACAATCATTATTCTAAATAAGAAAATTAACTTCATTCCCATAATTTAAATATGTTGCGAAATAAATTATCTGTTGTTGCTTTCTCTTATACTGCTCTAATGGACGTCGGTTGTCAATTGCTAAAATATGTTGTCTTGACGAATTCAATTTATTGGATCAAGTACAAGGAGATGGGAATTCTTTCCCACGACTTGGTTCGCGTGGATGCATTATGGCTGAGTGCATGCAATTGAAATAGGTGATCAAGTCTATTAGCGTGCTTTGTGTTATTTATTGCTCGTTAATCATGATTCCTTTGTAAACAACTCTGTTGCCGTTTAAAACGTGAGAAAGGATAACTTGACCGTTAAATCAAGAAAGTACCGTTATTGCTTTAATTATATTATCAACACAATCAACATCAATGAAATAGCCCAGCCCTATATTTGCCATTCCCACCATATATCTGTATGAAGACACAAGGATTAACCGAGGTCCAATAATTCCTGACCAAGGATCAAGATTGAGAGTTCCGTTTGTAAATGCGATCCTTCGATATTCGCTTAATGAAGACATATTGAATCGCTAAGCGGCAAAGGACAAGATATAGGCAATGTTTAAATTGACGTGCGGCCCTTTTATGCCGC
Source organism: Tiliacea aurago (assembly GCA_948098905.1). Lineage (NCBI taxonomy): Eukaryota > Metazoa > Arthropoda > Insecta > Lepidoptera > Noctuidae > Tiliacea > Tiliacea aurago. The sequence goes on along the minus strand of OX402591.1, from coordinate 18,810,056 downwards.
ATCCGTTCAGTTTTGTATCAAACACAATGGCAAATAAATGAAACAATTAAACAAAACCTGAAGCAGTCAATAAAAAATGATACAGCAAATAAGAGTATTGAACCTTTTTTAATTCCGGAGCATATCAAGTTTTTTGCGTATATTTGGATAGCAAAATGTTATTAATGATGATACAGGGATTCCATTCAAATAAAACAAAAACAATATCAATTAAAAAGTCTACAGAGGACAGAAAACCCATATCAATTAGTGACAAATGCGAAGTAAAAACAAAACGGTACCTCTGTTAATGTTTTATTTTGAGCCCGGCCGGGCACGGCACGAAAGTTAACTTGGATTTTTAAAAGTTTGTTCAAAAGTTACGCTTGCGGTATCCCCCGTCCGTCTGGCCTCGCACCTGATAAAGTAATTTTACGATTCCCTAATTCATACTTTTGAGGAGGGTTTTAAAAAGCCAGAAGGTTTTCTGCCTCTGGACATAATTGGGATCGCGTTAAAACTTGACGACTTTTTAAATTTTTAATTTGTAGTACGCGCCGTTCACCAATGGGAACACAATTTTGTTTTGTGATGGCTGTTGTGACAGATTTAAAGTGTGGCTTGGTTTTGGAAGTTAGTATGGCTAAAATTTCACCTCCAGTAATTACTGGTCTTGAACAAGCATACATACAAGAACGACCACATAATGGCATCCAATTTCATGTACGTGTAAAGGGGGTCCCATTGTTGCTCACAACAAAACCCGAGTACCTCGAACTTCTTGCTTTCAAAATAAGAACAAACGTGTCATCGATGAAATGACGCGTGTCGACCAATCGGGCGCGACGGCCGCAGACGATGGTGACGTCACTCTGCCACCGACCAATCCCAGTCGCCCGTCGCCTCCGGTCAACTTGGACTAATTGCCCATGTGTGCGATAACGCTAGTTTTGAGAGGAATCCGTGCGCGAGAGTCGACGGCCGACGTAGGCTCATATATTACAAAAGAACGAACTTGTACAGGCTGGTTTTGCTGAATAAATTGTAAATTGATGGAATTTAAACAAATTCTGTAAAGATAACTGGAGAGTGACTTATGGGTGGACATATTTATAGCCCAAACTCAGTGACAAAGAAATTCGACAAGTTTTAGACGAGTTTAATTTTAGGTGTGACAATTTTAAAGAAATAATAATTACAGGGCATACAGTGATTCGATATATTCAAAATAAGGTCAATCTCTTGTTTATATAACAAAAACAGAGAAGATTCTAAATGAAAAAGACAGTCACCTGAATTTAATTTGGAAGTAAAAACCGCACTATGAGAGTAATTGGCGGTCTAAAATTACAAACTCATTGGTCATCCCATTGTGAGTTAAGTAAAGCATGGGAAAGAACATAAGATGCTTACACTTTTGCTTATAATTTTTAATTAATACACCTAACTGTTGGATAGTGGGAATCAAATCTAGAAACAATGGAAAAGGCATGTGTAGTCAGAAAACAGTTTCTAATGTTTAATGTTACTATTCTTAATTGCCATATAAAATTAATTTAACTATTCCAACACGATTTTATTAATCTCACCCACCTTTAAAGTAGCCAATGATATTGAAGGAAACAGTGTAGTAATAATATTATCCACAAAATAGTTTGTTGCATTTATGATATTGAAGATAGTAAAAGCAAAGACCGCTTTGCAGCTAATAAATTAATTATAGTTTGCAACTTCTTACAATGTTACAGTACTACTGACCTTAGTTCTTGGACTAAGGTTACAACAGGTGATATATTATAATAATTGACACAGTGCAAGTGGCTAGAATTTGCATTGCAAATTAATTTTCCATAAAACATAAATTCTTTCCTGACAAATTGGAATCGATAATGGATTTCATTCTTTCAACAAGCTTGGTCATAAATACTCCTTGCAATTATTTGTTAGTTTCTTCTTTACTTAAATTTTTGACTTTTTTGACTTGTATTTTCATTTTCATCTCGGGAACTTCTTCTACAATCCAAATTCCAAATTTTCTGTATTAAACTGTCCAGTACCCCCAACACGGGGGAGACTGATATGAATATTTTAAAGGGGCTACTTAGTACTCTTTTCATGTTTCCCTTTCGGACATGTGATGACCACGGACGGCGTGTCAATATTGCCACAAGCTCCGGTATTAAGTAGCTCGTTGCCTGAATGAATAGAGTCTCGCCGGCACTGCCACATTGTGCATGTGGACTGTGTGTTTATTTAGATGATGTTTTTGTGGAGCTTTGGATGAAGTTTTGCATGGACACGGCATAAAAATATTTTGAGTTTTGCAATTTTGACTGTGCAAAATTTTCAGATTTTCTTGCGATGAGAATAGCCCATTACTATAATTTTTTTTTTTCAAATAAATGTCGTTTCTTTTTTGTTGTTTATAATAATTTACATTTCTTGGGAATCACCCAAATAAATTAAAGGCATTTATCCTAAGAGTTTTCCATAAGTTAGCTATTGGATGGAATTGACAGCTCCGTTAGATAAAATCCAGTAAGAACATTTAGTAGTTCAAGTTTTGCTGACTTACCTTGCGCGATGCGTACAGCTGGCATCTTGATTCTCATCTTGATTTGGTCACCTATTTTTATATCTTAAACAACTTCTTTATCCTCAGAATTTTTTTATCTTAATATCGTAGCTATCTCACGACAGTTCTTTAGCTCACTTCACATGTGCCGCCGTCGGTCCAGCGGCTTATCGTCCTATTTCAAAAACGTTATTGATAATGGAGGTCGTGTTATCACAAATCCCCCCTTGAATGTCCGACGGTAAACATCAATAGAACTTTTAGTCATCTTCTTAATTTCTTCATCGTTCACGAATCAAAATCCAACTATTTCTTATTTTACTTTTTCCTTTTCATGTTGTGGTGATTCAGTTCACACGTCAGTCGAATGTTTGCTCGCCAAAATCGACTGGTCATAAAGAGGGCCTTATCAACACTTGAATGAGCGTCTCAGTGCCTTATCTAATCTATCCGCACCTAGTGGCGATCCTGCGATTCGGTAAACGATTCATTTGGTCACACTTCATTAAATAGCATCTGTTTAAACTTCTTCACTTTTCAGTCCGAACAAACAAAATTTTCAGTCACTGTCCGATTTATTAAATTTTATACATATTGTTCCGGTGAAAATTTTGCTATATTCCTCGAATAATTTAACGGCAAAATTAAAACAGAAATAAAATAATTTTGAAATTTCAACTGTTGTCTCGTGTTTACGATATATCGAAGTAGCGTCTCGCGATCGAGCACGTCGCGCGTGCGAAGCGGTGCGAGGCAGGTGCGCGGCCGGCCGCCCGCTCTCGCCCGATGTCCGAGAGCGTCTGTCCTGTGTCCCTTCGCGCGAGGGCTCCGCGGCCTCCGCATGTCCACAACTCGCGCTGTCTCGCTCGGCCGGCCGACGACGGCGCGTGCGAGTCCGCACGAAGTGGCCAGGGGTTACTCGCGGTCGCCACTGCCTCGGCTGATCGACAGAGACCGTGTCACGCGTGCTCTCCCACCAGACGCGTGGGTGGGAGTGAGACGGGCATAAATCATAAGTGCCGTGCGTCGGTGTGCGTGCGCGGGTGGGGCGAAGATGCAGCGCGTACAAAAGAAAAGGGATAATATTTGCTTGCATATTTCATGACTCGATTAGGAGATGGAATTTTTAATTGAATGGACCCGAGCGCGGTCAGTCTACGTTTTCAAGGCGGTTTTAAAAATTAAGAACCCGTTTATAAGGGATTTATAAAGTTTTCTTTTGTATAACTTAGTAGACGTATCTTTTATTATTCGCACAGTGAAAGAGCTTTGTTGGTTTACTTCATAAAATATTAAATAATGCATTATGGATATCTAGAGGCTACTTACTTGAAGAAAATATAATCAATTATCAAAAATATGCATTTCTTCTAGTATTTAGTGAAAGTACCGTAAATGTAAGGCCTATGTTTTTTACGTTGGCTTCATTGAGTAAACGATACGTCAGCGTAGCAGGCCGCTACGTAGGTACGCTACGCGGCTCGTAGCGCGCCAGCATCGTAGCGTCATTGTAAAAATGAAGCTGTAAATTGCGTAGCAATTTAGTTTTGAGTAAAATTGTGACAGAAACAAAACTTTTTAAATAACAACATCAAAGTTTCGTAACCCTAACAAGTGTCGCTTTAAATCCTTCAAACCACTCCACATTCAATTCCTTATAAACTTTAACTATATTCGCTCAAATAAAAGAGGAAAAACAAAACCACATTACCGAAAAATTCAAGAAAGCGCAACACGTAAAGCTAGATCTTCACTCTCGCTGGCAAGTTTTCGCGGCACATTTTTTCCCTCACCGCCGTTATTTTACTTAAGACGCCGACGAACTTATCTTGGTCGGTCCTTGACTTTAATAAGTTTTATGAGTGTCAGTCGGGACTTAACTGGCGCGAGAACGGGCGTCGAAAAAGAACTTTTTCATAATTGTTTCTCGACTCAGTCGCGAAGTTCGCGGGACTGTTCGATTATTGAAATTTCAAATTGTTCTAAGTGATTGATTGTTTATTGATTTCGTTATTTTTGTTGTTTTGTGGTACATGTTTTTTGGAACGCCTGTTTTTGTTTTTTATATTTATTAGGGCTAATGGTTAAATTAGCATTTAATGAATACCTGCTTTTTTGTTAGAAAGTAAACGTATGAAGCTGTTAGATAGCAAGCTGATATAGATAACGAATCCCTAGTAAGTACGTAGTAAGGTGGAAAAATAATTTCAAATATGTTTTAGAATTTACCATTTTTTAAAACAATGTTCATGCATAAAATCCCAGTAAATCCACATTGTGAACCCAGCCTAAGATCCCCAATCACTTGACCAAACACACCGTGATAGGCTGCACACAAACCTTTTAAAAATCGTGGTCACTAATGTCCAGCGGCATAAAACCTTCGCACTATACCTGTCCTTGTCTAATTGTCACATATGAACGGCGATAATAGAGACAACTAAAGGGTTGTACGTTTTCTCGAGTGGAAATCTGGATATAATGACCGATGTATGTCTATCTCGTTCATATGTAGGGGTGTGTGGGTGTGTGGAAAGGGATGGTGCTGTATACGCGTGTAGTTTGGTTGTGTGGGGTGAGTTTTCACGTCGCTACTCGACGCTAGGCGGCGTGGAAAACCTTGTCGCGTTTTCGTGAATAATTTTCGGTTTGTTTGTTGGTTGAAAATGTTCTCTAAGTTTTTTAAACAGGGGCTATATTTTTTTTTGATTAAAATGTATGTTTTTCTAGAAAATAATACGATACGTAATTTTTTTTTCTTTTGTTTTAAGTCAAAGTTTTATTTTTATTTTAAAATACCTTTTATAGCGTCTTATATTTAAAAAAAAAATAGTTTTTGTGGTCAAATATTAACAGATTATAAGAACAGTGAATCGTTGATACACTGTTCTTCAATCACCTCGGTTTTCAAAACTATTTTCTATTCAGAAACAAATTAAAGGTGGTTTTGTATTCGTAAAATGTTCAATGCATACACAACAATGTTATAACTCGTAGCCTTGACTTTCATGTTTAACAAAAGCCTATATTTTTTAGTAATTCATAAAATGTGGTTTAGATTCCTGACACAGTTTCAAGTCCAATGTGAATGTCATTGAATCGGAGCATGGTGGATTGAAGAGTGGTAACATTAATAATTTATTTATTTATTGCACAATGTAGGTATACACAGTTACAGGCTAAGACTAGGTTAAACTTATGAGTATCTAGAGTAAATTACCCTGTTAGGGTGCAGCAAATACCTGGGAGTCTACTCCGAACATAAATCCGAAGTATCGGCCGAATATTCGGTCGTTTCTTTACTATGGCTAACTATCGCTGACTACGGCGAAAATAAAAAAATAAAGACAGTCGATGAGATAAGCGAAAGTCAAAACTGAGACTTGAAGTCGGGTAAGGACTCAAAGTCAAAAAAGGAGTCGTAGGAAATTATAAAACGGCCGAACATTCAGCCGATACTTTGTTTTATCGCTTCGGAGTAGACCCTCTGCACTTATCAAATAGCTATACTGACAAATGCGTGCACTGACTGGTCAGATACACTCAATCTGTGTGGTTCTTTCCTCAATGAATAAATGAATGAATGAATTAATGAATTAATGTATGAATGAATGAATGAATTAATGAATGAATGAATGAGTGTGGTTCTTTCCTCAAAAGAACATTTCAGACAGAAATCTACATGGCCTTCACATCTGACCAAGATTATGTCTGGACTTTAAAAGAGACTGTGACCTCTGAGTTTGTTTCGACCTTTCTTCTCAGAGTAGTCAGATAGGAAGTGCCGACCTCATCTAGTTTTTAAAATATGATTGACGTGTAAAAGTGTTTGTACAAGCCTACTTACAGAAATAAAAATCATTTATCATTTATAGGTTATACTTAACATAAATATTGCATCATCTTCTTCTTATTAAGCCGAAAGACGTCTGGACACAGGCCTCCCCCAAGCAAGGGGGTGTTTGCCATAATCACCACGCTTAGCAGGCGGGTTGACGATCGCAGTATGGTGTTAAAATGCATAGAGAACGCTGCTGCCCATTCTCTAGTAAGTCCCTTAGTCGCTTTTTACGACACCCACGTGAAGAAATGGAGAATTAACATAAATATTGCATAGTTGATAATAATAAAATAAATAAATAAAATAAAATAAAAAGCCTCTTTATATCATGCAAACTTTGTTACAGTGCAAATATTTTTTATATAATATCTCGATTTTCATTGAACTAATTTAAACTAGTTTCATGCATTAGGTCGTGTAAATTATGTTCCATAAGAACATAATTTGAACATAATTTATTATTGAATTCAGAATTTATCATAAGTTTCAAACGCCTCATGATAAATAAATAATATTTTTTCTTTGGAGCTGTTATTATTAATTAAAATAATATAAATTATGAAAAAAATACAATATTTCGTCGTTACCAAAGTAAGTAAAAATATTATTGATAGTTATAATTTAGTCATATAATAATAATCAATAAATAATTCCAGACAAATTGTAAGTAATAATAAATAATTTGATATTTTTGAATAAGTAAATAAATAACACTTAAATTAAGTTGCATGAACCCCTCTGTGGGTAAAGGCCTCCTCCAGAGCCTTCCATTCGTCTCTATTTGATGCGGTAAAAGTCCAATTATTACCGGCGACCGCCTCTAACTCGTCTTTCCATCGTGCCTTTGGTCTACCTCTGCGCCTGTAACCGGTGGGCCCTCTCCACGGCGCTGTGACTGTTTTAGTCCATCTAAAGTTCTTGTATCTGGAAACATGTCCAGCCCATTTCCACTTTAGGTTTTAGCGAAGGAAACAGCGTCGATTACTTTTGTTTTTTTCCTTATAGCAGAATGTTTAATTTTATCTCGTAGTTTAATTTTTAGCGTACTTCTTTCCAGCGCTCTTTGACAAGAGGTTAGTTTTCTCGTGGCTACAGAGTCGAAAATCCATGTTTGGCAACCGTACGTGAGGCAGGGTAGAAGGCAGAAATCTATAATTTTCCTTTTCCATTGAATATGGATGTTTGATTTCATTGCTTCTTTGTAATATCACAACATAAAAAACAAAAAAAATATATTATAATATTAGGAACTTAATTCTTACTCGCCTCGTTGGTCTAGTGATCATAGTCTAGTGATAGTCATGAGGTCCTGGGTTCGATTCCCAGGTCGGGCAAAGTGTTATTGGGTTTTTCCACCAGGAATTTCTCAGTAGCAGCCCGGAGTCTGGATTTGTGCCCGGTTGATGGCAATAGGCTCGCCCCTTATTACATGGGACTTAAACATAACTGGCGAAATGTGGGTATACTATAGTTACACCTTTGCCCAACCCTTTCAGGAAACAAGGCCAGATGTTTTGTTAATCTCTTACTAACAATTTATATTTAACTAGCTGCGCCCCGCGATTTCACCCGAATAAGTCACGATTCCGTTGGAATATCGGGATAAAAAGTATCCTATGTCCTAACTCAGGTCATAGTCTACCTATGTGCCAAATTTCATCGAAATCCGTTTAGCCGTTTTAACGTGAAAAACAAACAAACTCACTTTCACATATACAGGGTTATTTTTAAAATGTCAACAACCTCTTTAGGGGTCATTGTACTCATCATTATGAACAACTTTTACTATGGGATCAAACCTGAAATCGCGAAAAAAAATCAGCTGTTCCCTACATTTTAACGAATTATTCGAACAGAAATGTAGGGAACAGCTGGTTTTTTTTTCGCGATTGCAGTTTTGGTCCCATAGTAAGAGTGAAGTTTCTTGCCCATTCTTCTCCATACGACGCTACCTTTTGGAAGGGGCAACTCGAATCAATTAAATTTTTTTTTTTTGTAATTCTTGACGTTCAAATGTCAAGCCTTTTATGTGTCTATTTGAAATAAATTATTTGACTTTGACTTTGACCCGCATCCAGCGGATTCGTGCGGCCTTCACGAGGTCCTCAGTCCAGGTCCTTGTTCCTTCCAACGCTTTGTCCTCCGGTACGCGGTCGCCACTCCAGAACCTTTCAATGAACCAGCAATGTGCCCTGCCCACTGCTACTTAAGATTGGCAATTATTCGGGCTATGTCGGTTAACTTGGTTCGCCTGCGGATCTCTTCATTTCTGATTCGATCACGTAGGGAAACTCCAAGCATAGCCCTCTCCATTGTCCTTTGTGTGGCTTTTAGCCTTCTGATAAGGTCCATTATGAGCGACCACGTTTCAGTCCTCTAGGTCATCACTAGCAACTCGCACTGGTCAAAGATCCCTCTCTATAACATCGAATTTTAATTAAATCAGATGAAGTGCTGATTATACTTTGCTATCTCGCTCTTAGCACTCATAATATTAAACAAAAAACAATCCCTGCACCTCCATGCAGGTTCACAGTTCCCCCTTTTTTGCAGCATAACTGGTACATTCTATAATTGAACGTTTCAACGGATACTTTTTTTCTATCATCCTCTGAGACAGATGTGGGACAGGATACAGAAAATTGCTCAATTTGAGTCACGTAACGTTATACCGATGTATCGAGTTCTCGTATTTGTTGACACGGCATTTTTGTCTAAGATGGAATGGTGGATGTGACTTTGGCATTGCACCGATTGGTATTCTGATAAACGAATTTGCGAAAAGAATACTTAATTATTCTTCTAGGTGACTAGTCTAGAAATATTCTTCTCAAAACATATTGAGCTACATAATCCAGTGAAATTGTTAACTTTGAGTTTTCAACTTGTACTTCGGTGACCGGTGCAAGGTATTTACTTATCATCCTCCATTTAAGTACAAGACAATAGACATGCATGAATAACAACATAGTTCTATTACGCGACTATAGTCAGTCCCTTCTTCTAAGTCAAACATCTAAAATGAATTGCAACAGCATTGATCCAAGCTAACTTTCGTTCCAAATTGGAACACCTCTAGAATTCTAACAACTTTAAAATGAAAGTTGAGAGTCTTGAAATAGCAAAAAGTTCTACTGAAAATGACATAAAGAATTTAAATTGTATATTTTATTGATATCTAAGGACCTTAGTGCTACCTTATAAGATGAGTGTGTAATATTCGCTATGGTTGACTAGAGCCAAATTATGATGATTTCATCGGACATTCAATTAAAGTGACGTCATGATACTTGTAACTAATGGATAATTTATATCTACGTGTATTTATGAACTATCTAAGTTTCTATTTATATCTACCCATAATTTACTAAATACTCAATGAATAACGTTAGCCTGGAAAAATACACTAAATAAATATTCTAAGATTGTCATAAATTATAACTTCATTGCAGCCGTGCCCTCTTTGGGGGCCCAGTACTGAAATAGATTGGTGTTGGGTCCCTTTCAAGGACATAGGTTTGAACACGTGTGGTGGACAGTTAACGTCACTATTTCTATGAACATTTTCGTTGGGAACGGGTTTTTTGTTGACAATGTTTGTAATTAAACGTATGTGACGTTAATAATAACTGCAAAGGCCTACACTTAGTAACATTTAATAATAACCTTTAGGAATATTAAACTACGAATCTAAAGTTGGCCTTTTTTTAAATGATATCTTAAAAAAAAAACATTATTATAGTGGAACCGTAATACAAAAAAAAGTCTTGAAAAATATTACGAGTATAAGAAAAAACCTGTAAGTATATTCTTAAACAAGAAAGCAAGCATAAAGATAAAAAAAATAATTAAATCCGAATCTAACCAAAATTTTAAAGTTTGGACCAAGTTTTAATTAATAAACTAATAAATTAATCTTAGACCATATACATTTAAATGTTGTTCTAATGTACCTACCTATTCAAATTAAACAATGCAATTCACCTAGCTAATGTACTAAACAAGAAGAAAACCCGTCATTCACGAGATACATTCAAAATTATTTATTTGTTTAGCTTGTCATGACGTAGTCTCACAACCATGACCGTCTCAAATTGAAAGTCTGAACCACGACCCACCCTAATACCAAGCTATTTCTGTCCTGGGCAAGCAACAACCCACTTATTGGGCGCACCTCTAATTTTAGCATTTATGGGCAAACATTTATTTTTAAATGGCACTTTTTATGACGATCTTTCCCCAAGGTGTGAAGTCCAAACGCTGAGTAGTGTCTATTTCTCTGTAGGGCTTGGAGATCTCTTGAAGTAATGAGGGTAAAAACCTCGGAGAACCGTGAAGGCAAGCTTTGCGTTTGCGCTCTGCCCGTTTTTGATATCTGAGACAGGGATTGTCAGGGAGAGGGCAACTTTCAGTTTAGCTTATTGAATGAGGTTTTAGTAGTTTGTAATTAAATTGACATGTTGGTTAGTTAATCATACCATTAAAAAACTGTCACATAAAATAATCAGTTTTAAATGAAAATATAACAAAAATTATTTCTAATTTGTTTCCTCGATATGTTACTTTTTTTAGGATACAGTTAAAGATAATGCATACTATATTACACACAAAACGACTACCTAATAGTAAAATTACCTAAACACTTAAATTTATCAAGGTCTTTTCAATTTACATTCTGGAAAAATCATTTAAAAAATAAATAAAATCATTTTATAATTATAATTTTTTTAAATGTCTACCAAACTTAGTCCTAAAACTGCCTTACAGAAGGCACGTGTAGGTACAAAAATACTTTATATTCTTTATCATGTGAACGTCGAAGCAATCCAGCTTCTCGATCACACAAATAAAGTAAGAAGACTAAAAAGAACAAAACCGTTCGAGTTAGTGTTTAGTGTTAGTGATTAGTGTAAAGTACAAAAGTGCCAAACAAACACAAGAATGAAGTGTATTCGTCTTAATAGAGACAATAAGAAAAGTGCTATTGGACACATTCTTAGTAAAGACAATTTAGTAGTTTAGGTTATAATTTAATTACTTATTAGTCTATTTAAAAGGCTAGATTGTAATAAGATTAGGGTTCATTCTATTGATGAACCCTAGAACAAGGAAAAAAAAAATTCTATAACTTCTTCACCTCTACTTTTTATATGACATAGGACATTATCATGTGATTTAGGGACAGTACTGTGTTATATCGTTGTTTATGAACGATGTTAGGCGCTAATTAGGATAAATGTGTACCTCGAGGTGGGAACGCGCCTACGATACACCTAATCAAGTGCCGAGCCAAATAAGTCAAGGGTTTTTGCGTTAGTGATGCGCTGGTATTCATTTGAGAATGAAATTATCGATATGCCGAAATTGGTACAGAGTTTGGACAAAACAAATTAATCAAGTACTCTTTTGCTCTGCAACAACAACATTTAGACTTTTTGAAATTAAGGCGTATCAATACTTATTAGATACGTCCGGAGTAGTCGACTAAAATTCATGAAATTCGTAGTGATGTGTAGGTACTACATTAGCTAATCATCCGTGTGGTGCCGGACGTAAAGAATAGCACCATCCTATTACTTCCCATGAGGGTCCCAAAAGGCGACTAACGGACTTACTTGAGAATCGGCAGCAGCGTTCTCTACCTATGCATTTTAACAACTTACTGCGATCGCTAACCCGCAGGTGACAAGCGTGGTGATGGCAACTCCCCCCTTTGGGGGAGGCCTATGTCCTGCAGTGGACTTCTTTTGGCTAAAATAATGATGATTTTAGCTAATAGATAACATAACATCACGCCTGCATTCCCCGAAGGGTTAGGCAGAGGTGTACTTAAAGTATACCTAAAGCCAGTAGGGTCCAGTGCTTAAGGGCCCGGCGTAGCATGCGTAGTTCATGCAAACGTAATCAGTACCAAAACAATTTTAAAATGAAACATATTCTTAAGGTAGTATGTATTTATTTCGATTGGATTACAGAATATGTATGTTCTCAAATATATATTTTGAAAGGACAATGATTTAAAAGACGAGATATTATTATGAGGAATTTAAAATTTCTATAGAAAATTATTATTGTCATAACTCCTGTTTAAATCAGTGTCCATTCTAAATATATACTTGGGAACCTAGATATTCTGTATTCCAATGGGAATAAAGACACACTACCTTATGAATATGTTTGATTTACAAATTATTTTGGTATTACGTTTGCATGAACTACGCATCCATCGCCTCTTAATAATAATCTATTAAGTTTCGTAGTGTGACTATCATGGCCCACCTGAAAATCTCTTACCCGACTAAAAAGCCATGTAGGTCGCTGCAGGTACAATTTTGTTAGGTGGGGGTGTGCTCAGACGAGCCATAGTGCGACTTCGGAGCCACATCACAAACGATGCCTCTTCTCTTGACGTGCTCTCTGTGTAAACACTTGCACTCTGCCAGGCCAACGTTTATTTAAAATTAATATAAAGGAAACATCGATACGACGAAGAAGAAGTGCGAACTTGAATAAGCATTTATTTTACTCAACGCTTCGTTCAGTAGCACGCGGTTACTCTTTTTATCGATAAACCGTAATCCCACCACTATACCTCAGTGCACTATCTAACTCAGTAGCTAGCACCAAATGCAGGCCCGCCAACATAACAATAAATTTAGAGGAGGCTTCACATTTATTTGGAGAGCTGCCTCGATGATCTTTATGCTCACTATTGTAATTAGCTACCATGTTTCAAATTAGCGAGAACGGTCGTGGGATGTTGCGAAATTTTTGAAATTCGAAGAAATTTTTGAAATTCGAAGGATATATTTTAAAGTTAACTGAAGTAAAGTACTCATGATGATGAGTACTTTACTTCATGGAAAAATAAATTGGATTAAGGGCAAGAGAATGATGATTCTCTTGCCCTTAATCCAATTTATTTTTCCATAGGTACTTCTCTATTTGTCGTCATCTTGGTAGTCGACCCTTTCTATCCATATCATCTTTCACACAGTCCGTTCTATGTTTTTTTGGTCTTCCCTCACTCTTACAGCCATCCACATTCATACCTAAAACTTTCCTCACTACATTTTCCTCACTTCTCCACATCTTCAAAGTTTAGCTTAAATCTCATGTGAAAATTACTTATTTTGAACTCTGTTATTAACTAGAATCATAAAATCAAACGATTCATTCATTTCACCAATGTGGTGCATATACATTCTAGAAATACGCAAATTCGATCGAAATTACCAACACTTTTACACAACAAGAGAAAATATACTGTCAAAATATAAATGCACTCAACAAGTACATTACTCATACAAATTAAATTATAATATAATAAATTACCAGAAATAATTAAAGAACAAAAATTTAATACATTCACAAATAAATTAAAATAATTTATATTAAATAAATGCTACTATAGTATAAATTAATATTTAAATGACAAATTTTAAATTGTATGTTTTTATAAAATAATTACAATGTTTATTAGAACAACTAAGTAGTCAAATAAAAGCCTTCGTCCTCTCTCCTACTTCTGCTGTGCCCGACAGGATCCACAATGATCATAATTCTGTAAAACCTACCACCTAAGTTCACAGCAATAAATATATTGAGTATTGACAAATATGTCAGTTCTAAATAATCTACTCCAGTTAAATAGGACCAGTGGTTTCACATTAGCATCGGCATTATCATAATCAGCCTATAATGTTCCCACTGCTGGGACACAGACAGGTCTGTGTCCCAGTAATATTATAGGCTGGGACACAGACCTCCTCTCGGTGAGAGGGAGTGGACGCGGAGTGGAGTGACGTGTCCATCACGCGAGCCCAGTGCGGGTTGGTAGATGTCACATGTTTTCGATTTTTTGGTTTGGCCGGTTTTCTTACGATGTTTCCCTTCACAGTTTTCCGAGCAGAGTGTTGAAATCATTTACACAAAGTAACGCACCTGTCTGGGTTCGAACCTACAGCCAAGTCACGGCCGTTACCACTGGGCTACCACTGCTCTCATAGCATCTGCTTATGCTATCACAATCTGTTGTGGGCTGTCCCAATACGAAGCAAAGAGTGTTGATTACAGTTGTTCAATGTTACCTTTGGACATTGACTCAGCACTCGGCCCGGCTGACGCGCGGCCCAGTTAAAAATATTGATTTGGTTGCATCTTACACTCATAAAAAAGGTACCACATGTATATATTTAAAACATCTTTAAATTATTTAACGATACACACAAAATCACACATAAATAAGTACCTAAAAACCAATAATTACAAATAAATAACAGTTTGTCTCATAATAATTACAAATAAATAACAGTTTGTCTCATAATACACAAAGATTTTGTAAAATAGTGTGTGTTAAGAAAAAGTAGTATGTAAGCTGTATCCTTTTGCAAATAAATCAGATTTTAATTTTATATTCTTGTCCATATTACCCCTCACTGTGGCCAAGACACCTTTAGCCATCTCTGATCAGTCTCGTGAGTCTGCGCGACTGGTAGTGAGTGTACCCTTCCCAAACCTGGAACTCCTGTCTACTATCCGTCTGTAACCTTAGGTCGCATGGTGCAGACATCCTGAATTTATTAATATATTTATTAATGACATACTAGGTATATGATAGGTTAGGGCTGTAGGGCTTTTAGGGCTTAGAGTCGTAGGGAATGTTAGGCTTGTAGGTCTATGTAGGTTCCTACTTATCATATATGTTCATGTACTGTCACCCTTACCAGTATTGCGGCCTTACGTGACGTTTGTTAAGACGCAGATATATGCCAGTGACCTTGAATGGTTAGCTTGCGTGTTCTGTATTGAGCTCACGCAACGCGTCGTACGTTCAGCCAGTAATAGGAATCGCCCATCAAGGAGCGCTGTCCCCAATTTGACGCATTATTAATTTATTATACACAAAACAGAAGGTATTTTAATAAAACGCGTATACTAAAAGATCAATAATTAAATTATCTTTAAATTGGTGAAGGTTTCAGAAAAATACGCTTGGTAGATTTTGCGCCATTCTCAGTTTTTTATCCGCGTTAGACATAACTTTACAAATTAATTTCACTATGTAATATAAACATAATCAAAAATATACAAATATTAAATTATTGAGAAAATGCTCTAATTTAACATATATTTTTTTTCAAATCATTAACACTACTCGTTTGGACGTGATCTTCAGTATAAAATCATTAAAAGTCGGTTATCGTCGCCTTAAGGGTGGATGTACATTTTGTTATACTATAATATATCATTATGCAATTTCTACAACATTAAGACAGATTTATTGAAGAGAGATACGAAGGTCACTTCAAGATTCAATTTCAAGATTGTCCTCATCTAAATACGAGCATAACGCAGTTCAGTTTTTTTTGCTATTATAAAACTCATTTCGACAATCGGAATCCTTCTCTCCCCTATTCCTAGAATTGTGGTAGTTAGATTTATATTGTATTTCTTATTTCAATATGTACCTGACAATTCAGAAAGTCATGGGTTATCTGCAATCAAATGTCACCCGTACCTTTAAAGTCAATAGGTATAGATTGAATTATTTTAGCTTCAACTTTATGATTAAATCAGCGGTATTCTATGTGGTATTTATTAAATTATATGTTTCAGACGACCTAAATCATTCCATCTTTTGTAAATCGTAAATTACTTAACAAATATACTTTAAATATTTAAAGACGAAATGGTCAAACAACAAGTTGAGTTTGAAACAGTTTGGCGAGTCGCAAATTGGAGAGCAAAAGGTCCTAAGTTCGAGCTCCAATCGCTCCACTCTTGACATATCTCACTCCAAACACAAGTACCTATTCAAAGAGTTGCTGCGCCCCGTGGTTTTACCCGCATAAGTCTCGAGCTCATAATAATATTGGGATAAAAATTATCCTATGTGCTAACCCAGGTCATGGTCTACCCCTGCACCAAATTTCATCTAAATACGTTCAGCCGTTTTAGCGTGAAAGCGTAACAAGCAATCTCAGTTTCGCATTTATAATCTTGGTTAGGATTATTCGGTTTAAGGGGACGATAACCGACTTTTAATGATTTTATACTGAAGATCATGTCCAAACGAGAAGTGTTAATGATTTGAAAAAAATATATGTTAAATTTGAGCATTTTTTCAATAATTTAATATTTGAATATTTTTGATTATGTTTATATTACATAGTGAAATTAATTTGTAAAGTTATGTCTAACGCGGATAAAAAACTGAGAATGGCGCAAAATCTACCAAGCGTATTTTTCTGAAACCTTCACCAATTTAAAGATAATTTAATTATTGATCTTTTAGTATACGCGTTTTATTAAAATACCTTTTGTTTTGTATATAATATATTAATAATGCGTCAAATTGGGGACAACGCTCCTTGATGGGCGAGTCCTATTACTGGCTGAACGTACGACGCGTTGCGTGAGCTCAGTACAGAACACGCAAGCTAACCACTCAAGGTCACTGGCATATATCTGCGTCTTAACAGGAATATCTACTTGTAAATTGTTTTAAAACCCACGTTACTAAATATTATACTTACTCAAGATTATACCATGTAGGTAGCCATAATCCATAGGTACTTTGTATGATCTCGCACTTTGCCATAATATAATTTGACATATAGATACCCATTTAGTTCAAGGTTCTATTGCGATGCATCTGGTGACAGGTTGATAATTGCTAACCTCTTTGACAGAGGTTAACTATACTGTTATTAGCGTTTAATTGATGACTGTAATAAAACAAACTAACATGGTTTTAATCTGTTTATGTCTGTCATATAATTAGGGTAGAAAAAAGTTTATCTTTGTTTACGAAAACGACTTGATAGAGTAGAACGCACTATAATAATGCTTTGTGGTCATACAAAGTTTCAATCAAAGACAAATGACATAAAAACAAATATTTTGAAGATTTCAATGGCAATATCATGAAAGATATCTATATAGATAGATTCTTTTCTTTCTTTCTTTTTTTTATTACTGATAATTCATTAGTACCGAAAAGAAAAAAAAATCTCTTTTTGTACTTCCATAATTCATATCACGGGCTACTTTATAAATCTTGTTTTTCAAAAACATTAAGCATACATGATTTCCCTGTAAATTTACGTATTTAATAGGAATGATTTTTTAAGGAAATAGTAGCAATAGTCTCACAGTTTGGCGAGTCGCAGATTGGCGAGCGAAAGGTCCTAAGTTCGACCTCTTGTTCCGCTTTTGAGTTTTGACATAGCTAGGCTCACTCCAAACACAAATATTGTGACTAGCTGCGCCCCCCACGCGGTACCGTGGTACCGTATGGTGTCGGACGTAAAGAATAGCACCATCCTATTTCTTCCCATGTGTGCCGTAAAAGGCGACTAAGAGACTTACTAGAGAATGGGTAGCAGCGTTCTCTATGCATTTTAACACCTTATTGCGATCGCCAACCCGCTTGCCAAGCGTAGCAATTATAGCAACCCCGGTACTTTTGGGGGAGGCCTATGTCCAGCAGTTGATGTCTTTCGGCTGAAATGATGATGAATAGGAATAAAATGTAGGGCAAGGCTTTTATAAAAAAGAGTCATTAGCCTAATTATCTCCAACTAAGCAACCCATGATGTAAGCTATGCAAAGCAAACGTACTCACACCCACGCCGCAAGCCAAGGAATATTCTCACAGCGTTACTCATCAGTGAATTGCAACACCCAATAACTTGAGATTGTTATTAAGGAGCCAGCTATATGAACAGATTTTGTATGAAATCTTTATAAAACTACGAATAAAATTATTAGCCTGTTTGTATGTATGTTAAAATAATAATAATAAAACTTTATTGCTAAAAAGATTACAATATTATTAACATTGGCCCCAAACTAGGCAAGCCTGTATCTTGGGAACCAATATGGAGGGTTTACCATTTAAACATTTATTTTAAAAACATGCTCAATATAGGTAACAATTTAAATACTTAGTTTAACAAATAGTAAGGTTAGATTCAAATTACAAAAAATGTGATAATTAAAATTAAAGAAAACAACAAACTAATCGAGAATAAAAGTAAAATATTAATAATAAAACTAGAAAAAAACGCTAATATGAGTAAGTGTGTGATCATGTGTTGTGAATGTGTGTGAGTGTAAATGTGTGGTCATGTGATGGTGTTTAAGCGAGAGTTTTTGTGTGTGAGACAGAACGTGCGAGTGGTACGAACGTATGTGCGCAAAAATTCTTCTACCACTGATAATACCTTTTCTGTTAAATAAGGTAACATTTATTCTTCTTTTTCTTCTTTTAGAGTCGGTGATATAGCTTAAAATATTATAATTATTATTATGTTAGATGAGTTGGGCCCAGTAGGTGGCCACGCCAACTGCGCCATCAGTGACGTTTTTAGGGTTCCGTAACTCAAAAGGTAAAAACAGAATCCATAGAGGATCACTCATGTGTCTGTCTGTCTGTCCGTCTGTCACAGTCGATTTGCTTCGAATCTACTGGACCAATTAAGTTGAAACTTGGTACACATGAATTTCGGTGCCCCAAATACGAATGTATGTACAAATTAATTTTGGATATGGAATTCATTTTTGGGGGAAAAATTAGAATATAAAAAAAAAATTGCAGAGCTGTAGCGTGTTACATATAACGAACGGACTTGTATTGAGGATTTCAAATAAATAGTTTTTTTTATACAATTTTAAAATTATTCGTTTTAAAGTTATTAAAGAAAATAAATAAAAATTGACCATTATTTTGAAAAAAATACAGAAAATAGTTATTTACGTATAGATTACAGGAAAACCTATAAAAAGTCTATGGTCTCAAAATAACATGGTAAATCACTCAATGTTGTGCGTACAGATTTACATTTGCAGTTGGAATGTATTGGGGATCATGTTTTTTAACAACAATGTTAGGTTTATTCTTGGGATAAATTCGTCTCAACTACGGAACCCTTCATTGTCCAACACATACTTAGCCGGTTTTTAGGGTCCTCAGAAGTGCAGGTGTATGAGAACTTAAGACACAGGTAACATAATTATCGAAATAGTTCAAAAAACACTACAATTCTTCTTTAGGATAAAGAGGAACATCAAAAATGAAGACTAAGACACCATACATGAGGATTTCAAAACCCCAGCGGATGGAAAAGTGACCTAGATAACCACTTATAGTTGAGGGGATGCGAGAGAGGCTAATTAGTAGAGAAGTTAAATTCTGCTGAGCTGTGTACACAGCAATTTCAAGCAGTAACTTGAGCCGTGTGCTACCGGACGTAAAGAATAGCACCATCCTATTTCTTCCCGTGGGTGTCGTAAAACGCGACTAAGGGACTAACTAGAGAATGGGCAGGAGCCTTCTCTATGCATTTTAACACCATACTGCGATCGTCAACCCGCCTGCCAAGCGTGGTGATTTGATCATGGCAAACCCTTTTGGGGGAGGCCTATGTCCAGCAGCGGACATTGGACGTCTTTCGGCTAAAATGATGATGATGAATTTGGGGTTTATATAGTGATGAATTCAAAACAAAGGAAATATCTACTATAAATAGACTATTTCTATAACTTCGGTCGATAGCTTCCGTGCCTTTTATTTTATTTTGATGGACCACAACATAATAAATATTCAAGGTCTTTCCGAATACTGAATATCGTGATACAGTATCATAACAGTTTTGAAGAGTCATGGTCTGCTTTTGATATTAATAATACCATTATTTTTTTATAATTCTGTAAATAATTTTCTTCAAGGTTAACCTGAAGTACGGAAGTAAGTTTTTATGAGTGCCCTTATTTTTATAACCAGTATTATCAGCTTTTCGAACTATGTATCATCTTTTATGATAATATCCTGGCAGTGTTTCTTGAACCTGTAATAATTAGTATTAGGTACAGCTCGATTCAAACTTGATGGCGGCTCTGAATTGGGCTACTCCGGCTACTCGCTGCGCAGTACCGCACCCCTCACCTCATGTTCCGAGCGAGCCGCTATACAATTTAAAACGTACTGTACTAAAAGATCATAGCAAATAATTTTACATGCATTGTGAATTGCGTGTTGACTCTATTTTTTTAACCGACTTCACAAAAAAGAGGAGGTTCTCAAGTCGTCTGTATTTTTTTTTTTTAATGTTTGCTAGTCGGTGGCCAATAACGAAAATACAAAACCAAAGACACCGACTTCCGAAATTAAATTAAATATAATATAAATGTGGGTGTACTACAGGTACACCTCTGCCCAACCCTTCGAGGAAACAAGGCGTAATGTTATGTTATGTGCATCCGAAATTAAAGTTATTTTTCACTTTTTTGTGTTTTGGTTGGAAGTCAGTTGTTTTTTTTTGTTTTATGTTTTAATTTTTTTTTCGTTTTATTTTTTTTTTCTGCTTGCGTATAGTTTTCGACGATTTTTTTTATTGGTATAGTAGCTTGTGCTAGCTAACATAATGACAAATCATTTAATTTAATGTTTCGTGTTGCTTAATGCAAATTATTTTACATTCTATTGTATACGAGTAGAATCCAGTTTTCTAACTAAACACACAGCTGTGCTGCAGGGGAGTTCGTTGCGCCACTTCTTCTTCCCAGCTAATTTAAAGCACTAGGAAGTGGTGCAGGGTGGGCGTTTTGGGGGACTGTCCCATGTAATTTTTGACGTTCAAAAAGTGCTGATTCTCAGCCTAGTTTAAATAAATGCTTTTTGATTTTGATTGTATAATTTCAACATAATGTAAGTACGCACGTAGCTGAAATTATTACAAAACTTTTTCTAAAACTTCGTAAGTTTCAGCTAAACATAACTGCAAACTTTTCTGTAGAACCCAAAGATGACAGGATTTGCGAAGACGGTGCAGTATCTACAAGTACTATCAGTCATTAAATAAATCAATCAAGTACTTATATTGGGTAAGGTGACTTCCGAAACGAACTTGCATCATGAAAACCCTGCTTAGGATTCAGATATATGCCAGTGACTATGGGTGGTTAGCTTGCGTGTTCTGTACTGAGCTCACGTAACGCGTTGCACGTTCAGCCAGTAATAGGACTTGCCCACCAAGGAGCGCTGTGCCCAATTTGACGCATTATTAATTTATTATACACAAAACAAAAGGTATTTTAATAAAACGCGTACCTATACTAAAATATCAATAATTAAATTATCTTTAAATTGGTGAAGGTTTCAGAAAAATAAGCTTGGTAGATTTTGCTCCATTCTCAGTTCTTATATTTATCCGCGTTAGACATAACTTTACAAATTAATTCCACTATGTAATATAAACATAATCTAAAATATTCACATATAAAGTTATTGAGAAAATGCTCTTATTTAACATATCCTTTTTTCAAATCATTAACACTACTCGTTTAGACGTGATCTTTAGTATAAAATCATTAAAAGTCGATTATCGTCGCCTTAATGCCAACAGGCAAATCCATACACAAATCTAGTACACTTTAGTTCCTACAAACCTCTGAACAATTTACGTGAGTATTAATAACATCAGTATTGTCTGCAACTTCAACATCTTGCATCGATGACTTACTATTGAATCTAAGAATTTGATATTCAAAGGCCCATCTGAACTTTGAGGTGCCTGATAGGAATCAGGCTACTGGCTGGCCTGACTTCTAATTTTGATAGGTTTGCCCAAGTTTTAATAGGGGGAAATATTTAACCGATCTTCTAAAATCTTATTGACCCAGAAATGGATGCTTTTAAAAATTAATGAACCTCTAAATAATTTTGTGCTTCTACTGATGCACGCTTTTTTGAATAATTGAGCCTCTTCTTAACTTTCTAACCTTTCCTGACAGTTGGTGGCAGTAACTACGCTAGGGTGCTCTGACCAAACGGGTAAAGGTTAGGTTGGAACTGTGGCCAACCTCGTTACATCCAGGTAGTTCGCAGTTACTTTGCTATTTTAGGACCCTAAAAT
This sequence comes from Tiliacea aurago, assembly GCA_948098905.1. Classification (NCBI taxonomy): domain Eukaryota; kingdom Metazoa; phylum Arthropoda; class Insecta; order Lepidoptera; family Noctuidae; genus Tiliacea; species Tiliacea aurago. Next base: position 18,787,741 of record OX402591.1, on the reverse strand, counting down.
AGGAATTATTTCTGGTTCACAAAAAGAGGTGCAATCATTATATTAGGCGTTCAATATTTTTTTTAGAGGGAATTATTAGAGGTTCGATGAAATACATGCCCTATCAATTTTGATAGGCCAAGTTTCAATAGGGCTTTTAATGGGCTGTTTCATGTCAAACAGGCGTACTTAAGGTCTCGTGATCAATTATAATTTTATTAGTATGCAGAAGCTTCTAAGATGATATAATTTATTAGTTATAGTTAAGTGCCTAGCAAAACGTAGTTCACCACTAAATATTAGTTATTTATATTATTATTTATGTACACACAGTAAAATGCAGAGAGATACGATACGATATTATATGTAGGTTATTGGAAAGTTTATAGATTCAATGCGATTGCTAGGTTTATGAAAAGTTAAAAGGGAAGCTAATCGTTCAAACCGTAATAAAAGCATATACACCATGTCCAAGAATTAACGCACAACCTCTTAAGGGGTCATTGTACTCATCATTATAAACCAATTTTACTATGGGACCAAACCTGAAATCGTGAAAAACAAACAACTGTTCCCTACATTTATGTTTGAATAACTTGTCAAAATGTATCCATGGAACAGCTGATAATTTTTTTGTGATTTCATGTTTGGTCCCATAGTAAAAGTTATTCATAATGATGAGTACAATGACGCCTTAAGAGGTTGTGCGTTAATTCTGGGACATTTTGTAGACAGTAATATTATTCTATACATAATTTATTTTTTACTTACTTGTCAAGGCATCCCAACTTACTTTCCTAATGCAAATTTGTCATTAACTACGATTTTTTTTTTGCCTATATCAATGCATGCTTATCATAAATACATTCTAATCGCTGTAATCACATTTGAGCCAAATACTGCTCTACGTTTGCAGGTATCAAAAACATTTTTTTCAATATATATATTTTTGCTTATCAGGCAGGCTACTCGTAAAAACAAAAGCCCCGTTAGACAATAGCAGGGGTCGCCAACAATCGGTGGGCCTATGCCACATTGTGTGGGCGATAGCCTCGGACCGATAACATCGCTACCCTTTACTTTTAAATGTTTTTTTTTTTTGGAATATAGGGTGTTTTGAAGTCAGAGTCTAGAGTATTGAGGTTTTATTGTTGATGATCGCTGTCGTAACAAACTATTCAGGTTTTTGAGTTTGTGGACTTTTGAGTCGTACTAGAGATTTTGAATGGTTTTGACCGATTAGAATGTATGGTCAGGATATAATGGGTCACTTTACTTTGACAATTTAATTATTTGTAAAAAAAAACGTTGTTTATTTTTAAGAGGAAAAGTTTTAAGAGGAAAGTCTGGGTCAATTTTTTTTTCAGTAGATACTCCCTCTATACAGAGTGTTAAAGAAATTGCGTGCCATAGTTTAGGGGTAGGTTCAGTATCGATAAAGGAATCCAGGAAAAATAAAAAATAAATTAAAAAAAAACAAAAAATTATTGCAAGATCAACCTAATTTAGTACCTACTAACTTAAAATAGCATTCATTTAGAAGTAAAATGATTTTATTTGTTTAAATGCAATTCTAAACGATTGCTATTTAAACTAAATAAAGTTGATCTTGTTTTTTTTTTCCTGGGTTCCTTTTTCGATATTGAACCTACCCTTAGGTTCTGGCACGCAATTTCTTTAACAACCTGTATAGGTACACGCTATTAAATGCGGGCTATCACATACCTATTATAACATCTAACAGTGTAAAGGCTTCTACATACCAGCGCGACTTGTCGCGCGACGCGACACGGCACAAAGGCCCCGCGTGTCGCGCGACGAGCGGTGCCTTTGTGTCGCGTCGCGTCGCGCGACAAGTAGCCACGGTATGTAGAAGCCTTAAATGAGGCCAAAAAAAGTATTCAAACTTTTACTACTATAACTGTGTAACTACCTTCACCTTGAAGAATATTGTTATATGGAACAATGCTTGTAGACTATTAAGGTAGATCTATTGCGCTCATCACTTTTTATAAGTTAATAAAAAACTACTTTGAATAAATCGTTCTAAGGTCACCATGAAAATATCGTTATAGTAGAACTTCACTTCTCCGATGTGTTGTTGACAACTTAGTTTCATGTAATATACCTATAGGTATTTAAAACATTTTAGGAAAAAAAAAAAAAACTGCTAAACAATGACCATTACACTTAGTCAAAAAGTATTACCGTATTAATCATAGGTAAATATGCATTTTATTTAGGGTACTATAATGGTGATCCATAAAGTAAGCTAGTTTTTATCTATATTTTTGAACTTAAAAATAAATTATATTCCACCTTTACTTCTATTAAACCAAACAACAACAAAAAACACTTAACCTTAATGGTCTCCAAACAATTTATAATTCGAATTTTGAAATCATTCTTTTTTTAATCTAATCACGAAATCAGCGTACCCTCATTGGTGGGTGGTAGTGGCAGGCACGAGGTATTGACCGCTGCCTACCGCCCTCTGACGGGTCACTTCACTAGTGTAATACTGCCTTTTGAATCACCAATACGTTTTGTTTTAAAATCGGACGAATTTTTTTAAGAATGGTTTTTTGAATTTGTAAAAGTAGACATCAGAAGTACAGGTGAAAGAGCACTTTTTGCATTTCTTTTGTTTTTTTTTTTTTGTTTAGACTGCGTTTTGATTATTGATATGTAACTATGGTTTATAGTGTGGTTTAAAAAAAAACTATTATTATTTTACATAATATATTTTATTTTTTTATAATTTACATAAACTACTACCCGCTGATTACTCTTCAGCTTGGGTGGTTCAAAGATAAAAAAATAGAAAGCGAGCTACTGACACAAACACAAATAAAATGATTCTCGATGACGTGACGGCAGGCACACCGCACAATTATCTCCTTGACAACGGAAACATACCGACTATTGTCCAATCTATATTACTTAAGTTATTGCCATGGCTAGTGGCACCCTAAAAATGTGAAGATGGCGGCGTATGGCACCAACTGGCACGGTATATTGACCGGCTAATAGTCCGCGGTCGTCAAGGGTGAGCGGACATTTGCATCGATTGGGCAGGTGTATTGGTAAATAATTAAGTATTTGTTATTGCGTTCGGTAGTTTAAAAAAGTCAGCATTGTGACTCGGTTCGAATTTAGAAACTCCTACTTTTTATGAAGTCTGTCAAAAAAGCAAGACGTACTTCGTGGAGGCACCGTAGAAGCATCAAGGCGAATGCTTTTGCTGGTTCTCCCGATATTCTGAAGTATTTAAACCATGGAAATCCAAACTAGTTCCTCGACTGTTTAAGTATTTTAAGTCTCTCTTGTTACTATTACTACTATTTTACAGCAAGACTGTCGAAGCTTTTTTGGTGATCCTACTGAGCCTAAGCTAAGAGGTACCTAGATAGCTTGATTCCTGTAAAAGACAGGATGCACAGATGAAGTTATACAGCTTGAAAAAAAAACGCTATGCTTAGAGACATAAGTAGAATCTAACTACTAACATAATATTCCAACCATTTAACTCACCACAGATAATTTATAATTAAATCACGGAAACAAAGCTTCAAAATGTCAAACAAAAAACATCAGTAGTCGTTAAAGCCAGTCAGTACATGTCAATCACATATAACCTACACCTCTGACCCATGGTCAAGTTCGGTTCCTAATTCATTCCTGATGACGAGGGTCAAGGGAACGTCGTATAGAGCCTAGAATTTACATACAAAGTCTTGAATAATGGCTGGCCGTTCAACGGGGTCACTGTTTTTGTCCGCATGTGTACTTTTAAGTGATTGTTTGGTAGACTTTATTGTGAACGTGGTAAAGTTTATTATTGTATGGTTTTTTGTATGGGATGGTTAACTTCGTTAGGTTGGTTTTTAAAAACAGAAGTTTGTGGTGGGTTATATAATGTGTTTTTTTTGCTTACTTTTTTATTGTATTCGTTTGCTAGAAACAAAAGCTTGACGACTACAAGTCATTATCACCGGAATGGACAATACGTCAGTTAAAATATTAATCTCTGATCAATAATGTTGAGGTAGACCTGTCACATCCCCCAGCCTTCAAAACCTATAATACACTTTGAATGCCAATGCCAGCTGGAGAGAGTGCTCTATTCTCGATATGTCGCCTTGTCAAAATTAAAATCCAATATAAAATCGTTTCTCTACTCTCAATTATACAGTTAATTCATATTAGCAGGGAAGTTTTAAAAATTAGAGACTTGACTTTATAAGATAAATATATTTAAGATAGATATACCTTCAGTGTTAATTAGCTACCAATATCTGGGGGCACGGTAGTGCCCCCGCCAAGACGAGCCAAGCGAAGCGCAAGGGCACTACCTACCTTTTCTCGAAGTGTTTCGTAATTTTTTTGAACCCTCATAGAGTTGTTTTCCGATGTACCAGATAGTTCATATTCTCAGGATATGATGTCAATAATAGACTAATTAAACATACAAAGTCTCAATTGAATAGCTCTAATACTTTAGATTTTATTGATATCTAAAATACACCGATTTTGTCACTGTCATACTGACACACTGATGATGCGAAGCCATACATTTTTACTGATATGTAGAATTTGTGAAGTTAGGGTCGGTAGAGTTAGGCCGTGTGGATTCAGAAGCTTGGCTCTACATGAGATCTGATATCTTTTTCACAGGGCAAACTTTATGTGGTCGTCTTGGCAACATTTTACATGAAATGTTTTTGGTGGGATACAATATTATCACGTCTAACAAAAAAAAAAAAAACTATTCACAATTAAATTAGGTACTAATTTAATATAAAAACAAATAAATAAAATAAGAGAGAAAAGAATCATAGGGCATCAAAAATTATATACACCTTGGTATATATAATCAAGAAATGTAATTAAAAAATTACGTGTAGTGCTTTCCGTTGGGAAGTGTGTGTTTGTCGTCACGATTCACGTCGTCATACACAATGGATTAATCTAAATCTTCTTCTTTAAGTTTTCTTTCATCCTTCGGATGAGCACTATTGATTTTCGTTATCGAACTCATAACCATTCAAAAGATATTTTAACAAAAATCGATGAACTTTCTTAGATTTTTTTCCGTAAAATTTATCAACAACATGTTTCTGTCTGTGAGGCGTGCACTTTTAGTTTTTTTTTTTTCGTTGAATACAAGTTTAGACGTACTATTGCTCTATAGTCTATAGATTCTTTCGCTTTTGATCTCTGTTCTCTAGTTACGATTTTAAAAGCTTCAAGATTTCTCCAACACAAAGGAACCATAGCGACATTACAATTATCTACATACCTAAGTATCTATTTAAAACTTCACACTTTCATTCACAGCTGTATTGAGTCACACACACATCGCAACTTGATGCCATGTTATCTCAAGATCTGCATCGATACAACAATCGATTCTCGAATATCTTATTATCATACAAAATAAGCCCCATACACAGAACAGATGAAATTAAAATGACAATTACATGCCGATTCGGATTTGAATGACTTGAACAGCATTATTAGCGTTAAGAGCCTCTTTTGTTGTCCCAGTCGGGTAATGTAAATATTTTGACAAAAGTCCGTTGCGCTATATTGAGTTACTTAAAGGACAATTGCCACATCACTAGTAACAAATGGGCTACTAAAAAAATATAGAAAAAAAAGTGAGTGGGAAGCGGCAATCTTTTTTTTTTTAGTCTGACATAATGATGACATCGACGTACGTTTGGACCTTCGTTTGAAACACTTGATCGACTGCCAAAATGCCAATTGCAATGAGTTTTACAAACAAGAGAAAGTGTCATAAAAATTGCAAGTGGCCACAAAATTATGGACACCATTTTATACTGGCCCCTTTATCTTTTATATTTGTCAATTCTCTGTCAAAAGTTGAAGGGTCTTGATAATATTGGCGGTGCACTGGCATTGCCGAGTCCGAGTCCGGGCTGACGAAATTGGGGATTCTACATGCAGTAATATAATATGAGTGCATGTCGCGTGTCTGTCTGACTGTCACTTTTTCGTGAGCAGAACTCGGAAACAACTGACACCTGCTATTCATAAGAAAAGATAAGTTTTTTTTGGTATTGTGACCTATAAAGTCATCATGCTATCCCTTTAATCTTTGGTGTATAGAAAAGATGAAAGGATATCTCCGATTATCAAGGATTGCAAGGAGTTTCGTCGAGTTAATATAAATAAAAGTAAAACAATGGCTACGCGAGCCGAATCGCAATGACTGGCTGGTGTGGGCCGCCATGTGGGTTGGAGGTCATGTACGTTTTAAATTTAAATTTTGAATTTGGAATCCCTTTTCATAGAGTTTTGTAATCGTTGCAGTATCGACTATTGATTGCCGATGCCTCCAAATTATGAAACAAAAACCGATTACTCGCCAGTGCATGTTGTTGTCACAAAAAGGTGTAGATAATGTAAAACATATAAACAGAAAAATAAGGTATTCTCAAAAAATAAAGACCAAGTTTGTTTCGTTTTAAAATGACCCGAGGCCTAATTGCTATCATCTTTTTTACTTTCTAAATGTTTTATCCTCATTGTAATTTTCATGATCTGTTACTCTTTTCAATATAAATGCTTCATTAATATCCGCTTATAATGCTATAGAATCCACCTTTTATTTCAACAATGGACAAAACGTCTTTATGTTGTACAATAACTTTACTTGCCCAGTGTGTTATTGAGTGAAAATAAAGAAATAAAATGGATTTCAATAATGACATGTGAGCGCAAGTTCGTGTGTGTCAAACAATGATGGCAACAATCCCACTTTCGCGGTTCAACCAAATGTTGTCGTGTGGTCGCGGGGTTATGGAGACTTCCAAAACGGAGTACAACTACAGTTTTTTTTTAAGAGTAGGCGGATCCTTTCATCTTAAATTAAGACAGTCTGTTAAGTCTTATTCCCTAGAGAAAAAATATATAACCTCCAGTCTAACACTAGCATGTCACAATGCACTGGAGCGGGTGACGGTGTGCAACCGTAACACAGTGACACTGCAAAGGATAAAAGGACACAGCGGATCGCTGGGTAACGACGCAGCTGACGAACTAGCTAGGAGAGCATCCAGCGCCCCAGCCTGTGGACCCGAACCTATCGTACTCATCCCCTTTAACCAACTACGTAGGTGGCTACAGGAGTTCACCCATACACTAGCAGAGAACTGGTGGACCTGGGCACCGGGCTGCAGGCAATCCAGGGAAGCCATGCCATCCTTAGATGGCAGGCTAACCAGGCGTTTGCTACGCCTGGACAGGAACGGCCTGCGCCTGGTGACGGGGACCATAACGGGACACTGCTCACTGAACAAACACTTCCACACAATAGGTATAACGGACAGCCCTCTGTGCAGGGCTTGCATGGAGGCTGAAGAAACTGTTGCGCATGTGCTCTTTGACTGCACAGGCGTCACCCAGATCAGAACAGAAACCCTCGGGTCACCCAGATCTTTCACAGACGTCCTATGCAGACCAGGAGACCTAATCAGCTTCTGGAGGGAGGTGGGCTGGTTAGAATAAACCACTGACGGCCGCCATGGCCCACGCCCAATGGTCCACATGAAGGACTAAGTGCGGAAACCAAACCCTCTAACATAGAACATAGATAAGTCTTATTAAGTCAGATCTGCATGGTGGATGGTGTTTTACCTTCCACATTCAGTCTATTCCAAATATTCAACAAACAGTCTTCTGTCCCGTGTATTCCCGTTGTCCCCGTACGCCGTGTCCCCGTCCTACGGGGACAGCGGTACTTCAATTAAATATTTAAAAATACTTCCCGTTGTCCCCGTGGTTTGGTTTTACATTCAAAAATATGTTTCTGGCACTCGCCGGCCGCTGCCGCGGTACCGCTCGCTTCGCTCGCTCGGCTCGTGCGTTGTGTGGTCACAGTTCTAACCTAACCTAACCTAGCTGTTTCGATTTAAAAAAGGTTTACTTCGTACGATAAGGGGACAACGGAAAAAAAAAATAATCACTTCCCGCTGTCTCCGTGACGGGGATATGGCAAACGGGGACAACGGGAATACACTCTCTGTCCATTTGCCTTTAGTTACCTACCGATTGGCAGTCTCATATTTTTTTTAAATATTTTCTATTTTTATTTAACTGTTTGTGTACACACATATAAACAGACAAGTAGAAAGGAACAGAAATGTATGCTCACTTACAAAGATGATGCTTATTTCTAATAAAATCTCTTCCAGCATAATTTTACCTTTATATTATTATGAAAAAAATATGTTGTCAATTATTTTTCGTAAAACGAATTTATGTGCACACGACTCCACAAAACCTCTGTTCGGTTCAAGGCAATATTATCCTCGGACAGGGCAAGTATACGTTCTGCATTGTCAATAGAGTGATTACCACACACCGTATCCTTGACAGCCGGTCGACACACGACCATTCCACCACCATTCTACTTTAAGTATGGCTTTTATCATAAATTCAATTTTTGGCAAGAAATGATGATGATAGCCCACAAGTTGTCAATTGAAAATATTTGCTAACTTTCAATTGAGCAACAGGCACTACGTATCGTAGAAAGATAGTGCAGGGAATTTGACCTATTGGTGAACCCCAATAAAACGGAACTAGTCATGTTCACCCAAAAACGAGCATTAGGCCCTTTCCGCCTACCAAAACTGTTCAATACAAAACTTCAGTTGGCCGAAGTCAAATACCTTGGGGTCATTCTAGACAGTAAAGTGAAACTGGAGTAGTCACTTAGACAACAAGCTAAACAGGGCCTGCATCAGCTTCTGGCAGTGCCGGAGAATGATAGGTAAGAAGTGGGGCCTATCACCCAAAATTATACTATGGCTGTACATCTCAGTGATCCCATGATCACGTACGGGGCCGTGGTCTGGAGGCCCCGCACCAAGATAGTTACAGCCTCCAACAAACTACAACGCATGCAAAGACGAGCCTGCATGGCGACTGCAGCAATCGAAGCCATGCTGGGTCTACCACCAATCCACCTGTTCATACAGCAAGAAGCTACGATAGCGGCGGTGGGTCTAATCGCAATAAATCTTTGGTGTAAGAGGGACACACGACACACCGCTCTGCTTGAGGGACTATATAATTAGTTCCCCATTACGAAAGCCATTAATGACCGGGTACCAAAACAATTTATTTATGATAATAAATACAGAATCCAACTTCACAAAGATCTTGCAAAGGGTTTGCACCCCGCAGAGCTGCGCATCTTCACGGATGGATCCAAAACAGGTAGTACTATTGGCACAGGTGCTGTAATCTTCTCGGAGGACTTCAACATACACATAGCCACACTATTGGAAGTCCATAACACAGTGTTCCAGGCCGAATGCATGCTCTTGCCGCTTCAGCCATCATAGCCACGGAAGTTAAGGACCACTCGATCCGCATATTCTCAGACAGTATGGCTGTTTTGCAAGCGCTAAAGAGTCATACAGTTGACTCTGGTCTGATATATGAGTGCCACTAGCGCCTCAACCAGGTGGGTTGCCTCAATAATAAAACCATTAAATGGACCAAGGACACAGCGTTTCGCTAGGCGACGATGCAGCCGATGAACTCACCAGAAGGGGGTCGAGCATGGCACCAGTGGGACCTGAACCTATCGCGCCACTCTCCTTCGGTTACCTACGTACTCTGGTGAGGAAACGAACCAGGGATCAACATCACAAACTATGGTTGGACCAAAGTGAGTGCAGGCAGGCGACGGAGGCACTCCCAACTATAGATGGCCGCCTCACGTAACAGGTGCTCCAATTAACTAAACAACATTTGCGTACAGTTACAGCGGCTATAACTGACCATGCGTCATTTAATAAACACCTCATGGCATTTGTCATAGGAGTCACAGACAGTCCACTGTGCAGGGCATGCATGGAGGACGACGAGACAGCAGCTCATGTGCTGCTAAACTGCCCGGTGGTATGTGGCGACATACAGGGCTAACTAAGTACATCGGTAACCCAGGTATCCTACGTGAGATTGTCAGTAACACCAAGGCGTTGCTGGCCTTCCTTGAGGAGCTGGGGTGGATCGAATAACCAATTGTCCCACTCGTACGCACATTGACGTGGAGTTGCGGACACCAGCCCGTATTACCTATTATTGAGCAACTTTTTCTTCATTTTGTGTTGAAAGTGTTTTAAAATTGATGATGTTAAAATCATTGCTTTACACAAAAAAAACATTCGTCATTCGCTTTTAGACGTGCAGTTACTGGCCGTGGCTTTGGCACAAGCAATAGGTACACCTAATCTTTCTTCCTCAACTTTTTCGTGTGGTTAATGGCTAACCTTGGGCCCAAGTCTGCTATTTTTATAAATTCAGTCATTCCAACACGATCGTCATTGTCATGCCATTGTCATTTTGCTAAAAGTTTGTAATCTGCTAAATTCATAATGGTCGATCATTGGTCGGTCAATGTTCTCGTAATAAATTGTGTTATTATAATGGCATTGTCGTATTGCCATTATTATAAAACCGATTAGTAGAAATGTCATTCATTTGTCATTATGTACGAGATTACCAATAAATGCAATTTCTTTCAATGTAGTGTCAGTGGCCGACCATTGGAAAGTCATAATGACGCCATTATAATAGTAGATTACCAAACTTGTCAATATCAACAATTATGAAATCAATGATCGACCATTCTGACACTATTGTAATAGCAGATTTGAGGCCCTGGTGTCAGAGTTTTTATGCCGCCCATGGGCCTCAGACCTAATAACGTACCAAGAATGCGACAAAGCTTTTAGGGCAGTTTTTCTTCTCAAATAACCAAATCATTTATAATTTTGTCTGTTTCAAGATGGTTTCCTTACTACACGTTCTTATTTGCAATTTTTTAAACGTCAGAAAATTCTTCTTCCATGCACAATACGATAGCACAAACCAAGTATAATATGCTGTGCGTATATGATGGTATATATTAAGCTTACCAAACCCGATGCTTATAAAACCATTAGCCATATGCCGAGAAACTTTCGTTTACAATTCTAACCCGCGCATTGCGGTCATGTGCATGTAGATTAAGCATTTTGGTCCTGGTCAAGTTATTGTTCACCTGTTGTGCGGTTTGGAATGGCAGATGGGCCTTATTAAGCTTTATTGATGAAACTTGTTAAGTTGTAAGTACTCAATCAGGTAACACCTTGGTTTAAACCAGGATTCTAGACGGTGAACGAATACGGTTAGAATACTGAGTCATCAGAGATATGGGAGCAATTTTTAAGGACAGTGGAAATGAAATGAAATCGTTTATTCTGTAAATAGGATATTAGAATCACTTTGACACGTCATATAAAAAAATCAAAAAAATAATCTAGATGTAGCCGATATTTCCTATCTGACTACCCCTGAGAAGAAATGGCGAAACAAACTCAGGGGTCAAAGTCTCTTTTAAAGTCCAGACATAATCTTGGTCAGATCATGTGAGGACCATGTAGATCGTGACTGAAATGGTCTTTTGAGGAAAGAACCACACAAATTTGAGTGGACCTGTCCAATCAGTGCAAGCATTTGTCAGTAATCGTGCAGCTTAATGTGGTTTTTTGCAGACTCATAGATATTTCGATTTGTTCGCCATTTCCTATTCTATTAAGTACCTGGTACTTGTTGACAGGCTTACATTGGCTCCCATACCTATTATCACTGTAATTTGAAAACATTGCTGGCTCTTCTCCATAGGAAACGACCAATTGGAACCGTTCACCTAGCTTCTGACGTATCATAGACATATGTGCCTATGTAGGCGTCAGACCATAACCAAAATATTTTATTTCCCATTATATCTACATAGATATAATGGGAAATAAAATATGTTGGTTTTGATTTTTATATTTCCCGGGTCGGACAAAGTGTTAATGGGTTTTTCCATCCGGAACTTCTCAGTAGCAGCCCGGAGTCTGGATTTATGCCCAGTTGATGGCAATAGGCTTGCCCCCTACTACATGGGAGTTAAACATAACTGGCGAAATGTGGAAGTACTATACTCGTAGACACACCTCTACCTAACCCTTCGGGCAATAGAGGCGTGATGTTATGTTATACGGTTACGGGCCTGTTTACGGGCCTTTTGGCGTCGTACAGGACTTTCTGTTTTTATTTTAATTTTTACTTTGTTTTATTTTTAGTTTTGTTCTTTATGTTTCTATGAGTGTGTTTTATTTTAATTTGTGATCTGTGCGAGTCCCAATAAATGCTTTTTCTTTCTTTCTTTTCTTTTATATTTTTATTACTTATCGGAAAAATAACATGTAGGTACTGTATTGTAGTAGGTATAAAAGCAGCCCCTTTTCCTCTGTTCTAATTAATTGCATGCTTTTTTATTAGTTTTTCCGCATGCAAAACTACCGAAGAAACGAACGCATCAAAAGACAAAATTACAGATTTTCAATCTCCCAACTCCACTTTAAATAACTGGTTAATTTTTAACCAACATCAATAAAAGGAGGAGACTTTATACGGCTTCGCCGATTTTTTTTCATTTTAATATAGTATCCCAAAACGAACCAGCACCTTAAGCCTTTTAAATCTGCAAGTAATTTATACAAAAATATAAATGTTAAACTAGAACGCATACACATCAATTCTATATGTGAATATTTAAGTATTGTAGTAAAATACTTTATGAAATAAATTCATGTCTACCCAAAGCATAAAATCGATATTACTTTCAAACTACCTACTTAAGATGTTTTCATGATTTTTTTTTGTATGAACAGATTATTTTATTATCTTTAATTCTATGTAATTTTTTACAAATATTCATATTTTCGTTACTAAAACTAAATATCCCATATGAAACCGAACGGCAATGCGGCGCGCGTGAACGCGACGCGCATTTGTATGGTCAAAGTCAATGGCGATTACCCGACCCTTAATTGCGGACTGCACAGTTTGATTCACAATCTTGAAATGATTTTGAAGTAAATTGCTAATCTATTGCTTCATAAGTTAAAAAAAAAATCAAATCATAACTTAAGAACGCAATGAATGTTGTTTAACTGTCAATATGAAACCCATTACTACTGATATTGTTTTACACAAGTACCCCGCAGTTATAGGATACTATAATAGGTATTATTGGTCTTGTAGTAGGTACAGTCGGTGACCATAACCTAACATGCATAGCCTGACCCCTTTTCCCCTCTTCTTCTTTGTAAGAGGGGTCAGATAGTGTAGAGCACTGACCGTACATATTTAAACAGTAGCGAACCCTCTAAGTTGCTTGCGTGGGATAAAAAAGCTGCTAAATTGTAACACGCCCTTTTCCTTTGACCCATGCGCTCACGCCTTCATAATGCTTACGGTACAATCACAGACAAAAGTAAAACCTTATTAAAAAGTTCACTTTCAATTACTCTCATTTAGTACAGTCAGGTACAAAACAAAAAGACGAAATAAATCATAAGTTGGTACAATGCTGTTCGTGAAAGATAATTGGTTTTGTCTATTTAAAATGAGAGGTAAACGGCTCGTAATTAATGACAGCCAGTGATGGGCGGTGGATAGCTTTGTTGATGCTCTGCCCACTGCGTTGCGTAGAATAGTAAGTTAGCTGGTAAGACAGTACTGTACTGTGTAGGTGAGTCTGTGTAATTGCTTTTGAAAAAGTGCAAATAGGGAATATACATGTTTTTTTTTTCACTAAATCAATCATAGACAGAAACATAAACCGAAGAATAGTATTTAAAGTTAAATTGAACTATACTTGTAAAAAAAAAAATAGTCTCGTTTTGACATTTAACTTGAATCGATTTATCGTGAGTATCGAGTAACGAGTCATATGGTTACTTCACTAGTTACGTCGCGATTGACTATCGCGACCTAACTAGTGAAGTAACCATAGAAACCAAATCGATTCAAGTTAAATGTCAAAACGGGCCTTTTATTTTTTGACAACTTTACAGCTTGTTGCTCATAAAATATAAGAAACTCCAATAATTTTCTACTACAGTTCAAACGTCCGTTTCTATCGCGGTCATGATGTGACGTCATTTACCACGAAACTGCTTTGTTTACATCTGTTTTTTAGCCTCAAATCATATAAATTAAATTATTGTTAAAGGCTCTTACAGACTGGTGTGATATCGCGGGCGCGACTCAAAACTAGTAGCACAATTTATATGTCGCTGCCTGTCGCGTCCGCGGTATCACGTAAGCCTGTATGATGCTTTATTCAAATAGAAATTGCACTTACTTATTGACCTTAGTGTGATTTCAAGCACTTAGCAAAGAACTGATTTATTCACATAGTAATGAATGAATGAAATCGAAATCTCCCCCTTCTATTATCGGACATCTAGACGCACTGCAGGTTACCATCCTTTCCTGGATGCTATTCCACTAATTCGCACTAAGCGTTTCCAAATGTCTTTTATAATGCGCACAGCAAAAGAGTGGAACTCTCTACCTGCGTCTGTGTTTCCGAACGCATACAACCCTAATCTCTTCAATGTTAGAGTGAACATGCTTCTTCTGGGTAAGCTCACTCCATCGTCGACTTTGTCTCTGTCAGCTCTGCCCTAGACTAAGGTCAAGAGCAAACCCATCATAAATAAAAAAAATAAAGAATTTTTTGTCACTTCTGGCATTTTCGAAGAGGACGCGTTTTGAGTTTGCGTTCCATTCCACCAAAAAAGCGCAACAGAAAATACTTAATTATGAAATAAGTAATGCATTAAAAAATGTAAAAAAATAGGAACTTGTGTCTTTCTTTCAACTCAATGTATATTAAAATGATGGATAAGTTTTGAATAAAATTACGTGCATATTCTATTGTGGCAGTATCTCAACATGTAAGACAATATTGCTTGAGTCAAGTAAAATCAGTTATACAAAGCTAGTATCAATGATTTTCCTTCGTAAATTTGGAATTTTTTGATTTCTAAGAATTACTTAGTATCTATCCCCCTTATTTTTACTTGTTTATTCTTTGGAAACAAATAGAAATAAACAATTTAGAGATACTCAGCTTGTTTAGAAGTCACAACACATATGCCAACGATTGTATTGGTATGTAGCACGGTCATTTTCGGTCACTTATTTCAGTCTGAAATGATAGCAAATGCTCCATGGTATACATATAATAACCTATGAAAGATTACACCACGACCTTAATATGAAGACAGTTAAGCAAGAAATAAAAAAACTGAATGGAAGTTTATAAATCTAGGACCACACACCTTGCAAGACATCTAATGAGCAAACCAACCGTGCCAAGAAGCCCGCAGGACCTATTTTTGTAGGCTGTGACTGAGACAAAGCGGACTTGTCATCGGTCATGTACCGCAAACAAATACAAAGCTATTGCCGAATATCGGCTAGATATAGATTGTAATAAACTCAAACTCAAAGCATTTATTTCAATAAAAACCATTTACAGGCTCTTTTGAATTGTCAAGGAGTCGGTCAGTTAGAAATATGAAGCTAGTTGCCCATTCCAAAGCGTAGGATATGGAGGGTAGGTAAAGGTATATACAGGGTTATTTTTAAAACGTCAATAACCTCTTAAGGGGTCATTGTACTCATCATTATGAACAACTTTTACTATGGGACCAAACCTGAAATCGCGAAAAAAAAGTCAGCTGTTCCCTACATTTATGTTCGAATAATTCGTTAAAATGTAGGGAACAGCTAATTTTTTTCCGCGATGGAGAATAACGGGCAAGAAACTCCATCGACACTCTTTTAAATTATAATGTTACAAAAATATTGTTACATCGTTAGTGTTGTTTTTATAACTAAATGAATAATAATTAGAAAAAAAAAACTTTTGGCCATCTCAAAAGATAAAGAATCGATGCAACCAATGACTCGCGAGTACCTGCAAAATGAATCAACAGCTTCCATGTGAGGTAACTATACCTAGGTAATTAACTGCTTTGTTAATTTGCTGCTGACAGTACCTCAAGTTTCAGCACCCACGACTTAACTATTGCACACCGTATTGATGAGTCGAAAATTTAACATCAGACAAAACACTCCAAAATGAACCTTACAGCACAGTCATAAAGAACATCAATTTTTTTCTTATCTAATGTAATTAATGGAACTTTGAATGAAGAAAAATATGGTAACAATACGAATTAATCAATTATAATTGATGGAATGGGTGCTTATAATGTGTTATAACTAAAAGCGAATACGTAATTACTTTTAACACCGTTAATTGTAGTGTAGGTAGTTTAGCAAAAAAATGTTTCTCTTGCGCGTGCGTGTCTTATTGTGTTGTCGTATGTAGGTAGATTATAGTCATGAAAACTAGGTTATGGATGAGTAAATCAGGGTCTTAAGTACTTGTATGACCTCCTAATTTAAGGCTCCCGCAGACAGACGCCAGAAATTGAGTCATGAAAACTAGGTTATGGATGAATAAATCAGGGTCTTAAGTACTTGTATGACCTCTTCATTTAAGGCTCTCGCAGACAGGCGCCACGTGACAGTGCGACGCGACTCTAGTAAAACAATTTCTGTAAAAAAAAAATGGAAATTGTTTTACCAGTATTGCGTCGCACCGCCGCGTAACACCTGTCTGCGGGAGCCGTTATCGTGCTATTGGATTCAATAGTGTAAGAGTTGGGAGAAGTCTAGAAGTTAATTTGATATGTTACTTAAGATTGCAAGCAATTAGCAGGTGGCATGCATAACCGGCAGGCTCTAATAATCCTTCCATATCCCAAGGGCATGTCTTCCCTACCATTATCGCGCCCCCCGGTCTATTTTTTGATATACACCACGACCTCATTCCACCGGCTCCCTTCTATTATCGGACATCTAGACGCACTGCAGGTTACCATCCCTTCCTTGTTGCTATTCCACCAATTCGCACTAAGCGTTTATAATGCGTACAGCAAAAGAGTGGAACTCTCTGCCTGCGTCTGTGTTTCCGAACGCATACTCGTACAACCCTAATCTCTTCAAAGTTAGAGTGAACAGGCTTCTTCTGGGTAAGCTCACTCCATCGTCGACTTTGTCTCTGTCAGTTCTGCCCTAGACTAAGGTCAAAGGCAAACCCATACTAAATTTAAAAAAAATACAATGGTCTCTGTAGTCTCATGAATTATGAGGCTTCAGGGGCTAGTGTGAATCTTTGGGTTCATTTGAGCAATCGAGTCTGGTATATCCACGGTGGGATCGGTGCATTTCATTCATTCATTATCTATGATAGCAATTAGTAGGCATAACTATCATCAAATTAAACTTCAGGAAAAAAAGTGAGTACGTATTGGCTCACCATATCTTGACCACCTTGGTGTGCCAAAGTCTTTAGGTACCTACCGTGACTGGACTACTCTAAATAGATTTGTGTATGTGTGTGAGTGCTCTACCAAAGATATAATTATGTCTGGATTGACAGTCAAACTGTGAACTCGTCGAAAAGAATTACGTCCAAGTGTTGGCCGCAAACTGCACTAGCACTAGAATAACACAACGTGCCGCGAGTGTAAGACGTAGCTCACACACCAGCGTAACAAAGTTGGCCTATTTGTTTTAGTCCATTTGCAGCACGACAAAGCTAGACATATTATAGAGGAATGAGGAACAGGGTGTAAAGTTCACGCATCCTCTATAGAAAAGGGAGGATCCTCCGTCCAGACGGGTGTTGTGTCTGGTGAGCCACTGCCCGATGATTGATGTCGGGACGTTGTATAAATGCTAGTTGTGCGGTAAACTTTGCTTGCGCGATGCAGGATTTTGCGTGACGTCAGCATGATGCGTAGTTCGCATGTGGCGATGTAGATTGCTGCCACAATATATAATGATCAAAGTGTTCTACTTATTTAATTTTAAGGGAAAACTATTTACAAAATGACAGGCTTCGGCAGTAGCCGTCAACAGAGGAGTATAAACCTGTCAATGATTTGTCAAAAAATAACCTGTTGCCGATATCATTCAAAGATTTATCATAATTTTCAATTTCAATGGGCCCTTCTACTCACAAACCAAAAAGTTCTCAATGAAATAAAAAAAAGTGCATTCAAATACAAAACTGTTTACAAAATAAATAAATAAAAAGGGACATATAACATGAATGATTTCCTATGAACGATGACCCAATGTTTTGTAACCACCGCGTCAAGGAAAGGGTGTGCCCACAAATAATGTACAGTCATCGACAACAGTTTGGAGTGACATTTTGTTGTGTTGATATTAGCATACTGGTCAGTACTGAGAGATTTAAATTTGAACAGCCTTTCTATCATTGCTGTGGTCCAGTTGCTTAAGAATATTGTGAAGTTTGGTTTCAGTTAGTTAAATCATTACATCACTAGACATGCCTAAAGGCTTCTACATACCGGGGCGACTTGTCGCGCGACGCGACACGACACAAAGGCACCGCTCGTCCCGCGACACGCGGAGCCTTTGTGCCGTGTCGCGTCGCGCGACAAGTCGCGCTGGTATGTAGAAGCCTTTATGCGTACCTGCTGTTCTGGATAATGACACAAATATGTGTAGATATTGCGCATGATTCAGACTTTTTTATTTGTTCGTAGTTTTTGCATGTATAATGTTAATTAGATTTACAACTTATATATAGATCTAGGTTAATTTTGTGATATTTTTTACCGTTTCTAGGTACTTGTCGGCTTTTTAGGATCAATTAAAACTATAATTAGTATTTTCATTACAAAAAGTTCGTCTGAAACCCGGGGGTTCCCGGTTGTGGCTTGATAATTGTGCTACGCCCACAATTAATTATCAAAACATACCTATTATCAATATTTTATCGGTTGAAATTATAGATTAACCAATTCTTAATCAGCAATACGAAATTACTACAGTTTAGTCACTATCTTTTCAAATGATACCTCATTGGTCAAACATAAATCCATCATATATATCGAATTGTAAAGAAAATATTAAGCGTTATCTGTATACCGACAGATTACTTTAATAATTCATTAATCAGTTATCATCACGTTGTAAAACAAAACGAAACGTCTGCCCACTCGGGACCGTTTAAAAATTAAATGAAAAAAAAACAGTCCAAATATGTATGAATGGACGAGCTGTGTAAGCGTCGAGATAGCTGTGATTAGAATAAGCGTGCGCGTGGGCAGGTGGCCTGTCATCGCGAGAGGTCATTGTGTACAAGAATGAAGACCGCAGCGTTTTATAGAACAGACGTGTTCCATTGTGGGAGGAACTTTTTAACTTAAAACTTTACGTTTCCAGATTTCTGTACACAGATAGTCGAAATAATGTCTTCATAACAAACACACCCTTAAATGTGCAACGCGCTGCGTGTTTATTGTCCTTTTAAGGAGGTTTATCTTCGGAGATGCAAAACGGTGTAAAATGTCTTACGAAACTCACTATCTTGGTTGTTGCAAACAATAAAATTCTGAACTTTTATGTATACGGAAGCTATAAATTACACATTACATTTACGAAAATACTCACTCCTTGTGAAATCTAATAATAACTCATCACCTTATCGAGAAAAAGAATAGCAGTTACCATTCAGCTATGGTATAATATCAAGATAGAATCGAAACAAAACATGACAGGTCACATCGAAGCCATAAATATTATATTAAATTGACTCAATCAATTCAAACACTGCTCGAGTCCGGGCCTATTTGCCTATGTTTGGTTACACAATGTACGACACGTTTCGTTCGTGTATTTGTCGTGTCTAACGATTCGAGAGCGCGTTTCGAGTGGATTTGCATTGAATGAGCGCGGGCTGGACACACGCGCATCGGCGGCCTGTCATTAACGGACGTGCGCAATCTGTCGGCGCTCCACCCTGTTCCAAACTCAAATTATTGTGTTCAACACTCGGTCGCTTGCGACACGAGTTTTAAGAAAATAGGTGACAATTGTGTGTGCGACTGTACTTTTTATTGGCTTGCAGTTGTGTGAGCAACTTTCTTTTCTGCGTGTGCTTTATGACTGTGAAGTTGTTACGTAATCTGCTTGGATGTATCCTTTGTTATTTTGATTATCAACTTTCTTTAAAATTACTTCAACATTTACTACAACTAGGAAAGCCACGTCTTATTTTGCGATACGCAAGAAAATAGTGTACTAATTATGTGCTTGACTGTACCTTCTGCTGGATTTTCTTTTTTATTTTCATTTTACTTTTTTTTCTTTGAGTATGTTTTAGTTAAATTTGTGATCTCCTGTGCGAGTCCCAATAAATACTGGTTATTTCTTTCTTTCTTTACCTACTTTTATTGGCTATCAGTATCTTTCCGCAAAGGACGTGGTTTTTATGCAACTGTACTCATGGAGAATTTAGGATAGCTTCGCTTCGTCAGCTCTAGCGTAGAGCGTTTACATTCGCAAATTCCCAATCTAAAAGTGATAAACAAATGAATGTGATAGAAGTTTCCATAACTATAAAAATGCCAGCACAACACAGGTAGGCTTACATGTGGGCACGTGAATAGAAAAACTATACGGGATCGAAAAAATCCGTATATAAAACCTCTTTGTGCTTCGGCCTTTGTCCACTTTTTTCAAAATCCACCCTCATTTATGCTTTTTTGCAACGAAAAAACGGTTTTATAAGATCTCAAGGGAAACGATGCGAATAATTCCTCGTTTCATGTTTCTTAGTTTTTTTTTTTCATAGAGGTTCTATTTTTGAACTCCCACAGGCATTGTTGGCCGTTATCGATCTAATCTCCTTTTGATAGACCTCCTTAGTGTTACGGACCCGGGACTTCATTGTCCGGCCATGTTTTTTACATAGCGTCATAGTTACGAAAGAGTTGATGGATAGCAAGATTGATGGAAATAAAATAAACATTTAATTTTATTTGTATATCCTGCTTGATGTAACCCCGACCCCAGAACATTAAAAAGCTATAAACTTTTACAGTATTTTCTAGTGAAACCTTGTCACAAAGACGGTGATGTTATAATAAATACGAAATTGCCTAATAACAACTGAAATTGATCTAGAGAGGACCAAAGGCTTAATTCTCAATTCTTTATTGCATTCCATATGTATTAATAGATGGTATAAAAAAGTAAAAGATCAATATGGACCCTGTCGGGCACAGCAAAAATTAGGAGAGAGGAAGAGGGCTAAGTAACAATAAAATTCAAGCAATTCATTATTATTATAAATTATTAATATGTGTTTAGTTGGGTGCATAATTATGACGAGAAACGCTCTAAACACAAGCAAGTGATCACCACAAGTAACTCGATGTAGATATAAATTCTAAAGACTGTTATTATGAAGCCATGGAAGGAGAGTAGTCTGTAGTCTCTCTCAAAAAACCCGGACAAGTGCGACTTGAACTCGCTTGGTGAGGGTTCCGTACAATGAATACCTTATCTACCTTGTTTTATTCCAAGATAATTTATCCCACGCCCACGACCAAACTTAACATTGTAGTTGACAAACATGTCCTCCCATACATTCCAACTAAAAAAGTTAGTTTGTACGCACAATATTGAGAGATTTACCATGTTGTTTTAACACCATAGACTTCTCATAGATTTTTTGTAATCTATGTGTAAAGATATTGTATTTTCTGTTTTTTTTTTTAATTTAGAGTCAGTAGTTTCAGAGATAGTTATTTATTTTCTTATATAACTTTAATACTATTTATTCTAAAAATATATTTGAGACCATCACAACAAGCCCTTTCATTTAACATGTCACACGGTACAGTTTGCCAGACTTTTATTTTTACTTTTCTAATTAGCCCCCTCATATTCGAAATTCATTTATTTACGTAACACGGCCGTGTTTGTAATCGAGTCTGTAGATTCGGAGCAATTTGGCTGTGACAGATGGACAGACAGACAGACACACGCACGTATATCTACGGACACACGAGTGATCCTATAGCGTTCCGTTTTTTTCTTTCGAGGTACGGAACCCAAAAACAAAAATCTTTGGAAGAATAACGACAGCTGCTTTCTTTTGAAATTCATACACCTAACTATAGCCAATAGCAATACTGATGGTAACAGTTCCATACTCAACGTAGGCGACGACTATAGCCCAGAATCTGAATCAGTTACTACATAATAATAGGTATGCGCAATTGTGGCTTAGAATCAACTCCATACTCCTACTGGGAGAAGTAACCGGAAGAGTGACAGTGAATTTAAGAAAGGGTTTGATACAAATCAATTTTGTATAATTAAACTTCTCAAAGTTGTCGTGGTTTCCAGTAATATAAACCTAAGGAGAGCAAATGGGATGGTTAAGATTATGGGGATACCTACATAAAGCAATCAGCAACTATTTAGCCGAACACCAGTGCGCTCGACGAAATAAATTGCTTGAATTGTTTGACTATTCATCTTAGCAGTCACTGAGCGACCAATGTAAATTGTGCAACACAATTAAAAGGGTCCAATTAAATTAGCTAGCGAAACTCCGCAGACGTGATGGGTATGGGTATATCTAAACACGAAAAATTCAAAATGAAAATTTTTGATTTTTTTTTGGGTCAGTGACTGCTGGTTATGTTGTTACTGGATGTATGAGTTCAGAAAATCTGTTTATTTTATCGTGTTTAGTTATCGATACCCGAAACTTTTGTGAAGTATTCACAAAAAAAAACTATTTTTTTAAACTTATATTTCAAGTGAAAGCAGCAGCAGCTGTTTAGTTGATGACAAAAAAAATACTCATCAAATTAATTTATTTTTTGTTTTATCATGTTTAGATATCGACACCCATCAAGTCTGTGGAGTTTCGCTAGCTAATTTAATTTGACCCTGTAAGTATATAGAGTACAATTGCATATGCTTACGGATTGTAATAATGAAGCGAAGAAGAGAAAGCTATAAATTTCCATTTTCTCCTAATATCAGGAAAGCCATTGAAGCTACAACAGTTTTTTTTTTATGTTAAAAAAAAGACCGTCCTGCTTGTCCGAGCCTTTTTGTCCTATGAAAAATCAAACCACAACATCAAGAGCACCGGTCATTTACGTAACTATCTCCGAAAGTAAAAATGCGGTCAGTTCCAAATTTGTCCCAAACTTTTTTGCTCTTTCGACAAGGCGATCGGTGTCTATAAACATTATTTTTAATCACCCCTGCTCGCTCCTGATAGGATCTGCAACACATGTTGTGCACACTAATGATTTTAAGGACATTCAGTAAAAAACTTTTACCTACTAACCATGTTTTGCTTTGAGTGCTTCGTAAAAAGTTGCTGCGTTGAAAGAAAGAAAAATTTCTGGGTTTTGGAAATGGACGATTCGTTTATTCGTATTCGCAAGACAGCAGCTGATTTTATATAAATGTAAGCACCTATTTTATTACGAACAAATAAATAAAATTTAAGAGACTGTTTGTAATGTAAAAAAAAAAACAATAGTAGTAAGTTTGTAATGTAAATCCTTATGAAAGTACATACGGTACCTACATAAAACAAAAAAAAAACATTTTTAAAATGTTTGTTTGTCTGTGTGTTCCGGCTAATCTCCGAAACGGCTGGACCGATTTTGACGGGACTTTCCTTGCCATAGATAGCTGATGTTATATGGAGTTACTAAGGCTACTTTTATTTTAGAAAAATCCACGCGGGCAACAGCTATTTACGAATATTTTTGGGCTATAATAAAATACAATAAATTTTTAAAATAACATTGTTGCATTTAAAAAAAACGCGAACGAAAGTTAAAGGTTGTTGCGTAGAAAATGTTATTCAGAAAGAAACAGTAACGAAGCAGACAATTTGTTTTTACCTCAGTGTAATGGTAAAAGTATAGAAGACGTAACAGATACTACAAACACAACTAACAACTTAAAAAAATCTTCACTAAGCGTTTCTGACTCTGCAATGGACTTGAAGTAAACTTTGACTCTTTTACATCTCAGTTCGCATCTGGGTAAAAAGGGCGTAACCATTTTAAACCACAAACTTCCACTCGAGATGATTTATGCAAAACTCGTGTGTCCATAACGGTAAACTTTTTTTGGTGTCACCAGAATTTTTGGGGACAAAAAACGAATTCGGGTGAAATGGTCCGCTGATGTGCGTCTAGGGGTTGTTTTGATTTCGGTCGCCGATAGTGCAAGGTTTGGTGGCGAAAAGTTTATTATTTAAGACCGGTGTCTTCGTTTTTAATATGATGGCAGATAGACAAATTTTGAAGGCAAAAAAGGACAATATTTACAATGGCGAAATTCATGGAAACTATTCCACAAAATGTTGTGAAAACAAGAAGTGTAAATTAAAGGTAATAATAATCTAGAAGACGTAAAGTAACACTTGGCTTTAATTCTCAAGTTAAAGCAAAGGTCCCACATATTTAAAATATTGTTAAATCTATGACAGTAATCTAAGGGTAATGCAGGAAATGGTATTTAATATGTACGACACAAATTAAATTAAATCGTCATTCATCATTACTTGATCTTCATCACCCAAATTCATAGTCTATGATATTTTTTACATCTTTTCGGAAACCTCATGTTTTGACTTCGCGAGAAGTTGGGTCATCTCTTGTATTTCGATTCTTACGTAGGCCGACTCCCTCACTGATTTATGATATAAAACCTGTCACAAATGTTTCAGCTGTAGCCTTTTGAACGTGGTATCACGCCTCGAGTCTTTGTCATGCAATGGACATCGCATTTTTATATTTTTTTACGATTATCAAAATATTTTTTTGAGGTGTAAATTTATATTGGACAGTTATGGGTGTGCTGTGGGCACAACCTATTCATATTTGCGAGTTTTTCTCTGAAGGAACTTTGATTTAAAATCTCTTTTGATTAGAAAATTACTAGATGGGTCACGATCCTCAGCACTGACGAACCAAGTATAAATAAGGCTTTGAACTATTTTGGATACCTATATTATTTCGGATACCTATATTACAACGGTGGAGTTTCTTGCCCATTCTTCTCCATACGAAACTACCTTTTGGAAGGGGCGACTATAACCAATTCTATTTTTTGTAAATATTGACGTTCAAAAGTGTCTTTTATGGACCTATTTGAAATAAACAATTTGACTTTTTTTTTTACTTTTGTTTTTATCGACAGTTAACCCTGAATCGCGGCAACTTCTACAATTCTTTAGTTTCAAAAATACTTCATTACCAACCAACTACATAACACTCCAAAATATTGTCTAAGCTCATTACTGGGCATTCAATTCGGTAGATGACTCTGTCACCACTAGTTACATTTCTTTTGCTTTCTTAACTGTAACTATGCGTCTGACAGGAGGGACGTATAGGGGCACACGTGAGGACCACATGTGGGACTGATGTCCACGTCGTATTTCATGTATGAGAATTTACGTACCGTCGTGTATGTGACCGATGGGAGTTGGGACAGTCGCTGATACATGTTATAAGAATTATTGTTAGGTTAAAACGTTGCTACCGGTATGATAAATGTTTGTGATGGACTAATTTTTGGGGCATCTGAGAGTCTGTTTGGTAATATGAATAATGAACATACGCTTCAGTTTCACCAAACATCACGGAATAAACATAACGATAGTTTGACGGATAAAAGGTGTGAATCACCTTTTATCTTATAAACGTATTATTTTTTTCAATGTCACTGTTGTGTCACTGCGTGTTGGCATTTAATAATATTATTCGCATAATTAAGATTACCTTTTCTTTAAATAAAAATCGGATAGTTTTTCATAAAAATTTTATCAAATCAGTAAATATTTGCGACTTCCCATAAAGGCCCGTGGACTGGCATATCGCGGGCGGGACATGCAGCGCGACAGTTTCCATGAAGTTTTCATAGAAATTCTGCTACTAGCTAGTGTCGCGTCGCGTTGTCGCGTCGCGCCTGTCTGTGGGAACCTTAATAGAATAAGTTGTTTCTTTTATTAGTTCACCGTTTAAAAAAATAAAGAACATACGTCATAGATCAAATATTTTCTGTAACAGTTTAGTTTATGCCTGTACTTAAGACCAGTACTTCATTTTTTATTAGCTCTGACCAGATGGGTCACTAACTGCGAACTAATTTATGGTCCATATAGATGTACCAATTTAATACAGTATGTTGCCACATTTGGCACTTCAAACGGCTACTTACACTATTATTTATACATAAAGATAATGTAATGTTTAAAACTGTTTTATTGAATGACAACCTAAAATATTTACGAAATGTGCGAATTGTTAGACAATGGTACAGTTTAAACCCCGTTTACCTTAAACTAAAAACCTGAATATAAAACTAATTAAATGACGTGACTATCAACCCCTATATTTACATTTCTCACCGACCGCACACTGGCACAAACGCCATCGTCGTTGGACAAAAAATCACGGTGAAATACCGCTAACCGACGCATCTGGAAGTCGTTGCGTTTGCGCCTCACCGTTACACAGTAAGCCGCTCTGACCCGGTGGGGCAAAAAAAAACTAGCGTAGGAGTGCATCGCCTTTGTTTTACGATGAAATTATATTGCAATAGTTGTAATTACGTTCGCATGTCGGCCAGACAGGAGAAATGACACGGAACCGGAGCATTGCTTGCGGGAAAAGTTTTTTGATGGGCACACAGTGCACTGTGCAGTCGCTTCTATTAATTCTTTGTTTAACATTTTTATGGCGTCGTTAATGCTTCCATACACGATAATAACGCAATTAAATAGATTATTTAGAATTCGTTTCGAGTACTTATAACATTTACGTGGTTAGATATACTTTAATTAGGTATTGTTTTTCTCTTATTTATGCAATAACAACCTAACTGTATTTCTTATCGGTTTTCCATAGAAATACATCATATTTGACACCAAATCCCACAGGATAAGCCGATGATAAAACAAATATCCGCCGGTTATAAGGGTCAAAAACCATATTGCGTAAAGTCGGTCCATATGAACGACTCGAGTTTTTTGTCCACATACGTTACTATTTTTAAACACTGTTTGGTCTACGGTGGCGTCAAGATGGGGCTGCAATGCGATGGGTCAGAGTTTTAATAAGTTGAAGAAATAATTATGGTTCTTCTTGGTTATTTAAATAAGAAACTATGGCCAAATATAACGGTAATGTTGGTGGAACATGCCCTATGTTCCACCAACATTACCTACGATTATATATGGCCAGTTCTTAATTGATTAAAACCAGAATTAAATTTGCATAATTGTGAATCGTCGGAGCCCTCATGATCATTTATTCTTGAAGACTCTGGTGGTTGTAGGAATTCCAATCAATCGATGCAGGTAATCCAAAAATGACACACGTGAAAGAAATTGCTGTAGTTTAAAGGCTTCTACAGACTGGAGCAACACGCGACGTGACGACACGAACCCCCGCGTGTCGCGCAACGAGCGGTGCCTTTGTGTCGCGTCGCGAGTCGCGCTGGTCTGTAGAATCCTTTATTGCTTGTTCCGTTTCATGAAAACAAATTGAGTAGGTATTGGACATTTAGAAAAATTGGTTACAATGTGCGCTTTTATAATTTCTAACGCGACAGTATTATCGTGGAGGACTACGTCCACGTCACGGCATTTTTTTTTTTTTTTTGGAAATTATCAAATAACTTCTCCCGCTCTGGGCTGAGCGGGAGGGCGTGTCAGACTTTTACTGACTAAAACCCACCCGTATTCCTTCATTTGCCTGTGTGCCAGGGCCACGATATCCCTTTCGGAACGTCACGGCATCACGATAGCATAGGGAAGAAAAATGTTTTAAAATACAGAGTGTTAAAGTAATTGCGTCCCATAGCTTAGGTGTAGATTCAATATCGATAAAGGAACCCAGCAAAAAAAATCAATAAAAAAAAATAAAAACAAAATATACTTTAACAAAAAAAAACAAAAAAAAAGTTTCTTCGTACTTTAACGGGCTTTGGACCGTCAAATAAAATAATTTTAATTCTAAACGATTGCTATTTTAAGTTAGTAGGTACTAAATTAGGTTGATCTTGAAATATTTTTCTTTGTTTTACATTATTTTTTCCTGTGTTCCTTTGTCGATACTGACCCTACCCCTAAGCTATGGCACGCAGTTTCTTTAACACCCTGTATATGAAGATGCTTTTAAAGTTCCATCCACGATAACGTGCAGACACACAGCAGACATGCAGGTATTTCCATACATTTATGGTATATATTTATAAAAACGCATAAGTACCTAATGGCTCAAGCAGTGGAAACCCTTGTTGAAAACCAATTTCTGCAATCCAATCCACTCTTCTTCATACCGTAATCCACCCGCTTTCCTAGGCTCTCTAAACTGCCTTCATACAAACAAAATGATATGTCACAGGCATAATTTGAGACTCCACATCCTCAATATAACGGTCTATCAAGTTTCCCACCACCAAACACAGCTTTAGCTCACAAAAACCAAAACTTCCTTTATCTCATAGCACCACTTCGTCAAATATTGTCGTTTCGTTTATTTTAGCACCGAATGTTCCCGTTAGAAATGCTTGCACCTTGCAACGGCAAATAACCTGCGACCTATTTATCCGCCCATCGAAAAAACCTAGTCGCAAACCAAATTATTTTTCCCTCTTTCTGACAAAACACAATAGATTTTCAACTATATGCTTCCAGGAATAGAGGTGGAGTGATATTTTTCGGGGTGTAAGTGTAATGTGGTCGGACTAACCACATGTGGGAAAGCTTTCGGTAAGTTTTTTTGGTAGACGGTTCCTAAGTTTGGTTTTAAACGGATGTTTGGTCGCTTTTGGTTTATTAATTAAGTTTAGGTTTAGTATTAACGGGTCGTTAGATTGTTTCATTATTTAATTATAAATGTGTGATGTTGAATGGGTGACGTCAATATTTGGTTTGTTATTGAGATGTGATAATTTGGTCAAATAGAACTTTATATTTTCTATATTAAATACACCTTGCATTGTTTGCTTCATCTTCTTATACTTATTATTTAAATTGAGCAAAAACCCCTTGTTGATTAAAATATTGGCACTAAGACTTAAAATTACTTTGCCTTCGACTATGATGTTGTTTTTTTAAATCTATTAGTTTATAGAGAGTTTGATCAGAATGACCATGCCACCCTCATAGGGGCATTCTAAATCTATCTACGCTTAATACCTAGGTGTACAATTTTGAATAATTTATTGGATGCCCTAGACAAGGGAGCAGCCAAGATACTATTATACATGCCAACATTAATAGAATTCAAAACAACATGAGTGTTATCCTCTACCTTATCACACTCAGAACAATTGGGTGAATCACTCTTTCTCATTAAAAAGGCGAAGCTATTGTACGGAATATGTTCCGAACGGAGTCTGAAAGCAGTCAGAATCTCATTTCTATTCATAGACTATGATGATGTCGTCATGTAGGTACCTATATGATAAAGCTTTCTTCTGTAAGTTCCTTGCACCAATCCCTATATTTAAAACACTGATACAAAATCACAAAAAACCCAAAAACCGCCAGCAAAAAGCAGCTAATTTCAAAATGTGCATTACAAACAAATAAACAACAAAATCCATCAGACATGGAGATCACGTGCCACTGCGCCGGTCACGTCGCGACATATTTATCGCACTGCCACCGCTAACCGAATTCTGTGATGTCGCACCTTCTGACTTATCGTGGAAAGTGCGTATCTTTGTCAGTACATAAGAACAACCTACAGTAGTATGCATAGTTATACCTCAGTGTTAAGGGGGATGCGCTAAGGTAGCCCGCGAAATTCAAATTTTCCAATCATAATTAGATCAACATACAACGTGTTACTGACCTGCGAATTGCAAAAAACGTAATAAAATTTGAATTTTCAAGGAAATACCAGAACCTTCAAAAGCAATGAGATGTGTCAAAGTCAAATTATTTATTTCAAATATGCACATAAATGGCACTTTTGAACGTCAAATTTTACAAAGAAAATAGTATTGATTCTAGTCGCCCCTTCCAAAATGTAGCTTCGTATGGAGAAGAATGGGCAAAAAACTCCACCGTTACTCTTTTAAAATGTTTTACAATATTTTGTATAGACATCAACTCATCAGACGCACTCACAATACAGGAGAAATTCCTAGTGTGGGGCAAAGTTTAAAAAAATATATACATATATATGTATAATTTTAGGTGAAGACAATGCACCTAGAATAAAATTACTATACCACAATAGGTAAAAAGAATTAATAATGAAGCAATGACTGATAAATTAATTACCTATGTGTTTTCACGTATTTACAAACATAAAAAAAAAATCCTCTTGGATTCGAGAGAAAACCTGTCATGCTCGCTCTGTGGCAAGCGTAGTAATCATGCTCTTTCTCTGTATGAAAAGAGTCTTTTACCCTGACGAAAAAGAGTTTGACTGAAATTAGTGAAAAGAAAATTTCGCCATTTCAGGTTGCCATTGTTTTACAAGCACCAGCGTGCGTCATCTTACAGACCAATGACAATTATGTCAGTTCTAAATAAATCTACTCCAGTGAAATGAACCAGTGGTTTCACATTAGCATCATCATCATTTCAGCCGAAAGTCGTCCGCTGCTGGACATAGGCATCCCCCAACATTTGGGGGGTGGGGGGGTGCCATAATCACCAAGCTTGGTAGGCGGGTTGGCGATCGCAGTATGATGTTAAAATGCAAAGAGAACGCTGCCCATTCTCTAGCAAGTCCCTTGGTCGCCTTTTGCGACACCTACGGGAAGAAATAGTATGGTGCTAATCTTTACGTCCGGCACCACACGGAACATAGCATCAGCATAACCGTAATCAGCCTATAATGTTTCCACTGGTGGGATACAGACCTTTTACGGAAAAATTTCTAGCTACCACAGTATAACTTACATGTTTGTAAACTAAACCTTTTTTAAATTATTGTTTTTCTGTACATTTTTGACCAAATATACTAAAGTGTCACCATTCTGTGCATTCAGCCCTTCACCTTTCCTTACACACACGCCCACACACACGCACACATACAAACACACGCCACGCACACACCCCCACATACACCACACACCCACATACACCACACACGCATCACACCATACACATACATACACACACGCATACACACACATATTATATATACTAACCCTAGAATAAGTAATAATCAATAGTGAAATCAGTTTTTATATAACTTACCGCATCCGTGTACGAGTGCATAATCCTAAATAAAGGTAACCGCTTCCGAAACGGTGGAGTCCTGGTGTCCTGAAATACAGGCATTACAGCCTAGCTTAGGCACCAGGCTCCCACAGTATTACTAATAAATATTATGTATGGTTGAAAATGTACTAATATTGTGGTGAGAAATAAATCTTTGTCTTATTTTATCTTATCTTTTCTCTCTATGAGAAGGAGTTGGCCGTCATCCACTACGGGCGGCCCAGAGCAGGTCAGTCACAAGTTTACTACCAACTGCATTCAGTAATATCTCCACTCAACCTTCCGGGGCCCCAAAATGTTTAAATATTCACATATTGCATTTTACATACCTAATGTTATTGTAATACTCAAACCACATAACTTCTTATATACAAACCTCTGTGTCACGTTACCGAGTCCGGTTACTGCCTCACCCCCCCTCCCCCCACGTACATAAAGGTGTGTTTACACATCGCGGAGGTGATGCGATCAATCTCCATCAGAGAGCGGCGCATTATCAGTTAGTATCCGTCTTGGGGACATGGTATGTGTAGAACGGGCATTGTCGTGTTTTAGTCGACGATTTGTTTCCGAACTACATTCTCTGTAGAACCACAACCCAGACTTTTCAAAACTATTGAACCAGCAAAGACCGAATCGAGTTGGGATTTAGCAATTCGATAGCCTTGTGGCGGCATCTACAAACGCCAGATGCCGACTAAGCATCAAAGACCTGACCTCACACAAATCCTGCATCGCGCAAGCAGAGTTTACCCCGCAACTGGTATATACGATATTAGTTTTAGTATATGCGAAACTCGAAACACGTGTCTAGTATTTTTATGTAAAGAATTTTTGTACAAAATTTCAAAACAGAAAAATGACAAAGGTAAGGCTCTTATGTTCCGGGTTGTCCGTTGGTATTTGCAACGCGACTTGCTGGCATGATCTTCGGGCGATTCACTGAGCTGCACGTTAAGGCAGTAGCTCGTCTGGCTCGGTGACTCGGTCGGGGAATATGGTGTAAATTTAATGTCGTGTTGCCCATTTATAATGTGTTTAATTTTAATCTTGTGATTTATAATATGGACTGTACATCACAATTTGTAACATCGTCTGCAATAAAGATTATTATTATTACTATTAATAATAATTTGGCAGTAGGTACCTAACCGTACGGCGATTGTATTGTAAGTAATTAAATGGTAATAATATTTTCCATCATACTTAAATATTTTTAGGACAAAATATAACATGGTGTAAAAATTATTGCAATCGATTCAGTTCTTTATTCTGAACAAACTGTATCCAGGTTTCGCTTAAACTAAAAATAATGTTGTATACAACATCCCGACATCAACAGTTGCCAACCACACACAACACTCGTCTGTTCGGAGAATCCTCCCTTTTCAATGGAGGATGAGTGAAGTTTACACCCTGTTCCTCATACCTCTATAGCCTCCTAGGATCAAAATGTTACGTTAATGTCTCCTTAATCTTTAGTGACAAAGGACACTGTCCAA
This sequence comes from Tiliacea aurago, assembly GCA_948098905.1. Taxonomy (NCBI): domain Eukaryota; kingdom Metazoa; phylum Arthropoda; class Insecta; order Lepidoptera; family Noctuidae; genus Tiliacea; species Tiliacea aurago. Next base: position 18,755,194 of record OX402591.1, on the reverse strand, counting down.
GTACACTGACATCTAATGTTTTACGCAGATCACCATTGCAAGTTTATGGTCAATCTGGTTGGTTGGCTGGATGGTTTATGGTAATTCAATCTCCAACAAGTACTTTTAAACCAGTATCCTCAATTTTTCAGTGATTTCAATTCTTTACTTACTTTCCCCTGCCAGGTCTATATCTTTTTAAGTGATGCGTGAGAACAGTTTAACGCGATCGTCCATCAAGCGTTTATCGCGCATGCGTTCAACCCGTAACCTTATCTGGCGAGATGAAAGTGACAAAAATGTACACATTCAAGAAATTATTGTTTTCGGTAGCGAAAAACGTGACAAACAGATCTTGCGACGCCTAAACCCATGTTTGGAAGAGATATTTATTTTTGCAGCATTTTTGTGCTACATGCATTTTCATGTTACCTACTTTCTACTTTTATTCCTTAGCAGGTACAGACGGCTACACATCAAGCTATACATTTCCAGTATAAGCTGATCTCGCATTGTATAAGATTTCCGTACAGTTCGAGATCAGCGTAAACTGGAATTGTATAGCTTGATGTGTAGCCGTGTGTACTTAAACTTCAAAGCTCATGTTTCAGTCTGAAAAATTAGGAACTATTCCAGTTTTATTTTAACATAACGTATGAACCTGCAAAGGTAGATTTAAGTGACTGAAATGATATAGTAATGTTAATAAACTTACTAGAGAATAGGCAGCAGCGTTCTCTATCCATTTTAACACCATACTGCGATCGCCAACCCGCGTTGCGATTATGGCAACCCACCCTCTTTCGGGGAGGCCTATGTCCAGCAGTTGACGTCTTTCGGCTAAAATGATGATGATGATACCTGAAATGCTTATCTAATAATTTTCTTATTTTATAATCGTAATATGATTTCTTATGATCCTTTCAATCATTGTTTTTATACCTGTTCTAAATATCATTGAACTGAAAAAAATCGGCGCAACCTCTGAAACCAATTCTACAGGGTCAAATCAAATTAGCTAACAAAACTCCAGACGTGATGAGTATCGATAATCTAAACATGATAAAACAAAAAAAATATAATTTGATGAGCTTTTTTGGGCTTATTTGGGGTTTCCAACCGCAGTTAGTGTAGTCACTTTAAATATCAGTCAAAATCTGTTTTATTTAATCTTTTTAGGATTCCGTACCTAAAATGGAAAAACGGAACCCTTTTAGGATAACTTCGTTGTCCGTCTGTCTGTCAGTCAGTCTGTCAAGACCCTTTTTCACAGGAACGCGTAGAAGCATCAAGTTGAAATTAATATCAAATACGTAGATCTACGGTCCCTTGGAGCTCTAAAAAATGAAACTTCTAAGCCAACGCAATAAAAAAATACGGCGACATATTTTGATACTCGCAAATAAATCAAAACCTATAGAGTACTTCCCATTGACCTAGAATCATGAATATTAGCAAGAAACAAGGTCTCGCAGCACAAGTAACGGGAAAAGTCCAAAAATCGTTAATTTGTAGTTTTATCACATAAAAAAAATATATTTTTGCGATTAACATTTGCAGTTCTAAAATTGACCGTGGCGTATATCGATGTGTCGGAGAACATGGTTTTCAACTACAAAGTTAAGTCTGTTTTTCGGATAAATTCATCCCAACTACGGAAGCCTTCATTGTGTGTGGTCCGACATGCACTTGGCCGGTTTCTTTTTCATGTAATCTCGTTGGCCCCAAAAAAATACCCACAATTCTTTTTATTTTGTCGTGTTTTTATATCGATATACCCATCACGTATGCGGGGTTTCGCTAGCTAACTTAAATTGACCCTGTATACTTCAAACACAACCATGTCAATACTGTCTCTACTTAAGACGCTGACAACAGCTAAACCGCAGTCACATTATCACTGTGACTGCGGTTTAGCTGTTGTCAGCGAAAAGAAAGAGAAGCACGATGACACAACGTTTGTAATTTATTGCAAAATATGAAGCAATTATCTATTTACTCAAAAATTTGTTGAGTAATCAAAAATTAAATTCTGCTTACATATAAGACGTTCTTGTTATTAATTAAATACCAACCGTAAGTTTATATTTAATACAGATATTTTAGATTGAAACTCAAAGTACAGGGTTAGTTTACCGTTCATTCGTGTCGAAATTTTATTTTCTAAACGTGTTTTGGTAACAACCAAGTTTTGAGAAATATGTTCAAGAATAACATATATTTTTTCCGCTACCACAAACTATAAAGATTTCGCAATTTTTTTGTTTAATACAGGCCTACTTTTATCATTTGCCTCTTGTCAGCGCCTTAACCAACGAACAATCTTCGTTACACCTCACATAAGCCCCATACATCTTCAGATCTACCATTCATACTGTCACAAGTATATATAGTCATAATTCTTTTTAATGTCCCATTTGATTAGAGAACAGAACTCATAACACATACAAAGGATTAACAGTACCACGAAGGCTATTCACAAGGCTGCTTTACTATGATTTATAATTTGTTTAATTCAAATATCGTGCTTAAAGCTGTCCCAGTATATTAGTTCATCTATTGTTGGTATATAGTTAGTTGTGAAAATATGGTTTACGTAACGCTTTTTAAAAATAGAGGTGACCCTAGTTTTGGATGTATGTATCTAGAATGTCATTTGAGTCTGAGTAGTTGGATGTATCTAGAATGTCATTTGAGTAGGTTGTGCTATTCTTACTTGAGATTACGATGTTAATTTTAATTTCATTTTTTTTTACATACTTCCTTGACATAATCTTGGCTTTTTATTTGACATTATATACCTACAATTTTAATTTAAACAAGGCTTTAAGTTTATTATTTAAATAATATTTTATATCGTTTTTTTTTAAATGTTTTGTTAATGTGAGAACGTTGTAGGCTTTATAGACTAGATTTTTGGACCATTTTCTAGTACTTTTGACGGAGCTACACTGTCCTCTCATACCGATTGATTAAAGCTGTTGTTTAAAACATTGTAAAAGCCAATTATTTTTACAAGAGTAACCGTGGAGTTTCTTGCTGGCTCTTCTCCATAGGAAACGACCAATTGGAACCGTGCACCTAGCTTCTGACGTTTCATAAGTGCTCATGTAGGCTTAAGTGAAATAAAATATTTTGACTTTTTATGAGCCTATATTGATAAGTCAAAATGTCAACATTTATATCTATAATTTTTATGGTGTAAATAATAAAGAGTATTCTATTCTATCCGTGTATGGTGCCGGACGTAAAGAATAGGACCATCCTATTTCTTCCCGTGGGTGTCGTAAAGGCGACTAAGGGGCTTACTAGAGAATAGGCAGCAGCATTCTCTATACATTTTAACACCATACTCCGATCGCCCACCCGTCTGCCAAGCGTGGCGATTATGGCAACCTCCCCCTGCTTTTGGGGGAGACCTATGTCCAGCAGTGGACGTCTTACGGCTGAAATGATGGAATGATGATTATGTCTTATGTCAAAATATGCAGGTCTCTCAAAATGAAAATTAATCACCATCTGCCTAGCCTTTTCCCAACTATAACTGAATACTAATATTTTAGAGGGACTGCCTATCTGACCTCCACAACCCATTTGCTGGGTAATACTATACCTCTTGGTAAGACATGTTGTCAGACTTTCGGGCTTCTGACGACTCGTAACAACTGTCAAAGATCCACGACTGACAGCCGGGACCAATGGCTTAACGTAGTATCGAAGCACGAAGGAAAAGAAAGAAAATAAGTACGTTTATTTGCGGTAAACATAACGCAAAGAAAAAACAAGTTGAGGGAAAATATGCGTCACATTCACGCAAAACGGCCATCGCTCAGCATAATGCTGCAACCATATGCGAGACAGAGCCCCAGCGACAGCCGGCGTTGACGTGATGGCGTGGGACGAGGGGGCTTGGTATGTAAAGATGGTCATCCATCTACGGACCAAATGCGACAAGCATAGCTTGACCTGATGGAACGAACCGTGCGGCCGTAGCCACAAGCCCAAAATGAAAATGAATGATTAGCTGAAATAGTTTAGGATGCTGGCAATAAATAAAACTTCAGGAATGTGAGTTAATTATTAAATCCCAACTTTCTGTCAGCAACCGCCACATATTTTATACACTAACTGTACATTTTAACCAGGTGATGATTAACATTATGTTCAGCCCTCTTACAATAAGCCATAAAACTTCCGTTTATTACCTGTCACCGCCAATTTGTTAACCCAAGAATTTTATCAACAAATTAAAACTCAGATCGGCACGCAACCCCTCGCGACAGTGGTGATGCAAAATCAGCACATTCCTTACAACCCCCGCATTCGGAACAAAAGACCGCATGTACTATTGTACAAATTATTTAATACAATAAATAAAGAGATCCGCATACCGATATTACATTCATTCACTCATTCCCTCAATCGTTCGGTCGCCAGCCGGGGATTTTTTTTAATTTTCAAGCACTTCGATTGGCTTAGGCGGCGAGCTTTTGAACTTGAGAATTACGATTTCTGCAGGCTGTCGCTTTGATTAAAGACAGATTGCGTACACCCTCAAATTGGGAGCGATGCTTTTCAAAATATATTAATAATCTTGATTCGTGTTGTGGATGTCGTGACGCGTGCGTTTCGTATTCGAATTACGAAACCTTAACGGTCTTATTGATCAAATTTTTAACCAGAAGCTTTGGCAGACTAAATAAACTTAATGGGCCTTGTTACAAAACAAGGTTTATCTTCAGACCCAAGTTTAAACCATGGAGCCATTATTGAATTTCGAACTTTATTCCGACTACGGTAAAGTTTCTAATACATAACTGACAACTTAGTACCGAACTAAGTATTCAGTTTTGTATAAAGAACGGTATTTCAATCAGAGTTACGTTCTCATTACAAAAACTAGCCCTATGGTTTAAGCCATGTCAAAATATAAATCTTGTTTTGTAATAAGACGGAATGTGTCTATATTGATATATTGAGATAATTTTAACATCAAGTAAAATGTAGAAGACCGTCCTGTTGTCGGGAGACGGTCGACTATTCACATGATCTGACCAAGATTATGTCTGGACTTTAAAAGAGTATTTGAGTATTTTCCGAATGCCGACGAGTGCCGAGAGACCGAAGAGGAAACGCCGACCTCATCTAGTTTTTAAAATACATATGATTGACGTGTAAAAGTGTTTGGTACAAACCTACTTACACAAATAAAAATCATTTATCATTTGTATAACTATGTTATTTAAAATGTTTATGAAACATATTTATTTTTTAAACACAAATGAAAACGTAAACATCCTCAAATTATGCTATTGACTGACCGACCGTATAATTCTTTACGACATGCAATATTATGACAAATAAACATCTACTGTAGCAGGTGACCCTTAATTTCTACAATAAAGTAAACCCAAAAAAAGGTAATTGTGTAAGGAACGTTATTAAATTCCTAATAATTCTAGACAAAAAAGGGGCAACTCCACACGAAACCGTTACTTCATACAATCCGTTTGGTTCAATCAAAAATTTCATCGAGTCTTTAGAAATCTACTAATACGCTAATTCAACATATTGTGAGGGGTCCACAAATAAAAAACGTGGGCCAGTCAAGGTAAGAAAGGGTCAGGCAACTGTTTTTTGTTAAAAAAACCCCTTGCCAGATGGCCTGGCGTTTAGCGACAAAAAATGGTCCGTGCCCAAACTTTGTGCAAGTAGGGATTGCAATAGAATATTTCTTAGAAGTCGATTAAAAAGTGTGTAAAGTAAATGACCAATTACTTTGATCTGATGATTTTCATTACAACTTGGCCCAGAAAAGGTGACACAAATAATGATATATAAGATATAGTAGGACTAATGGAGGAGACGTCCTGGTCTCCTGGTCTCAGACACAGTAAAGACGAGAAAAAAAATTGACGTTTATTAAAATGTTGAGTAATTTTTCGAATGATTGAATACCTTAATTCAAGCATAATTAATCTTGTTAAATATTGCCCGAATGAAAAGTCACGTCACTCCAATATATCACAGACAGATGCTAACAAAACTACTATGAGTAATTTATTCAATATTTTTCGCAAGAATTAATTTCTCGTCACGTGAGTAACTACGTATAACCAATGACCATTATTTTTCTTATTTTTATTTGCTAACCTTACTCGTCTACGCAGAAACACCATGACGATTTGTCCCTACATAATATAAATTTCTCTATAATTAATAGAGTAAGCATACGATATTTTGATGTAGCAGATTCATCGTTTAATAACAGGTGGTCAGCAGTTTTTTACGAATGTGATTTGTGCCGCTATACAGAGTTTGTTGCCAGGTTAAAAATTGTTCTAGGACATTACAATCCTTAGCATAATCAGCCTATAATAAAAGAAAAACCGGCCAAGTGCGTGTCGGACCACGCACAAGGAAGGGTTCCGTAATTGGGATGAATTTATCCTAAGAACAAACTTAACATTTTAGTTGAAAAACATGTTCCCCATACATTCCAACTGCAAATGTATATATAATAATAATATAATAATAAAAAGTTTATTTCTTAAAAAAAAAATACAGATTTAACATATTTTATATCAAGACACTTAAAATGAGCTTTGGTAGTAAGACAAAGCAAAAAAAATCTAAAAACTGTGTAATCTGTACAAAATATGGGAAACCCTGCCTCTCAAACTAGGTAACCTGTATCTTGAGAGCCAGTGATTCAGCTAAAATGTGGTGCTTTATGTTTATAGTAGACTGTGTCGATCTACCTGAGTGATTGATTATAGATAATAAAGCTTATTTGTGTGTGTGCGTGTATGTGTGTGTGTGTGTGTGTGTGTGTGTGGGGTGCGTGTGGGTGTGTTGTGTGCGATTGAAGATATGTAGGTAGTTAGGCAACGTACCTAAGTAAGGATTCTGTTTGTTGATAGTCCTGTGTCAGTAGCCATTCCGTTAATTTTGATTTTATTTCATATTTATTTAGATCAACAACGTTTAAGTTTTTGTGAATTTGTAGATGTATGTACTTAATGTGTGGTATTGGTGTTGAGCGAAGGTGGTTTTGTGAGGGGTACTTAAGGGTAGTTTTTTCCTTTTTTTAGGGTCAGAAGGGGGAACGCTAGCGTGTTTCCTAACCGTAGATTGCAGTATAAAAAGCTGGCGCACTGAAAGTACTTTGGAATCGGCGTATAGTTGCGTAGTAGGATAGCGATAAGGTTTGTGCGACATCACCTTCAGGACGGCTCTCTGCGCTCTTTCAATCCTCAGAAGACTGGTTTTATTGGCACCACCCCAAACTGTGATGCAATATCCAATGACGGATTGACATAATGCATAGTAGACCATCTTCAGGGTTTCAGGGGCAGCCGAGTCTCTAAGGGATTTGAAAATATGCAAAAGCTTCATAGATCTGGTAGTAATGGCGTCAATCTGTTTGTCCCATCGTAGTCCTCCGTCTATTTGGACACCCAGATATTTCACATTATCGGTTCGTGTAAGTGTCGGACATAAGCAGTGTGGGGATTGTTTAGAGCAGGTGTGCGCTGTTATGGAGAAAGATTTATCGGGCAAGTTGTTACGCCGGATAGCGAATGGAATGTACGATGTTTTATCGCAGTTTAGGGTAAGTAAATTTAGGTTGAGCCATTCCATGATACTTGTTATTGCCGCTTCTGCGTAGCACTTAACGCTATCCCAAGTTGGTCCGAAAACTATGACTGCGGTGTCGTCTGCATACGCAATGATCTTGGAGTTGGGGATGGTCATTCTGCACAACTCATTGACGTATATTTGGAAGAGGGTGGGGGCTAAAATGCTTCCCTGAGGTACACCGTAAGTGCTTGATACTTCTTCACTTATATGCTCTCCAATTTTTACTCGCTGGGTGCGGTTGTTGAGATAGTCTTTGAAAATTTTGAGGGTGTTTCCTCGTACCCCTAGGAGTTCCAATTTAGTGATAAGTTTGGGAACAGATACTGTGTCGAATGCTTTAGAAAGGTCTAGGAAGATCCCTAGACTTTTGACTCTACTGTCAAGATTTCTAGCAACGAGTTGCGTCAGTTCAAGAACTGCATCTTCAGTTGAGATTCCTGTGCGGAAACCATACTGATTATCAGCTATGAGCTGATTTTTGTTGAGGAATTTTTTTAAACCATTATTCAGGATCCTTTCTAATATCTTAGAGAGTGCTGGTAGGACCGATATGGGTCTGTAGTTGTTGACACAGTTTCTGTTCCCTCCCTTATGAATCGGATGGATGATAGCTTTTTTTAGCGCATCAGGAAATATGCCTTTTTGAAGGCAACCGTTAAGTATATACGTCAAAGGAGGCGTCAAGGTCTGGCGGCAACTCTTTAGCACTAGGGGGATATACCATCCCAACCTATTGCGCAATCATTTCGCAGTTGCAGAATAAGAGACTCCACTTCCAATTCATCAACCTCAAGTATCACAAGAGAGTTGGCGGGGCTGGATGAGATACTTTGACATGATCTCATATGTGGGTTTGTAGGTTGGTGAGATTGGGACACAATTTTTTCTGCCAAGTTAGTGCCTATATTACAAAAAAATCTACAAACTTCGTGTACGGATGATACAGGGTTATCACAGATATCCAACAGTTCAACCGGGCTAGTTTTCTTTTTGGTGGTATTGGTGATTCGTTTTATCGTTTTCCAAAGGGCTTTGGGGTTGTTGTTACATTTTTCAAGTTCGCGTTTTTCATGGGCTATTTTTAGTTTCCGGAGCACGTCGTTACAAAAATTCCGGTACCGCGTATAGGTCATTTTCAAGATAAGATTATTGGGATCTTTTCTTGATTTGTTGTGCAACCGGTCACGGTTTTGTATACACTTTAATAGGCCGGTGGTTATCCATGGTTTTATTATTCTTTTTTTCCTTGGGATTTTAATATGTTTTGTGTGTTTGTCAATTACTGACGAAATAATATTTATGAACATATTCATGGATATATTGGGGTCAATAATTTTGTATAATGGGGTAAAATCCGAGTTTTCTAAATCTAACTTAACTGCATCGCAATCTATGCGGGTAGCTATGTGGGGTGGCTTATTATCTGGGTTTGTGATAGCAATAGTAAGTAGCACCGGTTTGTGGTCGGTGATGTGTGAGTCTAGTACAAGGGTAGTAACAGGAAGGGTAGTTTTAACGAGTGCATGATCTAGAAAATTATCCAGGCGAGTGTTGTATCGGTGAGTTGGAAGAAGACCGTGGGAGGCGTTCAGAATGAGATAGTTGAAACAGCGATCATCTGTACTGTTGGGTTTGAGGTCTATATTAATATCACCTATAAGGATTATATTTTTGTAGGAGGAGAGGCTAACGTAGACATTATTTAAACTAACCAAAAAAAATTCGGTACTTTCCTTGGAACAGTATGACGGGGATCGGTACACTGCTACAATAGCGATATTTTGGTTAACTATGTGACATACCAAGCAATTCCCATCCACAAATCGAGGTTCCCACTCTGAGGTTCGGAGGGCCTGTTTTGTAAAGATAACAATTCCATCATTTTGGTTACTGTTTATTTCGGTACAATAGGAATCATATACAGCCAAAACAGGCATATTACTGACTTTACTAAGCCAACATTCTGTAAGGATTACCACGTCCAGATCAAGTTTTGTTGATTGGATTAGTACCTGGAGTTGGTCAAAGTTTTTATTTAAGCTACGGATGTTTAAGTGTAGTATTTTTATGTTGGTATTGGTGGTGTTAACATATTCAACACAATTTTCTGGGGCACAGTTATATGAGTTACCCACTGTTAGCGAGTCAAGCTCGCTGCATATACTATTTATGCTAGCCATTGGGAGACTTTAGAAATGACGTGAGGTGACTCAAAGCTAAGACTTTTGTAATTAGAATCTGTTTAGAATCTAATACGTCGTTTATTATAATAATATGTTTTTTTGTGTAAGAGTGGTTGTTATAGCAAGTGTCTTTGCGGGAATGAGTTGTGAGTGTATTTTTGTATAGAGTGCGTATGCTAATGTGAGTTTTTATTTGTGGGAAGTGAAAGTTAAATAATATGTGTATCTTTATAGATTTAGAAACAAATACAACATCGAAAAATAATAACAGTAGACAGATGTATGCTAATATATAGCTCTTAACTATACAGATTACCAGTCACATGCCAGTGTAATCTATATCCAGGAGGCTTTTTTCGGAGTTGATTAACAGTTGTTTGTCTCCTTCCTTTTTGCGCAAAAATATGTTACCGTTGGAAACCCAGCAGAATTTGAACTTGTGGTTTTTCGCGAACTCTCTTGATTGGTAGAACAGCTTTTTGGTGTTACCCGGAAGCTGTTCCGTTACATAAACCGGCTGACAAGTTCCTGGAATGCCAATGAGACCAGTATGTAATTTATTTTCCTTGTCCTTGGCTTTGTTGAACGCTCGAACTGCAGATATGAGTGTCTCCTTTTCCATAACAGAAGAAAATTCAGCTATAATTGGTCGTGTTGTGGTAGAGGCACTCGATGATTTCCCGGGCAGGCGATAAATATCCCTTAGTCCAGAGACTTTTATGGATACTCCGACAGCTTCGCCAATGCTGCATACCGTTTTTGCAAGAGTTGCATTGGTTTCAGTGTTGCATTGCGGTATATTACGGATTTCGATGCCCGACGACCTTGATTTATGTTGCAGATCTTGTATTCTTTTCTCTAGATTTTCAATATATTGTCTCTGTTCCCGGCGTTCCTTTCTTAAGTCTTCAACTTTCTTAAGTCTTCAACTTGACTCTAAAAATATGTACACAATATTGAGTGATTTACCATGTTATTTTAAGACCACAGACTTCTTATAGGTTTTCCTGTAATCTATGAGTAAAGAACTATTTTCTGTATTTTTATCAAAATTGTAGGCTCAGTAGTTTTGGAGATAATGGTAATTTTTCATCTATTTTCTTAAATAATTTCAAAAGTATGTATTTTAAAATTATAAAAAAAATACGTTTCAAATCCCTCAAACAAGCCCTTTCATTTGATATGTCACAAGGTACAGTCAGCCAAACTTTTTTTTTTTTAGTATGCTCCGCAAAAGTGAGCTCCATATTCAAAATTAATTTATTTACGTAACACGTCCGTGTTTGGGTCATAGAAGTTCATATGTGTACCAAATTTCAACTTAATTGGTCCAGAAGATTCGGTGCAAATCAGCTGTGACAGACGGACAGACAGACAGACAGACACACGAGTGATCCTATAAGGGTCATTTTTTTCCTTTTGAGGTATGAAATCTTTTTCCTTTTGAGATACGGAACCCTAAAAAAGAAAGAAAATACGTTTATCTGCGGTAAACATAACTCAAAGAAATAAAAACACAAACACGAAAGAACAAGTTGAGGGAAAATATGGGGAAAAGAAAGAAAGAAAGAAAGAAAAATATTTTATCGGGACACGCACAAGAAATACAAATATAGCATTTAACCGCTCAGGCCCGACCGCCGCCTTGGGGCGGCGGCGTTGCCCATACCGTCAGGCCCCACCGCCGCCCTGCGGCGTCGGCGAGTACACGCTATTAAAAGTTCAAATTTTTCTAAAGAATAACGTTTAGTATTGTTTGTGGCGATTTTAGTCGATTGTCTGGTAGATATTCTCAAAAACTGAAGGTATCCGAACGTAAAATATGGTATGACAACATTTTAAAAAAGTATTGAATGTCAGTTTACTTTTCTGTTGACGTGTTTGTTATTGTGAAAATAAAGTGAGTGAAAAGTGCTTTTATAAGTGTATTTTATGTGGGTAAGTGGATACATTTTCATTTATCTGTTGTTAATACATCATTGTAGATAATAATTACACGAAATTGCATCATAAAATCGAAATTTTTGAACAAAGAAAAGTTTCGACAAAGAACCGTTCTATCGTTGGAATTTGGACTTATTTTGTGTTTTATCGACTGCAAATAATCAATAATAATCATAAATAAGTGCTTGAAACATCGTTTTAGATAATATTTGCACTAAATACTTGTGAAAAGTTTCAAAATATCATATTTCAAACTTTGCATCAAAATTGTTAAACTTTGAGGTTTAATTAAATTAAATTATCTTTATTTCTTTCCACAAGAATGACTAAGTGTTAAACTTATATGACAGTATAGTTCCCACTTGTGCATTTATCACAAATATTCAAAAAAAAAAAAAAAGGTAATTTATTTTTTAATTAATTAATAAATAAATCAATTAACCCCCCCCTTTTCTTCAAGAAAATCTTTTATTAATTAATTATGGTGGTATATTTTTACAAGATATAGGTAGCTATCAGTCAATACAGGTTTATGTAGTATTTTAGTAACATTTTTGTATAAGAAACTACTCGGTGTTACTCCGATGTGAATTTTCAAAGTTTCAAAGATATCATGAGGCCGGCCTCAAGTGCCATGAACTTTGTGATTTATTATTACAACAATGTTACATAGAACTCTCAAAGAAACGCTGTTGTTAGATTTCTTATCTATTCATAATGTAACTTGCAAAATTTTGTGTAAATTGATACAATAGTTTTATCAGAAATAGCCATAACATTGGACCTAAACAATACAGCTGTTATCTGTAATTAGGGGTAATTATTAAATACAAATACAGTTCCCACAACCATTTTTTTTATTGTTAATTACACTCACTCTATTCACAAAGTCAAATCTGCTTAACAAAGTATCCTAAGCTCTAAAAAAACACTTGAAATGTTTATTGTTTACATTAGCGGCGGAGGTCATAAATCTGTCGGCCATTACGATAAGGAGGCGGGAACGATGGGTTTTTGACGTTTGTTATGTCACAGGGCATGAAAGGTTAAAACTAACTTAAACAATAAAAACAACCAAAACTTGTGCGATGCCAAAAAGGTCCCTATCTCAGCATAATGCCGCGCCAAAATGGCCATCGCTCAGCATAATGATGCGACCCTATGCGAGACGGAGCCCCAACGCTGGTTTTAGCGACAGCCGGCGTTGACGTGATGACGTCATAATGGTCCCACTGCTGGGCCTCCTCTTTGTGAGAAGAAATCCTTAATTTGCTTAAATTATGAATAGAAAAGTAAAACTACTAGTTCTATAATAAGAACTAAATAGTATAAGAATGCGAATTACATAACTGAAATGAGAATCAAAGTTGAGGCGGCAATTACGACAAATCGCTTATCGTGCACAATCAGAAGATGCAGAAGCAGATTTTAAAATACTGATACTGACTTATATTATTATTGTATTTGTACGCCTTTCTAGGCAAATCAAATCAAATCAAATAATTTATTACCAGATCATAAACTCCAATTTGTTAGTAATTACATACAAACACTAGTGTTAATAACATACATTTAACAAATTTTGGCAATTATTACTAATATTATTAATAATGTCAAAACAATCTATAATAATGTCAAAATCATTTATCATAATTGCAAAATCACCATTAACAGTGTCAACATCATTAATAATACAATAGTCAAATCAAAATAGTCAAAAATCTAAAAATAACAAAAAAGCAATAGGTAGTAACAAGCAAAACATGCTGAAACTTTTTTTGGTATCGTTCCAACTGATTGTAAACCTATATGTGTTTTTGACAAATAAATATATCTTATCTTGGGCCGGCCATATTAACTGTAGAACCGATGACCGTTGGGGTAGACGTGTTCTTGAGTGGAGACCGCGAATCGGCAAACGTAAGGTAGGACGCCCTCAGGCTAGGTGGAGCGACGATCTTTGCAGGGTGGCTGGTGGCAGCTGGATGAGAGTTGCCGAGAATCGAGCTGAATGGCGTGCAATTGGAGAACCTATGTCCAGCAGTGGACTGCTATGGGCTGATGATGATGATGATGATTTTATCTTATCTGACCAGGACCCTGATCGCGTAACACACTATCAATCACAAACCGGCGGATTTTGAAATACATTGCTTTAGGTATACGTTTGAAAAATGTATCTGTTCTACAACGTAAATCACGCAATGAATGTGGTTCAATGGTCAAAATTAAACGCATTGACAATAAACATCTTTCTACACGAGCAGCCTGTGGGTCTCCTAGACGTGCATACAATACAACGCCTTGCGTGTGCAATCATCATTCATCATCATTCCAGCCGAAAGACGTCCACTGCTGGACATAGGCCTCCTTTGATAGGGGGGGGGGGGGGGGCGTTCCCATAATCGCCACGCCTGGCAGGCGGGTTGTCGATCGCAGTATGGTGTTAAAATGCATAGAGGACGCTGGCGTCCATTCTCTAGTAAGTCCCTTAGTCGCCTTTTATGACACCCACGGGGAGAAATAGGATGCTGCTATTCTTTACGTCCGACACCACACGGAACGGCATGTGCAATATAATAATGCATTCAGCAGGTGGGTTGGCGATCGCAGCATGGTGTTAAAATGCATAGAGAACGCTGCCGTCCATTCTCTAGTAAGTCCCTTAGTCACCTTTTACGACACCCACGGGGAGAAATAGGATGGTGCTATTCTTAACGTCCGACACCACACGGAACGGCGTGTGCAATATAATAATGCATTCAGGGTGCTAATGATGCTGACCCGATTCCGCAGCGCATCAGGGATGTTCGCAGAGTTGCAAGTAGACTGTTTCTATTCTACTATGCGGAAACGGTGTACATCCCCCTGGTGCGCAGGGTTCGGGCTAGCTCCAGCGGCATTCTGAGCGCACTCGTGCAGGGGTTCGATGGTCAGTACTTCAGGTTCCATTGGTGTATGGTTCACATACTGAGCAATCGAAGTCTTTAATATGTTTAAGTGATCTATTTGTGTTTTTGTTATTATGTGTTTTATTTATTTTTTAAATTTTGTACCTATGATCCGTTGTTGGTCGAAATAAACGTTTTACTATTTTATTATTATTATTGTAAGTGTGATATGCAATTACGAGTACCACGCTGGTCATTAAAACCTAGTTGTAAGTACAACTGGAATAATTTTCGTCTTCTGTTTCATAATGACTAGTTCAGATACCAACAATTTATACGAAAACTAACATTTTATAATTTTTCGAACCCATAGAATCCCACCATAATTGGCTTATTAATACAAATGTTTGCGTTTTGCCCATAAGGACCAAAACAGTTCGCCTATAAATTATGGACATTCGGTAAGTAGCAACAAATTATATCGACGTTCATCTTTTGTCCTTCTTTATCTCTTCAATCTTACACGGTCATCCTTGGAATTTATGTTTTGATGAAAGATACAATCTTCCTATTACGTAGAATATTAATTTATTTGGCAATAACGCTTTTGTTGCGTTGAGGTAGTTTGTCAATAACCATAGTGGTGTTATTTAAAATTATATGAAATGATCTGCTGAACTACACGGGTTAGCTACAATCTAGCTTTGGGATTAACTATGATAATATACTATGATGATGAACTCTGTAGGCAGAAACTATAGAACGCCTGCTACAATCCTTACAGACCTACATAAAGTGGGTTATTTTATATCTCTCCATGTTCAGTTCATACTTCTGGTCATACACGCGCCAATTGCGAGCACTATACGCACCTCCAATTGGTAAATAAACAAAGCAGACTTGCTTACCTCAAACACCGCCCTACTAAACATGTTTATGAACCATTCCAATTATGTATTTTTTTGACAATAACCTAAACCTTATGCAACTCCACCTTTTTTCCAGTCATAGTGATGGTGAATTTGGGTAGTGGTTGCATGTCATCCCCTTCGACCTTCGTGACTCACTGAGCCATTTGCTTTTGTATTTATCGGAACGTGCCGTGCGACACGCCGCAAATGGTGCTACAGGACACGCGGTAAAACAGGCTGGAATATTTCAGACCTATGTGTCTAAGACATTTTTTCCCAAGTGCTAATTTTGGTTAAAAAAAATTGGCCGTCATGGGGACTACCGACAGATGTGACAATTTAAAACTTTGAAATTGCTATTCGATAAGTTTTAAATTTTCAGTTTTACTTAAGTATTTTTTAATTTTTAGTAGGCGAAACTACTATATTTTTATTTCAATACAAAAGGTCGATGGATTAATACTTATCATAATAGTATTCATCTCATAAAAGCTGAATTAATGGTAGGTATTTTGTAAACTTAATTTAGAGTGTAAAAAATAGTTAAGTTGCGATATAAAAAAAACTTTTAATAAAGGTTCATAGTAGCAAAAATATGTGTTTGAAGAATGAAAATGGTTTTGACACATTCGTACTATTTTTACTTCGAAAATACTATATTTGATACAAACAAAAGTTAGCAACCCTAATACCTACCTAGTTTATTACTAGATGCTAAAAACAAATCTTCATTTATAAAAAATGCAGTTTTTGATTAGTAATGATTCAGAAGAATCTACTTAAGTTCAGTTCTCATAAAATCCGTTACTTGCAGTAACATTTCATGGTTCAAGACTTGCAGTGATTGAGATCTCAGTTATTTCAATGCTAATATTACTTGGAAATCATTTGTATTTACTGGCCACATTACCTGCGTGAACATTGCACAACTTAGTTACATCATCATCATCAACATGATCAGATCAGAACGTCATCAGTCCTGTCCGTTGTTCATTATAAAGGATATATCGCTTATAGGATATATAATATATTTCTGTATAATGCTATAAAGGATTTATAGCATTATACAGAAATATAGACGTCCGTGTGGTCCCGGACGTAAAGAATAGCACCATCCTATTTGTCCCCTTGGGTGTCATAAAAGGCGACTAAAGGACTTACTAGAGAATGTGCAGCAGCGTTATCTATGCATTTTAACACCATACTGCGATCGCCAACCCGCCTGTCAAGCGTGGCGATTATGGCAACCTCGCCCAAATGTTGGGGCAGTGGGCGTCTTTCATGATGATACAGAAATATAGCATGATGAGCATGAGTTCCTGGGTTCGATTCCCAGGTTGGACAAAGTGTTATTGGGTTTTTCCATAAGGAGTTTTTCGGCAGAAGTCCGGATTCTGATTATGAGCCTGGAGTTGTGCCTAGTTGATGGCTATAGACTTGGCCCCTATTACATGGGACTGGAATGACTGAACATTAAGATGTTGTTGTGCCCGACAGAGACCATAATAATTGTTGCGAATAAGTATTACTTACCACCTGTATGTATACATTATGGATTGCAATAAAATAATAAATAATAAATCCATTTATTTTCAGGCAATACAGGCCCATAGATATCTGTACACCTTAACATAAAACTACATATTTTTATTGTAAACAAAACCTGTGTTAATAAAAAGACTTATAACTATGTTAGTAGAACTTCACTTTGCACTAGCTTGACTATGTGCTGCTCTGTGGTACTTCTCCGCGGAAGCGACGGAATACCACATCCTGCGGCCAAAAGTCCTCTTCCATGACGAGGGGCAGATAACAATTAGGTACGCGCACCAAGTTGACGTTGCGGCGTGACTCCAGTAACTGCACCCTCGGCGTGTACTCCTTGTCTTCTGGCGCACGTACTCTACGATGTCCTCCGCCTTAGTGGTGCAGTGCAGGCGGGAGATAGCGGGTTTTGCGGCATGCAGGGTCACTTCAAGGCCCGTAGGAGCTTTACCGCAGCGGTTCCTGTTAGTTTGCGATCGGATCAAAAAAAGATAAAGATATTTGTTTTGATTTGATTTGAACTGACGAAATGTCAGTGTAGGTACACTATAGTTACGTTACACCTCTGCCTACCCCTTTGGGAAAACAAGGCGTGATGTTATGTAATTATCGAGCACAGGTGGTCTTTCTTGCAATAAGCCAAATATCTTAATATATTTTAGTCTGCAAGTATTTTCAGCTAGACATACGTATTCATAGGGAAGATCTGTCAGTTGACATAATAATTAATAATATTATGACATTAATTCATCTAGGCCGGTGGTTTATATTATAAATTACCAATTTCGTAATTACAATTAAACATAATTAGGTATCACCCTTATCAAATGGAAACTATCAACCGAGCATTCAAAACAAATCACACTAATATTATATAAACGAAAGTTTGTGAGTGTGTTTGTTACTACTTCACGCTCAAACGGGTGGACCAATTTGATTAAACTTTGTATGGAGGTAGTTGACACCATGGATTAACATATAAGCTACTTTTTATCCCGATATTCCCATGGGATCGATACTTACGTGGGTGAAACCGCGGGGCGCAGTAAGTCCTAACTAAAATTATAAATACGCAAGTGAGTCTGTTTTGATTTCACGCTAAAATGGTTGAACAGATTTAAATGAAATTTGGTACTTGGGTAGACCATGAACTGGATTAGGACAGGATACTTTTTATTCCTATTTTGTCTGTGTGGTGCCGGACGTAAAGAATATGACTGGCCTATTTCTTCCCGTGGGTGTCGTAAAGACCACTAAGTGACTTACTAGAGATTGGACAACAGCGTTCTCTATGCATTTTAACACCATACTGCGATCGCCAACCCGCCTGCCAAGCGTGGCGATTATGGCAAACTCCCCCCGCTTTGGGGGAGGTTTATGTCCAGCAGTGGACGTATTTCGGCTGAAATGATGAATGATGATGAATTTTTATTCCGATATTCCCACTGGATCGAGACATATGCGGGTGAAACCGCGGGACGCAGCTAGTATGCAAATAAAATACTGCAAACCTAAGCAATATTTAAATATGCATCTCACATTTTCATCCATCTCCCTTGACCCTATCTCTAATCTTGCTACTAAAAACTTTTACAACCAGCGCACCTTAGTTTGCCGAATATCCTCGACTATGGGCAGAGGCCAGAGGTCACGCCGCGTGGCACGGACAGCGCCGCCCCACCCAAAGGCTACTTGCCTAGCCCAGTAGCCCCACTGATCGATACTGTGGTATTTTTGTAGGGGGTGAGAGCAATTTGGTCATAAGAGCTAACCTTAGCAACTCCTAAACAATGCTTGAAAGATGACCTAAAGACAAATATTAAAAAGACAACGAACAAATGAAAAAAGAACAAACGCAGGAATCTTTTAGCATTGAGTCCTTGCGTGTGACCCATGGTCACGCCATTGGTCATGGGAGCTAGCCTTAGCAATACCTAAAGAAGGCTTAAAAGCTGACCCAAGGACAAACATTAAAAAGACAAATATTCAATTTGTGGTGCAAGGTGGTCTTTGGCTTTGAACAAATACAAGAATCTTTTAGCATTGAGTCCTTACGTGTAACCCACGCTGGGGCTACTTGCCTTGCCCAGCAGGCCTACTGATCAATACTGTGGTATATTTATAGGGGGTTAACTAGACTTAGCCTCGTATTTATAGAGCGTTACTCAGTACTTAAGCATTACTTAAGACTAGTTTCCACCAATCCAATGGCTTGAATCTAGTCTTAAGTAATGCTTGAGTACTGAGTAACGTTCTATAAATACGGGCCTTAGTAAATTTTGTAACTAGACTTTGTATTATAATGTATTGTGTTTTTATAAGTTTTTACAAAATTTATGTTATGTTACTAATTAATGTAACTCAACAGCAAACCAACGTTATTTTTTGCAGTGCCCTGACAGGGTTCATGTCCTAAAGCCGACAGTAATTTATTGTAAAATGTGTGATGTGGATGAGAGCAAATAAATAAATAAAATCTAAACAAGGTTGGAAAAATAACCTGGGTTTCGCACTCATATTTGCTCAATCCAAACTTCGACCAGTCCAAATAAGTATGCAGCAGCTTTAAGTTTACATAAAGTTTATAACAATAAAATGTACTTAAGACATCATGCAGTCCATTGTTTAGTAGTGTTTAGCCATATACTCAAGTATTTTAGTTTCAAGCCAATTCCAAATTGTACTGTTTGAACAATACAGTCTACTCAATCAAAATCAATACTATAAAGTGTACATTCTCTGTCCAATAGCTTCCAAAAAATGATTTCCTGAAAACTTTCAACTCCCAATACAAACTATCAGACCACTCATCTTCCTACGTTCACAGGGGGGTTAAAGGGGGGTGTCCACGTGAGGCGGGGCGGCGATAGCGCCGGCGAGCGTGGCCTGTGGCTATTCCCGCCCTGCCCGCCCAACCCGCCCTACCCGCCCGCCCATCACGACACGAGCGTGAGTCAGGGCTACTTCGTATCAGAGGCATTAACAAGGCACAAGGCTGACATTAACACGAAACGAATTATTAAAAAAGTAAGTACCATAGAGCTGTAGGTACTTTGATTTGACGTAAGCATGAAGTTTGAAGCACGTGCAGTAAATGTCAAGGTAGTAGAAATTAGGAATAATAAAATAAACATGTAAAAATGATGTCGTGTTTAATGTCAATTAGGTTTATGCCCGTTACAAGAACGCTTTTTCTTTAGTTAAGTAGAAGTTTTACAAACTTTTCAATGCTAGCCGTAGGTCTTGGTGTTGTGACGTGAGATCTGAGTTAGTAAGTAAATGTATTAATAGTCTTTAAACAAAACTTTTTATTATATTTTAGACAAGACATAATCGTAGTAATATCAGCTATGAACACTTGGTTACAGACTGCCTTTCAGTTTTCATTTACCCGGGAGTAAAACTTGGCAAAAAAAATTAAAGGGAAAAGAAGATATACGAGCCTTTATGCATCTACATGCATAATTATAACGTCTTCCGACACTCCTATAGATCTTCCACTCTCATGCTCTCAATACACAATAAAAAAAGAATAAAACAAAAAGTTTCTTAAAAAAACTTTTAACGAACTTTTTACAAACAAAGCGCATTCAAAAATTTCATCACATAACTTTTCATTCAAAAAACTTGTATTTTTTTTTTCATTTATAACTGAGCTGTAAATTACACGGTAAGTAAATCCCCATAAAAATGCACAAAAAATACTTAAGAAAAACATTGCTTGATGAATTAGATGTCGCAAAAAATATGCAAAATTTTCGCCCTTTCAAGTTTTTTTCTTAGTGACTTTGATACCGAGATAGAATATACTCGTTATATGGTAATTTACAAGTTTTTTTAACCTGATTAATTTTATGGGAGACCGCTTTTTGTGGTAGTTGGAAGAACAGCGCACCACGTAGCATTCATACCTGGTGCTATTATTATTAAGATGAGAATGACACATGTATTCCTTCTCTGGCTATCTGGCTATTGCAGTGATTCTGTGGCATCTTTAATTATGATTTAATACTTCTGGCCGTATTTCATCAGCCTACTGTTAAGATCACTTGGGATCACTATTTTCAGCAATGGTCAGTTACGAGTTATTCAAGTTGCCAAGGATGGCCTATCAAACTGAAGTCATATTATGTTGCAAGATCTAATAGATGAAATAGTTACAGCCGTATTGTTCTTATTACACTACCCAAATTATGATTTCTAATATACCTGGACATAAACAACATTATTTTTTGTATATGCGAAACCTGAATATAGTTTGTTCAGAATAAGGATCTGAATCGATTTCAATAATTTTTACACCATGTTATACCTATTTTGTCCCAAAAATATTTAAATGTGATGGAAAATGTTATCACCATCTATTTACATAAAATACAATCACTGTACGTACCATTCTTCTTTTCTTTCTTTCTTTCTTGTACGGTTAGGTACCTACTGCCAAATTATTATCAATGAGCGCAAGACGACCCTGGAGGCGTGGGGGCGCAGTTAGCATGTTTTTGCACGGACAACCCGGTAACATAACAACCTTATAACTTTGTTATTTTTCATGATACAGTTTTGAAATTTTGTACATAGATTCTTTACATAAAAATACTAGACACGTGTTTCGGGTTTCGCATATACTAAAAATAATGTGGTATAGTTTATAAGTTCTACAAAGGAACAAAACATAACATACGGTATTGACCGATTTTTAACTAACATCCTGTTCAAGCCTTTATCTATAAAAAGTGTACCACGTGCCACACACATTATGGGTTTTTTAATATAATTTTTATTAATAGTGCCCACCTGACGATACTAGAGAAAACACAAAAAAGTAAAGGCTTTTTATGAAAGGGTCGATGCATTTATTACATGAGACGGTAATCGTCCACTTTTCAACAAGGTCATATAAATAGAAACCAAGCATACTAGAAGTAAAATGTGCCTTGATTATCTCGTTAAGCAAACGTGTCAGTGACTGCAGCATTTGTAGCCTTCTACGGCATCCATGTAAAGAATACCCAGCACCCCAATTGCGTAAGTATTTCATTTACAATCCGAACGATTTTGAAGGAAACTCCTTATCCATTGCTTCATATTTTTGAAAAAATCGTCTGCTCGACAACGTTAATAACGCAGTGAATGTTGTTCATTTATCAAAATTAAAGGCAGTGCAATTTGTACGAGTAAGTGAGTTACGCAATTACCCCACTGGTCCGTTTTAACAGGGAAACAAGGAACCAATAAGTCTTTTATTACTTAAGACGCTGACAACAGCTAAACCACGGTCACTGTCAGACTACATACAAAAGAAAGAGAAGCGCGATGATACTACGCTTGTAATTTATTGCAAAATATGAAGCAAGTATCTATTTACTCAAAAATTTGTTGAGTAATCGAAAATAAAAAACAACCAGGTTCTGCACACAAATAAGACATTCTTGTTATGTACCAACCGTACGTTGATAATTAATAAAAACTCAAAGTAAAGGGTTAGTTTACCGTTAATTTGTAGCAATATTTTTTTTCCTAAACGTGTTTTGGTAACAACCACGTTCTGAGAAATATGTTCAAGAATAACATTTTTATTTTTTCCGCTACCACAAACTATATAGATTTGGCAATTTTTTTATTGTTTATCACAAACCTACTTTTATCATTTGCCTCTTCTCGGCGCCTTAAAAAGGAGAAAGTTTATGTATTGACAACTAATATGCGTGTGCTACACGTTCTAATACCCTGAGGTCCACTTTTGCAATTTGCCAAATTAAATTTTATAATTCACCTATTATTCCCTCAAAATTGCCATATATTCCTAACCAGCGGAGCATATACTTAAAACAAAATCTAAACATACAAAACTAGATCTTGTCACGCAAATATATGACAGGTGAATGCTGAACTTGAGTGGACGGTTGCGCCCTCTGCACATCGCTGGGCGAACTAATCTTTGATACCGTACGGTTTTACGATCTTCCAATTTAGTGTCGCGTTCCGTAAAACGGCGGAGAGCTAAAATGGTGCATTTGAATACAGGCATGGTTTGAAGTTTACTGAAATACCCTAAGGTCTTCTTGGTGACTTTAACCTTCTTCATGACCATGCTTTACCTACTTTTATTTGGGAATGCCTTCATCAGCAGTGGACTGCAAAAGATTTATTGATCGATCATTGAAAACCCATCACTTTTGCAGTTCCGATTTTTCTTCTAACTTTAGACATGGTGTATTTTTTTTTGTAATGATGTCCTAGAGATCTAATCCATACACTGCTATACGATCCTATATCTATTTTCTGCAAAGACCAACTTCCAATACTTAAGTTCCTGCCTACCTAAGCATTTCAAAACAATTCTCTACCTATAATTTTTTCGTTAGCAGTTCATTTTAGCGGTCCAAGCCATTGTCCAAATAGTGGTGGAGTCGCTGCTTCTTAAACATCGTCACGGCGAGTGGTGATCGAGCGCGTGGTCACCGGTCATGTTCCTACGTTTGTCCTCCCATATGTGTAGATAGGGCTGCTACTGTATACGAACACTCCAATGTATGTTTTCTATTATTTCATCAGCAAAGGGTAATTCATGCATGTTATGGTCGAATGTCAAATGTAGCAGGCTGAAAAAAGAAATCTGAAAGTTGTGCTATTTTTATTATGTTTGCTTCCTATCGTTCGTCCTTGGGTATTTATAAGTTGAATCCTAAATCCAGTCGTATCATGAAGTAGGGCTGAAAGATCATAGTAAATGATTAGGTGGCTGCTTATAAAGAAATGTCAAAAGATGATCTGTTACCGACTAGAGGACTAAATGGATCAGAAATTGCACATTTTTATGTTTTTGAAAAGTACAGCCCTAGACGTAGCACGGTACAGTTCGCCTATTGTCTCTTAGTCCGTTGCTTGGCCATGACTACAAGTCATTACGGTGGCTATGACGAAAATGAGCTTAACGATTGTAAAAATAGCAGCATTTAGGGACAATAAAACTGAGACACTTAATAGATTTCCTGTATTAAATGCCTAAGTTTCCAAGATAATTACAAGTCAAATTGTTTAAGTGCTCTCGATAAAGAATTATGGTTTCAATTTCAGTACAAACCTATTCTGGAGTTCTGGAACAGGTAATGTCACTAACAAAACATAATTTATCATCTATTAGAGATAATCGACGGGAAAATCCCTCCTATCCCAAGACACGTCTTCCCTACCATTATCGCGCGCCCCGGTCTACTCTTTGATATGCAATGGTCTCTGTAGTCCCATGAAACATGAGGCTCCAAGGGCTAGTGTTAATCTTTGGGTTCATTCGAGCAATCGAGTCTGGTCAAACCACATTCATTCATTCATTCATATTAGACATAATCGACGGGAAGCTTTTTGGTGGATCATTTATTATTGAAGTAAAATGATACGACATTTTTATATTTCTGTAAGTAGATCTTCTAAGACACTTTTACATGTACATTTTTTGATTTTAGTGGCATGAGGAACAGGGTGTAAAGTTCACTCATCCACCATAGAAAAGGGAGGATCCTCCGACCAGACGGGTGTTGTGTCTGGTGGGCAACTGCCCGACGGTTGATGTCGGGACGTTGTATATATGCTAGTTGCGTGGTAAACTATGCTTGCGCGATGCAGGATTTGCGTGACGTCAGTGTGACGCGTAGTTCGCATGTGGCGATGTTGATGCCGCTACATGATTAATACTTAAAACTGGATGGCGCCGCCCTTTCCTAGCTGACTGATCCCTGAAACGAAATGCCGAAATACCGAGTTTGTTTCGGCATTTCGCAGGATTTCTTCTTTTCAGGTCATGGTCTCTTTGAAAATCCTCTAGATTGAGGATTGATCGAATTTTCTCTAGATATACATATATTTCTGACAAATGCATCTATTGAAACAGTATCTCTATCGATTGAATTCTTATCAACTCTCGCAACCAAAATGGAAAACCCAACATATCTTACTTTGCCAATCTTGCCATACCTAGATGAAACCAGAAATCGCTCTGCAGTTTCGGTTGAGTCGTCTGCCTGCACATTAGTTGCGTCCAAATGACAAACGTCATGTGCGGGGTAAGTTAACGATCTTAACGCTTTGCTGCCCCTCAAATTATCTGAGCGACCATTGCTCCGGTGCTCCCTGGCTCAGAACTGCTTACTGTATGTCCAACGCTTCCGCGTTCAGATAAGCTTTCCTGTTATTTTCTTGTGATGATCAGGAGAAAACCAGGAAGTTTTATCTTTTTTCTCAGCAATTTCTTCAAAATGCACAGCAAAAGTTGAAGAATGATCAAACTCTCTGATTATTTTAGAGCAGCTGCTGTTTGAAGAATGCTGCGTAAATGATGTACTCATTAATCTATAACCATCTCGTTGATTATAACAACTGTTTACAAATCTGATTTTCAATGATAAATTGACGCATGAAGTGTGACTCCAGAATCTACAAATACGAGAACTTTTGAATAAGAACTAGAAAACACAAAACATTTCCCTCACAATACCGCATGCAAAGTCATTTACACACAGATGCATAGATTGACTGACACACATTTGATTAGACCAACAGTAGATAGCAGAAAATAAATGGACCATAAAATCTAATGACAGGAAAGTAAAATCAAACATAGAAAGACAAACAACGGCGTTTCCTTTGACCACATTGAGAGCCTTTATCATCCCTTTATCTTAGTGGGGAACAGGCGACGATTGTTCACATCAACGTTATCAACCAACAGGTATGTAAATATTCTGTGCGGGGTTTACTTAAGAATTAGTTGCCTCACATTGTGTCGCAGAATGATGTAAGTCAGAATATTAAACGTGATTTGTAGTTGTATAGGGGAGATTGATTTTTGATGGCATTTTGGTAAACTGTGTTTTTAATACATGGAGTTTTGATTATGCGAAAACTGTTTTTAAGAGTATGATCATGGTGAATTTGAAATTGAAACTTAGTTTTTTATTACAGGTGCAAATCTAAAATCATACATCTTCCTCAGGATAACTGATTCAAGTTTAACGACAATAAATCTAAAAGATCATAATTATGAATGATGATACACCAGAAAGTTTTGAAAGATGTGAGCTGGTTTATGAACCGTGGGCATGGTTACTAAAAAGACGTTGAAAATATGATAAACAAATAATTTATAATGGTAAACTGCATTAATAAGAATAAGAACTAAATAAAATAATAATGTATGATATAATAATTAACACTTTTAAAATGTCCTTTATAGATCATAATCGAATGCACTTTAAAGCGCAATATATCTACCTTATTAAGACCGTGACTCGTTTCTGTTTCTGATTAAATCATAAATAAAGTCACATATAGTGTTATCAGATTCATAAATATCAATCTGGATAATTACTTCAACTACAAAAACTTTCCGAAATTCCATCACTTTTATAATGTTTTCCTGACTAGAAATAATCATGATACTCATTTTCGTCTTTCATATCTCTGTTACATACAATATTAACAATTTTTATTTGCTCACGTTAGGACCTGTGTCCGTTTTGATTACACGTTCTCAGATAACACACTGTTTTATTTAATTTAGTCATTCTTGTGTTTGTCTCTTCTTGATAACACAGTAATTTATAGAGGCCAGTAAAGCTATGCTTTATGATGATTTAATTCTTGATTGTCTTCACTAGTATTTACGTTCTGTATCTCCTGTATTGTATGCGTCCATGTGATTACACAATTGTTTGTGCCTTTTATAACCTCACGATGTCCTTTAGTGTGAATCCTTATAATAATATTATGAAGCTCGTAAACAAACGTTTATTGCATACCCTACTTATGTCAAGTTTGTAATATAATTACGCAATCAAGGAAAATATTGTGGTTGAGGTTATTTTAACATTTCCACTGTATAATACTGCATCTATCTCTTGCTAATTCTATCAGTAATTTTATTTCCATCTAGCGGTCTAACGGAAATAGTTCTATTATAGTATAGGTTCATAAAGTGGTTTTTAAATAATCAATCTTTGTAACTCCACGAAAAAGAGCAGTCGACCATAGACTTATTATGAAGCAACCTTTAGTTTCACAATAAAGGTGAAGCTACAAAATGCTGTAGGCCTTTGATTAATACAATACATAACGGATAAGCTACTTAAGCAGAAGGTTTCTATTGCCTATTACGATTTAGGTCCAACGCGTGACCGCTTCGTTTAGCTTCAAGCGATACTTGTTGATGCATCTTTTGTTAGTAATATACTAGTATTAGAAGACTTAACCCATCTTGAATATTGTATTTATAAGGAGACAAGAAATGGCATATACGTACTTACATATTCTCAACTAATTACAAGGGCAACAACCAAATCTCAAAATCGTATAGATAGATTTGGTCATACTTTACCAAATGGTGGTTGAAGATCCCGCCAAAAAGCCACAGAAGTAAACAGAGGCAGCAAAAATCAATACCCATCAGTACTGCCCAATGAATAATATTTCCATGCATATCAAATGCGGAACGATCTTGTTTGTCCAACATAATTTATGTGGCACATTGTCCAACGGAAGCTGTAGGCTCGTTTCGTTAATCGTCTGACGAAAAAATCTAATAAAATGGACCCTCTGGTCAGCCATTAGCAACGATCCACGATTTGCGCCATAAAACTAAATAAATTATTATTCATGGTTTTTTCGCCATGCCCTGCAATTGACTGGTGCCGTACATTCATTTATCAATACCATAATCTATAATAGTTATTCATACTGAGCTCGATTTATAGGCAGGTGGGAGGCGTGGAGTCGCTTTCGTTGTATTACTTGGATAAATCATTTCTGGTAATGTGAAGTGTATGTAAAAGGAACTCAATAATTTATTTGTTACCAAAACAGCTAAGTAATTATCGATTTTTAAAGTTTTCTACGCAGTTGTTTATGTTGTCTCATCATAAATGTTAATCCATTGGAGCTACTAACAAACAATTTATTTTTAGCACAACCAAAAATGACAAACCCAAACTGTCAATTTACTCAGTCAACATTACCATTTCCTTCAGATTATTTTGACAACTTTTCCGCAATGATAAGACGTTATTACTGGCTACATTTTTTATTCCTACTTATGACAAAAAGTAAACAACTATGAATTCAAGTTCAGTATGAATCATAGTTTCATTATGACGTTGCAAAACGACCAAGGCAAAAAAAAACGGATGTATTTTTATTATCTACTTCATTCTTTTCCCTGTTCTGTCTCCTAAGGTGAAAGGTCGCGTGGGGTACACGACGGTCAGTCGCGTATGGTACCGACTGGGACCCCAACTCATGTGCTAAGTCTCCCTTTCATAACCATTACGTCATCAGCATGCCGATAACGTCAGAAAATTCAAAGTAAGAACGCAATGGTCCCTTAACATTTTGAATAGAGCGTTACTTGTGACGTAATGATTCCATACCCAATCGAAGCGTTCGATTTTTGGTTGTAATAGAGTGTTTAGAATTGGAGTTTTATCAAGTTGTGTTACAGTCTAGTTTGGTGTGTATTTTGGGGATAAAACTACACAATACTGGCAAGAGATATAGGATACGTGGTTGTAACGATACGAATCTTTGTGGTTTTTGTGATGCTTTTCGGATATTGGACATTTTACCCCAAATTAATATTAGTATAACGCAGAATGCTTCCAGTAATGTTGTTATTTAGTGTAGATTGCTCTGTTACGCATTGACTGAGATAAAAATCTTGAGGTTATATCGTAGCGTAATTATTGTACACTCCCCTTGGAATATTTTAATTGCTTAATTGGGATAGGCAGAAATGTTTTTTTTATAAATAAATAAGCTGTCAAAACCAGTTTAACAGGTGTAATCATAGCATTTTGTCGGGTTACCCTTGTTTCATCGAAAAGAAATTGACAAATTATCACTTCCCAAACAATTTTCCGCATAATTTCATTTGCCAAATTATTACTTAGCAAAAAATCTCTTCACAAATAATTGTAACGCAAACCTAATGTTTGGCAAGTGAACGTTTAAACAATATCTTGTTTAGCAACTTAAGGCGACGATAATCGACTTTTAATGATTTATACTGAAGATCACGTCTAAACGAGTAGTGTTAATGATTTGAAAAAAATATATGTTAAATTAGAGCATTTTCCCAATAATTTAATATGTGAATATTTTAGATTATATTTATATTACATAGTGAAATTAATTTGTAAAGTTATGTCTAATGCGGATAAAAAACTGAGAATGGAGCAAAATCTACCAAGCGTATTTTTCCGAAACCTTCACCAATTTAAAGATAATTTAATTATTGATATTTTAGTATACGTGTTTTATTAAAACACGAAAATACCTTTTGGTTTGTGTAGAATAAGTTAATAATGCGTCAAATTGGGGACAGCGCTCTTTGATGGGCGTGTCCTATTACTGGCTGAACGTACGACGCATTGCGTGAGCTCAGTACAGAACACGCAAGCTAACCACTCAAGGTCACTAGCATATATCTCCGTCTTAAGAATAACACATTTTACATAATCTAGTTGTTTCTGGCAGTACGCGTACGGCGTAGCAGGTCACAGTTTTAATCTAAACTAACCTAATATTATTTTTTTTAATAATTAAGCTATACTCAATACTCAATATCTTTCCACCATCAACATCTTTCCATTTTTACTAGTTCCATAAATAACCTTATATCTAGTAACCATACATTTTTCTTGTTTCAGACAAATTCAGTTCAGGTATTGTGTAAAGATTGTTTGCTGTAATAAATAATTTCATTAAAGACCAAATGCCTTAATGACATTATCCTTGGTAATATTCTGCCAAGTAAAAATTTGACCAAATGAAAATGTGCGTACTAAAATCATTCCAAATATTGCATTGGTATAAAAAAAGGTTGCTAAAATTTGCTTGAGTAGTGAAATTTTGTCAAAATCTTTTCGGCAAAACGGCAGGATCCCCATTTTGTCTCTTACTATTTAGTTGAGTATATTAAAAAAAAACTTTCCTTTTTCGAATCAAAAATTAAACTCGATTAACACAACAGGTTATTTTTCCGTTATCACCGTCATGACCGACAGTAACATTTCAGTAAAACGCTACCAATTTCTCTTATCTTCGCGCCAAACAAACTGTTGGGTGACCAGCCATCCATCTACATACTTATTTACATACCTATCAAGGAACAAGTTGCCCATTGTCGTTTGACACCGCTCGAGTAGTAAAACTACCGGAAAACCCGCTTTAATACATTTAAAATTCAACCTTATACTTTCAACATAAACTTCAAAATCCAACTGTGAACTTCATGAGAAAATTTACAGAAAAAAATCATGACGGCACAAGCAAATTTTTACTTTGCCTGTCTATGTTAGAGTTTAAAATTGTATAACTTCTCAAAGAACGGTTAGCAACAATGAAGGAGACTATATACCACCCGCACGTCCTCTTTAGATAAGATAAAGGCCACCTGAAATGAAGAGAACGACACCAATATGGTGCTAATGATACCGATGCCACTGGTGCTAGACCGGTAATTAATTTGTCGAACGATAAAATACCGGTCGAAGATAGCCGGCGACATTATTTTGTAAAACCTTGTAGTTGGCTGGCTGTTGAGGTGTTATTAAGTGTTTCATTTGGCAGTTCAAAAATATTTTTTTTCGTAAAATCAACTAAATCCAATACCCACTACTAGAAATAAGTACCTCCATCTTTCAATTGCGTGAGCCCTAATAGTAAGACGGCCTGATGTCCCCAATCTCATCAATCCTCCACGTCCAAGCGCGTACCTAATTTGCGTAGGTACGGTACGTGAGCCCTAATCTTAACGTCTGGCAAAACTTTGGTCCGGTTCTTATGATATTTCGCATCCAGGCTTCCCCGATTTCAGTTCATCGATTTATTCGGAACGCTTACCTCCCCTCGTCCGTGTGGTGCCAGGCGTCCGTGTGGTGCCGGACGTAAAGAATAGCACTAACCCATTTCTTCCCGTGGGTGCCGTAAATAGCGACTAAGGGACTAATTACTAGAGAATGGGCAGTAGCGTTCTCTATGCATTTTAACACCAGCGTTCGCCAACCCGCCTACCAAGCGTGGCCATTATGGCAAACCCCCCCTTTGGGGGAGGCCTATATAGTCTTCCCCTAGTAAGCTACAGTAATGAAATACCTACCTCCTTCGATGTAAGAAAAATCCACCTTTAATCATCATCATTATCATTTCAGCCAAAAGACGTCCACTGCTGGACATAGGCCTCCCCTAAAAGGGAAGGTTTGCCATAATCGCTACGCTTGGCAGGCGGGTTGGCAATCGCAGTATGGTGTTAAAATGCATAGAGAACGCTGCTGTCCATTCTCTAGTAAGTCCCTAGTCTAAGTAGTTGTCTGTGTGGTGCCGGACGTAAAGGATAGCACCACCCCGTTTCTTCCCGTGGGTGTCACCTTTAATGATTTCACAAATTTTCAGATGACAATAATTCTCAAACGAAATTCGTCTCTTAGGACCCAATATGCGGTCGATCATCCCACATTCCGTGTATTATATATGTATAGGGACCTAGTTCCTTCATTTCCTATGACCCTCGGTTCTTAGAACTGTCCGTGATACCAAAGCCCTGTGAATTACATAATGATCACCTATTTCGTGAACACGAGACACCTCACCTCTAGACGGTTTAGGGATGCGCCCTGTAGATATCGATGTTTTCCGGTTAGTAACTTTTTGGTTTAAATTCTGCTCGTTGCTCACCCACATACTATTAAATGCTATTACTCATTTCAGCCGAAATATTTCCTCTGCTGGACATAGGCCTCACCCAAGTACCGCCACTTCGACCGGTTCTGTGGTTCCCGCATCCAGTTGATTCTTGCGGCCTTCACAAGGTTATCGGTCCACCTTGTAAGAAGCCTTCCAACGCTACGTCTTCCGGTACGCGGTCACCATTCCAGAACCTTTCAGCCCCATTGGCTATCCGTTCTGCGAGCAATGTGCCCTGCCCACTGCCACTTAAGTTTGGGAATTCTTCGGGCTATGTCGGTTACCTTAGTTCGCCTGCGGACATCTTCATTTATGATTCGATCACGTAGGGAAACTCCAAGCATAGCCCTCTCCATTGCCCTTTCGGTGACTTTTAGGCTTCTGATAAGGCCCATTGTGAGCGACCACGTTTCAGTGCCATAGGTCGAATAGAATCAATCAATCACATCAATAATTTCACTGGCAACACGCACTGGTCAAAGACTTTCGTTTTGAGACACTGCGATATGTGGGACAAGAAGATATTATTGTGAAGCTTCCCGAACGCTGCCCAGCTAAGTCGGATTTAACGATTGACCTTTTTCTCGAAGTTGGACCTACCTAACTGGACAATTTGTCCTAGGTAAACATACTCGTCCACAACTACGAGTGTAGCGTCTCCAATCCTTATGAGAGTGACTGTTACATGGGCATTTGACATGATCTTTGTCTTGTCCATATTGATTTTATGACCCACTCTTTCGGAAGCTCTACTGACGCTATTGAAGCTGACGGGACTGATGCTATTATTATGTGTTTAAAAACAATAATAAACAGCTTAATCAAAATATAATTTGCATTATTTATAACTACAATACAGCATCTTATCATCATCCCTAAAAGCATTGATGGCCCAGTGGTAACGGCCCCGACTTGTACGAGTTGTAGGTCGTGGGTTCGAACCCAGGCAGGCGCCTTACTCTGTGTAAATAATTTCATCACCACTGCTCTCAAAACGGTGAAGGAAAACATCGTGAGGAAACCGGCATGTCTTAGAACCAACAAATTCGAAGACATGTGACATCTACCAACCCACACTGGGCCCGCGTGGTAGATTGCAGCCCACTCCCTCTCGAAGAGAGAAGACCTGTGTCCCAGCAGTGGGAACAATATAGGCTGATTATGACATATTACGAGTATAGCATCTCAAACTGTCGACAAACCCCCTCCCTACATTGACCGTATCACAGAGCGCGTGTTATTTCCATAGCTAATTGCAAATTGCGCGGGCCTGTCAACGCATGCGCGATAATGTGTCATAACACAACACCAGACCACGTTCATGACCACAGAGCATGATTACCAAGGAATTGTGGTTGACCCTCCCGGTAACTTTGTCGGTTTGAATTTTGTGGGCAAAATTGGTTGGTTAATGTATGAAACAGAGGTTTTGACTAGCTGAGATGCACGTAGTACTAATCGGATAGTAGAACTAAGCTTCATGATGGTTTTGTCCTTTGAGTCTTAGGGCCAGTTTCTCGAACGAAAATTGTCGCAAAATGTATGTGACAAATTGTCAACCACGCGTGAACTGCTCATTGGTTGAATGATTTATCAACAACCAATCGCAGCCGTTTACGCTCGCTTATTAACAATTTGTCACATTAATTTTGCGATAATTTTGATGTGAAATGAAATGGCAAACTGGCCCTTGGTCATGTAAGCGAATATTAAAGTGGTTATAGAGCCAATGCGGTTTTTTCTAAAACTTGAAGCCGTATATGACGTGTTTCAAACCCAAAGTAGGTAATGTTGTAGAAAAAAACAATTTCGATCAAACCAATTTATCTGTCAAAAAAAGCGGCTACCGTGCACGCCCCAAAATTGTTGGCATCATCACATTTTTTCGATATTTATCACTCATAGAAACCGACATTGAAGTACAGTTTACAATAAGTACGCAAACTAATCTCTTTGGCGGTTCACGTACGAATATCACAGAAAAAAAATTAACAAAAGTTCGCCGACAGATCCATCATATTTCGAGATGGATCTTAAGAAATTTAACACTATTATTCTGGTACAAATTTAATACCATTATTTGGCCAAGATGCGGAGGAATTTTTAATCGATGTCCGCAAAGCAAACACGGGTGGTGGGTGCTAGCTTCAACCAAATTCTTCGCGGATCGTTTCACATTTTGAAAAGGACTTTGCAATGAAATACAACGTTACGCAACCGCACTTTCCAAAATCTACGC
Organism: Tiliacea aurago; assembly: GCA_948098905.1. Classification (NCBI taxonomy): domain Eukaryota; kingdom Metazoa; phylum Arthropoda; class Insecta; order Lepidoptera; family Noctuidae; genus Tiliacea; species Tiliacea aurago. Next base: position 18,721,125 of record OX402591.1, on the reverse strand, counting down.
CGTTGAATTATGGACCTTAGATTCTAAGCAATAAGTAAGGTGTTAAATCAGATCAACTGTAGTTGAATGATGGTAAAGTTTAAAAAAATAATCATGTTAGAGCTTCACGGTAGCCGAAATTATTTTGGGCGGTTAAGCAGCCTTTGATTTTTTTAGATAAAAATTATCGAGGTTTTCGTAAAAAAATGTTAATATTTATAGAGGTCACAAAAGATCGCAATATTAGCTCAAATGTATGTGGCCAAAAGTTTTCCTACTTCCGTACGTATTTTAAAAGAAGTTCAGCTGAGCAAACAAAATAATTACATTATAGCCCATTTTGTAATTCTGCACTTTTTTGATATTTTTTTACTAAGGCATCATATCCAACAGAATTAACATTATTTTTGTCTACGTTTAACCTGTAATAAAATTTGTTTAACTAATATTAATTGTTTTAGGACCATTAATCACAGACGCAAAATACTACCTTATCAAGCGGTACAATCACGCACAGACGCCTAAAGCCACTCGAAGGCATAGAAAAGCACACGTGTCGATGTGGCTTAATCCACGGCTTTGCCTTATAATCCGACCACCCAGCGAACGACCAACCATTATTATACTGCCCACAGAAATAGTACCCCCATTATTATATAGAATGGAACACATAGGTGCCCTTATTATTTTACGCTATAAAATCGAGACCACCTACGTCACGGTTGTTTCTTTTTGCACAAAACACTTTTGTATGCGAATGTAATGATGCGTTCGTGAATTTTAGCAGTTTTCGGGTATTTAGATTTTATTTCAATGGTAATGTTGGTAAAGGAGTTTTTTTCTCAAAATAGTCGTAAATTCGCACTTGACTTGTGCCTTTAGTATTGTGGGTACGTGTTATTGCCCATTGTATAACGTAAGATGTTCGTTTTGTACGATCAGCTCAGTGTATTCAACTGATTAAACTTTTTGATGAGCGTGAAATTTACGTTAACATTTTAATAAAATTGACATGTGATTTTAGGATTTAAGGGGACGATAACCGACTTTTAATGATTTTATACTGAAGATCACGTCTAAACGAGTAGTGTTAATGATTTGAAAAAAAATATGAGAAATTAGAGCATTTTCTCAATAACTTAATATATGAATATTTTAGATTATGTTTTATTTACATAGTGAAATTAATTTGTAAAGTTATGTCTAACACGGATAAAAACTGAGAATGGCGCAAAATCTACCAAGCGTATTTTTCTGAAACCTTCAACAACTTAAAGATAATTTAATTATTGATCTTTTAGTATACTTACAGGTTTTATTAAAAAAACAATATAACCAATATATTAATAATGCATCAAATTGGGGACAGCGCTCCTTGATGGGCGAGTCCTATTACTGGCTGAACGTACGACGCGTTGCGTGAGCTCAGTACAGAACACGCAAGCTAACCACTCAAGGTCACTGGCATATATCTGTGTCTTAATACCATGTTCATTATCAGTCTGGACGTAGTAGGTATATTCGTTAGTAATTTAACTCCCCCGAGAATGCTATTATTTTGAAAAACGAATAACAAGATTTGTCGCAAAAATTAACTTATCCTCTGACGTCACAGTCGATATATCAATACAGCTAATGATGGTCCAACATCAACAATAGTCCGTACAGTGGTCCACTATATTTTTGCACAACTATATCTTAAATAATTACCGACGTTACAAACCTTAATGTGTTAAAAATAAGAGTGATATTCTAATGCAGTTTTGATGCTACGCGGAGGAAGTTCCGTCGAAGGGTGTTCCCAATGTTACTGCTCACTCGGACGTACGCCAATGCGTATTAATGATTCTAGACCATCTGACGATTAGTTTCCATCTGTTATGACGACGCCTTCCTGTTCTCTGGTCTCCTGGTACAATAATAATCTAATATTTTGTGACATATGATGTCACTGGTAATGATATAGTTTAATGATTCTAGGCTAACTCTCTGATTATTCGTGTCCCTCGCACAAATGAGGAAAATTTTGTTATTTTTAATATATTGTTTCAGTGGAAGTTCTTTCCGCTATTGCATTGCTATAGATAGAAAACATCAGTCCCCTCTTACACAATATTTAAAATCCATATTTACCTATACAGGGTGTTAAATAGACTGCGTGACTGAACCTACCCCTAAGCTATGGGCTTAGGGGTAGGTTCAGTATCGACAAAGGAACCCTGGAAATTTTTTTATTTTTAATTATTTTATTTGACGGTTCCCTTTAAGCCCGTTAAAGTACGAAGAGACTTATTTGTAATTTTTTTTTATGTTTAATAAAATTTTTTGTTTAAGTATACAGGTTGTTTGGTGCATCGTGTGCCAAATTAAAATGGTCGACTGAAGGGGTCATCCGCTAGCCTTTCAGATCCCTTAACACCCCTCATGCTCTGTGGATTTTTTTTTATCGACTTTTTATTGTTTTCCAAAAAAAAGACCCAAATTTTACATTCAAATACAGATTTAAAAAAAAATATAAGGCGTAGACTCTGAATTTTAATTTTATTTCGATGTGTATTGTTTAAGAATACTTTTAAATACACAATTAGTGATATTAGTCACCTAGTTTTTTTTTAATTCACTCGCAAAGGTAAAACTTAAATTAAAGCTGTACATGTTACAGCTATTTATAAGGCTACAAAAAAAGAACCAAAAGCGACCGGCATCTTCCAACTCCCTCATTAATTCTCCAGTCTATCCTCTTTCTAATGATGTGCCACATGCCATAAAAGTATTTTAACAACTTTGTGAATTCGCTAGAATTGTGAATCAAGTCACATAAAACTACATTCCAAATTCTAATGAAAAATTATTTATTGCGGAACTGTTACTTGAGAAAGAGGTAAAATTTGTTTTCTCACTCTTTCACAGTAAAATCTATCTTCTATCTCTTTCTTGCATACCTTAAATCGGTTTGAACAAATCGCGCCGCCCGACCCGCCATTTTTTTAGTCGAGACATGACTGCCTCTGCTACCTAACGTGTGTGCTAGTTCACCATACTCCGCGATTCTTTTATTACTTTGTTATCGTTAAGTTTTGCTGGTTCTTGTTACATTTGTTTAATTTTTGTTGTTATTGTTAAACTTTGAGTTTTTTGTTATTGCAATGGCGACATTCTCTAACGAAGAATATGCGGACAACATGATGGCTTACGGAGCCGCGAATGGCGTCGCTCGTGCAGCGCAACGACTTTACCAGGAACGCTTTCCTGGTAGACGATTACCTGGCCGCAGAGTCTTCCAAGACACATACCAACGCATACGCGAGACTGGCAGTGTTACTTTTAATGAACCAAGGGGCCATATTGTGCGACATAATGTTGAAGTAGACGAGAGAATACTGGCACTTTTTGAGGAAGACCCTACAAGAAGCATTAGAAATGTGGCATCACATCTTGATATTTCAATATGGAAAGTGTGGAAAGTACTTCGTCAAAACAAAAAGCAACCATTCCACTACACTCCGGTGCAAGGTACGTAATTTAAACTAACTTTAAACCCGTGCAAGCTTTGTTTGACCTTGCCTTTGTTTAGCAGGTAATGGGTATGGTATGGCGTCACTTCTAGGTAGTGAATCAATTAGCACGAACAGCGGGTCCTTTCTTGTGCAATTACTTATTGCCCAAGAGAAATTTAAATGAGTTTTTTGTTTGTTGCAGGTCTTGAGGGTGGTGACTTTGAAGACGAGTGGCTTTTTGTTGGTTTCTTTTACACACGGATGTGGATGATCCTGATTTTTTAAAAAGAATACTGTGGACGGATGAATCCAAATTTACCAAGGATGGGATCCTCAATTTACACAATTTGCACCACTGGACAACGAAAACGCAAAACCCACGTGTTAAAAGACAGAAATCTTCTCAAAGGTTTAGTGTAAACGTTTGGGCAGGAGTGATTGGGAATCAGGTAATTGGACCGCATTACCTGCCCGATAATCCCAATGGCGAAGACTACCTGGAATTCCTACAAAATGACCTGCCTGAATTAGTGACCGATGTGCCCGTATTTAATGAACGTGTGCCCATTGTATTTCAAAATGACGGCTGTCCCGCGCATTGGCGATTGACTGTGAGGGAATATCTCGACAATGTGTTCCCCAATGCATGGATTGGACGCGATGGCCCTATTCCATGGCCGCCACGTTCCCCAGATCTAACTCCGTTAGACTTTTATGTCTGGGGACGTGCCAAAGAGTTGGTATATGCCACGGAGGTTCCAACTAGGGAGGTATTAGTCCAACGCATAGAAGCGGCATTCAATACTATTAGGGAGGAAATACGACTTCGTACAACAACTGTTGAAATACGGTGTATAATGTAAATGTAATAAACAGGTGTCGGGCCTGCATTCGCAACAGAGGCCAACAATTTGAGCAAGATTTGTAACAATGATTAAATAAATGTTAAAAATGCAATTTTGTTTTTTTATTTCAAGTAAATCCCACGAAAGATACAGATATGAGACACGAATTTACCTAACCATAAGAATGAGATAGCAGATTTATAGGTTTGACAGGTATCATTTAAGAGATTTTTTTTTAAATCATAATTTTGAATATTAGCCTTAGGTGACTCGATTCACAATTCTAGCGAATTCACAAAGTTGTTAAAATACTTTTATGGTATGTGGCACATCATTAGAAAGAGGATAGACTGGAGAATTAATGAGGGAGTTGGAAGATCCCGGTCGCTTTTGATTTTTTTTTTGTAGCCTTATAAACAGCTGTAACATGTACAGCTTTAATTTAAGTTTTACCTTTGCGAGTGAATTAAAAAAGAACTAGGTGACTAATGTCACTAATTTTGTATTTAAAAGTATTCTTAAACAATACACATCGAAATAAAATTAAAATTCAGAGTCTACGCCTTATATTTTTTTTTTAATCTGTATTTGAATGTAAAATTTGGGTCTTTTTTTTGGAAAACAATAAAAAGTCGATAAAAAAAAATCCACAGAGCATGAGGGGTGTTAAAGGGTCTAAAAGGCTAGCGGATGACTCCTTCAGTCGACCATTTCAATTTGGCACACGATGCACCAAACAACCTGTATAATATACAACATTATTTTTAGTTTATGCGAAACCTGATTATAGTTTGTTTAAAATAAGGAACTGAATCAATTTCAATAATTTTTAGACCAAGAACACCCTGGAGGGGCGGGGGCGCCGTTAGCATGTTTTTGTACGGGCAACCCGGTAACATAACAACCTTATAACTTTGTGATTTTTCATGATACAGTTTTGAAGTTTTGTACATAGATTCTTTGCATAAAAATACTTGACACGTGTTTCGGGTTTCGCATATACTAAAATATTTTTTTCCTGGGTTGAAATTTACGTTATTGATACATAACCTACCCCTAAGCTATGGCACGCAGTGACTTTAACACCCTGTATAATTGTGCCTTTGGGGAAAACAGTTTAATTGCTTTCAGAGTTTAATCAATTCAATTGCATTGAAATATAATGTGCGATGACGAAGGACGACGTAACCAAATTGGTTCAAAAATACCGTCTATAACAAACACAATTTGTCAAAGTAACAAAACGTGCAAGCAAATTCCTAAGCAAAATCGACTGCACGCTAATTAAAGTCAGAATTAACTAGATATTAGAGTACTAAGCACAATGGACATGTTTGAACCGACCTGGCTGGCTCGCCATGGGCCAAATACATACATTACGGGCACATAAACATTAGGTCCTTTTAGTATTGGCTGAAAATGTATGTATCTGGAGCGATTGATATGTTTGACAAAAATATTTTTCATTTAACTGGCTTACTGGCTTGTATTTTGGCGTTTTAAAATTTGATAGACATTTTAATACAAATAAAATAAATAATAACAAAGAATTATCGTGAGGAAATATAAATAAAAAAAACGAGCGAGCCTTACAGTTGTCCCATATGATGTGTAACATCTGACATCTCACCTTGGTAATAACCAACTGAGCAGCGACAGACATTAACCTCACAATTATAAAAATCTAAATACTGGTCGAAATTCGACGCCCTCTACTTACAATCTCTATAGTGCTTTCTAATTCCATCATATTATACTATAAAGTAGGTACTTACTAATTCCATACTTTACCTGTCACTTCCTGTTACACACTTCCGTCCCTTTCCACGAAATCACTTTCAAAGAAAGAGAGAGGAAAATGATACAAATCAAAAATATCACATATAAATACATGCAGATACGTTTACCACTTCTGCAGACTACCACTAACATAAACTGAAGGTCATAATTATGATCAACTGATGGTAAGATTATTATCTTATTTGATAGTAGTATCATTTATTTAGAATTAAAAATAACTGTACATAAATAACAACTTATACCGAATTGCGGCCTACCCAAATCTTTGGAGTTGATCGTCGCATCGTGTTTTTTTTTTTTTATGTTTGAGCTTCATGGACTTCACATGATCTGACCAAGATTATGTCTGGACTTGGCTTATGTCTGGAGAGTGTGACCTCTTAGTTTGTTTCGGCTTTTCTTTTCAGAGTACTCAGATAGGAAACGCCGACCTTATCTAGTTTAAAAAAAAATATGATTGACGAGTAAAAGTGTTTGTACAAACCTACTTACAGAAATAAAAATCATTTATCATTTATCAATCGTCATTTATCATTTAATTAAATATAAATCCCATTTCTTCCCATGGGTCGTAAAAGGCGAATATGGGACTTACTAGAGAATGGGCAGCAGCGTTCTCTATGCATTTTTAAAACCATACTGCGATCGCCAACCCGCTTGCCAAGCGTGGCGATTATTGCAGATTTTGCCTTTTTTGGGGGAGTAAGTCCTAAGTCCAGCAGTGGACGTCTTCCGGCTGAAATGATGATGATGATGAAACATAAAAGTGGTAAATTAGTAATATTTTTACTCTCCGATCAGAGGTCTGATTAATGAGCCCAGAGATTGAGGGAAACCAACTGTGTTCATAAATTTTGTGCATTTGTTTTAATTCCATGAGAACCCTTGAACACCTGTAGAAAAACAAAACCATTTATTATGAAAAAAAAACATAATTATAAAAATATACGGCATGACGTAACCAAGTAAGGGGTAGAGCAGACTGTTGGATAATTCAAGTGTTGCAAGACTAACCGCAAGCTAATTGCGTCCATCCTTACTTGTGATATTAACTTGTTGGGGTCGGGACACATTGTGGTGCTGGGGAAAATACTGAGTTTGTAATTTTGTCGACTGTTTTTTTAAGTTGACTTATTAAAAATGTAGGGTCATTTGGAGTGTAAATTTAGAGTCAGAATGGCAGATTTACATGTATTCATATTCAAATTAAGACCTCTAAGATTGTGAGGTGTTGCCAGAAAGTCGACAAAACATCGATGTGTAATGACATTAATAATAATGCACGCACCTCTGACTTTTCGGATTCATGTGCGTATCGTTTAATAATTACTTGCTTAAAAAACGTTGAAGGAAAACATCGTAAGGAAACTGGCATGGTTTTTTTTTTTTGGGTGGGAATTATCAAATAACTTCGCCCGCTCTGGGCGGAGCGGGAGGGCGTGTCAGATTTTTACTGGCTAAAACCCACCCGTGTTCCTTCCGTTGCCTGGGCCACAATATCCCTTTCGAACAAACTCGCAACCCTGGCAGGCATTGGTCCTGACGGACCCCGTCAGTTGGTGCTGAGATCTCCTTGAGGCGCGCATGGAACACAACGCGCCGTCGACCCGGGCCTGATCAACGCCGCATGCCTGAGAGATAGTTCTCGACGGCATGTGAAGCCAAGACAGAGGCCCATGGGCGGCATAAAAACTCTGACACCAAGTTAATCACTAACCTGAATGAACAATGATTCACTAAAACTACATTGATACATTCTTTGATACGTGCCTAAGCCCGTGGGAGATCCTTTTCCAAAAAGGACTTAGTTTATAATTTCTTTATAAATTTTTCTTGCAACATATCTCCATCCATATAACACCGCCTTATCCCAGGTCGTGTCTGGACACTGCAAAGCAAATTGAAATTAAAACTAAACTGAGCAAGACGGAGGGATTGTGGCGAAACTACACTTGTGAAACTACAGCCCGACTGCTGGGCTAATAGTTCTCTTACACTCATTTTGGTTTCAAAGATTGCACTGGCCAAAATGGGCTTGAGGTCATAATTATCTCTGACTATACATCGTTTGATGTGTTTCCTTAACTGGTTTTGTGGTCACAGATCATGTCCGAAATATTGTCAGAAATAACATTTGGAATGAGCTATTTTTAGTAAGATTGTTTGGTATACATGAAGGAGGTAATCCATAATATCTACTGGTACAAATAATAAGTACTCCTCAAGGTCACAAAATACCTTTTTATATGAATACGATGACAGATCGAAAGGTATAGTGGCGTGTTGTGCTAGCTAACATATGGCAAATACTTTAATTTAATGTTTTGTGTTGCGTAATGTAAATTATTTTACATACTATTGTCTATAATCAAGTTTTCTAACTGAACAGACAGCTGTGCTGCTGGGGAGTTTGTTGCACCACTTCTTCCCAGCTACAGCAGAGCGGGCGTTTTTTGGGGACTTTCTTATGTAATTTTGACTTTCGAAAAGTGCTGATTATCAGCCTTCGAACAAATGACTTTTGATTTTGATCTTTTCTTCGTCAGAATACCAAGGCACTCTTTCGCTCTTACATTTTGTGCAACTGTATATTGGAGACCAACGACGATGAGCCTCACAAATTACCACAAATAATTCGGTCACAATCCAGTAATATTTCTGGTGGTTTCTCATTCAATTAAAATATAACTGTCATCGCTGAACTATCTCTCAATATAGTCCCTAAGACCCTATTTCAAATACAGGCACAGAAAAAACAGCCCTATAAAACAAGTGGCAATCTAAACCGTATCACGAACACCTCACCATGACTCCCCAAAACGAAGAACATATAAGATTTTGAAAGTAAGCAGCGTTATCTGTGGCATCGGACTGTGTAATTAAAACGATATCATTGTTATTTAATTAAGGTTATGGTGACCGTGACGAGAGCGAGGGCACTGCGGTGATGGAAAGCCGGGCTGTAAACGTGTCGGGTGAGGTGATGATTTGGGTGATGACTTAGTGGGAAAATGTAGCGGGATTTAATTTTTTTTTTAATTAATAGGAACAAAGTTCCTAATAATTTATTACTATCTAGCCTAATAGACTAATAAGTAATTTTAACTCTAAGTTAATATTTTACGTCATAGATTATGTTATAACTAAGAATAGTGTAAATTTGCCCTTTTACACAATTACGTAGCACTTTCTTAGTCTGATAATTATTAAAAACATTTTGTTCACGTGTTACATGTATATCACAGCATTTTTAGGGTTCTGTACCCAAAGGGTAAAACGGGAACCCTATTACTAAGGCTCCGCCGTCTGTCTGTCTGTCTGTCACCAGGCTGTATCTCATGAACCGTGATAGTTAGACAGTTGAAATTTTCACAGATGATGTATTTCTGTTGCCGCTATAACAACAAATACTAAAAAACATTATAAAATAAATATTTAAGAGAGCTCCCATACAACGAACGTGATTTTTTTGCTCGTTTTTGCTCTATATTGATAGCGGCAACAGGTAGACACTTGAAATATTCACAGAATATTTAGTTATATATTCACATTATTCACTTTAAAAATAAATTAAAATAAAACAAATATTTAAGAGGGGCTCCCATACAACAAACGTGATTTTTTCGGCGTTTTTTGATCGACCTTAACAAACGCTGGATTTCTTGAACCGTATAGGCACATGACACGATGGTATGAAACCCTTCGAGTGCAAGTCTGACTTGGTGTGTTTATTAGCGATTTTAGTGTTGATTTCTTATTGAAAGAGAGTACAATGAGACAAAAAAAAATAAAGAGATTTTCAGTTATTTCAATTACCTACACCTCGTAAATTCACAATAAACAAAGATCATTCATTATCATCATTTCAGCCAAAAGACGTCCACTGCTGGACATAGGCCTCCCCCAAAAGGATGGGGGGGGGTTTGCCATAATCGCCACGCTTGGCAGGCGGGTTGGCGATCGCAGTATGGTGTTACAAAGCATAGAGGACACCCATGGGAAAAAATGGGATGGTGCTATTCTTTACGTCCAGCACCACACGGAACGCCAAAATTAAGGACGCAAGTGACTGATTGATATTCGTCATCGACTAGATATTCATTTTAAAATAGCTCGAATCCGGTTTTACGTGGACTGATGTCTGACCTGAAATCTTTCTGTGCAATATATCATGTCACGTTATCTTACGGCTAGCGATAAGGATGACCGATGGTTAGTGTTTTCAGGGAAACTTGAGTAATTAAAAAATAATGTTTTCCTTTTTAACAAATTTAGTTTTAACTAGTCTCTTTAATTAAGCACGTTTGTGAGTCATCAGCTAATATTATCCTTGTCCAGTGAAAATTGTGCACTGTGAATTGCTCATACGTGCAGACCCCAATTCCTTAATGTAAGTTAGTTTTTTAACCTATTTTATTTGTATGCAAGTATTAACTCTAGAAAATTGTCTATAAAAACTGTTGAATTGTTGTGTTTTTGCTTTTAATTTAAAAATAATGTTATTATTCATAATCATAATCAATTAAAAAAAAACATAAAAAAATAAACCATACTGCGATCGCCTGCCAAGCGTGGCGATTACGGTAAACCACCCCTTTAGGGGAGGCCTATGTCCAGCAGTGGACGTCTTTTCGGCTACAATGATGATAATGATAATCATATATTTGCAATAAGTATTGGTATTGTGTTGGTCTTAAAGTAAGTAATTAAGTTCCTAATAGAGTACATGGTCAGACATTTGAAATGCAAAACATTACAATACATATATTTAATGTTAGAGCAGGTATAATATTTATGTACAATGGAATGCTTTAAATTTTAGTTTCTATTATTCATTAAATGATTACAATACATTCAATATTAATTATCGTCACACTAATTTTAAAACAGATTATTTAGCATTTTCTATAAATTCATTCATATAATAAAATCGTTTTTGCAGTAGCCATAATTTTAACTTTATAAAATGTGTATTATTTATAGGTATAAGGGATCAGGTTATAACACTAATAAAAACCTACGCTTACGACTAGAGCGATACAAAATCGCTCCGCTTATGAAAAGGCGCGGCCTGAGGTAGTTTCCAGCAGTATCTGTCGCTCGTACAAATATTAGCCGACGTCACTCTTGGACCACACACAATTAACGTGTAGTACATAATGTTACGTCTTTATTATATTCAATTATTTTTTATGAGTGTTGTATGAGTGGCCTACATTGACTTTAGTCGATTTTTTTGACATCTTCCGACAGATCCGTGGTTTTATGTGACACCAAATTTACTTCGCGATTCGACACTCACGTTCATTTTTAGGCAGGACGCCATACCAACTGATCAAACTAAATTACCGTGAATATGCTAGTTTATAAAGACTATAATACTTTGTAAATTATTATAATTATTATTTTAATTATTGTGAATGTGAAGACTATTTGGCTCATTGTTTTTTTTTCTTAGTTAAATTTGAGTAATTTATGCGGCCTAACCAAATGTCCTTTCTTTGGTATTGTTCGGTGAATCGTTCAGCTCTTTACGTTATGAGTTGAGCTGCACGACTCTGACTCGAATCTGTGTGGTTCTTTCATCAAAAGATCATTTCAGGCACCAATCTACATGGTATTCACATGATTTGACCAAGATTACCTATGTCTGGACTTTAAGAGACTGTGACCTCTGAGTTTGTTTCGACCTTCTCAGAGTAGTCAGATATGAAACGCCGACCTCATCTAGTTTTTAAAATATGATTGACGTGTAAAAGTGTTTGTACAAACCTACTTACAGAAATAAATCATTTATAATTTACCTCCACCAGAGATTAATTAGTAGGTAATCAAGAAAGAATCATGATTTGTAATCGCCAACCTGCTTATACAATTGTATGTCAAACAGAAGTGATTTTTTAACTTTTTCGATGATGATTGTCCGAAATTCTTCGATAACTTGGAACATGTTTAACTTATTCTTTCTTTCTTTCTTAGGTAAGTACTTCCTCTATCGTGTTCGTCTGATTCAAAGTCAGAACTCATTAAGACATAATTAATGAGTTCTGACTTTAAATCAGATTTTACCAAAAGGCATCGTCTGTGCTGGCCATACACAGTTCACACTGACATCTTACCCTCAATAAGCTGAATTGACACACTGCTCCCATATCATACATTCTCGATTCTCTTAAAACCTTATGTTTATCGTTTATATTATTAGCCAATACATTCTCAACTCTCACCTCAATCACTCGTCAAGAACGACGCGGCTTATTGGTTGATTCGCACGAAGTTTCTTTCCCGAAACGGGTGAATCGACCCTTTTAAATAATATTATTTTATCTTTATGCGATTCGCATGAAGTTAATATTTATATGTGGCCCAATCGACAACTCCGGAAATACGTATTAGGCATTTGGCATATCAATATTGTATTTTTAAGGTTGACATTTAAATACAGTCATGCACACACGATATTAAATAATAAGTACGAAAAATTAATAAGTTGTTCATTCGATTATAGGTAGGTTAATTTACTTTAAACTGTGATGTATATAAAATAATATATATATGCCATATGCTATAATTATGATGTATCTATATAATAATATTTATATTATCTAGTAAGAAAAATACAAATAATAAGTAATTATCACTTTATCACGTTGTTTCAAATGTTTATAAGTAGTAGGGAAAATTTATATTTTACTTACTTACTAGATAATATGAGAAAATCTGACTAATTTTATTGATTTGTATGGTATTTTTATTTTTGTAATTATTATTATATGTTTCATCATCATCATCATTTCAGCTAAAAGACGTCCACTGCTGGACATAAGCCTCGCGCAACAGGAGGGTGGGCAGATGGGTTGGCGATCGCAGTATGGTGTTAAAATACATAGAGAACGCTGCTGCCCATTCTCTAGTAAGTCCCTTAGTCGCCTTTTACAACACCCATGGGTAGAAATAGGATGGTGCTATACTTTACGTTCGGCACCACACGGACGATTATAATTGTCATGTGTGTGTACAATCTATAATTCTTTGACCGACATGTACAATTTAGACATTGTTATCATAAGATGGTATTTCAATAATGTTTGATCAATTTGTGTTTCACTTTATTTCAAAATATTTTACTCTTATGACTTCTGTGAGCAAGTGTACTTTTTTCTTATCTTTATTGCGTAAAAGACAATATGTGCCCATTGCCTAACACGTATTTATGGAGTTGTCGATTCGCACGCTTATAAATTAACTTTGTGTGAATCGTCTACAGAAAAAATAATATTATTTAAATGTGTGATTCGCCCATATCGTTCGAGATTATTCGTGCGAATCAACCAATAAGCCAACGGCGCAGGCCCTGACAATCAACACAAACAAACTCTAGCGGATAGCTAATACTATGAAAACCACTAATATTATTAGTTGCTAGCCCGTTGTTGCGGGTTTGCTTGGAATTGTGTGATGATTTCTTGACTTTAATATTAAATATATTTCAACAAGAACTAAAATTAAATTAATATCCTAAGGGTTAGGCGTGTGAAGACCATGCGAAATATTAGGGAAAGACTTTTCAAAATAAACAGTGACAGAAATATTGATAGTTTATTTGTGGACCTTTATATCGCTATAATTAAATTACATTATATTCACACTACTTGACACAAATTTTGACGATTGGTACCATAATAAAGTTAATAGGGGCTAATAGTGGTTGGTTGATTAATAAACTTATTATTCCCTTACTTAAACCCTTGAAAATCACATAGGCCAACTAAAAACTGACCAGTGCAAACAAAACTCTCCTTCCATTCAAAATACGGACACACAAACTCCAGCGGTCGGTTCAGCACAACTAAACAATCCAACAATCAAACAGACACACCAGCAACACGGACTTCATCAGCGGACGAACCACACAATCAGCATCCGTCGTTTGACACCAATTACCATCAACCATGGTGCACGATGGTGTTCTCACGAAGAGAAACCAACCGCAAGCCGATAACGGTAACGTAACGTATTGACGGAAAAATGAATTTGTTATATTAATAGTTGGTGGTAGATTGGGGAATGACCACAGTGTTTTGTTTTGGTTTTTGGAGAGTCACGTTTTTGTAGAGAAATTGGTTTGGAATTTTGTTGGTTAAAACAAAGAGATGGTCAGTCGTTCCCACCTGGAGATTCTTAGAACCGGTTGCTGAAGAAATTCTTCATTAATCATTACTACTCTTGACCTCTCAGGCAAAAGCCTTACCTACTTTATACTCAGTGAATACATTGGCATAAGGTAGCTCTGCTATGCTATAGTTACGAAAATGTTGTAGTAGAGAAGGATGACTAAATATATGAAAAAGAGTTTACAAGTAGGTGAATAAATGAACAAATGAAAGAAATCCGCAAGGCCGCGCCAACGATGGCCGGCAGGATCGGATCGGTGCTCCGCCCAAACCCGGCAGACCTCCACCGTATGCTCCACCGTGTCCTCCAGGCGATCCACACAGTGGTGACACCCGGGCCATAGGCACACCCTAGAGTTCTTACCAGGTGAACTCCTCAAAAATTAACGTCCCAGCATCGGGAAAAACGATATTTTGTTAAAGGTGATGAACAGTTGACATTAGGCTGTTTAACTCAGATAAATTAAAAACCGACCCACTACAAAGCGAAAAAAACTTTAAGTCTGTGGCAAAAAACTAAAATACAGATCTAATGACAACGACTTCCGAAATTAGAGTTATTTTTCACTTTATAGTGTATTTTTGGAAGTCAATGGCTTTTTTTTGTAAAAAGTTTTAGTCTACTTAGTCGTCGACAAGACGCTTCTCTACAGTTTTCGTGCTAAGCCTGCTGTGGTCAAACTCACGTGCATTACGAACTTTACACGACTTTAAGATTATATAACTATTAACTAAACCGAGAATCCTTGTAGGTAGGTGTGTCTAAGATCGCGAAACAATGGTATTCCCCGTGAATAATATCCATGATCAACTTTATAGCTATGAGCTGTAATATTTATAAACCTACATACACACGATTTCTCTAGCTTAAAATAATTTCAATAAAAATGCATAGAATGGCAATAAACCTTTTGGAAGTTAAATTATAATCAAAAAAGATTACCAAATAATTGTCCTAGCATAAAATCAAAATGTGAAGAAACAAGTCAGAAAAACAGTACTCTAATGTTTTTATTACATTGTTAAAAGAACCCACAAAAACTAACTATAGGAAAAAATCTGTTTACGGAAATAATAAGACAATACCACAATTAAAGAAAGCCTAAGTTAAAGCTGTCAATAGTCCACAAATCTTATTAAAAGCTCCACTACTGTTTCATTGTCAGTCCTGTCAAAACATAACAACTTATCTGTTGTTAGAAAACAATTACACAGCAATTATAACAGTCCCAAGGGACTCGGAAAAAAATATCGATGTCCAAACTACACGTCAATATGTTCCAAACATTTTTTGTCACAAAACTGTCCCCCGCTGTCCCTTTTTTCATGGCCGGCAGATTAGTTAAAGAAACACTTTTATGGTGCACACCCACCACAATAATCAACACGCCACAGTCTACAATAAATCTATTCTGAGCCATTGACTAACTGCAAGTATTGTTCGAGAGTTGGGTCAGTTTTTTTTCATCTATGCGTCTAATAAGGTAAAAGTACCAGTTAGTAGTCGTAGCGACCGCAAATTTGTCAGACCACCTTGCAGCTAAATGAAATTTATGGCCCCAAAGCCAGGAAGAGGACGCTAAGCCGTGCCGTTGCATAATCTCCGCAATTTATGAATGCTTTTGTTGACTTTATTGCGGTTTGTCGTTTTTATTTAATTACATCACTTAATTAATTTTTAATACTTACGTAAAGCTTGGAAAGTTTTGGTTTATAATCTTTGTTTGGAGTATAGTGAGCGCAGTAAGTCTCTCGGAAATAATGTTAATCAAACATCGATCTATTCCCTTGGGAGTGACATAATTATAGAGATCGTATTTAAAGTACAATTGACGGAACAAATAGCCATCAATAGTTCCGGTGGATCAATTTTATCGATAAAAAACTGAAGACTATCTCGAAAAATCAATCACGCCCATGGAAAATCGACGGACTTTTATTCAAAAATCTGCACGTGAGGCGAAGGTACCAACCTCAACCTACCTCGTATTAAGGAGAGGAAATCCGGAGCACATTGTTGTATTCGACACTTACGTACTTTAACCTGACCGGCAGATAAAAGACCCACAGAATAGGCGGTAGCAACCTTTTTTTACTATAATTATATGCTGCGTCTCTCCGTCAAATAAAAAAATGAGATTTAAATTCCGAATACAATAAAAAGTGCATGCAAATGATTTGCAACGGTCGCGACATTGTGTGTTGCCAGTTTTTGCAGTAAAAAAAATCTGATTTAATTTTCTCACGTTAGCATTTTTTTTTCTAGATAATTTCTAATGATGCTTTAATTTGAAGAACCCTTTGGGGTTTGATTTTCGTACTTTTTTATGTTGTTTCATTGTTTGCAAAAACAACGTCTTGTAATACGGTTGTCACAAAAAATAATTGCATTGTTATTTATACGTTTCGGTTGCATAATATTTATTTTTTAATTATTTTAACTGGTTTATTTTTTCTCTAAGTACCTACACTTTTTATGTAATATTCTGTTCCATGTATCACCTTTTAAAGCTGGGGCGGCTGCTGCAGGAGCAGAAAATCTCAAACGGCGAAAATATTCCAATCTTATTGGGAGCTATATGTTCGAGCCGTTTGGGGTTGAAACATTAGGGCCATGGGGTCCGAGTGCCCGCTTGGTTTTTCAAGATATCGCTAAGCGGTTGGTCGACTCTTCACGTGACCAGAGGGCTGGTCTACTTTTCGGACAAAGAATCAGCATCGCCATACAACGTGGCAATGCTGCCAGCCTTCTGGGCACCTTTCCTGTTGACAGCGATGCGGACGAATTTTTTGATGCCCTATGATTCTGTCCCCCACCTTTTTTTTTATACATGTATATACTATTATGTTAAGTCTGTTAGCGTATATCTTATATATTATTATTTTAAGTCGGATAGTTTTTATATGATGTAAATATTTTATTACTGAGGTATTGAATAAACAAAACCTTTTAAAATGAATATCATTTCATTTTGAATGATAACAAAATGTTTTAGGCTGTATAGGTACTTATTTACATGGTTATTTTTTTACTAGTAAATATTGTCATCAATAGTTAACTGATTGCTGAAATAAATCGAATTTGTTATGGTACTTATTCAGCAGAGAAAATGCCTTATCAATTTACAGTAAGAATTCAATAAGATTTAATTCTATTGAAAATCAAAACTAAATTGTACCAATCAATGAACAAAACAGTATATCTCCGGAAGGAACAGTAAAAAAACGAGTACTGCAAATCTCCTGCACTTTTTTGACACCATGACATTCACAGACAAAGAAGAACCGCATCTTCTTTTGTGTTGCCAAAGAAATAAATTAAAGTATCCTTAGGGGAGAAAATTTTACCGTTAATTCTAATCTACATGAAAAAAAAACGGTAAAAAACACAAGGATGGTTGTGGGAACGTTGTTAAAAAAGCAAGGGGCAGGAAACGGTAAGTGTAAATATGTGAGGTGACATACAAGAAAGTTTATGGACGGATATTTATATGAAAGATTTATCGTACCAAGAGAAATTAACATGATCCTAAAAAACTGAGTCGCTGCTGGGACTCATTAAAGGCATTTTAACGAACAAGAGTGAAAGAATTTGATTTTTTTTTTTAACTCAACCTAATTATATTTAAATCATTTTGAAAAAATGGAAATAATAATGAACGATAAAATAATAATGTGTAAACCTGCAGTACAAAGAATGTCATCAATTTATAAACCTTTTATTTCGGCAGGTCAATTAATATAGGTATTTTTTTGATTCCCAAGGTCTCAATATAGAAACATTTTCCAATCACCACAGCATTTTTTTTGTCGGTCTGTGTAACCATCAATCATTTATAATTTAAAATCTTTCTAGTACAAATTAGTTCTATCTGATTCCATCTAAAAAAGTTTTAATTTAATTACAGTAACGGACCACTTTAAAATTAATAAAAAGCCGACCGGAAGCCCGATACTGTTTGCTTCCGCTTTAAAAAACTCAAAACACGAATCTCAACGAGAGAAATTTCATCAAAAACCATCAAATCAGAAGGACTCGGGCACTGATGCTCAACATTCCCGTAAATAAATGAAATGCTAACTGTGATACGCTTTGATTAAAGTATTTTAAAAGCAAAAAAACCTACGCTTATAGCGCAGATCAGATATATGATTTTAGTGACTTTTAAATATGTTATTATGCCTTCATATAACGCAAGTAAGTTATGCAAAAAACCATGCCCTATCAAAGCAATTACAGCTGCAACATTTTCATATTTCGAATGGTCCAAAAACTTTGACCCACACTGGCGGAACCGCGTCCTTACCAAACTAGAATGCACCCCACGGTTTTTTTACACATCCTGAGAGTGCAGTGTTTATAAAAACATATGCACATTTTTTAAGACACTATATCTTCGGCAGATTCAAGGTGTGCGCATTGTGCAAGGGACATCTTTGAGGGTATTTGATAATTGTAAAGTGCATTTTTTTATGTGCGAGCCAGTTTTTTAAGTTTTCTCACGCAGAGCTTTTTGAAGTATTAGATCTGTGGGTAGATACATCCGCGATCGTCATTGTTGATTTCACGTATGACTGCCATTGATTTGTTAATTTTGAATTTGGTATTATAATAAAAACACGTTGGCGATCGCTTTCTTATTTCTTTGTCAATATTTTTTGGTGTCTGCAGTTGCTCTTTGAAAAGGTTTTAATATATTTTCATATTTCGAATATATATATTTTATATATAATCGAATCCTTATATTTTCTCAACTTTCTTTTCGTAGTTAAATTAAAATATAATTATATTTTAATGCAAATAATGTTTTTTTTTTATCAAGCTTGAAACTGTATCCCATCAAAAAACCCGTGCAGCCGTTATCAAAAAAATCTCAGCGATAATGGTAGCTCATTTTCGTCAGTTTACAAATGCATAATTATAATAATGGGGCCCCGCATATTCATTACTTTATAAAAACGGTAATTTAATATAAACTAGATGACAAAAATATGGCCAATGTAAATAAAAAGTGTCTGAAAAACATGCTGGGGTGGGCTACTGAGAGTTCCAGAAAAAAATTAAAAGGGGTGTGTAAAAACAATAAGAAAAAAGCTGTGGGCTGTTATCGTAAGCTAACTGGGCTTCGGGACAAGCGGTTAATTTTGTTTTAAAGCAGATTTATGGCTTTAACATTGTAATTACATTTAATATTTTTATTAAAATAATATTTACATAACATATATGCTAACAGACGATAATAATTTAATAATACGATGGTGGAGTTAGCTTTGTGACAGTTTTTTTTAGAACGGCTTTTTTAGTAAGATTTTTCATAATTTGTATTAAATGGTAGTTTTAAGGTTTCGGAACCCTATTACTAAGCCTCTGCTGTCCGTCCGTCTGTCCGTCTGTCTGTCAGAGGACTGTATTTCATGAACCGTAAAAGGTAGATACCTACTTGAAATTTTCGCAGATTGTGTATTTCTATTGCTGCTATAACAAGAAATACTATTATTTTTTATAAAGTTAATAATTAAAGAGGGTCCCTCCGCATAAAATCAGCAATACAACTCTCTAAGTTCATAGAATCCTATTCAATGACTGTTTCATGAAATAATCTATCAATAGGATTCTACGAAAAGAGTTAGTTGTATTGCAGATTCATCATCATCATCATTTCAGCCGAAAAACGTCCACTGCTGGACATAAGCCTCCCCCAAAGGGCGGGTTGCCATAATCGCCACGCTTGGCAGGCGGGTTGGCGATCGCAGTATGGTGTTAAAATGCATAGAGAACGCTGCTGCGCTGATTCTCTAGTAAGCCCCCTAGTCGCCTTTTACGACACCCAGGGGAAGAAATAGGATGGTGCTATTCTTTACGTCCGGCACCACGCGGAACATTATAAAGATTATAATTCTGTAAAGTCATTTATTTATTTATTTCACAACACGTCTATCTTAACAGGATATCCCAAAGCGATAGGGTGGTACTTAATTATACTTATACTTATTTTATAAATTATAACATCGAATTCATTCATTGAACATGAAAAAATGTCAATCCTTTCGGCGTCATGTTTTGTACGGCCGCGAATCTTATTTTAATCAACATACAACCTGACTCGGACCTGCAAATTGCAAAAAACTTAAGAAAATTTGAATTTCGTGGGCTATCTTAGCGCATCCCCCTTAAATTTGAATTTCGCGGGCTACCTTAGCGCATCCCCCTTAAATTAAATTATTTGCCATAATTATGTTAGCTAGCAAGCGCCACTATACCAACAAAAAAAAATCATCGAAAACTATAGGTACTCTAGCAGAAAAAACTAAAAACTTAGGTACTAAACTGCCTTCACAGAATAGTTTACTTTTCATAAGTGTTATAAAAAGTACTTTCATGTAAAAAACATTGCAAACAAAAGCTTATCAAAGTAGCTAAAACTTTTACTATCCGCTGTTAGATCGACCATTTTAACGACCATTGGCTCAACCGCATAAATCAGCTCACACCAACACATAGGGCGTTCTCGGCTTTATCGATATCGTTCTATTTCGTCACAGCACTGAGAATGACACGATATTTAGTCGAACGACAATCAATCGAACAATGGAGCGCATCCCTTTCACTTTCAATGTGTCAATTGACTTGTCTAGCCGATATTAATGTATATTTTCATTGTTCTTTATTATGTATTAGCTTTATGTACTGAGTTGTGAAAATAATGTCATGGTAGACATCACCATTCGGTGCTTTCTTGGTGTCAAATAATCGGCCTAGCCTTTTCCCAACTATGTTGCGGTCGGTTTCCAGTCATCAGGGACCATTTTGGTTACCCATTGAAAGGGTTTTCGATAGGGTTTTTCTAAGCGGTTAAACAAAAACCCATACGATAAAGGTAACCCTTACGAACGGCTTAAATTAAATTTTGGTAACCCATTGAAAGGGGTTTGATAAAAATCCATACGGTGTGGGTAACCCTTTTAAGGCATTCAAAATTACCCACACCGTATGGGTTTTTCTAAAATGGTAACCAAAATGGTCCCTGGGTAGAATAGAGATAGAATTGGTCCTGCTACGCGTGCTGGGCGGATATCGAAATAACATAATATTATGATTTTTTCATGTTACTGGGTTTTTTTTTAAGTAGGTATAGAACCCATTTAATGATAAAAGATTTATTTTCTGTAAGTAGGTTTGTACAAACACTTTTACATGTCAATCATATTTAAAAATTAAAAAAAAACTAGATGAGGTCAGCGTTTCGTAACTGACTACTCTGAGAAGAAAGGCCGAAACAAACTCAGAGGTCACAGTGTCTTTTAAAGAATTGGAATGGGTTATCATGTAACCCTTTCACTGGGTTTCAAGTATAAAACCCTTTGAATGGGTTACATCATGATAAAGGTAACCCATTGAATGGGTTACCCTTTCGAAAGGCTTAACCCTTAACCGGAGTTGTACGGTCCCTGATCTGAATACCAGTATTTTACATGGAGCGACTGCTTATCTGACCTCCATAACCCAGTAACTGGGTAATAAAATTTCCCTTGGTAAGACTGTCATACTTTGAGGCTTCTGACGACCCCTAACAACTGTCAAAGATCCACGAAGGACAGACGGGACCAACGGCTTAACGTAGTTTCCGAGGCACGGAGGAGTCTCGGTATGTAGGTAAAGATGGTCACCCATCCACGGACCCCACACTGGCAAGCGTAGCTTAACGTGATGGATCGACCCGTGCGACTGCTATTACGTAACCAGTTAAAATAGATATATAAATAAGACACAGGCGCTGCCTAATTTTTGAGACCACTGTTCAAATAACTATTTTAAATATTCTAGATACAGTACGCATAGTACTATTGATTTTTAGACCATTTAATTTTTTTTTGTTAAGTACCTAGTACTTGTTGACAGCAGGCCCACACTGTCCTCCCATACCTATTAACATTGTAATTAGAAAACATTGTAAATGCCAATTATTTTTTTTGGGTGGGAAATCATCAAATAACTTCTCCCGCTCTGGGCGGAGCGAGAGGACGACTAAAACGCACCGTGTTCCTTCAAATGCCTGTGTGCCAGAGCCACGATATCCCTTTCGGACAGACTCGTAACCCTGGTAAAAGAGTAACCGTGGAGTTTAGTTTTTTTTTTTTTTTTACCTTTTCTCCTTATGAAACGACCAGTTGGATTGGAACCGTGCATTTAGTTTGTGACGTTTTATAAGTGCCCATGTAGGTTTATGTGAAATAAAATATTTTGATTTTTGATTATTATTTTAATTTAGTTTGTAACAATGAAACATTAAATTATTCTTATTCTTATTTCAGCCCGCGCATGTTGATAGTAGCTTAGCAATAGATCTATTCATCATTTGGAACTCACTTTTCAGTAAGCATAATAAGTAGGATTTCAAACGCTTATTAATTAAGTTATGATTGTGACGCCCTCGTGCCTAGTTAAATTAGTAAAATAACTGTTATTGAAAAAGCGATATTGGCTCATCCAATTCTAAGGCTGGTCCACTTCTAGTATGTTCTATTTAATTTATTTAATTTGTTTTTTCGGCCAGTAGGTACACACGGCTGCACGTCAAGCTATACATTTCCAGTATACGCTGACCTGTCATTGTACGGAAATCCTACATAATGCGAGATCAGCTTATAATGGAAATGTATAGCTTGATGTGTAGCCGTCTGACTTGATCAATCGATTTATGTGGAGTGATTTCGTGAAAAGGAACGGAAGTGTGTAACAGGAAGTGACAGCTTGAGCATGGAATAAGTAAGTACTTTTTAATAACATGTAATTAGTAAGTACTTTAAAATAGCATGGAATAAGTGTACTCTTGGAATTAGTAAGTACTTTAAAGATTGTAAGTAGAGGGGGTGGAATTTCGACCAGATAATTAGTGATGAATAATTATTCGAATATATATTTCAGTATTTAGCTTTTGTAAATTTTGAGGTTAATGTCTGTCGCTGCTCAGTTGCTTATTACTAAGGTAAGATGTCAGATGTTACACATCATAAGCGACTACTGTAAGAATCGCTCTTTTTTTTCTAAATTGTTTACAGTATTTTTGTGAAGATGCTTTATGTTTATATTTACAAACACTACTAATGACAATCAAGCCTTTTAAACCCACCCGTATGATCCTGATCACGTCCTATAAATCTTCCATAATTCTAGCCGAGGGCAGATGCAAAATCCAACGGACCTAAGACATAAATTATGTAAATTTGACTAGTAATACTGCACGCATGACACAGGATATGTATAAAAGGGTTGAAAAAAAACCCTGGGGGTGAGATTTTTTTATTCATAATGTTGAGGGGTCACCGTCAGTTGTTTGGCTAGTGTTAGCAACGCCATTGACGTAACGAACTATTGAATATTTAAATGTTATAATGAATGCTTGAATTCGCACGATGATTACAATTTTGTGACAGTCATTTAGGGTTGAGAAGTGTAGTTTCAGAAGTGGAATTCCGTTGCTTTTCTGGGTAGTCATTTTGAATTCTCTAGAAGTACCTATCTAGGTTGGAACTAAAAAATAGAGGAAACGATAAATTTAAATAAAAAAATCAGTAAGTATGTCAAAAACACAAAATGAGGAAGGCAACTGTCAAAATCGCGCTGTCGTAGCTAGTTCCCAAAACAAGCCAATATAATACACGGCGAGAGGTAGTTTTATTTTATTTTTGAGAAAATTATTCATTGCTGTCTTCCTAACTGCTCCGAAATGAAGTCCACCATTTTCCGAAACACTCTAAAATTAAAAGATTGTGGCTAAAAGCTATCCGCAGGGAAAATTTTGTAATCCAGTAGAGTTCGGGGTTATGTCGTAAACATTTAAAAGTGATTACTACGACATATGCAATAATTAAGGTTTTAAATTCTGACATTTTCCATGTCGAATATATGTATATTGATTTCAACTATTAAAATCACTGAAAATAACGAAATAGTGGAGTAAAACCAAACTCATTAATGAACCATTGAATAAACACGGAATGTAATGAATTATGAAAGGCATTAAATCGACGAAATGTCAAATTTGGGCCGGAGGGACCTAGCTTTGGTCACGCCATCTACAAATAGCTTCGGCCGGCCTTCCCCATAGTCAACAGTTCTGAAAAATTGCAGCCATTCAACCCTCATTGAATCTTCACTGTAAAGTTAAAAACATCAATAATAATACGCAATACCTAACTCAAACCCCACAGTCAGTTTCAATTCATAACAATACGACTATCTTATCTTTAACCCCACAAATCAAAACCATTTTCATTCGGACCTTTTCAAAGACTTATCAAATTCAATTTAAAAATCGCACCCTTTGGAAAAAACCCCGTCCATAAACGGACTCCTTTCGCTCAGTCCATTTTTTATCTGCAATCCGCTAACTTTATCTCCGGGACATGACAAGGCTAAAAAAATCAGCGACCAGGTGTTGCCATAAAAAAAACAGATAAAAAATCTGCAGTAGTCATTGTTGAGAAGATGTATGGTTAATCCTTTGGGATAGTTCATGGCTATTCTGTAGACATGTGTAACGCTTGGCCTGGTCCATTGTTGGTTGAGGAAGAGACTTTTTATGATGAATCCAATCAAACATTTTTGTTGGTATAATGCTCTAGCCTCTAGCTACATCGTCAGCTGTCTGCCCTCGAGGAAGTTTTATTGAATATAACTCCTAAAAAAACTTACCAAAACTGTAGGTTTACTCCTTGTGTACTCTATATAATTATCATCCTGGTCTGGTGGACTCCTCTAAAAAATATATTTACTGTCCTTGTGTTTACCTCTTTAACTGTCTTTATTTTTTGGTAAAGTAATGATATAACCACAGAATATAAAAAAGAATGCAAGCCTCGGTGTGCCGATGCAATGAATACCGTACCAACACTACACAATGAAAAAAAAAACAAAATCAATCGCTAAGCACCGTTCTAAAGTTCACTTCGTATGTAAAACAAAAACAATAGGATCGCTCACAGTCCGCGGCACACGTGTTCGCGTTTAGCATTATCGATTGTCCTCATATTGTCCTCTTTCACCGACATGCGGGTAGTCGTAAATGAGTTATCGCCGTGACGTCATGGGACAATGCGTTTTTGTTTTAGTCGGGTCGCGGGTGGCGGGGGGCGCGGACGCGAGCTCACCGATTACCCACTAATGCCGTTAGCATTTTCCGCGGTTTGTATTTAATTTTACAACACTGGTTACAATGTCTTCGAACCTTCTGGCAACGTTTCGAAAGCACTAAAGAACGTTAGAAACAAATCGAACATTTACAAAATCTCCCGTTCCAAAATCCCATTGCAAAATACCCAATAACAAACAAATAAGCACATCCAAATTAATCCCAGATCAATACACAAACTAAATAACTACAGATGCGCCAAATATCAATTTCCCACGCGAACTTCACAATCTTTTTACCAAAGATTTGGCAGATGTGCAAAATGATAAAAGAAACTTTAAAAAACGGCCCTGAGAACTATCCTAAGCCTAACCTATGACCCGGGGCCATCTTGGACCGTTAGAAAAAATAAATTACTCGGCCAAAGAAAAGGACCCATTGTTTGGTGCTAAAAAACTTGAGGGTAAAGTTACTTGCGATTTGAATAAGTAAAAAAATGAGGGGTGACTTACAAAAACTGTGCCCCACAAGTAATGTGTGTGATTTTTTTAAGACGAGGACAGTGTAGAAAATAATATGCATAGTTACAGTAACGCAAATTCATTCTTGGTCAAAGTTCTCACGTTTTTGAATCTGCATTTTTATTATAGTATTTTACATTTTTTATACGGTCCGTATTGTTGATCTATTCGTAAATCCTGTATTGATTTACAGGATTAGCTACGGATTCAATAACTTGTCCGTTGTGTGGAAGATGTTTTGATTATTTGTATGTCCCATTTCTTCCCATGGGTGTCGTAAAAGGCGACTAAGGGACTTACTAGAGAATGGGCAGCAGCGTTCTCTATGCATTTTTAAAATCAAACTGCGATCGCCAACCCGCCTGCCAAGCGTGGCGATTATGGCAAATCCCCCCTTTATTGGGGGAGGCCTAAGTCCAGCAGTGGACGTCTTTCGGCTGAAATGATGATGTCTAGATAGGGTCGCGCTGCAAAAGAACTAAAACAAACTGGCCAACTTTGTTACGCTGGTGTGCGTGACAGCTACGTCTTACACTCGCGCCACGTCATTGTGTTATCCTAGTCTAAAAAAAAAGTTGCGTCCAACTGTTGGCCGAAAATTGCACGCACGCATTTTGCGGCCAACATATTTATAACACACATAGACACATATATTTTTTTTTTGTCTTGCTTGTCACAATCAGTGCGGTACCGCATTGCCTGGTCCCGACATGTTGCTGCGTCTCGCTATTCCAACGACGCAGCTGTACGTGTCACGATTACATCACACCACGAAGGTAGAGGAGGTCGTGGAGTACATCAGGATGAAGACCAAGTTCACCTTGATAGTCGAGAAGTTGGAGTCGGGTCATAAGATTAACTTCAAATCTTTTGTGGTGCGGGTTCCGACTCATCCTCTGGACACTTTCTTGAAGGAGGAATTTTGGCCGACGGGTGTCGTGTATCGGCGTTTTCGCGGAAGGCTACATATCACCACGACTCAGCGTAATACGTCGCCGACCCATCGTAGTAACTAATAAAACATCACTACAAAATCTAAATTTTGTAGTGATGTTTTTATTATGTACTTATTAGTTTGTTATTTTGTAAGATTATTTTATGTATTTTGTCTATGGGCCTTATATGCCTGAAAGTAAATCTATTATTATTATTATATCTTTGGGAAGATGTTTGGTTTTGGCATTTTTAACTTCAACCCTTTCTGAAAAACAGAAAAAGCACCTCACTGCATTCTGTTAGTAAAACCTTATTTTTGATTAGTGCAACAGTTAAACATGTCAAGAAAGTCACCAGCAGGCGGGTGCATGGGCACTTGGGCAGGGTGCATTAGGGCTCCCACACATAACTGCGAATTCACAACGCATCGCAAATATCTGCGGCTGGTTCCTTCGTAGTTCCTGCGTGCGGCGTCGTCGTATCGCATCGCATCGCATCGCATCGTCAGTCAAGCTATGAATTTTGGGGGGGGGGGTTGCCATTAATCGCCACGCTTGGAAGGCGGGTTGGCGACCGCAATATGGTGTTAGAATGCATAGAGAACGCGATCAATGGGTGCTTAACCATTATTACCGGAGTTACCGACATAGCTTGCAGAGTAAGCAAACCTTCAACAAGCGACCTGACTGGGTCCGACTGCATGCGGAAGGCGCTCCGACACCGTATTGTAGCGTAGCCTCGGAGAGGCCTGTGTCCAACAGTGGACTGCAATAGCTGAGTTGATTGAACCATTATTTTTCTCAACTCTCAACTTAAAGCAACGTCAATAAATAAACCCGTTTGTTCCGCCATTCAGTCTAGGTTTAAGACGCACTAAGTTTTATAGTAAACAAGTAACGCATTCTCTCTACACATACGTAACGTTGTATGCGGGTGAGGTACATTTGTATTCACACAGTATAAGGACAACATGCTGATAACATTTACGGTTAGCCAGAGGTCACTTAGATTTACCTCACCGCTGATCAATTCTCGTTAAACCCGCATTCGTACGTGGAAGCTACGAGTTAAGGAAATTGCTAATAGGAAATACTTCATTGTGGATAGTATACAAATAGAAAAAAAACCATTGATGTATTAAATAGGATGATATGGTACGCGCTCCTCGATGTGGACCGCATAAATTAGGGGAAAGGACACAATTGACCTACATTACTCTCGGTTTGCGGGGAGTACCCGAATCGTAGTTTGTTTCCGAGTTGTTATGGGTACGTAACAGTGACAATTATTGCTGTCTCGTTCCCGCTATAGCCCGCGTAATATGTCTCTCTATTTCAGTTGTCGAGCACATGACGCACGACATCGGGTCCATTTAATATTTACGTGATGTTAGAGAGTGGCCTATCTTCCTATTTAATACATCAATGGAGAAAACCAAAGTTGTAAAACTTGGGTAAGAGAAAATGATAATGATAGGTTTTTTTTATATTACAGTAGTGGTAAGTGACACGGCACATAATCAACTGGAAGGTTTACGTACTGTAGTGTGCGGGACGTGCTACACATCCAAGATATGAAGGCTTGGAAACATGCTGGTCCAGCTCCATAGGACAATCTAGAGTCTAGACAAAATCAAACAGGTTGCTATTTTAATTGTATAATTTATTATTTTTATGACATTTATTTTAAAATTCTGTGATTAATAACAAGATCGTCTTGCAGAACTTGGTCGTTTTTTATTTTCGATTACTCAACTCATTTTTATTATTGAGTAAATAAATAATTGCTACATATTTTGCAATAAATTACAAGCGTTGTGTCATCGCGCTTCTCTTTCTTTTGTTTGCAGTCTGACAGTGACGGCGTTTTATTTGCAGACAAATTTTTTGAACATATGTAGCAATGGATTAGCAATATCCTTCGAAGTCATTCAGATTATGATTAAAAGTGTGTTACGCAATTAGGGTGCAGTATTGGCACTATCTGAGCAACAACTCAAAAAAATCCAAGTATATATATATATATATTATATATCTTGATAAATGGAACGGAAAGAAGCGTAATTGGAGTTAAAAGAAGAGACAAGGTGAGATTAGAAAATATAAAGAGCAAAACTAAATTTAAAAATATTAAAATCGTATACAAACGCTTGAAATGGAGATGGACAGGACACATGCTAAGGGAAAGGCAAGATAAGTGGACGAGACTGTAACGGAAAGGTACGCGCTTGATGGTAAAAGGAACAAAGGTAGACAAACTAAACATTGGGAAGACGACATGAAAAAGATAGCTGGTCCAGAATAGACATGCACTGCAAAGGACAGGATAACATGGAAAGCTTTAGAGGAGGCCTTTGTCGAAGGACAAGCTGTAAAAGGAAACCTGGCTAGTGATACAATTAGCTAAAACCTAAATAGTTAAATAGAATTGAGTAAAATGGTTGGTATTATGTCTGTTATTAAGTTACAGCAATACTTATTTTTAGGGTTCCGTACCTCAAAAGGAAAAAAGGAACCCTTATAGGATCACTCGTGCGTCCGTCTGTCTGTCCGTCTGTCACAGCTGATTTGCTCCGAATCTACTCGACCGATTATGTTGAAATTTGGTACACATATGAATTTCTGTGACCCAAACACGGACGTGTTACGTAATAAAATTAATTTTGAATATGGAGGTCACTTTTGGGGGGCAAATTAGAAAATTAAAAATAAAGTTTTGCTGACTGTACTGTGTGACATATCAAATGAAAGGGATTGTTTTAATTAAGGATTTGATAAATATTACTTTTATAATTTTAAAATACATACTTTTGAAATTATTTAAGAAAATAGATGAAAAATTACTATTCCCCCCTTATCTCCGAAACTACTGAGCCTAAAATTTTGATAAAAATACAGAAATTAGTTCTTTACTCATAGATTACGGAAAACTTATAAGAAGTCTGTGGTCTTAAAATAACATGGTAAATCACTCAATATTGTGCGTACAAACTTACATTTGCAGTTGGAATGTATGGGGATCATGTTTTTAAACTACAATGTTAAGTTTGTTCTTGGGATAAATTCATCCCAACTACGGAACCCTTCATTGTGCGTGGTCCGACACGCACTTGACCGGTTTTTTTTTAATGCCACCATCACCACTCTTAGTCCCGTATTACGAACGTCACTCAGTACCTACTCAAGCATAGTTTGAAACTAGTTTCAACCAATCAAATGGCTTGAATCCAGTTTTAAGTAATGCTTAAGTATTGAGTGACGTTCTGTAATACGAGCCTAAACCAGCAATTAAGTAATATCAGTCTCTAGTTTAAAGGTGATTGTCTCTGACACTATCCCTTCACTACTATCATCCTTCAGCTTCCTTTTATAGTTAGTTACTAAAGAAATTAATCAAGTTACCTTGTGGAGACCCACACGGCAATATTAGGTGTTTCTCATTAGTTAGATCACTTAATTTTGCTATCATTAGATACCTAATTGAATGCATGCTTTATTGGGATCAGCTGTATCTAAGATATTGATGCTAATTACTTACTTGTATTAGGTTTTGTGGTCCAGTGTATATTTTATGTAAATGGTCATTAAAACTGTGATACAACTTAAAGAAGTTATTACTTTGAAAGCAACGATGAAAAAAAAAACTCTCTCATGTGAGTGTACTCACTCACATGAATGTTTTTTTTTTGGCAATTCAGCTGGTGTCGACTATTCTGCCAGTGTCACGTTGCTCTAAAATGTACTGAAAGCACACTTTTTTTTTTGGCAATTGAGCCGGAGATCAACGTGATGCTGGCAGAATAGTGGACACTATTCTGCCAGCGTCACGTTGATCTAAAATGTACTGAAAAGAAAGAGAAATTATGAGAAAGAGACATTTTACGACCAGGAGACATTTTGCGAATGAGCCTTTTGATTTAAGGACGAAAGCGTCAGGATATCTCGCAAAATTCAAACCTTCTTTCGTTTTTTTGCAATTCGCAGGTCAGTTTCAGGTTGTATGTTGATTAAAATAAGTTAGCAACAGTAACAAACCCGGATTTACAACATTATAATCATTAGAATCAGCAATTCAACTCATTAAGTTAGAATTGGCCTCAAATGTCATGAGTTCATGAAATAGTCACACACACACAACCTGATACTGACCTACTAATTGCAAAAAAAAATATGAAAATTTGAATTTCGCGGGCCATCCTGACGCTTTCGCCTTAAGACAAAACGGCTCTGTATACCACAGATAAATAAATCTGTTTTTTTTTTCTGAAGGTAAAATTAGATAATGCATTTTTTTTTTATTAGGTGACCATATATTTCGGGAACGGACAATACAGTATTTGAATATTATTATCTATATTTTTATACAAGCTTCATACTAGGCTGAATAGAAAAATCTTTGTCATACGATCTCGCGGTAGTCAAGTTACCATTGTTGTCAAAAAAACAGAAGTTTTTGAATATCGAACGCAATGCGCGCACGCAGATGTGTTGTCCACTTTTTATGTGCTTTATTGAATTGATCGAGTACCGTTATTTGTGCTTTTTTGTGTGATTTATCAAGTTGTTGACAGATGTATTAAACGTTGAGTTGTTTGTATAATTGATGATCATTATTGTAATTATATTGGGGAATTATTTATTGTTAGTTCTGTATTTATTCAAAAACATGTGGAAACAAAAGTGCTTATTTCAGGTAAGCAATAGTTATAAACTACTTTTCATACAAAATTAACTTTAACAAAAAGATTAACTGTAAACCAACAAATAGATCTTCTAATTTATGTCCTATTGAAGATTTAAC
Organism: Tiliacea aurago; assembly: GCA_948098905.1. Classification (NCBI taxonomy): domain Eukaryota; kingdom Metazoa; phylum Arthropoda; class Insecta; order Lepidoptera; family Noctuidae; genus Tiliacea; species Tiliacea aurago. Next base: position 18,689,441 of record OX402591.1, on the reverse strand, counting down.
GATAGCATTAGTAAAACATTTATGAAACTTAAAAAAAAAAACATTGAATTCAGGCAAAACCCACATAATTATTTCATATACAATAAACTAAAATTACACAATAATGCCACAGAATAGAACATAATTCAATCCATTAAAATAAATGAATGAGTGGGAACAAATTAAAAGATCACAGAATTAAAATGAAAACAAAAAAGCGTGTCATTGAAAAATGTAGTTCTATATTTTTCCATGAGCCATATTTTATATCATTTTCAATTGAATGAACTTACCAATCCTCGTACATCCAAAGATGGGACTCAAATACAGGTATTCAATATTCACCATTCATCAACCATGATTGATTAACAATTAAACCTATTTAAATGCAAATCCAAACAATACTCTTAAGTAAGCCCGTATATAATCAAATCAGTATGTGCAAGCGCATCTGTGACTCATACTTGGATCTATCAAAATTTAATAGATGCGTTGCAAAACCCCTCGTGGGCGGACGGACCGACAGAACTTATTTATTAGCAACATCAATGCTTCTTTGTTATAATGAATGGACTATTGCAGATAGACGAACCTAATTGGAAGTTTATTGGAAGGTTTGTAAATATGTCTTGTTGGCTTGTAGCTTTCTTGTTGGAAGGCAACCGAAGTTGCGTTTGTTTTTAGGGTTACGTATCTCAAAACGAAAAAAACCGAACACCTATAGGATCACTTCGTCTGTTAGTCAGTCAAGACCCTTTTTTCAGAAACGCGGGGTGGTATCAAGTTGAAATTTATATTAAGTACGTAGGTCTTCGGGTTCCTTGGAGCTCTAAAAAATCAAGTTTCTAAGTCAACGTAATAAAAAAATACAGCCATTTATGAGACATACGTCCCGTTGACATTAATCAATCATGGTTGATGAATGGTGAATATTGAATACCTGTATTTGAGTAGTAGGTTTGGTATTAAAATGCATCTTTGGATGTACGAGGATTGGTAAGTTCATTCAATTAAAAATGATATAAAATATGGCTCGAGAAGAATCATGAAATTTGTCAAGGTCACATAGCACAAGTAAAGTAATAATAACCTTCATAATATAATTCCAACATAGATTTGATTTAGGAAGACGGATGTGTTGTATAGAAACATGAAGTGCCAAGGAAATCAGCCCAGTGGGGACTTGGTCTGCCTATACTCCATTTGAAATAAGATTAGACATATAAGTAAACTTGTTTACAGTCCGTTCAACCGATTTTGACTTCTATTCCGTAGGCACTGAAAGCAAAAACGTGAAAACGTTTATTTGAATGTCTAACCTTATTTCAAACGGAGTATAGATGATAATGGTGATGCAGATTTTATATTAGTGAGAATTTTTGTCGGGCACGTCTTCCCTACCATTATCACGCCCCCCGGTCTCTTTGATATGCAATGGTCCCTGAAGTCCCATGAAACATGAAGCTACAGGGGCTAGTGTGAATTTTTCGGCTCATTCAAGTAATCGAGTCTGGTTTAACCACGCTGGGTTCGGTCGTTGCATTTCCTTCATTCATTCATGATAGAAATGTCGATTCAAACTAGAGGCTATTTAAAAATCATGATTATTTTGTGTCTATTCTTTCCTTGCCTATACAACATTATTTTTAGTATACGCTGAATATAGTTTGTTCAGAATAAGGAACTGAATCGATTTCAATAGTTTTTACACTATGTTATATTTTGTCCCAAAAATATTTAAGTGTGATGGAAAATGTTATCACCATTTAATTGCTTACAATACAATCGCCGTACGGTTAGGTACCTACGGCCAAATTATTATCAATGAGCGCAAGACGACCCTGGAGGCGCAGGGGCGCCGTTAGCATGTTTTTGTACGGACAACCCGGTAACATAACAACCTTATAACTTTTTGATTTTCCATGATACAGTTTTGAAATTTTGTACATAAATAAAAATACTAGACACGTGTTTCGGGATTCGCATATACTAAAACTAATATTGTATATGTAGTACCTAATTCATATTTTTAAAACACACCCTGGCTGGTTACCTTTTAGTGCACGTCTTAATCCATTTGGATCATAATTATTATGTGATAGTCATATTAAAGCCTTATATATTGTACAACCACGACAGCCACGCATAATTTGCTTACATTTAAACCCTAAGAAAAGATGACTAATTCATTAGGTACATTTTACAAATCATCTATTACGTCTCTATAACGCCTTAACTTTCATACTTCATGCAAATTCGTTCGACTGACAATGAGCCCATTTGTACATTTCAACTACCTTCATTTATCATCAACCGCCACCCCCGCAAACCTTATCCTCCTAGCTATAAAACCTAAACTCCCCTGGCAAGAGGTTAGGGGAATGTTATTTAGAAGTGTGTATTAGGTTATATTCACATTAAATGTAGATGCGTGCGGACGAACGGACTAAGAACAATAAGGGGCGTGGGATGGTATTAACTCATTATCCATCGATGGACGCCTTGACCGATATCCATGCTGATCGTATGCATCTCATGTTTTGAAGGTTGATGAAATAGGTGAGTGCAAAGGTCCATGTGGAAAGACCCATCTGACTTTCCAAGTATCGTGAATGGTAAGCCTGTCTGTATAGGTCATCAAATTATTTGTAATTGATGTGAATTTTCTCGTTTTTTTTTCTTCTAATTATGTAACCATTTGGTAAAACTGCAAACGCAATCGATGTAGCAATGCATGAGCGTAATGTGTATGTATGTTTCTAATATCTATAGGTACCTATAGATATTAGAAAGAATAAAAAGTTTATTTTACATGTATAAAAAGTTTATTTTAACCATTATAGTTTTGTACAGTGACCACATACTCTAAAATACTGCAAGTTCCCATGGTCACCACAACTGTCATAAATTCTTTAACTCTACAGATTCTCTTTTATTTTCCAGGTCTGTTTTGGATAAATAATCTGAAAAATGGATATTGAAAGAAATCGTGGTGGGCGCAAGAAACCGTGACGTCATGCTTACCTATCCCTTGAAAAGTTCAAAGGAAAGTTACAAGTACACGTTAAGCCACAAACATCAGCACAGCACGGTACGGTATCGGCGCATGAGTGCGATGCGCATGACACGATTACAGGTTGTCGTCACTCGATACGCCGACGGGACATCCTGATAATACCGCGTGCTGCGTCCATGTTACACTGCGGGACAGATATATTGACTGTGTAAGGTCACTTTATGTTTTTGTTGTTTTATATTTCGGCTTATTGCAAAAATAAGGTCTAGTTTTTTTTAAGAATAAGGTTATTACTTAATTCCTTTTCTAGTTATATTTCTAACCTGATTAACAACTTTAATTAAGATATATGGCATCAGCATTCTACACGCAAGATAGTATATCAATAGGAAAACCAATTTAGCTAAAAGTAAACCACACATAAGAATGGTACTGACTCCTACTAAATACATAGTTTCTAATAAGTTAGTACCAACTCATTTCCCTTAACATCATCATTCTAATTAGACCTTCTAATTCATCCCACAGGTACCAATTTAAAAATCCGACATATTTAACGCTAGCCTATCATGGTGCTGCCATCGGCATTGGATGAAATGATATCTATCTATTTAGCCCGTAAGGCTGGGCAAATGCCTCTTCCACACAAACTGAATTACAGTTTAAAAAAAATAGGCAGTAACCGCCGACAGATGTGAAAACTTGAAACTTTGGAATAATATATATATATATATATGCGGATACCTGTACACAGGCCGCTACGCGTCGCCATTCTGGCACAACGCGTCGCATTAGCATCTCGCGGTTAGCATGTCGGTGACGCAAACCGAAACATAAGTTTTTCCCCCTACAAAAAATCGCTCAACGCGCCTAAAGAAGTTTCCACTTGAAAAATATGGAATTACGAGTGGCCATATAAACTCGGCCTACAGTGTACAATCATAATGGTGCGACCATTGGCGCGCGGTCGGTCGCCAATTACCCTATTGGCAGCAATTGTTGTGCGACACTGCCCGTCGTCCTGCCTATCAATATCATAACATCCAGCCACGCAATTCTGTTTATTTATTTATTCTTCTTTCTTTTTCTTTAAGCTTACAGTCTAATATCTGTAAAGGTCAGTTATGTACAATTGCGCTTACAATTGCAATTTACAAGCTTCCACAAAAGAAAACATATTATGTACCTAAAATTAAAAAGAAAAATCTGCTGTTCCATACATTTATGTTCGCATAACTTGTCAAAATGTATGGAACAGCTGATTTTATTTTTGCGATTTCTGGTTTGGTCCCATAGTAAAAGTTGTTCATAATGATGAGTACAATGACCACTTAAGAGGTTGTGCGTTAATTCTGCGACATGTTGTATACTTATAATTAGTACTATAATTTCGGAATTCGGTGTTTTGTTTGAAAGACAGTTGTTTTTTTTTTTGTAAAAAGTTTTTATTTTTTTCTTTTTAGTTGTGGCACTTCACCCACATAAAAAATACCACTGCCAGGACTTGTTTATAACATCATCCACATAGACTAAGTAGGAATAATACGTATTATTGAAGCTAAATCAATAACTTCACAAGCAAAACTAATCAAATTTATATGAAACCACCGTGCAATCTTCTTCTACTAAAATAAAAAGAAATATTCCAAAATCGGTCTACAATTGACGAAAATATCGAAATACTTAAAAAAAAAAACATCATCTGTGCTTATATTTTTTGTTTTTGTTATTTTTTTTTTTAAATGCGCGGAATTCATTTTGATAAAATTTATATGGGACCACCTCTGAAGTATGACCTACCAAACAAAACAAAAAAAAACATCAAAATCAATTCATAATTGGCGGAGTAATCACGTAACAAACATACAAACAAAAAACACAGTTGAAATGACAACGTCTTTCTGTTTGATGTCGGTTAAAAGAGCGAACGATAACTGCACTACACCTACTTTTCTTAATTTCACCAACTAATACAAAATAGCATTACGTGCATAAACCCTTGCTCACAAGCTTACGAACCCTTGGGCGTCTTAGTACTGTTAACGCCTCGTATATCATCAGGTACGGATTGTTTCACGTTGATGTATAAGTCTCTTTATCATGTACTCATGTTATTAGTGGGTGGGCTCCTTTATAGATTTATTGAAGGAAGGTGGAGCGTGTGTGAATGTTGTGGTCAATTGTTTTAATATATTATTATTTTTGTGTATGTGCCTTGATTTGTGTTGTGATTGAATGGAAATGGGAGCCTATTAGATAATGGTCATATTTAGAGTCGGTATTTTCTAATAGGAAATAGTCAGCAATAATATTGGGTGATTGAAAACCTATGAAATTGGCGTTTTTTTCTCACAAATAGAGTACCTCGTCACTTCTATGATTCAAAATATTCATCAATTGCTTGGTATTATATCGAATAATTACCATCATAGACACCTTCCAGTAGTAAAAAAACCATATAACTTGTAGTTTTCTAAAAATAAAAAATACCTTAAAAATGACTCCTCATTTTGTTAGCAGAAATTACTACTATTTGTTTTAACTCATTAGTGCATAAAAGTTTTAAAACATTAGTCTCCATGGTTTTTATATAAATTAAGAAAATGTTTGTATGAAAAATGCAACTTCTTTAAAATTCTCCATACAAAACGTTGATTTCATAGGTCACCTATTATAACAATATTCACACAATATGATTTTTTATGCCTGCCGTACTCATCGTGCCTGATGACCGACGGTGTATCCGTCATCACAGCGAGTCTTATGAAAATACCAGCACTGCGTTTTTTTTAAATATCGCAGCATTATGCTGAGATAGGAGTGTTTGTTCTCGCACTGGTCTTTTATTATTATGTTATTTTTAATTGCTTTAATGTTTTTAATGTAAATTTTGTTAGTTTTTAATACTCCTCTTTTACTGTTACTATTTTTTACCGTTACCTTTTTTACTGTTTTTTTAGTATTTTACTTTCGTTCTTTCTTACTTCTCTCTTTCGTATTCTTGTATTAGTTACTTACCCATAGCCGAAACAAGGCAAAATCAATCAACTCTATGACAAGATAGGCAAAATTCTCATCTCTGTACACATGCAACAAATACAATTATGTACTTTATCAAAGTCAAAGTCAAAGTCAAATTATTTATTTACACGTTTTGAACGTCCAAATTTATAAAGAAAATATAATTGATTCTAGTCGCCCCTTCCAAAAGGTAGCTTCGTATCAACATATTAACCAAAACGAATAGGTCAACATCAAAACTAATTCAATAAAGGTGATAACTCCGGCCACCATGTGATAAGTCCACATTAAGGTGATAAGTCCATACTAATCCTGCGCCAGTCTGTCCGGCCATCCGTCTTAATTAATAAGCGATCAAAAGATACTGTTTTATGGAAGTACAACATTACCTGGAAATTGGTAACTAAAGTGTTGAGTGGACGATAACATAAGTCATACTGGTTATTGGTTTTGGCAGTCCGATTACTGAGATAAAATATTAAATTAATTAATATTCTTTGCAACAACGTATTCCTAACTAATAGGTCTTCTATAGATCTGAATTTTACTCATTTATAGGGTTCCGTACCTCAAAAGGAAAAAATTGAACCCTTATAAAATCACTCGTGTGTCTGTCTGTCTGCCCGTCTGTCACAGCCAATTTGCTCCGAATCTACTGGACCGATTCAGTTGAAACTTGTTACAAATATGAACTTCTGTGACCCAAATACGGACGTGTAACGTAAATAAATTAATTTTGAATATGGGGGACACTTTTGGGGGCAAATTAGAAAATTTTAAAAATTGTTTTGCGAATGGTACCATGTGACATATTAAATAAAAGGGCTTGATGTAAGGATTTCAGATATTTTTTTAATAATTAATAAATACTTTTAAAGTTATTTAAGAAAATCGATGAAAATTTACCATTGCCACCACCATATCTCCAAAACTACTAAGGCTAAAAATTAGAAAAAAATATAGAAAATAGTTCTTTACTTATAGATTACAGGAAAACTTATAAGAAGTCTATGGTCTTAAAATAACATGGTAAATCACTCAATATTGTGCGTACAAACTTACATTTGCAGTTGGAATGTCTGAGTATGTCTTACACTACAATGTTATTTATTGCAGAAAACGACTCCAAAGACCGACTACAAAGATCTTCAGGGGATCATACATTACCCAAAATATCAAAACCTGGTACGATTATACATTGATTCCGTTTAGTTAGAATGTTATTGGAATTTTATTGGACGATCCAAACCTGATGGAGCATCTAAAAATGTCTACTTAGAATAAGAAACGAACAATCCTAAAACAAGTATTATGAAATATTAATTACTAACATAATTGAGTCTTTCTAACTTGTTAAATCTGTACAATATGTAACAAAAACCCTGTTGTTCCTTCTAGCTACGTTTTAAGAATCGGTATACATACGTAATAAAGCAAGTCATTTATAAAAACTGATCAACAAAATAATGAAAATAAATATTTAATTATTAATATTTGTGACGGACACTGGTAATAAAACCACATAAAATAAAACTTTAAAGTGGACTGTATTTAAATAGAAATATGCACAAGGTACATTAATTAGACATTAGAAATAGTTAAAGGTGTTACACTGGCAGATTGCGAATGAAGATTGACTTTTGACATATGTTCGTTCACTTGAACGGAATGAGTGAATTATTATGAATGAATGAATGAATGAATTCTTTATTTGCCAGAATATAGGTACATTGTATATGGTAAAAATAATCACTATGTCAATTACAGTATACAATTAAATATTTTTTTTGTCTTCTTACATTATTAACACAAACAAGAAAATTAACATTAACAATAATAATAAAATAATCACTATGTCAAAAGGATTTCAAATTCATAAAGTCATCTATGGAATAATAATAATGTATGCTCCATACAATATTTGTAACTGATTTCTTAGCTTAATAATTCTTTGATTTTTACGTCTCGACTAGCCAATGCTTATTTTATTTTAATTATAATTCCACCAATGTTGTGCTTGTAGGTAAAGGTATACGTCCCTAAAAGGAACAACAGGGTTTTTGTTACATACTGTACGAGTATAATGAAATGCTGTTCGTTGGTAAGCGCATCGCTTGAGAACGGCTGTACCGATTTGGCTATCTTCTGTTTTTAAATGTCCGTGGTAGTGACCTACATTATCTACCCCTACTACTAACCTACCCCTCCAAAGAAGATAAATGGAAGGGGGGCAGGTTACGCAGGTCACTGTCTGTACGAATTAGATTATTACGGAAATAATCACTAAAAAAGTTTCCCGGAAAAAATTCAAATACGGCAAAAACTGAACATTATTTTTTCTTTGGGATTTTTGTATGAACTATTAAAAGGACAACGTCTGTCGGGTCTGCTAGTTAAATATACAAATAAATAGACGATCATTTTTAGTCACAAACATTTTACCAAAACACAAAACGATTTAAATTTACCCCACAATATTCTCCTGCAATCTTGTTAGAATCCTGCAGAAAGTGCTTTAGAGGTGCACGCATAACATCCTAATGAAAACATACGACTCTTTGATAACCTGTTATGGCGTGTACGGAACCCTTTACGCTGCAAATTGGCTTGAAGAACACTAATTTACTACTACCTATTGTCCGTTTTATTTGGTTACTTTCGGTACGCATTGTTAGAAATTTCGCTGTTTCTGTAGAGTTGAGGTAAGGAGTGGCGGTTGTGGTAAAATGTGGTTTATTATCGCTAATGGGTGGACTCTGGCTATTTTATAAAAAAAAAATAACAATAAAAAACAACTGACTTCCAAAACAAAACACTACAAAGTGAAAAATAACCTTAATTTTGGAAGCCGGTGCCAAAAAAGTAAAACAAATCCAAAGACACCGACTTTCGAAATTAAGGTTATTTTTCACTTAGTGTTTTTTTTTTGGAAGTCGGTTGTTTTTCACTTTTTAGTGGGTCAGTTTGCAATTTTTCGAAGTAACATAACCTAATGTCAACTGCTCATCACCTTTTACGAAATATTGATTTTCCCAATGCAGGCGCATTAATAGTTGAGGAGTTCTCCTGGTAAAAACCAGGAGAACTGTAAATGATGGTGACTTCACCATATGCACTGTGACGAGCGTAAATTGCTTATCAACCATATTAAAGTGTTTAATCGCATCGCAACAGTGAAATACTTATTATTAAGTAGTTCCGGTGGCCATCTGTGGTCTTCATCATCAGTTCCACTTCACCAAATGGTGATTTTCGAGTGCAAATGCATGAGTTACTATACAAAATACTGAAATCGATATATCTTTAACTGCCTATAAAATTTGGGGTTTGCCCTCGATTTCCATGGAATTCCCACATCAGATTCTGACTTGGTGACAATGGGACCATTTCGGGAGCATACCCTTTCAAACAAGAAAATAATTTTCAAAATCGGTCCACAATTAATGGAGAAATCGGTGAATAAACATAAAACATACAGCCGAACATATAACCTCCTCCTTTTTGGAAGTCGGTTAAAAAATAACGTAATACCAAAGTGCTTTGGTCTCGACTCATCACACCCTTAAACCCGGACAAAATTATAGAATGTCATTATGTAACTAGTTATAAGTACCATTATAGATTACTAACCGAGTATTCGTACAGTTTCTATTTGCCCTTTAGCTGCTGCTGTGTGCGCTGGACTCCGACCTCTTCTATCTTGTCGATGGAAAACCGCACATGTTGGACTTTGAGGTACCATACTACAAGTATGTGCCCGACCTAGTTTCGAAAATTACCATGTCATGTTGTACTGTATCGGTCTATGGCCAATAAGCCTGATATAGTCGTGATAGATCGACTGGCGCGCCGCGCAATGATAGTCGATGTTACTATTCCATGTTAACATGTGTCGGTTGTCGTAACGGCCAATGGCCTGATGGCCGTAAGCCTCGACCAACATCTCTCGAGGCTCTCGTTAGGCGGTTGGATTCAGAAGGCAGTACTTCTCGATATCGCATTGTAAGGAGGTTTTGGTTCCAAATTGTTTGTTATATCAAAGTCTGATGGATATTAAAGGAAATTCCTAATCCATTGACACATTTGTTAAAAAAAAATTGTCTACTCGATAATTTTAATTACCTACGCAATGAATGTCGTTGTACTGTCAAAATTAATGTGATGTGTTTATTTGTGTGTAATTAAGTGTGTTATAAAATTACGCCACTGGTTTATTTTTAGGGTTTACTTTACCCATATTATTACAATAACCAGTCGCATTATTTATATTTAGTTCCCTGAAATTCTGTCCAATCCTTAGTCCACACCAAAGAAGAATTGCATGGACTACTAAGGACTAAGAATACTAGAATGAAAGAAAATATTAAAATATATTAAAATATTTACTATACGCAAAGAAGAAACACAAATACAAAAACCGGCCAAGTGCGTGTCGCCCACGCACAATTAAGGGTTCCGTAGCTGGAATGAATTTGTCCAAAAAACAAACCTAACGTTGTAGTTGAAAAACATGTTCTCCCATACATCGATATACGCCACGGTCAATTTTCCAACTGAAAATGTAAGTTTGTGATCGCGAAAATATTTTTTTATGTGATAAAACTACAAATAAACAATTTTCGGACTTTATCCTTTACTTGTGCTGTGAGACCTTGCTTCTTGCCAAATTTCATGATTCTAGGTGAACGGGAAGTATCCTATAGGTTTTGATTTATTTGCGGAAATCAAAATATGTCGCATAAATCACGGTATTTTTTTATTGAGCTGAATTAGAAACTGGGTTTTCTAGAGCTCCAAAAGACCGTAGACCTACGTATTTGATATTAATTTCAACTTGATACCTCCACGCGTTCCTGAGAAAAAGGGTCTTGACAGACAGGCAGACAGACGGACAAAGAAGTGATCTTATAAGGGTTCCGTTTTGTTGCTTTTGAGGTACGGAACCCTAAATAGAACAAGTTGGGGGAAAATATGCGTCACATCCACGAAAACGCCCATCACTCAGCATAATGCTGCGACCCTATGCGATGCAGCCGCTGGTTTTCAGCGGCAGCTGGCGCTTGAACTGAACCTGAACCAGAAATCACCAATCGCGACCAGTCTCATCAAAACAGAACCCACAATGTGAGTCAGATCACCCAAACCAAGACACTACAAAACCGTAAGAAAACAAAACGGTCTCCGAGAAAACAGTAAATTCCTCACATGCTCAAATAGGCAACAAAGTTTATACGTAGTTTTTAAATAAAGTTTACATGAAGAGCCATGTGAACTGCGAGCCCAACCTATAACATATTGACTAGCGCCAATTGAGCTAGGCTAAATTGAGACGTTTACAAGTATTGACACTAAAATGGGGAATCGTACGAGCGACGACGGCGCCGGAGTGAAATTTGTCCCGTTACAAGGACTTTGCAGACGGGTGGGTGGCAAACTGTGATTGTGTTTAGTTAACGCTTTGAAAATGACTATCGTGAAAATGAACAATCCTATTGTTCCTAAGGTAATTTGAAATGGGTTTACTAAAATTATTAATATAAAATTATGTTAATATAGCGTTTAATAAGAAGATTCAGGATTCCATTACACTGGAAGATGAAAATGAATTTCAACATTTTTAATATTGATCATTTAAATATATAATAATAATTTTAGTATAATTTCAGCAAAGAGAAGAAAGAAGAAGGTATTGTTTCTTTTTAGAAAATATATGAATATCTCCAGTCATCTTCTAGAAATAATGATGGCCGAGAAAGTTTAGTGAGGTTTAGTGGAAGTTTACGTTAAATGAGGCCTTCAACTGCTGTTGCGTTTAGAAAACGCTTTAAAAATAACTGTCATGAAAATGAACAATCCTATTGTTCCTAAGGTAATTTGAAATGGGTTTACTATTATTATAAAATTATGTATTATCGTTTAATAAGATTCAGAAGCCAAGTACACCGACAGATTAAAATTAATTTCAACATTTTTAATATTGATCATTTAAATGTATAATTTTAGTATAATTTCAGCAAATAGAAGAAAGAAGAAGGTATTGTTTCTTTTCAGCAAATAGATGAATATCTTGTCATCTTTTAGAAATAATTATGGCCGAGAAAGTTTAGTGAGGTTTAGTGGAAGTTTACGTTAAATGAGGCCTTCAACTGCTGTTGCGTTTAGAAAACGCTTTGAAAATGACTGTCATGAAAATGAACAATCCTATCGTTCCTAAGGTAATTTGAAATGGGTTTACTATTATTATAAAATTATGTATTATCGTTTAATAAGATTCAGAAGCCAATTACACCGACAGATTAAAATTAATTTCAACATTTTTAATATTGATCATTTAAATGTATAATTTTAGTATAATTTCAGCAAATAGAAGAAAGAAGAAGATATTGTTTCTTTTCAGCAAAAAGATGAATTTCTCGTCATCTTCTAGAAATAATGATGGCCGAGAAAGTTTAGTGAGGTTTAGTGGAATGAGGTCTTCAACTGCACTATTATTATCGGCCCGATTCGCAACTAGCTGATAGTGATCGATGATTCGGGAATCGATAACGCCAGACAGAAGAAGAATGGCGATAACTTCTTACTGAAACTTTAAGTTACGAGAGAAACTACTGTAAAAAAACCTACTCCTCCAAAGACTTCATTCACACAGGTAAGTTATTTAACCGAAATCAATCTTCGTAGACTTTTCCCAACTATGTTGCGGTCAGCTTCCAGTCTTACCGGATGCAGCTGAATACCAGTATTTTACATGAACCGATTGCCTATCTGACCTGTGTCAACCCAGTAACTGGGTAATACGATACCTTTTGGTTGTCAGACTTTCACCCTTCTGACGGTCCGTAACGAATGACAGCCAACAGCTTAACGTGCTTTCCGAGGCACGGAAGAGTCTCGGTATGTAAAGATTTGTTATATTTATTTCCCTTTATTAGCCAACCAATAATTGTTTACACTGTAAATAGTTGAAGTCATATAATTTCTAAAATAATCTAAGGTTAGTAGTGTAACAATTTGCTAGTACCGCATGCCCCATAAACATATAATATTAGGTGTGCCACAAGCACTAAACTATGAAACTAATATATTATAACTAAAATTAGGAAGTTTATATTAAAATAACATTACGTGATGGAATATAAAACTAATATAAACAGCAAAAGTTAAATTCAATGTAACAAAATTAAAAAAGAGAACAAAATCGAGAAAAAAATTAATTAAACATTACTAGTAATAAATTGTTCTATGAAACTTGGCATATGAGTCAAAATGCACGTCAACAAGATGGACCCCCCATCCACGGACTAACCCCGGCAAGCGTATCTTAGCCTGATGGATTGACCCGTGTGGCTGTTATGACTTAGCCACGAGCTCCTCCACGTAAGTTATTTAACCATTACTATATAAAACTGTAAAATATTCTCACACACAAAACGCCCGTCTCTCCGACACTGTATGAGCATGATTCGGATTGACGCGCCGGGCGCACCAACATCGCCCACTCGGTGGCGTCTCTGATTTATTGCAAATGGCGCGAAAGCGAAAACGCTCGTAAAACGCAGCGTACGCGTTTATGGCGCGTTGTTCGGCCGCGCGATTGCATCCTACCTTACAACCCTTTGCGTAAATAACGCGGTTATTAGATAGGTTTTGATTGTGTGTTTAGTGTATTGCATTCAGTCTCAACGGTTGTTTGTGTATTTGGTTTTGAAGAGGTTTGTTTGACGGTTTTCTTAGTAATTTTTATTTCTATCTGGCAGTTCAGAAAATATCACAATCATGTGTAAAATGGTATCGGTAAAATTCAGAAAATAGTCCCCATTCTTACCAAGTAACGAATAATATCTATATATAATAATACAATCATAGCGAAGTTAAAACTGTACATTGAATATTTAAAAAAAAAAGTAAAATAATTGCTACGAGGTCTGGGATCGATTCTATTGATGTCTGTTTGTCTGAATGTATGTTCCAGAATCTTTGAAATTTTCTTTGAAAATTATAACATTGCAGATAGTTACAGATTTAACCTTTTAAATGATTACCATCACGTTATATCTTTATGGGGCTAAGCAGTCAATCATCACGACATATACAGAGCTGATTTAAGAGATGAGGCAGTAAGGGTACCTTAACCGTTGTAGTTACACGAAATATGTCCTGAATTTTTTTGAGACATTTTGATCTGCATACAAAGATTTTGAAAAAAAAATACAGTTAGAAAAAAAATGGGCAATTTTCACATAAACCTTCCAGATGCAAAACCCAATAACTTTGACTGACCCGGGAATCGAGCCCAGGACCTTATGCCCAACAGTAGCGACCACAATACCAACGAGGCAGTTTTTTATAGAAATGTGGCTGTTTTAGTATATTGCGATTCAATGATCGAAGATATTGTGTATCCATCCATTATCAAAACATGCGTAGTTGTCATATTTTAGCATAGAACAAGCTTCCATTCTTTTAAAGTGCCTAAACATTAAATTGCCTTTCGAGTCTTTTCAGAAGACCGGCATTACAAAAACACTTTTACATTCTGAGATTACCTAGACTCATACACTAACTTATTTTTTTTTTTTTAGGAAAACATATACAGTTACGATGTTTGTAAATATGTGAGCACCATGTATCTGTCTCATAAATAAGTTATTTTTCATTGCTTCATTTTTAATTATTTTTACCTTTTGTGGTATAGTAATTTTATTTTATTCTAGGTGCATCGTCTTCACATATAATCTTATAATTAATGTTACTTAAACAAAATATTGTAAAACATTTTTAAAAGAGTAACGGTGGAGTTTCTTGCCCATTCTTCTCCATACGAAACTACCTTTTGGAAGGGGCAACTAGAATCAATTCTATTTTTTTGTAAATTTTGACGTTCAATAGTGCCTCCTATGTGCCTATTTGAAATAAATAATTTGACATTGACTTTTGACTTTGACACTGACTACCAGTATTACTGTCTACTATTGAAAGTAGACAGAAAGACTGATAGTCACATAATAAATTCTCCTTTATTTCAAAAATCATAATTTTCATATTGACAAGAAAACATACATCATACAAATTAGCAGTAAAATTCCCAATAGATAGAGAACGGCAGCAGCTAATGATTTCCACAAACGCCACGATGAGGTAAACAGCACGCCGATAAATCGTTCTATGCCAGAATGATATAACAAAGAGGCTGAGATTGTAGATCAAAGAAACGATGGAGATACGTCATCGGTACTACATGTTTTTGTCCGTAGTATGCTGGACGTAAAGAATAGCACCATCATATTTCTTCCCGTGAGTGTCGTAAAAAGCGACTAAGGGACTTACTGGAGAATGGGCAGCAGCGTTCTCTATGCATTTTAACACCATACTAATAGATAAACGTATTTTCTTTCTATACTGCGATCGCCAACCCGCTTGCCAAGCGTGGGGATTATGGCAACCCTCTTGGGAGAGGCTTATGTCCAGCAGTGGACGTCTTTCGGCTGAAATGATAATGAATGATAACTGCGATCGCCAACCCGCCTGCCAAGCGTGGCGATTATGGCAAACCCCCCCCCCCCTTTGGGGAAGGCTTATTTTCAGCAATGGACGTATTTCGGCTGGAATGATGACTATATGTTTACGGAAGTGTTTACATTGGCACATGAGGATCGTTTAAATTGGCATACAAGAGAACAAGCATCTCACCACTGTCTTATAACGATACAAACGCCAAAAAGCTTAAAAAGTAAGCTTTTTTATGCAGCTCCTAGCAATAAGAAAATGTTCAGCAGGACGTCTTGGGTTATCAAGTGTGACAGGAACAGTTCACGAGCCTTACAAACCCTTCAAACATGATTATTTACAAAATCTAAATTCACGACCTTTTTGGCGTGTTTCATGTTTTTCTTATTAATGCTGACTGTCTACATACCTCTAACCGGATATGCTTAACTCAAAACTATTTCAATTTTTAGGGTTCCTTACGTTCGAAAAAAAAACCGAACCCCTATAGGATTACTCGTGTCTGTCTGTCTATCCGTCAGTCCCAGCCAATTTATTTATTTATTTAAAACTCTTAAACTATCATTACAGGTTTAGAAACCTAATGCGATAGCTAAGCCTACTTATAATATTAACTATTTTAAATGAAACTATTACTAACAATTACAAATAACTACACAATACATTAACACCAAATTAATTTGTTTAAACTTAGTACACACACGTGTTTCTGTGACCCCGAGACGGACGTGTAACTTAAATAAATTAATTTTGATTATAAGGGTCACTTTTGGGCGACAAATTAGAAAATTAAAACAAAAACTATTGTAAACTGTACCGTTTGACATATTGAATGAAGGGGCGTTTTTTGTCTTAATTGTTTTTTATTTATTTAATGGTTTTAAAGTTATTAAAAAATATATATGAAAATTGACTACTGAGCCTACAATTTTGAAAAAAATACAGAAAATAGCTATTTACTTATAGATTACAGCAAAAAACATCGTAAATCTCTCAATATTGTGTGTACAAACTCACATTTGCAGTTGGAATGTATGGGAGAAAATGTTTTTCAACTACAATATTAAATTTGTTCTTGGGATAAAAAACATGGTAGATAACATATTCATTGTACAGAACTCTCACCACGCGAGTTCAACTCGCGGTTTTAGACCACACCACCCTCAAACATTCAATTCTTCCAGCAAACTCCAGCATTACAAAAGAGGAAAGCATCTATTAAATTAACGCGTAAATTTCATTTATTTAACGTATTTATTTCATATCACAAACGCGTTAATTTCATATAATTACCTCGTAGCATATCCCACATTTCAATGCTCCATGCTCGTTCGTGCCAGACGGCCGGTCGCTACGGTCCCATCCTACAAGAATTCTACGTCATTGTGCTCCCACTTTTTGTGCATAAAAGAGATATTACGCCTCTTTTCATGCCGTAGGTGACACGAAAGGTGTTGAATGACCAATATAACGTCAACAAAGTTTACCTCTTCGCTTGTCAATAATGTCTTCAGGAAAATCTGGCTATATCAAGACACGATTTCCTCCCAACCAAGCAATGTAGCTTTCTATAGCAAGGCTCATGTTTAGAAGTGGACATTTACTGTCTGATATCCAAGTACCTAGTCGTCGTGCTCTCTAGGCATATCCCATATTTCTAAGCTCCGTGTCCGGGATGTACCGAGAGCGGTCGTGTGTGCCAGTCGTGCCGGACGGTCGGACGCTCTCACGCCGTCCTATCCGTGAATGCTACTTAATTTATAGCTGCGGTTCGAAGATGGCACCGAAGTTAAGAGCTGACAGTCACTTGGAATATTTTTCGTAACATGTCAGGGATTCACGAAGTCAGTTTCGAGAAACAAATTGGAGAGAGAATGGCTGACACGCAAATGCTGTGGTCAATTAAATTTATCGTGGGTCACGGAATAATAGCATGCATGAAAAAAGAAATAAATATGGAAAACCCACGGATTGTTTTGCTGGCACTGTGGCCATTTATCCTGGTTAAAATGCGAATTGACAAATTCCCGCTGCATCAAGATTGGACAAGAGGAATGCAAATCCATTACTTGCAAATAAATCAACGTTAATTAATTCCCTAAATCCTCATATAAACTGGCCTCTAATAAACTGCTTTTAACTATAACAATCAAGACATTCTGCAGTAAATTAAGTTAATAAATTAGGTAGGTAGCCAGTTTCCGTTGAATCTTAATCTTCTACACACATTTTATGATTTAAGGGAGCGATTGAAAACGGTCGCATAGGTCGTGTCGGATGGACGGAGTGCTCACGCAAACCCAGTGGACATGCTTCTTAATTTTATCACTGGTTGCATTAAAAAATCACAAGAACATATTATAGGAAAGGAATATTTTAAAACGGTTTAACAGGGTATAACGCTATGGTAGGTCTTTTCATCACCTAGTGTTAACTGGACAGTACAGTAGAAGTCCAAAAAAATACGTAAAATAAAAAATAATGATTCAACACAAATGGCAAGGGAAGAAGAGAAGACTAATAATAGTGATTGACGCAAAAGATCAAATATTGATAATTTATCCTTACCTTTAAATAGAAATCGCAGAAATTAAGCAGTAACGGTAAATTTCTTCAATATTTACGTATTAATAGCGAATATTAGCTACCTAATGACAGTAATAACAGCAACATTGAAAAGCAAAACATATAAATTGTTCGATTGGTAACAGTTATGATTACAAACGGTCACAGGTTACTTGAAATTAATGGTGGCTGTGCATAATTGATTAAAACTTTGATATAAATGAAGGTAGAAGTCATTGAAACAAGTAATACAAAGAACGGCGACTAGAATCAATTCTATTTTATTTGTACATTTTGACGTTCAAAAGTGGCATTTATGTGGCTATTTGAAATAAATCATTTGACTTTGACTTTGAGAAGCAAAATCAACAATCCAGTTCCTTATGAGATTATATAAATACTGTTTAGTAATTTCTTCCTTTTCCTTTCATCGAAATCAGTCTTGTCCCTTCGTTAGTTCTTCCTTAGGCATCTATGTCAGAAATGTCATGCCACTACATCCTGTTCACCGAGTTTTAGGTCTCTTTCTTTGACCTCTTTATGATTTGTCTAGCTTTTTCCAACTCTTACGGTCAGCTGTCAATCTAACAGGTTACGGCTGAATCCTTTAAGATCTCTTAAAAGTTCTGTCGGTTAGTCGTCATTTGCTTTATCCAACTATGCAGCAGTAATAAGTTTCATACGTGATTATGCATATCATATTTCCGCACAAATATATGTAATAATTAATAGATCGTGACATAATATCCATACAGCTATTGATGCTAATACCAGCGACATTGAGAAGCGTAGTGCACCAATAAATTAACCGACCGGTAGCAGCTAGATTACGAACGGTCGCAGGTCGTTCCCGACGAAGGCAAGTTTCTCACGCAATGTACTGGCCCTACTTAGTTTATCTTCGCATCTTGAACCTGATATTGAAGCTGAAGTATGCTAATAAATAAATGAGCTAATTTTAGGGTTGTCTCTACAAAGATTTCATCTCTATAGTGGCCGTTCTGTGTATATTTCATAAACAATCTGGTCTATTTTATTTATATGGGTTTTTGCTGTCACCATTTGTAACAGTCATAGGAGGAATATCTTATTGTTATAGAGATTCCATTTAATATATTTTAGCACTTAGATTTCTTATGTCATCATCAGCCTAATAGCAGTCTACCGATCCTTGGCTACTCTAATGCAATGTAATGGTGTATGCTTTGTGTATGTATGTATTTATTGTATATGTTAATGGTTCACCACTGACTACCTGCAGTATTGTCACTCCTGCTCCCTTTAATCCATCCAAAGGTTGTCTGAAAAGATCGCTTTTAGCGATAAGACCGCCCATTGTGTCACCCTATGTAAAATTTAAACATCTAAAAATATAAACACAATCTGTAACTTTTATGGTGTACATAATAAAGAGTATTCTATTCTAATTCAGGTTTTTAAAGCAAGAATTAATTGAGCTTTATGGAAGCCAGTTCGTATTTCCCTCTTCTAAGCAACTTTTTCTATTACCTACTTAGGTACATCATATCCGATCTGAATCTTCTTTGTACCTACTTAATTCGTAACAGTTGAATTAAGGTATCTCTCCGTTATGAAAGAACCCAAACGAGCTGAAAATATTTCCTATATGATCAGCCACTATTTCCCAGCCTCACATAATTATATAACGTCTCGTATGTAGGTGAGGCACAGTTAGGCTGTGTGCACACGATCAGTATTCGTGACGTCCATCAGTGGGTCGCTCCCACGCCGCCAGTCGCCACCCGGCCTGCCAAACTATACGTTACTGATGCTAAATTATGAGAAGATGCTGGGAGGAGTATTGACTTCGATTGGAGTATGTTGGTATTTTTAAATTAATGAAGTGGTCAGGTTCCTGAATGGAACGGCCTTGTAGACGCATAGAGATTTCGATTTGTTGATCATTTTTTTTATTTTGTTTAGTTGTTGTGAAGTCGTTGACAGTTATATTGTCCTCCCATACCTATTAACACTGTAACTTAATAACATTGTAAAAACAAATCATTTTTAAGAGAATAACTGTGGAGTTTCTTAGTTCTCCGACTCGACGGATTGGAACCGCTGGCTTCTGACATTACATAAGTGCCCAAGTAGGTTTATGTGAAAAAAATATATATTGAATTGAATTGGTCATCAATTTCTGATTCCTAGTTTTAAAATACAGTTGAGAGCAGACTGATAATTACTGTTTTAATTTGTAATGTATGGTTAGTGTTTCTCCGAGAGACAAAGGCGTGCCTTTGTATGCCCGCATTCTGACGAGCCTATTGCATTTTACAGAGTTCAAAACAGAACCTCAAGCTTTGGCATTAAAGCCGATTTTTCACTAACAAAAGACGGTTTTACTGAAAATCTTTCAATATTTATATAGGAGTACACAATCATCATCATCGGCTAGTCTTTTCCCAGCTATGTTGGGGTCGGTTTCCCAACAGCGAGGTCTATCGGCTTATACGAGTACACATATCCCAAGAAAAGTATTATCATTTTCTTTATTTTATTATATTCGGGAAACTTACAGCTAATTTATACAGTGTTCTTGTACAATATAAAATTGAAGGCCATTTACAAATTTCTACTGATAAACACTAAAAATAAAAACGAGAAAAAAAAAGTCGGTATAAAATACCTATGACATAAATTAGTACTTAAATAAGTAGTACACAATGAGCTAATACAAACTATAAATCGTTATTATCCCATAGCAGTCCACTGCTGGACATAGGCCTCCAATTGCACGCCATTCAGCTCGATTCTCGGCAACTCTCATTCAGCTGCGTAAGTAAGAAATGAAATTACATGAAATCGTTTATTCTGTAAATATGATATTAAAATCACTTTTACACGTCATAGAAAAAATAAAAAAAATAATCTAGATGTAGCCGACATTTCCTATCTGACTACCCCTGAGAAGAAATGGCGAAACAAACTCAGGGGTCAGTCTCTTTTTAAAGTCCAGACATAATCTTGGTCAGATCATATGAGGACCATCTGACTGAAATGGTCTTTTGAGGAAAGAACCACACAAATTTGAGTGGACCTGTCCAATCAGTGCAAGCATTTGTCAGTAATCGTGTAGCTCAACGAAAAGTATGCGCTCCAGAAATCATTGACTACTACAAAAAACCGGGCAAGTGCGAGTCGGACTCGCGCACGAAGGGTTCCGTATCATTATCTATAAAAAAGGCAAAAAAACACGTTTGTTGTATCGCAGTCTCATTTAAATATTTGTTTTATTTTAATTTTATTATTTATTTTTAAAGTGAATATATAACTAAATATTCTGTGAATATTTCAAGCGTTTACCTGTCGCCGTTATCAATATAGAGCAAAAACGAGCAAGAAAATCACGTTTGTTGTATGGGAGCCTCCTTAAATATTTATGTTATTCTGTTTTTTAGTATTTTTTGATATAGCTGCAATAGAAATATATCTGTGAAAATTTCAAATGTCTAACTATCACGGTTCATAAGATACAGCCCGGTGACAGCCAAATAGACAGACAGCGGGGCTTTAGTAATAGGGTTCTCGTTACTCTTTGGGTACGGAACCCTAAATAGTGGCAGTAAAACCGCTGTGCTAATTTGGAAACACAAAGATTACCGTAGCTCATAGGTTTTCTGGTTTACCTGTATGTATCGTTATTTATTTTAGTAAAATTCCATTTACATACATATAGAACAATGCCCCAGTTAACACTTAGCTCGTCGCACGCGTCGCAGCGCTTGCGCAACAGTCCATCCCATCGATCACGCTTAGCATTTCGCGCACCCTCCTACATTGTCAAACAGCGAGGAAGCTTGGACGGCGGTATGTGAAACTGAGTTAGTAATATGGAATTAGAAATAACTATAAACAAAAAAAATAGGAAAAAGATCGCCAAAGATAGGAAATTATGGAAATGCATGGAGGAGGCCTTTGCCCAAAACTGGGTACCCCAAAACTAAAAATCTAATTTGATCTAATTGTTATTATATTATTATTTGAATTATACTATACTGATAACGTTAATCTATATAATTGGATCAATTGTTGTTAATTAATTTAATTTTTATTTGTTTAGCATAATTTTAATTTTTAACAAGATTTGAATTTATTAGTTGTTATTTGCTAATTTAAAATAATGTATCGGTAAATAAATGGTATTAAATGATACTAAATAAAATAAAAATGTATAGTTAATTCAAACGTTAGATAATTAAGTACATTATTTTAACGTCAGAACTTAAATTGAATATGTAATTTTATTTGTTACATTTAGTTAATTTATTTTGTTGCATGTGTTTTTGTTATTTGCATGAAATAGATATTTAAGGAATATGTTAAAGTTAAAGTGTAATGTTATAATTTTGGGAAATAAATGGCTTTATTATTATTATTATTTTTATAAACAAAAAAAAACCTGAAAGTGTCATTAATTTCTGACACGGAAAGTAAAGCGAAACTACGATTAGTTACAGTTTTTTCAATGTTTTCAGTAAATTCATTAATAATTTATCATACCTACACCTACCTCATCATCTCATGTTCATTATTTTAAGCCGAAAGACGTCCACTGCTGGACATAGGCCTCCCCCAAAAGGGAGGGGTTTGCCATAATCGCCTTGGCATGCGGGTTGACGATTGCAGTATGGTGTTAAAATGCATAGAGAACGCTGCTGCCCATTCTCTAGTCCCTTAGTAGCCTTTTACTACACCCACGGGAATAAATAGGATGGTGCTATTCTTTACGTCCGGCACCACACGGACAACACGAACACCTACCTATATCTTTAAGAATAAAAGTAATAGATAGTTACTAATGTTCACTGAGCTTTCGTACACATAATTTTAATAATGATTTTATTTCAAATAATTAAAACATTATTATATAATTATTATTTATTTATATTTATGGTAGCAAGTAGGCTAGATTATGCGTATGTGAGTCACTGCTGCAAGGTATCGGCAGGGGGGCCTGTCACCTTGCAGCAGTGATGTCACGAATTGTTTCTGTGTTAATGTTTTACTAACATAGTTTGTACGTATATTGTTACTAACACTATGAGTCATGTTACTTGAATTCAATGATTAAATTAAATAATGCAAAAATTACAAAAAACACAAACACTCTATAATCTTAACTTATGTAAATACGAAAGTTAGTTTGTTTATTATGGGTTCACGCAAAAACGGCTGAACAGATTTGGATGAAATTTGGCACATGGGTAAACTATGACCTAGGTTAAGACATAGGATACTTATTATCTCGATATTCCTACGGGATCGAGACTTATGCGGGTGAAACCGCGGGGCACAGCTAGAATAATATATATAACTCTCATTCCTTTATCTCTCTCACATAACCCATTCACGTCCAATGTAGATCACAAAATCGAAAGTGAATTGACTGACAGACAGACACGGCACATTATGGCACAAACAATTACAATATACTCGAATTATTGCCATATTCTCACCTCAAGTGTCTAATCCCAGCACAAAGGTCTTAAACTTACTAAGATGCCATTGTTAGATAAAAAAGTTTGCGTCATTGAAATCGAAATGGATGATACCGACGCCATTTTTGATTTTTTTTATGTTTTAACAATGAATGAACAAATTGACCTGAACTTTGGTCGGAAGGTCACTCGGCTAATGGTGTTACAAAAGATGATTTGTGACAGTAGCTGACCATAGTGACCTATACCGCCTTATTACAAAACAAGATTTATATTTGACATGGCTTAAACCATGGAGCCAGTTTTTGTAATAAGAACGTAACAGTGATTGAAATACCGTTCTTTTTACAAAATTGAAAACTTAGTTCGGTACTAAGTTGTCAGTTTTGAGTTTAGGAACTTTACCTTAGTTGGAATAAAGTTCAAAATTCAATAATGGCTCCATGTTTTAAACCTGGAGCCATTATTGAATACAGATAAACCTTGTTTTGTAATAAGGGGGTATAGTTTATTTGTATTCGGATTGCTTAGATTATACTATTAAAGAGTTAAGTCTTGTTAGAAAGTTTTTCTTAGAACTTTGAAAAGTAAAAGTTCCAGAAGCTTTAAAACAAAGTCTCCAGTTCCAAGTTTTATATCAGCTATTTTCAACTCATTTTTTATTTTTCAGATGTTTCGATATCACGTACACCTTGTAAGTAAGTAAAGAAAATTATATCAATAACAGCTCGAGCGTTATTTATTTTGTATCATCATTTTAATTAGTAAATTTATTTTTTCTTTATTTTTGTTTAAACTTTTTTTTTTATATTGACGTAATAATCTTAATTTTATTTTATTTTCTCTTTTGACATAATATTTTTTCTTATTTTTTACTTTTGAGAAAATCAATTATTTTCGTTTGATTAATGTAATTATGTTATTTTTTTTTAGTATCAATGACATCCATGAATATTTGCACGCCTTCTGGTATAACAGCGCGCTTTATTTTTTTTTTTAACAACTATTTTATTGTAGGTACCTATGTTAACAAATGATTAAATGATTATGAACGTACTTAGTGAAATAGTGCTTTCGTAGTGCTAGTAAATTAGTACTTATCGATAAGTCGGTAAGTACTAATTATTTCAGAATCAATACATTTTGATGTAAGCAATATTTTGTAACAATATTTTGATTTATTAAAAGAGAGTCCGCGGAGTTTCTTGCCCTTTCTTCTCCATAGGAACCTACTACGCTTTGGAATAGGCAAAAAGCTTCACGTTTCTGAGTTAAGGTGAATCCATAGCTGTACCAGCTGTGTGTGCCCGCGAAATTCAAATTTTCTTACGTTTTTTTCTGTTTGCAGGTCAGTGTCAGGTTTTAAAAATATGATTCGCGACTAGAACAGATATTTATTTACAGAATTATAATCATTAGAATCATTATTACATCTCTCTAAGTTATCTAACTTAACTCCACTTAACTTGTTCCCTAATATCATGATTTCATATTGTTCTCACTTATAGCGACAATAATAATATACCCAGGATTTTGTAATATCTTGATTTAAAAGAGTGTCCTTGGAGTTTCTTGCCTATTCTTCTCCATAGAGATCTACGTTTTGGAATGGGCAAATAGCTTTAACTTTCTGACTAACTGACCGACTCTGTGACAATTCAAAAGTGCCTGCAATTGGTTTAATTAAAATAAATGCTAGCCCCCTTATTACAAAACAAGGTTTATCTTCAGACCCAGGTTTAAAACATGGAGCCATTATTGAATTTCGAACTTTATTCCAACTATGGTAAACTTCATAAACACAAAACTGAGAACTTAGTACCGAACTAAGTTTTCAGTTTTGTATAAAGAACGGTATTTCAATGACAATTACGTTCTTACGTATTACAAAAACTGGCTCCATGGTTTAAGCCATGTCAAAATATAAATCTTGTTTTGTAATAAGGCGGTTTGAGTTTGAGTGTGTTTTGAGTTCATAAAAAAGTGATGTAATGGAACAAATCTGACATATAAAGACGTATTAAATTATTTTAATGATTATAATTATGTAAATAAATATCTGGTAGTCGTGAATCATATTTTGATCAAGATGAAACTTGACACTGACCTGAATCACAGAAACGTAAGAAAATTTGAATTTCGTGGGCAACAGCTATGCATTCACCTTAACGACTTCTTGCCAATTCAAAAGTGCCTGTAAATGGTTTATTTGAAATAAATGCTTTGTTTTGAGTTTCAGCTTGGCTTTGTTCCAGAATTTCATTCACTCGTCAAAATTAATTTCACCGTTCGAAACATTTAACTGCCTCGTTGGTCTAGTGGTCACAAGCGCTACTGCTGAGCATGAGGTCCTGGGGTCTACTCCGAACATAAATCCGATGTATCGGCTGAATGTTCGGCCGTTGCTTGACTATGGCTGACTACGGCAAACGAAAAAAAATCAACGGCAGTCTAAGAGATAAGCCAAAGTCAAAAATGTGACAAAAGTCAAAAAAAAGTCAAATTGTTTATTTCAAACAGGCACATAAAAGGCACTTTTGAACGTCAATATTTACAAAAAAAAATAGAATTGATTCTAGTCGCCCCTTCCAAAATGTAGTTTCGTATGGAGAAGAATGGGCAAGAAACTCCACCGGTACTCTTTTAAAATCTTGTACAATATTTTTATAGGTACATTAATTATATAATTATATGTGAAGACGATGCACCTAGAATAAAATTACTATACCACAATAAGACATTAAGTCGGGTAAGGGTTCAAAGTCAAAAAAGGACACTATGGAAGTTATAAAACGGCCGAACTTTCGGTCGGTACTTCGGATTAACGCTTCGGACTAAACACTGAACTAGAACACTTTGCCCGACGGGGTTCGATTTCCAGGTCAGGCAAAGTGATAATTAAGATTTTCCATTATGAATTTTTCAGTAGCAGCTCGGAGTCTGGATTTGTGCCCGATTGATGGCAATAGGCTCGCCCCCTATTACATGGGACTTAAACATAACTGGCGAAATGTGGGTGTACTATAGGAATACCTCTGCCTAACCCTTCGGGGATCACAAGCGTGATGTTAAATTTGTGTTCCAAAAATCATTTACCTACTTCAGAGTGTAAACGGTTTTTTTATGCAACATTTCACAGGTAAGGCCGATGAAATAGAGATAGCCCCCATCCCCGCTTCATTCATGGCCGTTTGCGACACAAACCAAATGTCAAAATAAGGTCAAAGGTAATAATTGTTAGATGTTAAACGTTCAGCTGTACATATCCTATTGATTTATGCAGGAATCCGGTGATGGGCTGGCTCGCCGAACAATCGTTGTCATGCAACAATGGCGTTATTTAAATTGACTGAGAAAGTACTGAAACTAGGTGTTAATATTGCTGATAGAAGTTATAATGCTTTTGAATGCCAGATTTTATGATATTAACAAACTCAAGTATTTTTAGAATACGATAATCTCATTCCATAAAATATCACGTTTCCGATATATACAAGTAGGTACTACCCGAACAAGCAAACGAGAAGCATTTACCGAGCGGTCCACACTGCAGAAGACCGCATAACTTGGAGACGCGTCGTATGTGGTCGCGATCTTCAGCATTGAGGGAACGAGGAAGAAGAATACCACCAGAACAAGACCGCAGCCGAAGGATTGAAAGACGCTTGGAAAGGAACTAAAATGGAGTATAAAGAAATCAACTTTATTTGCTAAATCAATATACGTATGTGTTTAGTGGTTTAGTTATCCTTCATCAAACTAATGAACAACTATACATTACCAATGGTGCAGAAGTACTTATTACAGGTTTATGTCAAAATTGGATATCAATCGTCATTATGGAATTTCAATACAAAGCATACCAACCTACTTAATTCTCTACTGAACTCTGGAGACTTGTAACACTGGTATTCCTAGTACAGTCTCTACAAAATCAATGTATTTTTATATACACATTTATGTATTGTACCATTTTATTTTATTTTGTACACACGGCTACACATCAAGCTATATACATTTTCAGTATACGCTGACCTCTCATTGTACGGAAATCCAATACAATGCGAGATCAGCATAAACTGAAAATATATCATTGTGAAAATAAACGTTTTTTTTTATTCTTCAGTTTCCTAATGCTCTAGCTACTGTATATATATCCATAATATAGTCACTGTATAATATTATTTCTTCTTCTCTATCCGAAATTCGGCAGTGCTAATGATCAACCCGATCTTGTATTCTTTGCGCCAAATGTCGGCCAGGGCCATGCTTGAGGCTTCCTGAAACTTAGTTCCAAGATCCGAAGGATCGGGTTTAACAACCGTTTTCGTCGTATTTGTAAAGCTAACATAATTGTCAACCCATCTTGAGATTTACCTACGTCCAAAGTCTCAAAAATTTGTATATAAGTTCAATACAAAGCATTTCTCGACACACTCTACTCAAATCTACGTAAATGCAGTACCGATGCACTGGCATGACATACAGACATACAGATAGACACAGTATACGTTAAGCTAGCAAATGAACGTGGCCGGCGAGGCAATGGGTCAGTGAGTCACGACGCTTCCTACAGGAAAGGGCAGACGTCATCCCACACGTATTTGTATAGAGATGTTGATACCACTTTGTGGTTTATTTTACTAAGGATATTTAAAAATATAGTAAAGAGTAACATAGTACACTTTACCATACCTAAAGTTATTTAAATTTATTAATTAAATATTAGAAGTAAATCTAAGTAGGTTTGACATTTTTATTTCAACATAGTTTATTGTTTCTATGTGTTATTTAAAGAAAACGCACTATTCATTTTAATTATTGTTTTTTTTTTCCTGGACATATTATTGTTCTTGTATTCAGGTTATGATTTTAATGATTAAGCTAGGTAAATATTATGAAATCTCATCATAACGATCTTTGACACCTTTAATCCAACTATTGTGATGTGAAAGTGGCCCCTATGCTCTACTCCCGCTATGCTCAACTCGTAAAATACCTACTAAAAAGTTTCGCTATGCACGAAATCACATTCGCGGGCAGTGATGAAGAAAACCTAGTATGTAAATATAAATATAAAAGTCTACAGACTTCGTTAAATCTTGTGGGTCCACTATTGACTATTCATAATAATTTCTTAACTTAGAAATGCTCTGAAATTCGTTTGTCCTTATCTGTCATTTTGACTTTTTTGATTGTCAGAACGAGACAAAACAAATTTTAACTTACAGACGCTTTCGCATATACGATTAGCTCTATTTTTTAATTTAAATTACGTTTCTTTCCAACTTTATCTTCCATTGTTTACGTAGAATCGAAGAATGGCGTGCATAGCGAAACTATTTAGTAGGTATTTTTCAAGTCGAGCATAGCGGGACTAGAGCATAGGGGGACTAACCGAGTGAAAGCCTCCCCTTTATATCTATGATGGAATCGAATGGTCTTTTCAATCGTAAGGATGTTTTAATTATCTCATAATTTATCAGCCGCTTAACTTACGACCCATAAACTCCTTACGCACGCTTACGAGACCATCGCAAAGGTATTCCTGAAGTTTACCACAGGTAATTGAACGGTATTTCAATATTAATGATTGGCCAATAAACTCACAAAATACCAAACGTGAAACAAAACAAATCATGAGCAAGAAACATTTACTATAAGGAATAATATGGCCGCCTCACTAATGGAAACAAACTCGCCAAAACTAAACCAATGACACTTAACAGATTTACACTTATTAAGACAGAAGATCACGGCAGTATAGCCTACAAGTTTGCTTAGTTTCTATCTGCATTTCATAACACCTTTATTGCATAAGTATTAAAACCGAAATTCATTTGTCTAATGAGGTTAATAAGTTGGGTAGTTCCTCCGGTCGGCAGTCCACGCGCTGTCCGCACGTTCATTGAGCTCTTCCCATGACATTATCCGTACACCCTACTTTGATTTCACTTATATGTTAATACCAGACAATCTAAAAGCAACCTTATATGCATGAGCCAGGATTGAATTTAAACTGTAAGTTTTTGGTGCATAAAATGTTTGGATATGCTGTCTAAAATGGCGCATCTGAGGCACCGATGCCCCTAGAGATGGACCTCGCGTTTTATTTCCACCAAGGAAGACACGACTTTAGTACGATGCATGGGGGAAAATATGGCCCCAAGTCCGTTCAACCGTATTTCACTGGGGTCGTGGTGGGTCACTTCGCGGACATTATTAAACTGTTACTCGTAGTGAATCGTGAGACGTGACTTATGTAGATGTTTAACTAGTAGTTTGACTGATAGTTTCACGTGTATGCAGTGGTCGTTTCGCATGTGAATCTTCCTTGCACGATCCGCGGTGGAATTAGTGAGAAAGTTTTGTTTTGACCGTATTTGGATGCGTTCGTTTGGTGCTTTGATCGGTGGAAATGGAGTTTGGAGCTTTTGTACTCCGCGACTTGCACGGTAAATGGATAAACGGTACCGTTTCACATATTATCCTATGGTTGCCTATTAGTTCATCATTTTCCATTCCAAAGATCCAAAGAAAAGGAGGTTAACTTCTTGGTGCCCCACAGGCCTTTAAAATGACCTCAGAAGCTGAGGGGGTTAAAGTAACTGCGTGCCATAGCTCCAAAGAGCCGTGGCTCGTGGTTCAGTATCGAGAGAGGAACCCAGGAAAAAAACAAAAAAAAAATTAAAACAAAAAAATATTGCAAGATCAACCTAATTTTGTACCTACTAACTTAAAATAGCAATCGTTTAGAATTAAAATTATTTTATTTGACGGTTCTAAGCCCGTTAAAGTACGAAGAGACGTTTTTTATGTTTAATTAATTTTTTTGTTTGTTTTTTTTTTCCTGGATTCCTTTATCGACACTGAACCTACCCCTAAGCTATGGCACGCAGTTACTTTAACAGCCTGTATAAAACTTCTCAGATTCCTCAGAAGCGCCAGTGACAATGATGCTGCGATTAACGTTTTTATTGGGGTCCAAACAAAATAGCTAAATAATCCTATCTATACTAAAAAAACCGGCTAAGTGCGAGTCGGACTCGTGCACGAAGGGTTCTGTACCATTCAACCTACCCTCTACCATGTATAAAAACGGCAAAAAAATACGTTTGTTGTATGGGAGCCCCCCTTAAATATTTGTTTTATTTTAATTTAATTATTTATTTTTTGAATTCAATATATATCTACATATTCTGTGAATATTTCAAGCGTCTACCTGTTGCCGTTATCAATATAGAGCAAAAACGAGCAAAAAAATCACGTTTGTTGTATGGGAGCCCCCTTAAATATTTATTTTATTCTATTTTTTAGTATTTGTTGTTATAGCCGCAAAAGAAACACATCATCAGTGAAAATTTTAACTGTCTATCTGTCACGGTTCATGAGATACAGCCTGGTGACAGACGGACAGACAGACGGACAGACAGACCGACAGACGGCGGAGCCTTAGTAATAGGGTTCCCGTTTTACCCTTTGGGTACGGAACCCTAAAAAGAATATTACAAAACGCTTCTTTAACTCTCATATTCTAAGTAGAAGTCCACACCAGCCAGCTCAAAAATAAGGGCAGCTCACACACCAAGAATTATCTAACAACAAAGACAATCTTTTCCGGGCCAAGAAAAAGAGTATGAAACGATCCCGGCGCGCTTGATGCATGAGGAATTCAATTTATACACTTTTTGCGAGTAAATCAGGAAGCCAAAGTGTAACTGTTAAAGGCGAAATGTGGGAAAAATTGGCGGGAACAATGAGAGAGATGCTTGTTTTTTCGGTTGAAAGAGCGCTCGTCGAACGTAATTACGCGCGAACTCAAATACTGGGTGATATGAGACGGTGCGGTTGCACTATTTGCACCGTGTGGTTAATCGTTGGTTAACACGCTGATTGGATAGCCTAATAATGTGCATGAGGAGATCTCATTCTCTTCAATCAAAGGAAGTGAAATTGAGGTCTACGATTGTCCAAATTAACCTAATGACTTAACCTAAACAATAATTGACCAGTCTCGGTCTTAAACCTTATAGTTTCAAAGGGTTTAAGTCCGTAACTGGCCAATTATGATTTTATACATCGTTTGACTAATCGCAACGTGTTATTCACAAATAGCAACATTAATTCCTTGATTTGGTCATTGAAACTTACCTTTAACATTAATACCTGCCCGTATCACTTAGTAAAATATTTTAAACTAACTGAATGATTTATCGATACTTAAACGAACAAAATACAGAATGTGAGTTTAATGCCGTGACTTCATCGTAATCACAAATGGTATATGGTAATCATGTAATGGTAATTTAAATTTGATTTACATAAGCTATAAACATTCGTTTACAATGCACATTTATCTTTGGTTTTAAAAGAGAAGAAAATGTGCTATTACTAAATAAATTATGTAACTTTTCCCCGAAGATATTCCCCGTGAATTTTACAGGATTGAAAACCTATTACAGTTTTCACACTTAAATAATACAACTGACTATAGATACGAACAACAATTACTTACTATTATAATTAATATTCCAATTTATACCTTTAAAATAATTATTAATATTCCAATAACCACATCACTCTTGAAACGGCCGAAATATTTTTATGCGTTAACTTAACCAGTCATCTAAAATAAACACCCAATCAACAAACCCCAGTTAGGCACACGGTACAACAGCCGCTCCGTATAGTTTTTCACGAGGAAAAGCGTACAATGCCGTGCACAAGAAGCTGAGAAAGCACTCATTACTGAGTGGACAGTTATTGTTGGCGATCATCACACGATGCTTTCCTCATTCCGTTGTTTAATTGACATGTTTAGATAATACGCCTTTGTTTAGCCCTTCCTTGTTCCCTTGTCCTGTTATTCCGCATGAACTCTGTGTATACGGATTTTCTTCGATTTTTTATTTCCCATTTAATTATGTTATGAACAATGCACCCAACCTCCGACTGAATACGAACAATCATACACTTATATTATTGATGCCTTCGTAAGAGTTAACAAAAAGGACCGATTTTTAAATCGTCAGATAACTTTTACCACAGGAATAAATATGGCGATATAACAATCGTGTAGAAAAAAAACCTATAGAAAATTTCCCAAACTGTCATATTTATTCTGTAGATAAAATCAAAGTTATCCGTCATTTGAAAAGCCCTGAGGTATAAATAATTACACAAATTTAATAAATTGTGCAGATTGTTTATTTAAAAGTACATAGGTACATGGTTGAGTAGCTTAAAAGTAATTAATTACTTTAATGTTATTCGTTTATAAACTTTTGTGTATCGAGTTTTTTACTTATAGACTTAGAAACCTGAAAAAAATTGCTCATAAAAAAATATTAATTAAATGAACACACAACCTATCTGTCTCGATCGCAAAATTCATAGCAAGTCAATGTCAGAAACAATAGAATGCTCACACATAAATCCGTCTATCATCAGCGTCATACATGGGACCTTGCCATTACAGCCGTCACTCTACGATCCGTTGTGGGTATCCTTGACGTGCAGTCGTCGTCGGTAAGAGCAAAGGTTACATATTAGTGCTGACTGCGATACTGCATAACTGTCTGATAAATGTTTTTATGATAATTTTGACACCTTGAACTGGTTTTTGAATTGTGTGGAATATACAGGGTTATTTTTAAAACGTCGATAACCTCTTAATGGATCATTGTACTCATCATTATGAACAACTTTTACTATGGGACCAAAACTATAATCGCAAAAATAAACCAGCTGTTCCCTACATTTATGTTCGAATAATTCGTTAAAATGTAGGGAACAGCAGATTTTTTTTTCGCGATTTCAGGTTTGGTCCCATAGTAAAAGTTTTTCATAATGATGAGTACAATGACCCCTTAAGAGGTTATTGACGTTTTAAAAATAACCCTGTATACTTAAAGATATTATTGGCGAAGCTTCTTCTTGCAAGAGCTTTTCTGATTTGAGACGGTGAATTAAATGGCACTAGTAAGATAATTATAATAATTAGCCCTTTTTATTCTGAACATCTTTGCGTTGTGCTATTTCAGTAGTTTATAGAATGTCTCTTAGTTCAGTGTGCCTTTTGGCAAAGGCCTCTTCTGACAACTTCCACTGAGTCCTCTCTCGCAACTCTTCTCCAATTTGGACCCGCTGTGAGCTTCAATTCGTCTTCCCATCTTTTATAATTATTGTCTTGCCCTGTTCCTTTTGCCATCTCTGGGGTACCATTCTGTCACGACTTTACTCCACTTGTCTTTAATGCTTCTTAACATGTGGCCTGTCCATCTCCACTTTTGTTGGTCTATTTTGGTAAGAGCATCAATAACTTTTGTCTTTTCTCTAATCAGGGTATTTCGTATCCTAAAGAAGCGCGTAAGATCACTTTTAGCGATAAGACCGCCCATTGTGTCACCCTATGTAAAATTTAAACATTTATTTCTGTAACTTTTATGGTGTACATAATAAAGAGTATTCTGTTCTATTCTATCCTGTCTTGTTTTTCTTTCTTGTTCAAACCGAGGCAGGCGCTTTACTTTGTGTCAATTATAAATTATTTCATCACCACTGCTCTCAAAACGGTGAAGGCAAACATCGTGAGGAAACATGTTCTAGAACCAAAATTCGAAGACATGTGACATCTACCAACCCGTACTGGGCCCGCGCGGTGGATTACAGCCCACTCCCTCTCACAGAGAGGAGGTCTGTGTCCCAGCAGTAGGATCATTATGTATGTGTTTGGATAGTAAACTCTGGTTACTAAAATAAATATTCAGATAAATATTATGTGTCCAGCAGTGAACTGAATAAGTCACAATTTGATAAACTCGTTTAGTGATGATGAGGCGGAGATTTCTGAAAATGGTCAAAAACGTTGTTTTTCAAAGCAGTGTATCTCTTAAACCGTAAATATTTTTTCCAAAACAAAAACAGTATGACATTTTCAAGTCTTTTGTGCATACGGTGGTGGAACTCAAAACATAATTAAACATAATTTAGTAGATCAAAAAAATCTAGTATCTAGTAATTATTTTTAAAAGCAGTTTATCCCTTCGTTAACAGTTATAATTATAATTAAACATATAATACCATAAAATTGCAAATGCCAAACTGCATCCGGTGATGGATTATTTTTCTTTAATTAGGTAATATCTAATTTTATACGATTTTATTTGCATTTGTACGCCATACGTTGTGTCATCGCGCATCTCTTTCTTTTGTATGCAATCTGACAGTGACAGCGGTTTACCTGCTGTCCGCGTCTTAAGCAAATCTGATATTGCTGAATTAACTTGAACTAATCTTATTGCTGGTTAGTTTAACTACAGTAAGCTGTGGCCGAACTAACCTATGGCCAGTTCGTGATATGTCTTAAGAACTAGCCGGACACATCGCCCACACAGAGGTTATTCCATGGTTACTCACACATCCGCCATGAACCTATAACTATAACTTTAAGCTTAGAAACAAATGAGATACGAAATCACCGCTAAAATGCTTTAATTTTGCAAAATAATATGGAAAAATTTATAAAAATCTTAAAACCCAACTGCGTAAAAACAGAACTTTTAAAAAGGTGGACACAAGGTGACCTATTTCTATAAGTATATAAACAATCTCATGTATTCAGAGGCATCTTCTTAAATCATATTATTAACAATGAAGACCTATTCAATGATACCCCACTTGATAGTAGATAGTTCGTCGACTTTAATTTTTTTCTTTTTCACAATATGGAGTCTGGTTGTCGCCATATTGAATTTTGATTACTGTCATGTTTTTTTCAGTTTGCCGCCGAGTCGGTCCCTTCGTTTGAAAGCAACATAGCAAAGGTGTTCATGTACATCATTCTTCCATGTCGTATCAACCTTGCTTCTCAACTCCTAGTACCAAAACAATGCCTAATAATATTCGTGAATGTCAACAGCCGGACGCGGCCGAATTGGACGACCCCGGACGGCGGCGGCGGCGTGCGAAACTCGCAAAGGATTGACATTTTCTTAAAGATAGGTGCCTTCGTGTTGTATGTAGTCGATCACGACTGTCAATTGGAAAATTCTCGTGATCTTTGGTTTGTGTGAAATAGCAATTTAAACAACGCTTACGGGCCCGGCGTAGCATGCGTAGTTCATACAAACGTAATAAATAAAAATCTGCTGTTCCCTACATTTTGACGATTTATGAAAACATAAATGTAGGAAACAGCTGATTTTTTTTCGCGATTTCGTTCCATAGTAAAAGTTGTTCATAATAATGAGTACAATGACCCCGTAAGAGGTGTGTGTTAATTCTGGGACATTTTGTATATCAAAAGAAAAAGTGGATGGGCAACAGTGTCCACATATTTTTAACTAGCTGCAGTCCACGGATTCGATCACGTCGCTTTTCTAAAATAAAAGTACTCCTAAGCCAGTGAAAGTCTTGTCAAAGTGGATCCCGCCGTTTCGGAGATTAGCCGAACAAACAGACAGACTAATAGCAAAAAAAAAATGTTACAAGTACCGTATAAACTTTCATATCAATCTGCTTGCCTTTTCCCAACCATGTTGGGGTCAGCTTACAGTCTTACCGGAAGCAACTGAATACCGGTATTTTACATGGAGCGATTGCCTATCTGACCTCCACAACCCAGTAACTGGGTAATATGATCATCATCATCATCTACCTCGCCTTTTCCCAACTATGTTGGGTTCCGTAATACGATACCCCTTTATAAGACTGGTTGCCAGACTTTCGGACTTCTGACTACCAGTAACGACTGTCAAGGATGCGCGAATTACAGCCGAGATATAAATAAATAGCCCACTAGCTAATCATTTGCAAACAGTTTAACCCCTTCAGAAGCTTTACAAATTAGATCTCGATAAACCGTGGTAACAAATCAATACGTTCCAAACGTGTTTATTAACGTCAACTCTCGACCAACATCGTGCGCGCACGCAACCAATTATCGCGGATTTTTCGTATAAATGGACAAACCAGTGTGAATGGTGACCTATATTTGCAGAGCGTCCCTTTTACTGTCAAATAGCAATGTTTTGTACAGATATTATTAGATTTTCGAATAATTTGTTGTGATCTGTTGAGAAGATAAATTTTGTTTCTCAGACTATGCGATTCCCAAATAACATTATTTGCCTGATTTTTGGAATATAGTAAGTGCTTGGAGTACTCTCTTCAAGGAACTACCTAGTTATGTTGTCATAAGCAAGCGCACGAACAAATTCTTCATCCAGAATTAATTAATTTCTGGATAAAGTTGAGGCTATCTGACCAAGATTATATCTGAACTTTAAAACTTTGACCTGAGTTTGTTTCGCCATTTCTTCTCAGGGGTACCTAGTCAGATAGGAAATGTCGACTATCAAGCTTATTTTTTAATATGACGTGTAAAAGTGATTCTGATATCTTATTTACAGAATAAACGATTTCATTTCATTTAAATTTTTTGCTACACTGCGGTTTGATCAAAACAACCAGGAAGGTAATTCAAATCTTTAAGTTTCTGTTAAATATTTATTGATTCATAACATACAGACACAACACAGATGCTTGATAACCACAACAGGGAGCAAGGCAGTGTGTACATTTTTATTTTGACCAGAATTTGTCATAGAATAGAATAGAATACAATATAATACTCTATAATATGAACACCATAAAAAATACTGATATAAATGTTGAAATTTTGCATATGGTGACACAATGGGCGGTCTTATCGCTAAAAGTGATGCTGCTTTTATTAAACTACATCGCAGACAATTTCAATACTTAAATAATAATCAATTTCGCTTTACAGCAAACCCATAGAACGAGACATCCAAACTCGGTACGCCTCCAAAATCTACACAGATTTAGAAGCCGCTTCCCACAACCATATGCAAAATTTATGTGAAAACTGAAAACATAATATTATGCGCCGGCGGCTATACATTACGTACATTCGTGGAAGCTATTTGTAGGAGTCATTAGGGTAGTGATGCGCCTGATATTTAGTCGTCCGCTGCGCTTGCGACATTGGGTGACACGTTGGCGCCCAGTACAACTGTTGCTAAACTGAGTTTAGTAAATATTGAAAGTGCGAAGTTGTTTGTTAACCAGAATATGACATGGTTAATGAAATACAATGATAAAGAAAATTTAATTTGTTGAAGATATTCTGTTTGGCGAAGAGTTATCTTGAATGATAATATGACTGAATGGTCACAAAATTCTCTTATAGTTATGTATATATTCTGTAGAGGTCTTGATGATAAAGAACTTCCTCTGGGTCATTTAGCGTATCGGAAACTATATTAATCAGTCGGTGAAGACAACCATGGCTATCAAATAGAATAGAATAGAATACTCTTTATTATGTACACCATAAAAGTTACAGATATAAATGTTTAAATTTTACATAGGGTGACTCAATGGGCGGTCTTATCGCTAAAAGCGATCTTTTAGAGACAACCTTTGGATGGATAGACTGTGTGTGACTGTGTTTGGTGAAATAGACTGTCTTCTAGGCGTTGTAAGTAATGAGCGTCCGATGCCAGACATGCACTCACCAAAAGGCATACACAATGCTTCAGCGGCCAAACTATTCATCTGCATTTTAATATGAAATTAATTAACGTCAACTTTAAACCAAAAGTTTAACTTCACATAGTGCTACTCATCTCGCAAGGCCTCCGCGGGCGGCGAGTTCGTGTGGTCGTGCCCGCAGCCAGATTAAACTATTGCATTGCACCTCACCGACATTTCGGTCGCCATGGTAACCGAAAACACACGACTTTCCGTCACATCACCACAATTGAACAACCAACTCTAAATTCAAAGAAGTAAAGTTGATATTAGCCTGTTTGGAGGTTGGTCTAAGTAAGTTTTCTTCGTGAGTTTATGAAATAGGTCGGTGGTGCGGGTCCTGTCGGCTGATCATACGAATTTATGCTCGCTACGATTGCAAGGCGTGAAGAGTATGAGCTTGTTAGTATGGATGATTACGCTTAATTTAAATGATGTCTGAATAAATTAACAACTTTCAAAGAATGTTGAGGAATTGGCCATCTAATTAAACAAGATACTGATTGATGTTCTTCTTTGTAATCAAGGCCTTGGGTTCAAGGGTTGTTTGATGCTTTAAAATAAAAAGTAGATAACGATGTACTAAGGGGATTGCTCAAAATAAATAAAATGAACCCAACGAATCACCCAAATCTAAATCAAAATAACAGTTTAAAATGCTCGTCTCCAACTGCATCAAGAATGAAGCGTCCAGAAACCTACAAGCATGAATTTACTCAAAAACAGCCGAAAATAACTAACAGAATCTATTGACGAAAACATAAAGATTTCCAAATCGCAAATAACAAAATTGCAAAAACATTGCAACCTTTTAAATCGCAAAACATTGAATGGAGCATCCAATTATAATCGTGTGAGAACAAAGATATACGCGGCTCGGATACAATTGAAGATCATCTTAGTATTCCGCACTTTAGCGCCTATAATTGAGCGAATTTATTTATAACGCGAAAATTGCTCTCCTGA
Source organism: Tiliacea aurago (assembly GCA_948098905.1). Taxonomy (NCBI): domain Eukaryota; kingdom Metazoa; phylum Arthropoda; class Insecta; order Lepidoptera; family Noctuidae; genus Tiliacea; species Tiliacea aurago. The sequence continues at coordinate 18,650,366 of OX402591.1, read as the reverse complement.
GCATTTCATCGGCAATCGTGGATTGTATGCAAGCAAGGATGGGTCTGTTGCAATTATTGGCGGTTATGGAGTGGATGATACCTTCAAGGTGAAACAATAGTTTGGTTAAAGTGACGAAATTGAAGTAAGTGCATCACTTTAGTATCCTTAGTCATTTGTGACCATTTCTGATGGTCTTTACATTGTACATACAATCTTTTTTCTGCTGGACTTTTGCCACCAGTTCTGACAGAGTCAGTAAATGTGCATGTTTATTGGACCAGTCTGCAAATTCATCAATCTTAAAGAACTTCGTGCAAGCCAAACTTTTACGACTTTATTTTTAAACTTTGCTTCAAGCTTAAAGACGTTTAAATGTGTAACATGTATGGTTAAGCAGTCGCTTATCATTACGTGACTTTCAGCAACGTACGTATATAAACAAACATCTGAATATTTAATCAAAGTTCTTAAATCTCCGTTCATTTTTATGCATTCCTATGTGGATAAACTGATTTACAAAACTGACCATTGAAACTTAGTTAATGTTTTAAAGATAAACAAAATTATTTTTAGTATATGCGAAACCTGAATATAGTTTGTTCAGAATAAGGAACTGAATCGATTTCAATAATTTTTACACCATGTTATATTTTGTCCCAAAAATATTTAGGTGTAATGGAAAATGTTATCACCATTTAATTACTTACAATACAATCACCATACGGTTAGGTACCTACTGCCAGATTATTATCAATGAGCACAAGACGACCCTGGAGGCGCGGGGGCGCCGTTAGCATGTTTTTGTACGGACAACCCGGTAACATAACAACCTTATAACTTTATGATTTTTCATGATACAGTTTTGAAATGTTGTACATAGATTCTTTACATAAAAATACTAGACACGTGTTTCGCATATACTAAAACTAATATTGTATAACAAACATCAAGTCACATGCCTCAGAATAATTAAAGCTCACAAGCTGAGTTCCTTAAAACATCACCAAATCACACCAACAAGTCCAACACACAGCACCAACCTCCTCCATGCACCTCCATTCGTGACCGAGCCTCGCTAATGTGTGTATTCGACGTAGTATGACCGCAATGAAGATAGCAATGCCACTATTAATTCATTGCCCCGCACTGAGAACACACCGACACTCATTATCTGCGCCCGCGCTTCCTGCGTGCCCCTATACGTGTTCGCACCCCGTACTCTCACGGACTTAGACAGAGATAACATCGGGGCTATAGAGCCTTAATTAATAATTTTGTTTGTTTAATTTTTGTGCTTTGTAATTCCTTATACGTTCGACACCGAGGCCTTTGCCAAAGTTGGGTAAACAGACCGGGTGTCGGTGTCACCGGCTCGCTAGAGTCGTTAGATTAAGTTATTTTTTTTTTTTGTCAAACTTGTGTCTGATTAAAGGCTTATATTATTATTATATTATGATACGGTTGACGCCAACATTTCGAGGGCTACAGGATAACAAACTATCCCAATTCGGAAGAAATACAGTCAGTAAAATCATGTTTATCGGACCATTCATTAGCACATCTAAAAAATCGAATCTAAAAAATAATGTATTTGTTAGGTAAGTCTCTTTGTAAGCCTTTTCCCAATTATGTTGGGGTCAGCTTCCTGTCTAACCCGATGCAGCTAAGTACCAGTACGTTACATGGAGCGACTGCCTATCTGAGTTCCACGACCTAGTAACTGGATAACACGATATCCCTTGATAAGAGTGGTTGTCAGACTTTCGGGCTTCTGACGTCCTCTAACGACTGTCAAAGATCCACGAGTGACAGTGCAGCTTAACCTGATGCATCGACCCGTGTGGCTGGTATTACTTAGCCATGAGCTTCATCATCATCATCATCATATCAGCCAAAAGACGTCCACTGCTGGACATAGGCCTCCCCAAAAAGGGGGGGGGGGGCATTTGCCTTAATCGTTTATTTCTATGTTTGGAGCAATATTTAAGGTCGTTCCTGACTATGGAATGTTTTCAAATAAAGCTCAGCAACACGTACGTATCTGAAGCAGACTTTGACGGACGACGGTGTGCCCAGATCACAGCGCTGGCGATTTAAACACGATCTGCTGAAATGTATGACCACTTACTGGCTAAGGAAGCCTGCACACGTTAAACTAAAGTACCTACCGACAAAGGAGTTTCATAAAAGGAATGCTGAGTTCAGAAAAATAAATCAAGACAACCTAATTTAGATATTTTGTTGGATTAATTAAGCAGAACATGAATGCATGGATGATCCCACCACAATGTTTTCCATGCAGGTAGGTACTGATGCTACAAGTTTTAGAAGTATTTTTATCATAATTATGTTTTCAAATCCATCCTACATTGAAAAAAAAGTGTTTGCTTTAGCAAAAATCTTGTTTAATGTGATCACGCATCTTGACTCCATACGAGCCTAACAAGATCTTGACTTCTGAAGCTAGGAGAACTTTGTTAAATTATCATAGTTCCGTCTACTAAGTAATGAATTAGTTTAATTACGGGTAGTTATTTAATTCAGCTCAAATTTTGGCCAGTTTAAGTATGATATACCTAGTGCTAACAAGTTGCTTGTTACCATGAACTTAAATTATTATTTCACGGACAAAAGTGAAAAGTAAAATCAAACAAAGCATGTATGATAAAAACAAAGTCGTAAAACAAAAACTAGATATTTCAGAAGTCATTTCCACTCCATCTTTACAATATTTGACGACCCCTGATCAATCTCAAAAAGTTGATTACCATCCCAAAGCTGCAGTGTCTTTTAAAAATCGCTCACACATTGGCCCACAATTGCTTTCCATACAGTCAGCCTAACAAGTACATTTAAATTAATATTTCGCATTAGAGTCGTAATCACCGGTACCGTACATATTTATGGCTAGTATGGGAGTCGTGATCGTCGACGGGGGCTAAGTGCGAACCAACATTGGAGCCCTGATAGTGAGCCGGACTTTGGCTAAGTAGATCTAGATGTGTTTTAATGTGCGAATGGTATTTACTGTGTTTATACAGGGTCAAATTTAATTAGCTAGCGAAACTCCGTGGACGTGTTGGGTATCAATATCTAAATACGATTAAACGGTGTCAATGACAACTGGCAGTGAAGTTACTTGAAGTAGTTAAGTTTTTGTTTTATAGTGTTTAGTTATCGATACCCATCACATCTGTGAAGTTTACACAGAAAAAAAACTGATTTTTAATTTCAAGTAACTAGTCGTTGACCCCAAAAAAAATAGAATGTTTTTTTTTTCGTTTCATCGTATTTAATATCGATACCCGACACGTCTGCGGAGTTTTGCTAGCTAATTTAATTTGACCCTGTATACAATGTGTCCCAGGGATAAGTGACCGCCCGGCGTTTTTTGAATATTTGTATAAAATTATTAATAATTACATTTATATTTGTGACTTAGCGGCTTTAGTTTTTTTTTTATGATTTTTTTTCTTTTTTTTGTAAAGACGCGTGACGTGCTTGTTTGTGTGTTAATGAATATGTTTAATGATTTTAATTGATAAACTATGATGTCGGCTAGTCAGTAAAAAAAATGGAAAAAGATGAACAAACTTAGGAAATATCGTAAAAAAACTGCAGCACGTCACGCGTCTTTACAAAAAAAAGAAAAAAAATCTAAAGCCGCTAAGTCACAAATATAAATGTAATTATTAATAATTTTGTACAAATATTCAAAAAATGCCGGGCGGTCACTTATCCCTGGGACACATTGTATAAGCCCGCCAACTGCCATGATATGGGATTGGTGAATACCTACACAAAGATTTTGCCCAATTTTTCTACTCGTAAGAGGGACTTGAAGAATAGAAGTATGTACTTAGTACCTAGTAAAAGATGCTTCATAGTATTTACTCAAATAAAATCTGCAGCGTGAACATATGATACTGCCGTTGACGATGCATTGGAAGGGGACAGATGAGGGGTGAGATTTATTATAGTAGATAATAAAATAATAAGCAGGCCAGTTTCCTTGCTTACTTCAAAGTTAGGCTAAGTAGTTTAAATGCTTGATAAAAGAGGCTTGTCTATCAACCACAATAATTTCGCCAACAATTATCTCGCTTAACTCAAATCGCTTCAACAATTTCCTCACTAAAACCAACACACGAGCCAAATGAATAGCTCAAACATTGAATAATAACCCTGATTGATTTATCTGCGCCAAGATGGTGGATGGTGCGTGCTCCGGCGCCGGTCGGACATACGATAATTTTCAATAAACACGCCTCCATTAAATTACTCATCTTCGCTTAGAACTGAGATTATCGAAGGGTATCAGTGTCAGGGGAAAGTGGAAAGGATATGCGTGTCATGTATGTGTGTGCCATAATATACGTATGCACACCTACGCGGGTAATCTTTCAATCAAAGGTTGGAGGAAGGTTCGATTTGTTTGGTCGGGGTCAATGCAAATAAGATTTGTATGAATGATGTGAATGAATGGTGGTTTTGTTTAAGTCCTAAATTATCGTTGGCACTTGCCAGGATGCAGGCTGTTTGACAGGATGAAGCGATCAATTAATTCACGTTTAAGTTAGTTTCCATCAATCAACTCAGCCTATAGCAGTCCACTGCTGGACATAGGCCTCTCCCAGGGTGCGCCACAACACCCTGTCCTCTGCCTTCCGCAACCAGTCTGTCCCAGCCACCTTTTTAAGGTCGTCGGTTCATCTAGCTGGGGGGCGTCCCACACTACGGTTCTATCACTTTATCTTAAACGCGAATTAATTGATCGCTGCATCCTGCAATAATAAATGATGTAAACGAGAAGATTCATTCTTTCAGTGAACCGTCAAAAGCAGTTATTTTGTATGAGACAGGCCTGAGTCCTTAGGCAGATTGGGACAGGCTGGGTTAAGCAGAAAAAGCTATTAAAATAACTGAACAAGGAAGTTATAGTTCTAGTTACAAGCTAAAACAGTAGATTTCATAACATAACTAATATCTCAAAACTCCAAACCAACTTTACAAGACAATTTTGCAAACAATTTTACAGTAATAATTAGTCAAATGGGTTTAAACAAGACGAATGGGCGCGCAGCTCGAGCGTGCGTCCACTCACGCGCAAGCCCGTGCGCATGCGCGACCTACCACCCCTCGCGTCGCGTTGCCAATTTGTTAGTTGCGCATCTAGAACTTTCTACAGGGATTTGGTAAGCTGAATTTGGTTTAGTAAGCATAATCACACGTTTTCAGCTTGTAAACTTTTGAGTATTATTAAGAGAAAACTTGTAAGAGAAGTTAAAAACGTAACTGTTTCATACACGAAGAAAGATAACGGTTATTTCACAGTATTATCAGATAAACAACTTTTACCTACATGTTATTTTAAAAAGCTTGTTTCCATACCCTGAATTATGTTATATAATAACCAGACATTTAATATTCTCTATATTTATTTTATCGACCTGAGTTTGACAGTGCTTACAATCCCTTAAGGCACTGATATATGATTTTAGATACTTTTAAATAATGCACAAAATGATCAAATAGCTTTTGAGTTTGACTAACTAAACTTACAATCCCTTAAGGCGCTGATATAATATGATTTTAGATACTTTTAAATAATGCACAAAATGATCAATTAACTTTTGAGTTTGACTAACTAAACTTACAATCCCTTAAGGCGCTGATATATGATTTTAGATACTTTTATCTAATGCACAAAATGATCGATTAACTTTTGAGTTTGACTAACTAAACTTACAATCCCTTAAGTCGCTAATAATTATATGATTTTAGATACTTTTATGTAATGCAGAAAATGATCAATTAACTTTTGAGTTTGACTAACTAAACTTTACAATCCCTTAAGGCGCTGATATATGATTTTAGATACATTTATATAATGCACAAAATGATCAATTAACTTTTGAGTTTGACTGACTAAACTTAACTTCAATTCACTGTATAGGCGAAGATTAAGTAAAGAATAACATCATCCCATTTCTTCCCGTTGGTGTCGTAAAAGGCGACTAAGGGACTTGCTAGAGAATGGGCAGCAGCGTTCTCTATGCATTTTAACACCATACTGCGATCGCTAACCCACCTGCCAAGCGTGGTGATTGTGGCAACCCCCTCTTTTGGAGGAGGCTTTCGGCTGGAATGATGAAGTAAATTTATAAAAACGCGCTTACTCATCCAGGCAAACTCGGTAAGGTTCAATATAACCTTATTTCTGAACATCGTACGGGTAGCTTGACATTTATAAGCAAGAACATTGAAACAATAGACAAGTGCAAGTAGACTGGACAAGCTTCAGCCAAACAATTAATGAATCACTTCCGCTTTATGAAAATTAAAGTGCGACTATTTGACAACAAAAAGCGATTGTGTTACCCACACTACAAGTTAATCACTGGTTAATGGATGCATGCGTGGGCGCAGTGTTTGTGCGAACACTGCGCGTGGTGGTCGACATTGTGGAGCTTTACGCCCATGGCGGTATACACGGCCTGGTATACTCGACTGACGAAATGAGGGGCGTTTTTGTCGCATATAATGTTATTATTACACATTTTTTGTGACTACACTTACCAATTATAAGGGCTTGATTAGATTAAAGGCTACTACATACTGGCGCGACTTGTCGCGTGACGCGACACCGGTAGAACAATTTTCTTGATTTTTTGTTCTACCCGGTGTCGCGTCGCGCGACAATTCGCGCCAGTATATAGAAGCCTTTACAGAATACCGGCTGAATAGTCGTTCTACCCCGGGATTATGGTATTTTATATCTAGAGGATTATTATGGGGCAGTCTCCTTTAAAGTTATTATACTACTATAATTTGAAATTCCTAGTTGAGCAGCTGAAGTTCACTGATATAATGACACAGGTATAATGAAAACACGGCAATATAAATACAACATAATTATTAAATCACACAAGCCCACATTGAACATAAAAATAGCACTTAACAAAAAAGCCAAACACTACCATTTATAACAGTTCAGTATACCAAAAGCTAGCAGACAGTGTGTCTCAGCGCTCATTTGTCCACAATAATTACCTTGCACAAATTGGTCCCGGTATAATTTATACCGACCAGCTAGTACAACTTACTGCATATAAATTATACTGGGGAAAGTGTTTAGACTAACTAGTTAGGGATATTAGGTGGAATTAGTTTGTATTTGAGGAATGTATTCAATGGTAAACATAATTATTTACTGTTTCTTTTTTGAAAACGAGTGCAAATAAGTATGTGAATTTAAATTCAAACAAATAAATAGTTGAAAGTTGTGTTTTCAGCTGTTCAATTTAGACTAACTAGTTAGGGATATTAGGTGGAATTTGTTTGTATTTGAGGAATGTATTCAAAGGTAAACATAATTATTTACTGTTTCTTTTTTGAAATCGAGTGCAAATAAGTATGTGAATTTAAATTCAAACAAATAAATAGTTGAAAGCTGTTCAATTTAGACTAACTAGTTAGGGATATTAGGTGGAATTTGTTTGTATTTAACCCATTCGATGCCAAGAACCCAGCGTATGGGTCGACGAATTACAAATGGTAAACATAATTATTTACAGACTGTTTCTTTTTTTTTGTAAATGTGTGCAATAATATGTATTCAAATTCAAACATAGAAATACTTGAAAGTTGTGTTTTGAAATGTAAAAGATAGTTTTTAGTTGTAAGTTTTGAGCTATAAAAAATAGTTGTTAGTTGGAAGTTCCAAATTCAAATTCTTTATTGCGAACTAAGTCTACAGTATTTTGAAGATGTTGACAATAGGTAGGTTCTATAACTTAGTTGCAATTTTAAATTGTTTATAAAATCAATCAATCTGCCTGCCTTTTCCCAAATATGTTGGGGTCGGCTTCCAGTCTAACCGGATGTAGGTAATTACCAGTATTTTACATGGAGCGACTGCCTATCTGACCTCCACAACCCGCAGTAACTAGGTAATCCGATAACCCTTGGTAAGACTGGTGGTCAGACTTTCGGGCTTCTGACGACTCGTAACGATTGTCAAAGAAAATAAATGGAGTAATAAATTAAATGGTTATAAAAAAAAAAATACATACTCAATAGTTTTGAGCTGTAAAAGTTATAAAGTTTTCGTAGTACGAGAGAACAAATTCATGTAGTTACCAAATGATAAACTTTAACGCACAAAAAAAAACTTTTTACAAAAAAATAATAACCGACTACCAAAAAGAACACTACAAAGTGAAAAATAACTTTCATTTTTTTGGAAGTCGGTGTCTTTGGATCTGTATTTGAATTTTTTGCCACCGACTTCCGAAATTAAAGTTATTTTTCACTTCGTAGTGTTATTTTTGGTAGTCGGTTATTATTTTTTTGTAAAAAGTTTTTTATTTTTCACTTTTTAGTGGGTCAGTTTTGAATTTATCTAACTAACAATAGCCTAATGTTAACTGCTCATCACCTTATACAAAATATTGCTTTTCCCGATGCTGGGACGTTGATTGTTGAGGAGTTCTCCTGGTAAGAACCAGGAGGACTGCCACTCACCATATGCATAGTGACGAGCATAAATTGCTTAATCGCAACCCGTTAAATAGGTACTCATTATTATATTGTTCCGGTGGCCATCTGTGGTCTCCATCATTAGTTCCTCTTCACCAAATGGTGCTTTCGGAGAGCAAATGCAGGAGTTACTATAAAAAATACCCAAATCGCTAGAAGTTTGCATATAAAATTTGACGATTTCCCTCGATTTCCATGGGATCAGCTCATCAGATTCTGATTTGGTGGCAATGAGACCACCTCGGGAGTATACCCTTTCAAACAAAAAAAGAATTTTCAAAATCGGTTCATAATTGACGGAGTAATCGCGTAACAAACCTTTTTGGAAGTCGGTTAAAAACAAATCTTGGAACTGACATTAATTTGGTTTTGTTATTGCCATTAGAGAAGACTAGTCTATCAAAACCATTGCATACTTATAGTCATCCTATTAGATAAATAAGTGGGTAAATCATACGATTTGTAAACACCTCTGCACTAGACAAGTACTTGCGAAAATCGACGCTAGGAAAAGTTTAAAAAATAAAAGCTCCCATATTAATTACCTTACGCAACATTACGTTCAAAATAAAAGGTCATTACAGCCTAACATTTAACAGATGAAATGTTTTTGTAATTTTTTACAAAAACATTTCATTATCATCTGACATTTTTACTAATATTACTAAACTACTCCCACGCACTCATTGTTCCGTTCAATCATAAGTATGGCCCAATTATTACCACATCTAAGAACCGCCTGAAACCGAAACTCAACCATAAAGTTCAAGAAATAAGGTTCCAATTCCTGTGATATGTAGTTTTAGAATAGCAAAACGAATCTTGTCGAACTGTTGCGAACATTTTGAGTTGATTTGCAAATTTTGAAACTGTGACTCATGGGGCAGACTAGGCAGCGATTTATAAATAGGCCCGATATTAGATTTAATCGTTTAATTTATCATTCCATGGTGTAATTCTATAACCATTGACTACTAAGTGATATTAAGTAGAAAGATATGAATGTATTACTGGTCACACTACCTGATTTACTTGTACCTATTAAGTTTTATTATCGACAGTTTTATTGATATCATGTTGGGTTATTGGTTTCTGATATTAGTTCAAATAATTTTAAATGTACCTACGAAAATATCTTCCTTCAAAAGCTTTGCTAAAAACAACCAAAGTACAGTTAGCAACAATAACGAGTGTTTAAATGCTATCGTTTTCACACACGATGGTCAGGTAAGCATTGTATTTAAGTATTGCACGCACGCTTGCATGCATAATATATAATTTTGTCGATGGTGGCTTTTGGGGCAAATATTCTCGGTCGAGAGAATTTGATAATGTCTTGATCTAATTTCGGGTTTTTTGGTTATTGTTTTTTAATGGCTTTGTTAAGTTACAAACAGTTATGAAAAATTAGATTAAGTTTAATTAAATATAACGGCGCAAGACCTTTACAAGAGGCCTTTACAAGAGTGATCATCGTAATAGTGGTTCAACAGCTTCAATATCATCAGAATTGTGTCGGCATAATAGCAGTTCGTCGTATAGACGTGGTACGACAGTGGCTCTCCTGACATCGTCTTCTGTCATCAGAAGACCGCCGCCACGTAACCACCGATGCGACGCTCTGCTAGAGTGACTGTCAGCAACTATTGTCACTCTTATCCGACCTTTTCGGTGATTCCAGTAACTTCGTAACAAAAATATAGCCGTCTCCTCTTGCTGCGCCGTCAAATAAATGTTCACGATTTGCGATCAAATTGATAAGTGCTTTAAACGGTTTTCTAATTCTGATAAAACATGAACATATAATTTCCAAAAATAATTATCTATCTGACGCCTAAAAATAATTATCTATCTGACGCCTAAAAATTCGGCGTCTGCCATTCTCATGATTTTATTTACTTGTCCTTTTGGAACTCAAACTTCTTTTACTATTCAACCAAATTAGAATTCTTAACAACCTGATTCACAAGGAAACAAATCATCTTACTGAAAACCGCATCAGAATTTTACAAAACTCCAAAACATCAGGAAATCAAAATCCGAAACGTATCCATTTCTCAGTGTCGCTGTCCCGTTTGAGACTGCGATGACCATCAGCTGTAGCATCAGTGACCTCTGGACGGTCATTTATAAACACGACCATGGGAACCAGGAGATAACACATCGCACGTACCTCTGCGATTAGAATACAGACAGTTTTGAGAGCAATTACGCTAATTTACCACTTTCTGCAGCCAATGGGGTATTGAAATGATTTTGGGAATATAAATAAGGGTTTTAATAATTAGGTAGGAATTTGATTTCTGGGATTTTCTTCGTAATATGAGGAATGATGATAATGGAGAAGTTTCATTAATGAACTTTAGTTGATAATATAATAACTGAAGGTGTGGGTTAAAAATAAAGGCTTACCGTATTGAAAATTTGTAACCCTTTATTTGGTTTCATTGGTTCTAGCTTCGATACAGCTTATGTATGCTTTTGGCTTATGAGACTCAGAAAATCTGGAAAATGTCTAATGTTTGAGAAAATGATTATAATGCATTTAGTGTTCTTGGCAATAAACATGAGCTAATGAGGTAGCAAATAAAACTTCATAAAACATAAATGCAGGAGTTACTCTCAACATCCTCTACATCACTACATTATCGTCATACATTAAAGTAGTCCTAGTAAAAATTGACAAGAGCGTGCTCTCGCGCATGACACGTGTTATCTCGATCGCGACGTGTGCGCGAGTGAGATGCCGATAGCATCTGTTCTCAGGCTCTCTGCCCGTGCGGGTAAACATGCCACTTCCGAATAGATACATTTGAGATACATCCTTGTCGTTTAAGGGGACGATAACCGACGTTTAATGATTTTATACTCAAGATCACTTATAAACGAGTAGGTAATGTTAATGATTTGAAAAAAAATATAAGATAAATTAGAGCATTTTCTCATTAATTTAATATGTGAATATTTTAGATTATGTTTATATTACATTGTGAAATTAATTTGTAAAGTTATGTCTAACGCGTTTTACCAAGCGAATCCAATTTACCAAGCGTATTTTTCTGAAACCTTTACCAATTTAAAGATAAATTAATTATTGATCTTTTAGTATACGCGTTTTATTAAAATACCTTTTGTTTTGTGTATAATAAATTAATAATGCGTCAAATTGGGGACAGCGCTCCTTGATGGGCGAGTCTTATTACTGGCTGAACGTACGACGCGTTGCGTGAGCTCAGTACAGAACACGCAAGCTAACCACTCAAGGTCACTCGCATATATCTGAATCTTAAGGAGTTAGATGAAAAATTTAGTAGGATATAAATGGGAAACCAGTCTTTTCCTATCTTATTAAATCCCTTATTGCATTAGCACCTCTGGACAGATCAAGAAAATATACTCAGTCGTGTTACTGCGTCACTAAAAATACATCTGTACTTACAAGTATCAGCTAGGTCCAACCGTCATTGTTATAGAAGATCTTGGTTTTTCTGTCTTAGCTCATCATAATTAATTCATTGGTGACTGGACTCAAAATTTAAACCAGGTGAGGTGTAGATAATGAAAACCTTTGTTGCTTATCAGTATTAGTACAACAGGTAGTAGGTCTCTCTACCATTTCTCTTAACATTGTAAAATCACCATCTAAGTGGACAAGTGGAATCCTCTAAACAATACAGTATTCTTCAAAGACGTAGGCAGGATGACAATGTCCTACGGTAGATGACATCATTAAGTTGTTGGAACCACGTTGCGATGATGACAGACAACCAGCTTTCGCGATGTCAACCCACATCTTGGTTAACGTGACAATAGACCGCGGTTGTGCGACGCAATGCATAAGAGCCATGCGGGTAACCATGGCTGCCGTTAGTTTGGGATTAAGAGGCATGTACTCTATGTATGAATTTTTAAATAGAGATATCTTTCAGTATGTTACATGTTAACATAAGAGGTTAAGGACGCAACGTTTTTTTTTTGTGATAGCGCCCATAGGGTGCTACGTAAAAAATAAATCATAGCGAACTGGGCGAGAAAGTGACAGTCAATTACTTCCCCATGCAAAAAAAGAAAGCGCCACAAAGCGCTGGAACCAAAATAAAACAACGCAAGAGCGCCAAACCAAATAAAAATTGTTTAAAAATAAATTAGGCTATGTAACAAAAATATGTTCAGCCAGAGTTTTTAATTACATAATACGCACATTTTGAATGCAATTTTGCAATGAAATTACTTAGGATTTTTGAATTACAGAAAAAATTCAGTCAGAGTATTAATCAAATAGTCAATAAACATAGATCGAAAAATTAAATTATTATTAGACATTAGATCCAAAAATTAAATCCAAACTTGCTGTAATAGTGAATAAATGGTTACGAAAAAGTCGCCAATTTATTTTGTGACATCTTGCACTCAACTTACGTACTATAACTCTTATCTAGGCATGAGGAACAGCGTGTAAAGTTCACTCATCCTCTATAGAAAAGGGATGATTCTTCGACCAGACGGGTGTTGTGTCTGGTGGGCTACTGCTCGACGATTGATGTCGGGACGTCGTATACGTTCTAGTCACGCGGTAAACTCTGCTTGCGCGATGCAGGATTATCGCTATATTTGCCAATTTATCGCATCATCACCTGGCTAGCCTTTTCCAAATATGTCGGGGTCAGCTTCCAGCCTAACCGGATGCAGCTTAATACCAGTAATTTACATGTAGTGACTGCCTATCTGATCTCCACAACCCAGGAACTGGGTAATACGATACCCCTTGATAAGACTGGTTGTCAGACTTTCGGGCTTCTGACGAACCGTAACGACTGTCAAAGATCCACGAATTACAGCCGGGACCAACGGCTTATCGTGCTTTCCGAGGCATGGAGGGGTCTTGGTATGTAAAGGTGATCACCCATCCATGGACCAACCGCGGCAATTGTAGCTTAACCTGATCGATCAACCCGCGCGGCTGTAATTAGGTACTTAGCCACAAGCCCAGCCAGTTTATCGCATAATGAGACACATTAAGACGCAGATATATGCCAGTGACCTTGAGTGGTTAGCTTGCGTGTTCTGTACTGAGCTCACGCAACGCGTCGTACGTTCAGCCAGTTATAGGACTCGCCCATCAAGGAGCGCTGTCGCCAATTCGACGCATTATTAATTTATTATAAACAAAACAAAAGGTATTTTAATAAAACGCGTATACTAATAAATCAATAATTAAATTATCTATAAATTAGTGTAGGTTTCAGAAAAATACGCTTCGTAGATGTTGCGCCATTCTCAGTGTTTTATCCGTGTTAGACTTAAATTTACAAATTAATTTCACCATGTAATATAATCTAAAATATTCTAAATTAACATATTATAACATATAAAATGCTAGTATAAAATCATTAAAAGTCGGTTGTGTGCCTTAAAGTGGTTTTCAGGAACGACTTGCTTACCGTACTACGATTCACTTGTCTATAGCAATTTTATTATTATAGCTAAAGACACTTAATACTGCAATACAGTAAGTTTCCTCGCCCAGTGCTTATTAAACCTGTTACGCATGTTTTTCTTCATAAGGCTTGTGACGAAAAAAGATAATTATATTCTAAACCTTTTTCTGTTTATTTCTGTGACCCTTGGACGGCCCAAATTGTGTCCATCGTCGTTTTCGAGTTGGTGAATGATGCTGATCTGCAAAAAATCCGCTTTCGCTTATATCTTAACAACAAAATACCACGTTATGCCTTGTTCCTTTTCCTAGATCACGACAATTTACGTTTTTATTATATTTATAATTAAGTGGGCAATCCGTGACGATCCAACACCGCAACTGTATAAATTACTGAATAACTGTGTATTATTTTACATAAACATAGGATACATGCTATAAATTAGATTCTGTCAGGAGTATCAGTATCTATACTAGCATCCTTTTAAGATTATCAACATAAATAAGGTCTGTTGGTATTTGTAAGTGCTTTTGCAACGCATATAATATATGCATACGCATATATAATTTATTAACTAATTGGTAAAAATAAGTTGCTATTAAGTAGTAAATATAGATGAATTATAAATCCAAATAAAATCTCGACCCTAAGATGCCCCAAAATATAAAATATAAATAATTTATATTAGTATCCAGCTTCTAATACGAGAAAGATCTCAATTTGGAATTATTCCGCTTTGCCCCACCAATCTGTCCTGAACAAAGTGTGTTCACAATTTTGTCGTCCACTGTGCCCCTCTAATTGATTTTGGTAGGGCAAATTACACTCGCATAAACTGTGAGTTCACTTTTTCCCACTAGGGCTGGAACTGTTGGATTTAATAAAAAATATGCGCATCGCTGTAAGCCGTCAAGTATATGACGTTGACAAAGAAATAAATAAGGCCGTAATTCTGTCAACATCTGGCGCCTTGTAGTTTTTATCTGTTTTCGAGACATCCTAATCTCTCACAAAGAGTTTCTATTTCCCTTAAATAAATCTGTTTTCATTTTCTCCTATTTTTTTATTAAATTCAACAGTGCGAAAAAATTGTTTTCCCTAGTGGGAAAAAGTGAACTCCGTGAGTGTAATTTTCTTCACCAAATCAATTAGTGGGGAACATTAGACGACAAAATTGTGAACATTCCACTGTGTCCCACTGGTGGGACAGATTGGTGGAGCTAAATGGAATAATCCTCAATTTAACCGTATTTTATAAAAACAAACTAAGCTACGGACTGAATAGGTACTGCATTGTCGAATAGTAGGTACGAGTAGGTACTTAATTGATATTAGTAAAAATAGGGTATAAAATAATTTAGTGTAATTTCATCAGCATCTTTCAAACACCTTAACAACAAACAAACCTGTTTCCAAACATCTCCCCTTCTTCCTCATATTGTTGATAAAATGATAAAAATACTTGTCATACTATTGTCAAAAATCTACATAACAATGTAACATAACATTGACCCGAGTCCCGGTTTGACCTCAGACCCTCACACGGGTGACCTATCCAGTCATTGGGACGTGTGTTCTCTTGTAACCTTAAACAAAATGACTATACACCTTTATTTGTTACCCATACATTTAGATAGACGTACTGGTGGTTTGTTAGAAACTTTGCTGGGGAAATTGTTAGACTGTGGTCGATAATATTGTGCTTGGAGTTGTGTGAATGAGTTATGGATCTCGTTTGAACTCTGCCCTTAGATTTGCGTCAGTCCATGGAATAATTATGTCGTATGTTGTGACTCTTGTTCATTATCATTGGAATAGCGGAACTGGATGACGGTTATGTATTTGATGGTGTACCGTTACTAGAAAATTGGAAGGAGCAATAAAAAAAATAAAAAAAAACATTCAGATTTTCGTTGGTTAGTTCAAATGCATTAGTGTCTGAAAGGGTGGCAATTTCGTAGGTTGATGATTTGATTTCCATTAAAAAGTAAGTATTCTAAAAAACACCAAAACAACTTGAAAATACCCACACTCACGTCTCGTCTCATTGATTGATTTTTATTAATTTACTTCAAACATACATACATAACATCAGTTCTGTATTTCTTGAAGTGTTAGTCAGAGATGTACAAATACAAATACAAAAAAATACAAAAATGTTTATTTCAATATTACACGATGTATACGTTATAGTTGGTGGCGTCCCCTTTTAAGCATATAGATGCCTGTGCCAGGAGGCGCCGCTCCTTTATATCTTACTATTAGTGTAACATGTTATTTAGTCTGTTAGTGTGTGTGTATATGTGTGGGTGCGTGTGTGAAGATACCTATAGGACACCCACCTTTCGACAGTAATTTTTGAGCCCCATTTAATAGATGGCAAACCTATTGCCAACAACCTGGCACAAATCTTGACTCCGGGCTGCTACTGAGAAATCTCAAACAAACAAAATATTAATAATAATTAATTATTAAAAAACCGGCCAAGTGCGTGTCGGACCACGCACAATGAAGGGGGATTAATTATCCTACGAACAAACTTAACATTGCAGTTAAAAAACATGTTCCCTCATACATTCCAACTGCAAATGTAAATTTGTACGCACAATATTGACAGATTTACAATGTTATTTTAAGATAATAGACTTCTTATTGGTTTTTTTGTAAATTTATAAGTATAGCTCTATTTTTTTATTTTTTTCAAAATTTTTGGCTCAGGAGTTTCGGAGATAAGGGGGGGGAATGGTCAATTTTTATCTATTTTCGTTAATAATTTTAAAATAATAAAAAAAGATATATATGAAATCCTTACAACAAGCCCTTTTATTTGATGTATCGCACGGTACAGTTAGAAAAACAGTTTATTTTTAATTTTCTGATTTGCCCCCCAAAAGTGACCCCCATATTCAAAATCCATTTACTTACGTTATACGTCCGTGTTTGGGCCACAGAAGTCTATATGTGTACCAAATTTCAACTTAATCGGTCTAGTAGATTCAGAGCAAATCAGCTATGACAGACAGACAGACAGACAGACACACGAGTGATCCTATAAGGGTTCCGCAGGGTTTAAGCAGTAAAATACTAAACTTTCCTAGCAAAATCTAACTGTCTAGTAAGGTAAGTAACATAAAATAATCTCGAATCGAAACTCACAAAGGGAAAGTGGGAAACGCATATTATATTTTACGACATCCAGTCTACCGGAACCTTAGTTCTATAAACACTAACAATACAATAGCAAGTAACTATATTATACACAAAACATGTACCTAACGAGGAAACATAATTAGGATTATCAAAAGAAATCGTGAGAACGAAGAGATGATGACTGTCTCTTTAAATCCGGGACCATTTTGGTTACCCATTAAAAGGGTTTTCGATAGGGTTTTTCTAAGCGGTTAAACGAAAACCCATACGATAAGGGTATCCCTTATGAACGGCTTAAATTAAATTTTGGTAACCCATTGAAACGGTTTTCGATAAAAACCCATACGGTATGGGTAACCCTTTTAAACGGCTTAATTTAAGCAATTCAAAATTACCCACACCGTATAGGTTTTTCTAAATGGTAACCAAAATGGTTCCTGGGTAGAATAGAGATAGAATTGGTCATGCTACGCGTGCTGGGCGGATATCGAAATAATATAATATTATGATTTTTTTCATAATACTGGGTTTCAAGTAGGTATAGAACCCATTGAAATGGGTCATAATGTAACCCTTTCACTGGGTTTCAAGTATAAACCCCATTCAATGGGTTATCATGTAACACTTTCAATGGGTTTCTAGTATAAAACTCTTTCAATGGGTTACATCATGATAAAGGTAACCCATTGAATGGGTTACCCCTTCGAAAGGCTTAACTCTTAACAGGGGTTGTACGGTCCCTGCTTTAAATAAAGCAGACTACTTAGCAACCCCAACCCAAAGATATAGGTAAATATGTCTAGATAGACAGCCAAAGCTGTGAACTCGTCTAAAAAAATTGCGTCCAACTGTTGGCCGCAAAATGCACGAGTGTAAGACGAAGCTGTCACGCACACAACAAAATTGGCCTGTCTTTTCCAGCGCGACACTATCTAGACATATAAATAATCAAAGGCACTACTTACAAAGAAGCAGACATGTTGCATCGACTCCAAATAAATTGGAATAAGGGCAAGATAATGATGAAGACCAACAAATAAAATTTTACAGCAAAATTATGCAATAAAAAAAATCTCCTACACTCAGGCAGTAAAATTCTAGAAAACAGAAAAGTGGAAGCCGCGTACAAACCGCTTATGTCAATAAATCACAAAGCAATTCTTCAATCCGTTTCCTTATTCCGTCCCATCTTGGGCCTCGCAATAATATTATTATATTACGATAATAGGGGAATAATAATCGGCTGGTGACCGCAGCACGCGGAATAATAAGCATTCACCTTGCACACAATAGCGGGTTGAAAATATATTATGTCATTGTGGGGTTAGTTGCATCGGTGGGTTAACTTTGGTTAAACTACGGTCTTATTTTTGTTAGAAAAAGGAATAGGTAGTAGAATTTATGAGTCCGTTACGTTTTGTATCGATACAGTACATAACTACGGTAAGTATAATAACTTTAATTATAATAATACATTCTGCTACACCAATAACAACGATGCTTGATCCAATTTTTGGATAATTTTAATTCGAGTTGAAATTAGATTTATGTATTTACTAACATAGATTGTTCAAGTTCATTATAAAATGCTCATCCACAGCGCAAAATATCACAAAAAAAAAGTTATTGATATTTCATTAATAAAAAGAAAAGAAAGAAAATATGTTTAATTGCGGTAAAAATAACGCAAAGAAAAAGAACAAGTTTGGGGAAAATATGCGTCATATTCACGGAAAACGGCCATCGCTCAGCATAATGCTGCGACCGCGCTGGTTTTCAGCGACAGCGCCGTTGATGTGATGACGTCAACCGGTGCTGATTTTAAACTAAATAAGAAATACAATACTTCTCTAAATGTTTATATAACTATAATATCTAATCTTAGTTTAAACACTTATCCAAATGGTACAACAGTTCCACCATTTTTAAACAGTGAAATGTTTATGTATGAAGGTGTCAAAACACTTCGTCGGACACAAATTGCCGACGACCCTCTATGGGCATCTATTTGAATAGCTTTTGGCTCAGCCCGATACAATGGCCACAAGCCCATGACCGCCTATATTCTGGATCAGATAGTTCCTATTCTGATAGCCTTCTATGAAGATTTATTGGTAAACTGCTGCTCATTGAATTTTAAAGGTACTAAATCTATTGTCCTCCATACAGCCATATTCGCTAAAAGATTCCCTTGTTACTACAATATTATTCATAACTATGAGAACGTACAAAGGTCAATAGTTTCGTGAGAGGAGTTTTAAAATGAATCGGATCGGATCCAGATCGACAATTTGTGCTATTAGCCGCGGTAACAATGATAAATCTGTGGCTAGTTCTAAATGTCAGCGGACACTCACAGACTGTTGTAGATGGACTTTTTGATCTGGTAATGCATAAATTGTGGGCACCATTTGCGGTCACGCCTGAATCATCAACGAAAACAAGTTTCAACATATTTTTACTTGTTCATGATTTTGAACACAGGTTGTCCCCAGTACCAATGACGATATTAACATGAATCCCATATCAATCTTTAAAATTCGGTGATAATTTGGACATTAAAAGTCTTTCACCCCAATCCAACTTCAAATTTTAAACGGACCATCATAGCACTTACATTTACTCAAATCCAACTCTAAATCTGGCATAAAATCTCGTCATAAATTACAGATGCTTACCTTCAGGTAACGTCTCTATATGGTATGGGGCACAATTCCAATGATTGGGAATGTTACATCCTTAGCACGAATACTCTCGATATATGAGTACTGCTCACTGGCATTACAGAGAGCTAACAAGCTTTCGTACAATTTAACTGAGGTAAATTAAGTATGGTGATCTAGAAATGTTGGGAGTAGAGGAAACTGTGGAGTTTCTCCAATGTTTTTTGATTGACCAGAGAATAAAACCAATATACATCTACAGTCTACATAATGTGGACCTGGTGAAGATCGGGGGTTTTGGTAGATGTGAGAAGCTTAGCACCGGCCGATATGGCGATGTTTTGAGTAGGCGTAAGACTAGCTTAAGATATATTTCGGCTGTATGTTGATGATGATATAAATTGTGTAGAAATACTCTTGAACTTGAGAATCTTATAAATGTCCCATACCCACAGCCTATTAAAGAATTGAAATCTCCAAGTCTAAATCGTGGCCTAAACAATATTTATATGGTCAAAGTATCAGTATACAATGGTCCCTATAATAAATACATTGACACCAAAACCGCATTCTGAGCATACTTCACAAGTTTTCAGGTACAGCTATCCTAGGATTGTAATCTTGTGCTAAACAAGTCAGGTAGTGGAGATACAGCGATATTGTTCGGATGGTCTATAGGTCAAGGGGCCAGCGAACCTACAAATGTCACCGTCCCAGCCGGATGGGACATGGTAGGATTTTGGTAGAAGACGGACGAATATTTAGGGACGGAAAGACGGAAATATGAGTAGATTATTCCTGAATAAGACAAAATGGTAAGTGGATTTAGAACGATATTGTTCAGATGATGCTATAGGTCCAGCAGCTACAAATGTCGCTGTCCCAGCCAAATAGAAGGATGATTTCTGAGATAGAACAAGTCAGCAAGTTTTGGTAGGTTATGTTGAACATTTGAATGTAAGTTGAGACAATTTGCATTTGTGTACAGTGAAAGAATTTTCCTACTTCGCATTGGTTTTAGTTATCCAAAAACGTAAGTATAATAATTATCAATCTCCAGTTGTTTTTTTCGGTGCCTGTTACGAAAGTTTTTATAAAACCATTCTCATATTTTATTATCATCTGAATTGTTTTCAAATATCATCAGGACCATAATTATTATATATTAATTCACTCTGTATCCATATAGATTTAATCACCTTTTCTTAAAAATCCCTATTCCTAAAAACCTAGCGTCCTTACAAACTTAAAGGTAGTGATTGTGCAAGCGAGGCATCTTCTCAAAGGTCACGCGTTGACCGATAACGACTGCGGCCTTCTGCGGCCCGAATCACTGGGCTTGCACCATGCCATGGGGTTACTATGAGAACCCGCTCTCTAAAGCCGTGATTTTCTATACGTTTTGACATAAAACGTGTTAGATTTTGTGTCGCAATTGGAGACAACACTTTTGAAGGTTAGCTGAATTCGACAAGTTTGGTTCAATTTCATGAATCAATATTAGTGTTTTGATTTATGTCTCGAATGATTTATTTGATTTGTGTTTGGGTTTATTAATTGGACTCGTATTTTGTAATTATTGGTATTTTAAAAACGAAGTTACATTCTATAGTGATGACCGCCTCTTACTGATGTTATAGTTAGTCTACTTAATTTTTGGCTGCTGCTGGATATTCCTACTTCTACTGATCCAGTATTTATTCTGCTTCATGCTATTCTTTTACATCTTCCATTATTTTTCTAATTTCGGTCACTTTATCACGTTTTAAACGATTGCTTGTACTTGGGATCCTACCTATATCGGTATGACACCATTATTTTTAGGAAATACAAAATGAAATAACTATTTAACAGTAATATTAATTCAATATCAGCTACAACTGCTAGTTTCGGTTCTCACTAATACGACCGAGTCCATATTAAGTGGATTCGTGAACAGGTCGTTTAATTTAATGCCTAGTCCAAAATTTTAAAGGAGTTATGATATGCTATTGAATAGCAAATCATAACTCCTTTAAAACGTATTAAACAGTTGTTGAATATTCATAGCGTTTACAACAAGACGAGTGTTATTTGATTGTTAGTCCTGCACTACACACGGATTCAAAAGTGAGCATCTCCAATTGTGAGCACTATTCACATTATCGCATAACATGACTATTTATAAATTGTTTAAGATTTAAAAAGAGTAACAAAGGAGATTTTTTCTCTTTCTCCGCTCTAGGAAACGATACATTGGAACTGTGCACCTAAATTCTGACATTTCCAAAGGGGTCGTTCCATGACTATCCTGAAAATACGTAAATATCCCGAATATTATTTAAAAATAATAATCTGTTTGAAGTTACTAAACACATATTTCATTAAAGTCAAAGTCAAATTATTTATTTCAAATAGGCACAGAGGGACTTTTGAATGTCAAAATTTACAACAAAAAAATAGAATTGATCCTAGTTGCCCCTTCCAAAAGGTAGTCTCGTATGGAGAAGAATGGGCAGGAAACTCCACCGTTAGTTACTCTTTTAAAAATGTTTCACAGTATTTTGTTTAAGTACATTAATGATCACGATGCACCTAGAATACATTACTATACCACAATAGGTAAAAAGAATTAAAAATGAAACAATTAAAAATAACTTGATCGATTGTAATGTACCTCGTTGGTATAAATAAATAAACTTAATTATGAGATCGATACTCGTACATGGTGCTCACATATTTACAAACATCGTAAAAATATCACCTGTTTGCTTAAAAAAAAAAAAAAAAAATTCAGTGTGTGAGTTTAGGTAATCACAGAATGTAAAATCAATGTCATAAAAATAACAAATCATACAATTAAAATAGCAACCAGTTTGATTTTGTCTAGACTAGATTGTCCTATGGAGCTGAACCAGCATGTTTCCAAGCATTCCTATCTTGGATATAATCCTCTAACTTGTAATATTATGCTTGTTTACAAAGTGTACTTTTAATATGTGTTTTAAATTTTCTTTCATTTGATTGCAATATTAAGCTCACATCTACCTTTTAATGAACACTCATTCCTCCCAGAAGTAACCCAGCTCACTGCAATTTTAGCAGAGATCAATCAGAGATTTATTTGGAAATATTGACAGCTGACCGTCGACGTTCGTCGACGCATGACCTTAACACAGGCAAAGATACTGGTACACCTACAGTTTAGTCAAACAGTTGGTATGTTCCCACCTTAAACGTCTGGCTAGCAGTTCGTCCCGCAGGACGATCACGTGGGCGCGAGTCGTAAGGTCGGCGATTATGTATACGCCCGCGATACAATGGATTGACGTGGATGTTGCTCTACTTACGGTCGAACCCAATAACCTATATATCACCAGTTTCGGCCTACTGGAGATATAAAAATATATCTATCGATGGTTTTAACGTCCCAATAATCTAGGAATCATACCGGCCCACGCTATCTACTGATGGGAGGGTATATCGCCTAAAACAGATATCTCTTTGTATGAAAATGCCAAAGTATGCGTCCCAATATACGATTTGTTTGACAGGACAGTACTGCAGATGGCAGATTTGGCTATTCTCCGAATTGCAGGGATAAACGTAAAGTAGCCAAGCTAAAATGAACTCTTTTGTACTTGCAATAATGATCATAGATGTTTTTTTTTTATTTATTTACAAATATCTCGAAAACGGCGCGCCCTAGGCAAAAAATAACAGAAATTTAACCCCCCCCTTTACTAACACCCCCCGTGGAAGCACCATTCCAACATGAATTTAAGTTAAAAAAAAATAACATTAATGCGCTAAGGTAGCCCGCGAAATTCAAATTTTATTACGTTTTTTGCAATTTGCAGGTCAGTAACAGGTTGTATTTTGATTCGCGGCCATAACAAATATGGCTCTACAGAATTATATCTTAATCCAGTAACTTATTTAGAAGTAAGAAACAAAGAAGTTTTAATATAACCCTAATTACACATGTTGTTTTTTAAAGTGATGTTGGTTGTAATGGAACGCACGGGAGGGCGAAGTAGAGACACCTACTTATTGTTTTCGTTAGATAGATAGCCTTTATCAATGATTGTGAGACGCCATCCGACTGTCTATCATCAATAGCGATATGTCTTTAACTGAAAATAAGTTATTGGGTTCGGCCTTTAGTATATAGCATTGTGGTTGCTTCAAGGAGTAACCTAAAAAGCTATAGAGAGAGTCGTGGTCTGGTCAGTTAAACAAAGTTTTCGTAATTCGTTATATGATTATATAGGAAAGAAATAAAAATGCGTTTATTGGTATTACAGCAAAAAATAAACCTTTTATCTATAAAAATCAGAAAACAATTAATATAATGCCAAAAGGGCCTCAGCTCAGCATAATGTCAGATGACAACACAAGGTATACCACCTGACGCTGATTTTCAGCTGCAACCCACGAGTGCCATACGCTAGAATATGAAAGAAAGGAAGGAAAGTGTGTGGTCGTTTTTAATTAATTAAGAAGATAAAAAGATCACACAAAATAAAATAAAATGATGTAACATACCTGTGTGTGTTGTGTTGTGGTTAATGGAAAACCAAAAATAAATACCCAATATCTGTGTATCCTACATTAAAAAAAATAAAAATAGAAAGTACCTTCAAAGCAAAATCGTGTGACTGCGTTGTACCTATACATCGAATCAACAAACAAATAATTTCAGCCTACAGGTTTCTACTGCGAGTTCTAAGCCTATTTCCCAAATCCATTTAGGATTATAAAGAAAGGACCATTAATGAAGAGTTAGAATTATCATTTCACAATTCTACGATCCAGCTTGCAATCAAACAATAAACACCAAAAGTATACTTATAGAGCTATTTGCATGAACAAATTGACTAAGAAATTTAGTGTTGTCAGAATATGCAGACAAAGTAAATTAAGAAATTTAAAAAATACAAAATTACAATAAATTTTACGTCCCTTTCACTACTCCCTTTAATATTTTTTTTACTTAATGTAATAAATACATTCTTCACATTAACAATCCCTAAGTAGAGCCTCTTACCAACCCAGGAACACTCGCCATAGTCCGCGCCATAATTGATACAGGCCGCTAAAAACCAATAGCAAGCCCACAAATGATTTACCGTCGACTAATGTGCATGTACACTGACTTTATTAACATTTATTATGGTAATGATTGCTTGAATAATGTTTTAATATGCGCGCTTGCCCTGACTGAGGCATGGCCGCGTGGGGTGGTGTCCGGATGACCTGCCTTGCGAGGAGGTTATGTTGTTTTAGTTAGCTGTGTTCTGCTGGTAGTGAGCTAGATTGTTGGGATTAACTTAGATCTAAGACTCTCTGTAAAAACACTTCCCCTCTCCATAAACATCATCATTACATAATACAGTTCCCTGCTCTTGTTTCATGTGTATTATTGTATATATGTATATATTTATTAGATAAGTGTATTTATTGTATATGTTGATGGTACACCACTGACTACCTGCAGTATCGTCACTCCTGCTCCCTTTAATCCATCCAAAGGTTGTCTGTAAAAGATCGCTTTTAGCGATAAGACCGCCCATTGTGTCACCCTATGTAAAATTTAAACATTTATATCTGTAACTTTTATGGTGTACATAATAAAGAGTATTCTATTCTATTCTCGTTTTCTAATAAGATGAAAAAAAACGAAACGAAAATAAAGCAAAAGAGATGCTACATCGAAACCAAATTATTACATGTATGGCATAAATATATATATGGGGTGGCAAAATTTTAATTGAATTATACTATTACCACAACTTAGATATAACAATAAAGGTACTTTTCTCTGAGCTTTAACCTCTTATGCTCTAGCAGTAAATATAAAAAAAGTGGTTGAATATTTACGACACCTCGGTTTTCAGACTACGCGTTGAGCCAATGTTTCTACATACAAAGCAGTTATCATACACAACCCACTAAATCAGTCAACTTAACACCCAGTTTACAAAACCCCACATCAATTACCACTAAATAGCTGTTGACACACATTTCCAGGTGGTCAAATTATCCCAAATTGCATACAAATGATCTTGCACTGACCACCTTGTAATTCTCAGAGCCAGTGTGCCAATAAACATTGATCACACGAATTTATAATACAGCTGGCCTCGGCTCATGGCATTGTCTGAATTCCAGCATTAAATACATTAGGAATGATGATTACAGTGTCGACAGCATAGTAATGTGGCGGATTGTGCTAGAAACAATATCGATGGATGTCTCGAAATTATAATCGATAATTTGGCTCATAGCTACATTAAAATTTGATCAGCAAAATGATGCTGATGCAATAATAGTGCATTGACTAGGTTGGATAGGGAGGATAATCATTCCAATATTTTATTTAAATATTGAATAGAGAAGATTTGAGCTATAGACTGACAAGTGACCCAATGTCGATATTGCCTAGCAAAAGGGATGTGTTTGCAGATTCCTTAAAATAGTTCATATTTTCAGTCACATCTTGGAATGGAAGCCAATCGTTTATTTAGAGATGATGAATGAGTTAGAATCCTGACAAATCTAAGGTATGGTAATGATGTTGATCTTAGTTAACACCTTATCCCTGACTTCTTCGTCAAAATCTCCATAAAACAAAAACAACAATACACCATCTCTAACATATTCTAAACTCGACAATCCTCTTAATTCAGAATGATAATTCATTCATGCAACGTTGTGTTGGGTTGCGCAACCAACAATTAGTATATAGTTTTGTCCTGACTTCGCGTTTAGTATTACTCTGTTTAATATATTGGTCGCAGAGGTACATTAATAATATTGCATTGTTTACTTGTCTACCCACCGGCCACTGAAGTTTATTAATTTAATATTGTAATGTTGGTATATTAAACTGTTTGTTGAATTGAGACGCATTGGTTAGTCGGGTTAGACGTTATCGGGATTTGATAGTAATCGGGTTTTGATTGGGTTTTATACAAATACTGTTTACATTTTATAACAGCGAAGCTTTTTTTCTTGTGAGCGGTTTTAAGGAGTTTAACATTAAAAGACTTTTTGAATGATATAATCTTATAGATGCATGAGGAACAGGGTGTAAAGTTCACTCATCCTCTATAGAAAAGGGAGGATCCTCCGCCAGATGAGTGTCTAGTGGGCAACTGCCCGACGATTGATGTCGGGACATTGTATTATAACTATTCGCCCGGTAAACTGCTTGCGCGATGTAGGATTTTGCGTGACGTCAGTGTGACGCGTTGTTCGCATGTGGCGATGTTGCCGGCCACAGTCTTACCAAGTTGGCAAGTGGATGATATCACACTTGGGCATTTCGGTCCTTAGCATTCAGTTGCGTAGTAGCGTGTTTGTGACGTATCCACTTAACTTTTTGATAGTATTTTGTTTAATAAATCTTTATCCATAAATAATCTTTCCTTTTAACTAAGCCTAAACATAGCGTCTCCTAAACATACATAGGCAACTTAGAATTTATCTCTATTGATACAAATCTGGGAAATCTTTCCACTCCAAGTAGGGACGAACTCCCCACACGGCATGAATTTCAAACAAAGCTTGGAAGCAGTACGTGAACTTGTGAAGTCACCGTTTCTAGAGTAGTTGTGAAGTTTGTGGTTTAAAGAACTTTTCAATCAGACCCGTATACGGGATCCGGGGACGTTCGCGGCCTAGCGACTGCCCGCTTCGGTGGGATAGAAAGGAAAGGGATTCTGTTTAATTTTTTGGCAAAGTATTTTTAAAATGTGGGTGTATCTACTATAGGTACACCTCTGCTTATTCCTTCGGGGAAACAAACGTGATTTTTGTGTATTTTAAAAGTTATACAATAAAATAGCGTAGTTAAACATTGTATCGTGTAACACACACGGTTTTTTTTTATAATACAATAGCTGCGCCCCGCGGATTCACCCGCGTAAGTCTTGATCCCATGAGAACCCACCCTTAACACTTAAGGGTATAACAAATAGTTATAAACCTATTCTCATACCTATTGAATATACATATAAAATTTCATCAAAATCGGTCAAACCGTTTCGGAGGAGTATAAACAATAAAACTGTGACACAAGAATTTTATATATTAGAAGATAACAATATCAATGAGACATATTTTTTTTTTCCTTCTGGCTTCGCACAGTTTGTGCATTTAGCCAATGTCACGTTTTAGTTCTTGTATAGTATTGATAAAATGAATTATAAATGCATGATGATGATATCCCCGCCCACTCCCCTTGAGTTTCAGTAAAGATGTGGCACTTTACTGAGACCTCACGCGGACTTCTTGAGAGAACTTGAAGCGAAGTTGCACTGTTTTGTTTCATTTGCCTACACTAATGCACGTTCACAAACACTTAATGGTTAATAATCCACCATTATTACACATTAATATTCGGCTAAACACAAATTTTGGAAAATTAAACAAATGACATGACGCTTCACTTTCCCGCCAAGAAGTCCATGAGACATATTATAATTATATTCAGGTAATAAAATAACAATAACTTCGTATTCTGAAAATAAATCGTGAGGACATAATTACTATAGGGACAATTTCTACAAAAAAAAAGTATATCCAAAATAAACTCGAATTTACAAAACAGACAATGTGAATATATAATTCCAGAATATGTCCTACGCTAGTAGCTCAGACATTATTATAAAAAAATCACTCCAAATATATTGGTACTTTATGGCACGCGAAATTCAAAATATGTGGTTGTATTTGATATGTTGATCAAAATTCATTCTAAGGCAATTATGATAATGTAGTTAAATTATAACAATTTAAATCTATGGGACTCAAAATTCTACAACCGTGAATATAGTTTGTTCAGAATAAGGAACTGTATCGATTTCAATATTTTTTACACCATGTTATATTTTGTCCCAAAAATATTTAAGTGTGATGGAAAATGTTATCACCATTTAATTACTTACAATACAATCGCCGTACGGTTAGGTACCTACGGCCAAATTATTATCAATGAGCGCAATACGACCCTGGAGGCGCGGGGGCGCCGTTAGCATGTTTTTGTACGGACAACCCGGTAACATACAGTTTTGAAATTTTGTAAATAGATTCTTTACATAAAAATACTAGACACGTGTTTCGGGTTTCGAATAAACTAAAACTAATATTGTATTTGCTGCAAATCGTCATACTCGTATTTTGACAAAATTTTCATATTTGCAGTACTTAAATGAAAAGTTATTGAAAACGGATCCTTAAACAATTTTTTTTCCAAATAAAAAGGCTCACTTCTAGACAAGTGTCCCCATAGCCATACTCCCTGTGTGTTTAAATGAAAATTAGATTCCCACATTTTCTCCAGAATCCATACTAGCTTACCCTTGTTCAAACTAGCGGTAACTAAGATCTTAAGTCGAAAAACTTGGTCGTGTGAGCGAGCGAAGTACGAGATAAGTGAATTTATTATCTTCCACTACCCACAGTACCCACCGGGTCATGCTTTGTTAGTTAAGTTGGACAAATGGACACTGCCCGTATGTGGTGGAGGTAATAGAAGTGTCTTTTACTAAGTATTTTTAGCTAGTAAGTAGAGATTGGTGAGTAAGACTGATGGCAGCTGGATGAGAGTTGCCGAGAATCGAGCTGAATGGCGTGCAATTGGAGAGGCCTATGTTCAGCAGTGGACTGCTATGGGCTGATGATGATGATGTAGAGATTCAGGGACGATGAATTAGTAAACAAAAGTTGAACTTGGAATTACAAGATGAAATTGTATTGGTTGAGTGAAACATAGACATCGACACAGTTTTCTGTTGTGACTCATCATTTTTTTCCACTGCTGGACATAGGCCTCCCCCAAAGGAAGGTTGCCATAATCGCCACGCTTGGCAGGCGGGTTGGCAATCGCAGTATGGTGTTAAAATGCATAGAGAACACTGCTGCCCATTCTCTAGTAAGTCCCTTAGTCACCGACAGCCACGGGAAGAAATCGGGTGGTGGTATTCTTTACGTCCGGCACTAAACAGAACACATGACCTTTATTGCTGTTGTGACTCATGCATGACTGACCAATACAGCGGGGCGAGCACGGCCTACTGTGACATGACTTGAGTCACACATTTTATCACAGTTTGAGCGATAAAACCGTTTTGTCTTAAAATGCTAGTACAAATTAACAAGACATCATTTATCATGTCTTGTCACAAAAGTCTTGGCACGCCTGAGCTCGGCCCGCAGCTAAGACTCAGCTCAAATACCCGAAACAAGTGACAGAAATTTGCTTCTGTGAGAGATCACCTACTTTATCGAATAAGGCAGTTATAAGCTATAACCTTATGAATTGAATTGAGGGCAGTCTTATTGTGTTTTGTACTTTACTAAAAAAAGACAGAAATCTTTTAAAAAAGAATTTCAGTAATGACATGTATGTATGTGGCTGGGACAGTTCAGTTCATCATCTACTAAGTGTAAAGATGAGCACTTGTCTCTCTGTAAAAGGCATGAGTTGTAAATCAACTCAATCAATTCTAGCTCTTTTACTTCCTGTGCAAGTTATTGAGTAAAATTTGTATCATTTAGGTTCACAAATCAACGGCGGTTATACATTGTTTTTTTAGACCTAGGGCTGAAATTTACGCTTAATTTGAGACCACACAAAGCACAAAATAAAAACCCAATAAATTAAATACTAAAATCCAGTTTATGCGTTTACAGAAATAACTGTTGATCATAAATGCATCAACAGATAAGTTATCAGCAAATATTTAGCAACGGCGCGCAACCGAATTCCGGCTATTTATCGTTCGAACAAAAATATATATATATTTCGGACGATGTTAATGCACTTTGTACAACAAACAGTGGGTGGACTTTGTAGCGAATTTGTTTTAAAGAATAACTTAAATTAAGTATATAATAATAGGAAAGGTAACGTAAGTAATTTTCCTAGACCTAATCCATCGCCTTCGACTGTGTTGGGTTTTTTAACCTTTAAAAGTGGCACATGTCGCAAAGACCATGTACGGGCAGTTTGTCCGTACACTGAGATGTTATGTAGATTGTTGATGTGGGTATGAATCGCACGGGATGTGCACAGGAAATAAAATCACTGCTTTGTGTCCGTTATCGATTGACCGATTTATTAAGAAAATATTAAAATATATATACATAAAGTAGGTGGTTTGTGGTGGGCGCGATAGCTTATTCAGCGAATAAAGCAAGTTATCGGTGAATAAGCATATGCTTGCTAAGGTAAAAACTAAAACAATACAATTCATGCGGCGATGCTCGTACAGACCACGTGTGAAAATACTAGGTTCGCTACATGCTGTCACAAGATCAAAAGCACAATCCAGAAAGAGGTCCTATCCAAAACTGACCACAGCAGAAAAAAAACACCAATTTCGGTTGGCCAGTCTCCATCAAGAAACTCTAGACAATATTGTCACAATCTCAACAAATCACCAGATTTCTTCAGAAACCAATTAATATCCCATTACCCCCATCCTGTATACACTTGCAGTGCAGTCGCGGTCACCTGGCCGGGTGCCAACAAAAAACGGCGCGTACGCAAATATCTACTGTTTGTCCGTCTGACCGGCCGCCGGTCACTGCGGCGGCCAACAAACCCGACAGTATTCGGATTACTCATTGCTTCTGTTGTTTTTCAGCACTGGGTTGCGAAAATTAACATTATTTGTACCTGGATTTATTGTAGACTCAATTTCTGCCTGAAACCAAAGTTCAGGTAGAAATTGAGGCTACAATAAATGCTGAATAGCTGTCACGGTGGAAACCGCATAAAGGCCTCCTACGTATTTTTCTACTGATCTACTGACTGACAGACCGTCGGATACTGTGGTGGTCAATTCCACTTCCATGGGAAGCTTTAATTCTAATTTCATGAGAAAATATATAAAGAAAAGAAGGAAAAATATATTTATTTGACACAGAAACACGTGCCTGCAAACAGCCAGCAAACAGCGACAGCAGCGTGCATGTGGTCAGAAAACTCGTCAGTACCCGTAACTAAATCAAAACTTGAGAACAGATGAAATTATGAGGTTTCTTGTCTCTTTCTTTCTGAGCTTTCCTATATCTTTTTCAAGATGATTTCAAGAAGATTTATTACCTACTACGAAACGGAAACGGTGATTACATATTTTCGAAATTGTCTGTTGCATTTTTTTTAAAAACTACTGGACCGATTCCGATGTTTTTTTAGGTACCTTTTTATTTATTTATTAAATACTTTAAGCACACAAATGTACAAAGGCGGACTTAAAGCCATAGGCATTTTCTACCAGTCAAACTTACTTCTTCCGTGGTCAAATGTGTTTTATGGTGACGTTCATAATGATTAGATAGGGCAGCATTTTTGATGAAAATGTTATTTATTATCATTATAAACTTAATGATAATAAATAACATTAATGTTATTATTCTAAGCATGATTAGAATGGAACATTTATACAGAACTATAGCGAGAAGGAGGCTTCATATATGGGTCCTATTGTAAAAAGATCTCTGTAGGTATTAGACAATAAAATGCAGTTACCGTGTGTTGAGCATGGGAGTCCGATTGGATTGCACTCTTTGTGTTGCTCCGGCGTCTGTAAAACGAAACGTCTTGCTATTGCTCCGTCCTTTTATTGCGCTTTATTAGTTCTTGTTCTGTCTGAAACGGCTAAATTAAGGATTTAGGTTTCTTGATTTTTGAGGAAAATAATTGGACTGGAAAGTCCAGCTGCTGCTTGCAGGTGCGGCTGATATAATTATATCCAGATAATT
Source organism: Tiliacea aurago (assembly GCA_948098905.1). NCBI lineage: Eukaryota > Metazoa > Arthropoda > Insecta > Lepidoptera > Noctuidae > Tiliacea > Tiliacea aurago. The sequence continues at coordinate 18,617,836 of OX402591.1, read as the reverse complement.
TCCGTTCTTGTTTCATAATATTAATTTTATATCTAGAAGAAAAAAACTATTTTATAAAACAAATTCCCGTTCCGCCCTTTTGTGTTCGAAGCCAATAAAGAATTCGAACTTAATCTCAAATAACTTTTAAGACACTTGCTAATAACAGGCACATAACCAACGCCCCAATTGCTTTAAGTAGGTCCACACTTTCTTTCACAATCCTAAGGATTTTGAAGAAAATTCTTAATCAATTACTTCATATGTTTGAAAAACCATCATCATTTCAACAGAAAGACGTCCACTGCTGGACATAGGCCTCCCTCAAAAAGTTTGCATAATCGGCACGGTTGCAGGCGGGTTGGCGATCGCAGTATGGTGTTAAAATGCATAGAGAACGCTGCTGCGCATTCTCTAGTAAGTCCCTTAGACGCCTTTATGACACCCAAGGGAAGAAATAGGATGATGCTATTCTTTACAAAATAAAGTGAAAAAAGGAATAAATTGAAAAAATCGATAATATTATGTAGATAATGTTTTCGAATTGTCAAATTGAAAGACCTCGCAATTGTTAGTGTGTTAAATGCGATTAGCAATCAAATACCAATCAAGTGTTATATAATTAGCAATCAAAGGCACACTTTTACAAATAAGACCAGTTAAAATATAACATCAAACGGTTCTTTCCGTGGATATTTAACACAAAAATAAACCGTTACAACAATGACGAAGCATTACCCAATGACACAGCCGCAAATGCCATGGACACGAAGATTATGTCCATAATACGCAATATTTTCTACAACAAAGTAAATCGGCCAATACGGGAATCAATGACGCGATGATCTTGCATAATTTTATTGATCCAAATCAGCGTAGATCATTGATCATTCGGTCAATAATGCGTATTAAAGGTTTTCACTATTTGGTAGTGATGTGTGGGGTTTTTGGCGAGAGTATCGATATCGACAACAACAAAGTAAGTAGATATGATAAATGAATTTACTGTGGTAATTTAAAACTGACAACAATAAACTTCCCTACTTAAGACTCAGATATATGCCAGTGACCTTGAGTGGTTAGCTTGCGTGTTCTGTACTGAGCTCACGCAACGCGTCGTACGTTCAACCAGTAATAGGACTCGCCCATCAAGGAGCGCTGTCTCCAATTTGATGCATTATTAATTAATTATACACAAAACAAAGGGTATTTTAATAAAACGCGTATACTAAAAGATCAATAATTAAATTATACGCTTGGTAGATTTTGCGCCATTCTCAGTTTTTTATCAGCATTATAATGTTACAAATTAATTTCATTATGTAATATAAACATAATCTAAAATATTCACATATTAAATTATTGAGAAAATGCTCTAATTTAACATATTTTTTTTTTCAAATCATTAGCACTACTCGTTTAGACGTGATCTTCAGTATAAAATCATTAAAAGTCGGTTATCGTCGCCTTAACTAATCATTTCAGTCGACAACTATTTGCTCTTCTTTACACAAAACAATGCATTGTAAACGGTTTTTTTCTAAACAAGCAGTTGGTTTATTTATAATTGAGGGAAAAATATCATCACGAAACATTTGACCTTCAAGTGGATTTTCGGAATCCTAATATCAACATTACAATACCATGTTTTCATTAAAATTAGATAATTTAGAAAACTTGGATCATTCTATTTGCCAGCGATAATACTGACCAACATCCCTTATACATTGGACTCCTGTTGTAAATACCTTAAAATCTATGTACATTTAATATCGACTTCACCGCCCACGCCCCTCACTAGTGTAGTGTTGTGCAAATCTCAGTGTTGACCGATGGTGCGTGCCAAATGACTCGATCGATCATTGCCACCGTGCCATTGTGATGCACCTACCAGGTGCGAAACCTTGTTGTGTACTGATACGGTTATTACGTATTTTAAAAGCACGTGATCTTAGAGGAAGAAATTATAAAATAAGTAAAGTAAGTAGGTACCTAAAGTAAAAAGTTTATTCATCAAAAGTAACAATACAATGTGACATATTCGGTGAGCCACAAACTAAGCATCGCTTGTATCTTGTGGCTCTGGAGTGCGAATTTTACAAAGTTATAAAGATTACATTACAATTTGAAGATGTTAGAAATTTTTATTTTTTATTAACAAAGGTTAGAGTAAAAATTAATTTAAAAAAAATAAAAATCGTGCGATTCTGAACCCAAAATAAATAAAAGAGCAATGATTAACGTTGGACTTGTGCTGTGGTGTGTGTGCGCATGTATGTGTGCGACCGTGTATGTGTGTGTGTAAAAAAAATGGATAAAAAATTACTTCGCTTTATCCTGAATATTTGTTATTAATTGAAAGGATCGACGAGCCCTATGTCAAGCAACACACTGCTAAGTAGATAAAGTCTGATAATGATGACCATGATGATCCTTTCCTACTCGTATTTTCATTCCGATTCCTTTGTTTTACTTGTAGTTATAATTTATTATATTGTGTTGTGTGCCTTTTAGTCTGTGCTAAATAAATGTATTTTCTTTCTTCTTTCTTTCATGGTGGCTCCAAGGATAAATAAGTAGCGTCATCAGAGGATCTTCCACTTTCATTATGGTGCAAAACCGAAGAAAAAAAAACCAGCCAAGTGCGAGTAGGACTCGCGCACGAAGGGTTCCGTACCATTACCTATAAAAATGGTAAAAAAAAATCACGTTTGTTGTATGGGAGCCCCCCTTAAATATTTGTTTTATTTTAATTTAATTATTTATTTTTAAAGTGAATTATAACTAAATATTCTGTGAATATTTCAAGCGTCTACCTGTTGCCGTTATCAATATAGAGCAAAAACGAGCAAAAAAAATCACGTTTGTTGTATGGAAGCTCCCTTAAATATTTATGTTATTCTGTTTTTTTGTATTTGTTGTTACAGCGACAATAAAAATACATCATCTGTGAAAATTTCAATTGTCTAACTATCACGGTTCATGAGATACAGCCTGGTGACAGACGGACAGACAGACAGACAGACGGCGGAGCCTTAGTAATAGGGTTCCCGTTTTACCCTTTGGGTACGGAGCCCTAAAAACCATCGTGCACAACATTGCGACCTTACCTACTTTACATGCACTATGAAATTACTTATGCTAATATACTAAACTAAGCACAACATCGAACCCAACATGTTGAATACACACTCATTAGTTTAATATTGTTATTTGTGTTCTCACAAACCTAAAACTATACAGTATCATAAACATACACTTTAAATTCAAACAACTATTCACCCTATTCATCTTAAAGTTAAACACCCCGAAAACAAAAGTTACAATGTCCAAAAACTAAAAGAAACAAGCTTCTTAACTTTCAAATCAAACACGACCACGTCAGCACACCCTCGCACATTGTTTGATCGAACTTCAGCCGACCCAAATCACGGCTAACACGCGTTCTCCTGTTTATAACCAATAAAAATCACCCACAAGTCCGGCCGGATATCGAGTTTTCTCACCCTAAAAATTTTACTCGTACCAACTTTTCTTTGAACACAGAACCACACAAAAATAACACCTATTTCTTTGTAACTAAAGTTCTCATCAACTGCATGATTTATGGTTTTATTCATCTCGATTTCAAGTGATTTGCTCCATATGTCGAGAACAAGTGAGCTGGCTTCTTAACACGCTGGACACCCCAAATTGAGGGTATTTCGAGGGGAAATCGTCGGGTTTATTGGAATTTCCTATGGGTTTTCACACGTGGTGAGTGCCTTAGGGGTTGAGATTATGATTGTCAAAATATGTTTGGGTCGGACACCTCGGTAAGTGATGCGGAACCACAACCACAAGGAAATTGAATTGATGGAATAAAGACTGCTGTTTTTTTCGTATGGTGTACATAATAAAGACCAGGTATTCTATTATATTAATAAGTTAAAAGACTTAAGTAATTATGACGAAGGGAAGCTGTTTATTTGCACATACAATGATGAAAAAGGCTATTTTTAAATGTGGCTGCACTTTATGCATTTCTCTGCCTAACCCTTTGGGAAATTCAGGTGTAATGTTATGTTATGTAATGTAATGATTCTAAGATTGCATTAAATACACCATTTCATTTTATTGTGAAAATAATAATAAACTGGATTGAAAAAATAATACCTAGTAATATTAGTTTTTTTTTTTTCTTAAGTCATACGGTGCGTTAACAAGCGATGAAGCATTTACTTTCGAAAACAATATCAAACATTTCCATAAAACTAAACAGCTAATTAACCACCCAAACATTATTCTTAAAATAAAAAATATTTGGGCGTAACATATAGCCGTCAATAACTCATTCCATTCTCACATCAGCGCCCCCGTAGCGAGCGGAAACGGCTCAATTGGGCGGAAAGGCGGCTTGACCGCAGAGGTCGAGTGACCCTTCCCTTGCGCCTTTCAATCATAAGACCTTTCACGAGGGCGGCCTTTGAGCACCTCCTTTGAGGAATTTGGAGAACTTTTGTACAATTATGTGGCTCTCAGAATTGGCTCGTATAGGTTACAGCGGGTGTGTATCTTTGAATTTTTAATTAATCCACTTCGGTGGAATTACAATTAACTCCGAAAATCAAGGTAATAAAGACCTCATTCTTAGAATGTTTCGACTTTACTTTGTTGATGAAAAACAATACAAAATTTGCCATAAAATTTCAAAAAATATATTTCACTTTACAAACACAGCATTATACTAAATTCACCACAAAATTTCACCGTCACCCCCCACACAATATCATACTGCACTTTGTTAATTTCCTTCTATATGATTTCAATCCTGACTTTGTGATGGAAAGTTAATCTTACACAATAAGCTGAAGGTATACTGGTGCGTACCATGAGATATCCTAGACAGAAAGCGAAGTTCCTATCCAGCACATTAGCAAAAACATAAGATATAAAGCTCCATGTCAAATACCGGTATTTATAGCTGCACCCAACCGGGTGCAGCTATAAATACAGTCTAACCAAAGTAAGTAAGTCTAACCAGACTGGAAGCCGATCCCAAAATATTGGGAAAAGACTAGGAATTGATGATGAACACAAACAGAGTAGTGAGCGAAAATAGTTTTAAGTTACTTTTTAAAATAGGACCAAGTTTCCAAACGTGTAAGAGTTAAATTGCAAGGGCAGAATCAAAAGATCAACCAATTTTTTTTTCAAATAAAACCATTTACAATTTTGAAGACGGCAGTATTCGCGGTATTGAAAGTGTGTAGGATGCCTCATGGTAGGGCGTAGTTTACACAAAGGCTACTTTGACGACGGTCTGAAGTACCAACAACACGGTGACGAAGAAAAGTATCGTGGGTGGTATTGACTTGGTTGACTTGCTCGCCACGGTCAGCGAGTGGGGCGATATCATTGGCATCGCAAACGCTTGGTTGTTGCAACGGTTCAACTGGAAATAGAAGATCTGATTAATGACAACATTTATTATAACTCATAGGCAAAGGTTTATAATATGTATATTTAAAAAAACACTATCTAGCTAAGAAGATTTATCTTTCCTGGTTGCCAAAATTTCACCCAATAGCGAGCGTAACATGCACTATACAGAATCTACAACAGATACAATTTAAATCAACAATCTTTCAGGAACAGAGGATAAGGCTAAGATCTATAAAAGTTACTTAGTACTTAGGCTAAGCGTTATTCCTGACACTGTCGCGCAACTGCCAAACTACAAGTACAAGATAGAAATGGAAACATGCCTAAATCTAAGCATGTGATGATGAGTACAAAAACGCCTTTTATTGGTTTCTGGTTGAAATATATGATTTGACTTAACTAGTTTATACATGTCGGCCTAAGACTATTTTTGAACTGAACTAGGCAAGTGCCATTTGTGAATGTGGGTTAAAAAGTGTTATTGTAGTAGATAAGTATAAAGTTCCAACCTCACAACACGTAGTCTCTGGTGAGCCAACACAGCCAGAGCGGCATCCCCGCACCACCGCTTCGTAAGAGCTGCCCTTTGATATCACTGACGTGAAGCATTTGTCCTCCGAACTGTGACATGTAATCGTGTGTACTCTGGAACGATAAATTGACCGATATAAACAAAAATAGGAGCAATCTGCGACTTTAAACAGTACGTGGTCGTTAATATGGCAGATCCAGTTTTAGAAAAAGTTCTATATGAAATAGATAGTTTTTTTTACAACGACAAAATACAACACCAACAATCACAAAAGTAACAAAAAAAATAAAAACAATACGTAATGAAATTGCGCTGAGCATAACAAAAAGAGGGTACTTCAAATAACACCGGATTGAGTGTCTCTTTCTCAAAATAAATTTGCCTTATTAACGCCCAGGTGTTGTACTCCTTATTAATGAGGTGATGTAATGGCTCGGGTGTCTATGGGTAACTTGTGCCTTGGTGGAAGCTCTGAGAAATTTTAATTTCGTTGGAGCATTTAAAAAAGTACACAACCAAGAAGATGAGATGGCCTGACTACACTATGATAGTAGTTTTAGAATAAGTATATCTTCCATATCATCATCATCTGACTAGTTTTTTGCCAACTACATTGGGATCGGCTTTTAGTCTAACCGGATGGTATATTGGTATGCAGTTACCTATCTGACCTCCACAACCCAGGTACTGGGTAACACGATACCCTTTGGTAAAACTGGTTGTCAGACTTTCGGGCTTCTGACTACCCTTATCTACTGTCAAAGATCGAAGAAGACGGTGAAAGAATGAGTTTATTTTTACGGTTCGCCCTTTGTATAAAACTATACCTATTAATTTCTATAAAATACAAGTTGGGTTCCAGAACGATATCATCTCATACACAAAAACAGGATTTGCCGGTATAAGGATCTGGCGTTTAATCAAACGCAAATTCAGTGACTAAACGGAATCGGATAGAACTTAATTTACAAATTGTAATTAATGTCTAGTCGGTTTAAAGGTATTCAATCTTTGAATGAAAATTGACAATACCTGTATTTAGTGGGATCCAAGCACGCTCTTAGCGGCGTTTCGGATTTATAAGCGCACACATAGCATTCGAGGGGCCGTTTTTTTATCGTCCGTGTGACTGTCATTGCCCTAGCCGTCGGCTGGACGATCGGCGGCGGTCGTCGCACAACTGTTACTCTCTCCCCTTTATCTGCAGCCGCTGGAGGTTCTTCTTCCTCTTCCTCCTCGTCATCATCGTCATCCTCTTCGTTCTCTTCACCCCTTCTACTTGAAAGTTGAAGGTTGTATCTATTACTTGAAAGACGAGAGTTGAATCTATTACTTGAGATATGGGTGACACGGCTACTGCTTACATGGGGAAGAGAAGAAAAGATTAGAATCAGAAGAAAAAGTATAAGGTACACAATTAGTTTTGAATAATTGCAAATCATTAGACGGCGGTAGAAATTTTTTCATAATTCGTACATACGAGGATACACTGCAAGTATTGATAAAGGCATAGTTCATAACTACCTATATAAGTGAGGTAATAATAGTTATAGTCACAAAATCTACTTGGTGTATTCCAGATTTAAATAAATAATATTTTGTTTAAAGTTGGGAAACATTTTATACGATTATCAATCAAACATATGTGCGAAAAATATTCTATCCATCAGCACTCTGAAATAATTACAGCATTATTTGTTTTAAGCAAACATTGGCATACACATTTCTTACTGATAACTTTTGTAAGCAACTGTTTACGTCATTTTGACATGACAACATGACACGTATAATGAGCGGTGTGGACAAATCTCTGCTGCAGCACCTAGCTCATTCTTACAATGTTTTTAGAGTTTTTCGATGTATTTCTTGTAAAATTTTAAAAATTAGGGTTGACACTTACTCGTCGTCCTCATCATCCTCTAATTTTGAGCCGGTGTCAGCCGGCAGAAGGAACAGCATTGCCAGCACGAGACAATACCTCCACCGAATCATTTCACCACTCAATTCACCACCTGGCCAAAAGTTTTGATCTACTACGCACACCACACTGGATTTGTCATCTTCCCTTTTTTAATAACCAAAAATATATTATGATGTCTGATGGGTTAAATAATCCGGAATTTTGTATTTGACAGCCTATTGCAACTGATTTTCGTGTTTGGAATTTTTTCTTTGTTTTTTCTGGCATTGTTTGAAGTTTCTTGATTTAGCCTCTTTGGGGTTCTATAGATAATCTTCTCACAAAGGTGAGTGCTTAAGAGTAAATCTTTTTTCTATAGAGGATACTAATTGTACTCGTATCATATTAATCACATAATGGCTCGCCACAATTTTTTGAATAACTTCATTAATTTAAAGAAATAGGTAAGTTTAAACTTGTTAGCTAATTAATAGGTAGGTACGCTTTCAATTACCCATAACATGTATTCTATTTACGTATACTTAATAACATTGAAATCATGCTTGAAATGCTTAGCTTAGATTTAACTTCTTGTCGTTTCGACGGTACATCTAAGTATCTTACATTATTTGGGCCCAGTAGGTGACCACATTTATTGCGGCAGAAACTAAAAAAGTATTTTATTGCTTTTTTTATTATTCTAGTTTCGTCACCAAACACAACTATTTATTAACGTTTGCGATTCCTAGCAGACTGCAAAACGAACTCGATCAAGACATCTGTTGGTAAATGACGGAATTAGCTACTCGTGGATAGGTGGCGCTATTATCAACTTTTGGTTCTTATTAGAATCGGAAAGTCAAAACCCGAATGAAAAAGTGTGATTTAGTTCCGAGTTTATTTATGAAATCTTGTTTAAATATTCTTATTTTAACATGAATTGAAAATTTGGGATCTACTTCTCATGGTTCTACGAAAGAATAGTTTTCTTGTTTATTTTTAGCTTTATTTTAGGGTTCCGTAGTCAACAAGGTACCCTTATAGGTGTGCCATGTCCAACTAACTGTCTGTCTTTCTGTCTGTCCGCAGCTTAGTTCAGAGACTCTTAGTACTAGACAGTTGTAATTTGGCATGGTTATACGTATTAATCACGCCGACAAAGTAATTAAATAAAATCTTAAAAGAAAAAATATGTGGTTCTTTCTCCTTTGCATGTAAAATGGGGATGATATTTTTTTTCTTGTCTATCCCATGTGTGGGGTATCGTTGGATAGTCCGTTTAAAAAATATTGCGGGTCTGTGAAAACTATTTGTCGATCTTAATCGACAAATAGTTTTCACAGACCCTGCACTGAAATTTGAAATTTGCTGAAATTTGCACTTTAAAGCTTATTTTTACCTCTTAAGGTAAAAATAAGCTTTAAAGTGCAAATTTTTTTAGAGTCAAGTCTCCGGGCCGTCCCTGCCAGCTAAATTATTGTTTTTCAGCTAAATGTTTATGTTAAAAAATTCATGGCACTAGTATATTTAACGAAGTTAAAAGGAAAATTATCACAGCTAAGTAGGCTTTACAAGTTAACCAGTAATAGTCGACCAACTTTTATTTGCAGTTGGAATGTAAAGGAGAACACGTTTTTCAACTACAATGTTAAGTTTGTTCTTGGAATAAATGATATTTATCCCAACTACAGAACCCTTCATTGTGCGTGGTCTGACACGCAATTGGCCGGGTTTTGTATAGTAGAACCTCCTGGATAGGTGTCCGGCGCACCCTGGATCCGATCTTCGCTTCCAAACTTATAACTAACGGGTTTATCTTTTTATTACGACATGGGCTGTTACCGTGGTCTTGGAGAATACACCGAGAAAAAAAAATAGACTTAATTAATGAGCTTCGCCAGACTCCAATTGCTTCAAGAATCGAACACATTTCTTATTACATCTTTCAAACCATTATCTACCAACCAATAAAGGTTTAATTTAATAAACACGAGGTATGTATATTATCATCATCATCATCATTCCAGCCGAAAGACGTCCACTGCTGGACCTAGGCCTTCCCCAAAAGGGGGGGGTTGCCATAATCGCCACGCTTGGCAGGCGGGTTGGCGATCGCAGTATGGTGTTAAAACGCATAGAGATTGCTGCTGCCCATTCACGGAGCATATTATACCTTATGTATAAAATGCACATTTTGTACAACATAATATTCAAGTGTAAATATTTAAGTATCGTGGGATAAAGAGTCATAAAAAAAATATTTTTACTAAAGTCAAACTCAGACTACGACTGTAAAAAACACAATCATATCATTCGTTTCACATGAATGTTACATTCAATTGTATTAAACCGTACTGAACGATCGCAATTTACAGGAACTAAGGAAAAGTCGTCGTTGGGCCCTCCGAAAATACTGAAATACTCCAAGGGCTGGAGTAACTGGGAATGGTAATATCAAAGTCGATATGTTTTATGTACGGCCTGTTCGAAAAAGCATATCCTACCTAGCTGATGTAAATGCAAACAAATGGATTGAAAAAAACATACCCACGGATGCAAATTTGTAGTACAAAGGGTTTTTTAGTATATCGACGAGTACCTACCACTTACAAATTAAGAGCTTTGATTTAATTATTTGAATACTTAAACCCGAAATTATAAGTTTAAGTCACCTTAACCGTATTTCTTATTTACTATATAACTACGTATAACTCTGTTTTCGTCGACAATTTTTGATTACAATTTATTAATGCTATAAACAATAATTGTTGAATAACATTCTTAATACATATGAATATGTTACATATTTCCTTTAGTGAGCAATTATTGTTTACACTTCATCATACAATTTTGAAACAGACTAGGCATTTAAGACATTGCTGCACTAGTATAGTAGTTAAAACCGTAAATTGCTCAACTTGCAAATTAATTAGGTATATTATCAAAATAGCATGCAGCGTCTTTTGGCTGAAATGATGATAATGACAAAAACAACGTTACCAGGCTGATACGGAGAAGGAAAACACCGTGAGCCAACACAGAGTCAGAAAGCTTAGTACCAATAGATAAGCAGCTATCACTCGAGTTACCTAAGTACTCACTCAAACTCAAAGCAATTTATTTCAACTAGTTGTCGCCCACTGGTCGAAATTCGCCCTCCTCTACTTATAATTTATATAGTACATACTAATTACAAGCTATTAAAAAGTAGGTACTTACTTATTCCATGGTCAAGCTGTCACCTATCTATCTTTAAGTCATGAGGCCCTGGTACTGTGTTTCAAACGCATGGTAGTGTGTGTAGTGTTTTTTTTTAATTTATTTCTAATGCATAATCTATATTTATATAATAATAACCAGCTAAGTGCGAGTCGGACTCGTGCACGAAGGGTTCCGTACCATTATCTATTAAAACGGCAAAAAAATTACGTTTGTTGTATAGGAGGCCCCCTTAAATTTTTGTTTTATTTAAATTTAATTATTTATTTTTAAAGTGAATATATAACTAAAGATTCTGTGAATATTTCAAGCGTCTACCAGTTTCCGTTATCAATATCGAGCAAAAAAAACACGTTTGTTGTATGGAAGCCCCCTTAAATATTTAGTTTGGTCTGTTTTTTAATATTTGTTGTTATAGCGGCAACAGAAATACATCATATGTGAAAATTTCATTTTATCACGGTTCATGAGATACCGCCTGACAGACGAACAGACAGACAGACAGACATACAGTCAGACAGACGGCGGAGCCTTAGTAATAGGGTTCCCGTTTTACCCTTTGGGTACGGAACCCTAAAAATGAATCCCTATTTCCTCTGGTCACAGCATAACTTGAAAATGACTTTACCGATTTTATTCATCTTTTTTTTTAAGTATTCCAATACTTTGTAGAACCCTTCTTACGGAGAGAAAAAATAAGAAAATTGCGCAGAAAATAGGAAAATTTCAAATAATCAAATAGCAAATAATAATTTGTTTCAGTAGTAGTAACCTAACATTAAGTACTAGGCTTACATAAATTCAAGAACCTATTTCAAGATAATATTTCAAGATAATTTACATAAATTATATAAAAATGAATCCCTATTTCCCCTGGTCAGGGGGCCTAAAATGGACGCTTTGGCAGAATCTATGATCTGCGTACAATTCATACATCCCGCAATTCATCTGTTTGACAACTGCTATTTGACATTATACTTCATTAATGCAATTCATAATTTGTGAACCATTTTACGAAACTCCATACAAAACTGTCAAACAGATGAATTGCGGGATATGAATTGTACGCAGATCATATTATGATTTTGTTAAAGCGTCCATTTTAGGCCCCCTGGTCATAACTTGAGAACGACATTACCGATTTCATTCATCTTTTTTTTTAAGTTTTTTCTTTCCGCAAGAACCTTCTACAAAGTATTAGCTTTGTAGAAGGTAAAGGCTTGCGGGAAAAAAAAATTAAGAAAATCCGATCCGATTGCGATAAAACTTTGATGGGTTGTTGTATGAGCCCGGGAAGTTTTTAGGTAGGATAGGTAGATAGGTAGGTAGGAAGGGTAGGGTAGGCACGGTAAGTAGGGTAGGTAGGTAGGGTAGATAGGGTAGGTAGGTAAGGTAGGGTAGATACTTAGTGCTACCCGTGCGAAGCCGGGCCGGGTTAAGCTAGTATTATATAAAAATATTAGCTTTCCCTCCATATAAACTTTCGTAAAAAGATGTAAATAAGTACAATATTGTCGCTTCACGTATTAATATTTCAATTAAACCATTTACAGGCTTTTTTGAATTCTCAAACGAGTCGGTCAGTCAGAAAGATGAAACTAAATGCCCATTCCAAAGCGTGGGTTGCTACGGAGAAGAACGGACAAGAAACTCCATGTACCTATTTGATACTGAATTTTAACAGTCACCACATGAATACCTTAGCCAATACTGTTATATGTTTCTACTGAGCTACTTGAACGTTATTTGTACTTATTTAAGTTGTCATAGTAGGAGTAACTATGGCTCCTGAAATACATACAAGTATTTTTTACTTAGTTTAGGAGCCAGCTGTTCAATCTGTTTTATCATAAACTATTTTAAGTGTATGTTTAATTGTAATATCAGCATTGGCAGCCTTGTTCCACGCACTGCTAAGTATAGCTAAGTATATATGTTTTGTGCTAAGCTTCCGTGGTCTATGCGAGTCTCATCCAAGTCTTCCCCGCGATCTTCTGTAGGTCAGCCACCCACCTGGCTATTAAACGCTGTCTACTGTCTGTCTGTCTGTCAACGTTATTTGTAACGTTTCTTGGCAACCACTTCGTTAAGGCTCTGCTGCACCTACCGTTACCACGTCTAGCCAATTATGTTAATTGTTAATGCAATTCATTTTTAAACGGTTCTATTCAGCTGCACTATACGATATTAGTTTTAGTATATGCGAAACCCGAAATCGTGTCTAGTATTTTTATGTAAAGAATATATGTACAAAACTTGAAAACTGTATCATGAAAAATCACAAAATTATAAGGTTGTTATGTTACCGGTTTGTCCGTAAAAAAACATGCTAACGGTGCCCTCGCGTCTCCGGGGTCGTCTTGCGCTCATTGATAATAATTTGGCAGTAGGTACCTAACCGTATGGCGATTGTATTATAAGTAATTAAATGGTGATAACATTTTGTATCACACTTATTTTTGGGACAAAATATAACATGGTGTAAAAATTATTGAAATCGATTCAGTTCCTTATTCTGAACAATCTATATTCAGGTTTCGCATATACTAAAAGTAATGTTGTATATTGAACAATATTTGTTTCAAATTCTGCCATAGTTTTTTTTTTTAATGTAGAATTGTAGATATATGTAACATTGTATAATCAACAGTCCTCTTGTCAATGGTTGTTCTCAGCTTACATGTGCATATTCCAAAGTGAGTAGGAAGGAACAAGTTTATTTATTTACAGATACAGCCTTTCTTTCATTATTTATATCACCATAGCGTTTTATTTGGAAACTTCTTAGTTTAAACTAAAATTACGTACCAAAAAATGTACATTAATTAAAGTGTTTATTTTGTATTCCTCACTTGCCTCATTGCATTTTCCATTGGCGTCCTTTTGGTCAAATGTGTGACTTATAGGGATCAAGTTGTACCTACCATCTTCTGCTTCATCGATTTCAGCAGTAAATCAGATCAAACCAGTAAATGAACTGGGGTACAATAAAATAGCAACAAGTGACGATATCTAAATGTGCGTACCTGCAAGTAAGCAGCTTTAGATAATGTTGGTCCATCTTAAAATTAGATGAAAATTTGTTTCTGTTAGATGATCCGCCCCCTCATGAGCCTCATGCCCAGGAGCTTGCTGTACCCAACAATGTCTCTTAGCTATAGTCGAATGCTTCCCTAAAGAAATCTAGTATCTGTCACCGCAAGCGTCCCGTCCTAATAACCTTTCCATCTGCGGTGTGCCATGAATAAGTGAACAGCAAGCCTTAATGTAACTCTTTCATAAACGCACACACGTGTGGCTCCCTTTGCGTGGCGCATGTTCTCTCAGCTTATCGGTGGCACAAAGAACCGCGCCGGGCAACCGCCATCCCCCACTGAGCCCCGAATACACGACCTCATTAAAAAATGAAACCTCACAAACATGCCATAAGCCCACAAAAAGCCCCCAAGACTCGTCAAAGCGAAAAGCTCCACCTACCGGAGAGTAGCGGAACTACACCACTCGCGGAACCAACCTCTGTACTTTTTTAATTAGCCTCATACACTGAGTGAATGCGTGAAATACGTTAGATTTTTTTTCTCATACGCGGTTAGTTTGGTAGCTTTGAGTAAAGTATGTTAATTCACAAGTAGCCTGCTCTCGGCTGCTTTTTGAACTGTTTAAAAAAAGGGTTCCGTGGATAAGGCTTATTTGATAACTTTGAGCTTTGAGTCCCACACATAATTCTCTCTCTCTCGCTAATTATTTAGTGAAAGAGAGAGAATTATGTGTTTAAAACCATAGTGATATATCACGTTGAAGGTAGTTGTCTAAGGCGGCAATGCGGGCAAGTGTCGCGATGACGCGGGGAAACGGCTGTGGAAGCGTCTCGGAGCTCGACAAGTCTCAAACTTCTTTTATCTCAGTCTAGGTTCGCTCAAAAAGTGCAAACTCTGTACAAAGTTCACTTTCGCCTTGTGAACTAATTTTTCGCTCGGTGTCAAGTTCATGGCTGAGGGGGCGCGGCGGCGGCGCGGGGCGCGTGGTGCGGGGCGCGCTATGATAAAATAAAATATTCATTATGATTGCTCAACGCGGCAATGTTCGCGAGAGCACGAGTAGTCGCGCTGACGCGTCTTGGCCGATGAAGAGATTTTTGCTTTTGTAGCAATTAAAGGGTTCATTATATTCTTTTTTTTTGCTCAGAAACCCTTCAAAAATATTACTTTTTCTATTTAAAAAGACTTTATTTTGCTGCACAGTAGGTGGGTAAATGTTGTCTTGTTAGACAGGCGCTTATTAGAATATTTTTCTAACTTGTTCATAAAGGTAGGTACTATCAAAATTTAAATTAAAACTTTCAAAGACACTTCTGTACAACGAATACAGATGGTTCAGCTTCTAATAATAAATCCCATTGAATTAATTGTAAGGTCTGAAATATTCAGCCTTCATAAATTGTATTCAATATTTGAATTCATTAGCTAAAACATATTTTTTTCAATTATTGACTTTATTTAATTTTATATTTACATAATTTAAAAACTAAACAGACTTAAAATAAAAATAATAATATGTACAAGTATGTAAAACATAATTGAATACCTAGATATAATATTAATAACTATTGTTTCATGATATACCAAAACTATTATATTATATGCAACATACAAACTTTTCATCCACAAAAAAAAAACATCAACGACCAATACAAACCAACTGCACAATTCTCAAAAGACGACTTGAAAACTGACGTAAAAATCGTCCCGGACCTACCTCAAATGGAAGTAGATCGTCTGGGAGACTGGCCGAGTTTTTCTCCCGTTTTTCCCTTAATTAGTCCGTTAATCCACGGGGGGAAAGGGGGACTCATTAACGTTCGACACTCGATTCTTGTTCGCAACACTTGTTGAACGTCGTTTTTATGATAAATACGATCGAAGGAATTGAAGACTTGAATGAAGTTTTGTCTGAGAATATTTTTGTTTAGGGAGGGAAGTTTTGTAAACAACTGATTATTAATTATGTTATTAGGTATTTTCTTCTTAACTGTGTCATCATTTCTTAATTTTACGCCCTAATTTCACAGCACAATAGCTTTGCATAATTGTATCCATGATTTTATATAAGGAAATAAAAGATTTAATTTCATCTTAAATGAACCCTCTACTCCTATATCCCTTTCGAATCCATTGAGGTCAATACCCACGAGAAATGCATATTGTTGGTCTTTTTAACTGACTTAAAAAAAAGGAATACGGCAAGTTTTTTTAAGTAAAACTTCTTTACGCACGCTTGACTTGGGGAGTAAGCTGGTGAATGCGTGACGAGAGCGTTACGGAAGTGAGCGAACGGAAGTTGAGAGGGAGATATAAGTTAGTGAAGATAGAAAGAGAGAGAGTTACGTTTCGTATATTACTGTAGGGGCAAGAGATAGAGGTGAGGACATTTTCTTACTCTCTTTCTCTCATAGCCAGTTGCATTTCGTATATCTAAGACACGCAGTGCAGGCCTATTGTTGTAAGTAAGTAAGTATAATTAGTATTACTATTTGTAAGTTTTACTTCAGTCGTGTGGTCTAAAGCACACTCGTTTTCTTATAACACTAATTCTATGAAATTAGCAATCAGTGACTGTGCGGTTTCTTTTCAGTCTATGGAACCTTCTAGTCTAATAATTCTCCTCGTTTTTCTTCGTTCAATTGCCAAATGGTCATGCCAAATTCTTCTAGATGTTTTCCTTTAGCATAGCATAATTAGCCTATAATGTTCCCACTGCTAGGACACAGGCCTCACAGGCTGTAATCCACCACGCGGGCCCAGTGCGGGTTCGTAGATGTCACATGTCTTCGGTTTCCTCCACTATTTTGAGAGCAGTGGTGATGAAATTTTACAGGGTTATTTTTAAAACGTCAATAATTTCTTAAGGGGTCATTGTACTCATCATTATGAACAACTTTTACTATGGGACCAAAACTGAAATTGCAAAAAAATAACCAGCTGTTCCCTACATTTATGTTCGAATAATTCGTTAAAATGTAGGAAACAGTTGATTCTTTTTTCGCGATTTCAGCGATTTCAGGTTTGGTCCCATAGTAACAGTTGTTTATAATGATGAGTACAATGACCCCTTAAGAGGTTATTGACATTTTAAAAATAACCCTGTTTACACCCTGCCTGTCTGGGTTCGAACCCACGACCTACAACTCATAAGTCGGGTCCATTACCACTGGGCCACCACTGCTCTCCCACTGTTTTCCTTTGCCGCTAAGTAACCAACTTAGATTCGTGACACGGGGTCACTACCCTTGAACAACCTACCGTACCTTGATGATTTATTATGAATACCCGTACCTTACTGTATACTTAATTTAATCCGTTTGTCCCTTTTCTTATCATCGCGACTGCTTTGGAATTAGAACCAGCTACGCATCTACCTCTTTTTATTTCCCAAAACACCGACTTCCAAAAACAAACACTACAAAGTGAAAAGTAACTTTAATTACGGAAGTCGGTGTCTTTGGATCAGAATTTTAGTTTTTTCCGCCTACTTAAATTTATTTTTTTACTTTGTAGGGTTTTTTTGGAAGTCGGTTGTTTTTTTTTGGAAAAAGGTTTTAATCTTTCACTTTTTAGTGGGTCAGTTTGTAATTTATCTATACAATAGTCACCTGCTCACCTCTTACAAAGTATTGCTTTTCCCGAGGGACATTAATGATTGAGGAGTTCTCCTAGTCAAATCAGGAGAACTGGAACTCCACTTCACCGTATGCATTATGACGAGCATTTATGCTTAGCAACCATATTAAAGTACCTAATCAAATCGCAACCCGTGAAATACTTATTATTAAGTAGTTCCGATGGTCATCTGTGATCTTCATCATCCGTTCCACTTCACCAAATGGTGCTTTCCGAGTGCAAATGCACAGGTTACTATAAAAAAAAATATCTAAATTGCTATAAGTGTGCCTATAAAATTTGAGGATTTCCCTCGATTTCAATAGGATCTCCTCATCAGATTCTGACTTGGTGACAATGAGACCACCTCGAGAGCATACCCTTTCAAACATTAAAAAAAATCAAATTCGGTTCACAATTGATGGAGAAATCTAAAAAAAAAACATTACACATATTCCAGTGACCTTGAATGGTTAGCTTGCGGGTTCTGTACTGAGCTCACGCAACGCGTCGTACGTTCAGCCAGTAATAGGACACGCCCATGAAGGAGCGCTGTCCCCAATTTGACGCATTATTAATTTATTATACACAAAACAAAAGGTATTTTAATAAAACGCGTATATGAAAAGATCAATAATTATATAATCTTTAAATTGGTGAAGGTTTCAGAAAAATACGCTAGGTAGATTTTGCGTCATTCTCAGTTTTTTATCCGCATTAGACATAACTTTACAAATTAATTTCACCATGTAATATAAACATAATCTAAAATATTTACATATTAAGTTATTGAGAAAATGCTCTAATTTATCATATTTTTTTTTCAAATCATTAACATTACTCGTTTAGACGTGATCTTCAGTATAAAATCATTAAAAGTCGGTTATCATCCCCTTAAAAATAAATTCTAAAAGGGCCAACATTACTGCGAACGTATTCTTAATAACCATGTTTTCTTATTCGGTATAAAATCTCATACAAACTTCTTGAACGACACACATTTTTTACGGAGCCCTCTGAAACATTTCGTAATGAGACCTTCAGGATCTCAAGTATTTCCCAGTAAGAATTTGTATCATAAATTACTGCTTTAAATACGAGCAAGCAATTATTTTCCAAAATGCAATGTGTACAAACCTCACCCTTTGCAACGTCTAACTAAACATTTCCTAATTTTGAATCTTCAACTACGAGTAACTAGCGTCGGCAAATGAGACTCACACGCTGAAACCGACCATTTTAACATGACCTATCATTTCCTCCTACATTCTCCTTTTTACTTACTGAACTATATACTACAGGGGGGGATGGAAGGTCTAGTTCGAGTGGTGTTGTCATGTACATAGTACATGGTGCTGTCAGCTTAACATCCAACTTATTAGACGTTTCGGAAATTCGGTTTCGCCCCGCAAGCACCACGGGCTACGCTGACAGTAGGGAAGGGTTGGCTCTAATTTCGAATATCGACAATATTATTGCGTGATTTACTTAAAAGCAACTTCATTTTAGTCATTACCTAGAAACTGAGTCACCTAGTACTGCTTATATCTTTAGAAACCATAATTTCTAGTGTCCATAAAATGTTAACACCTACATTTTCTGACTGCTGATTCAGAAGCAATAGAATATAAATTATTTCATCGATGAGGATCATATGAATTTTCGTAGGTACGCAAATATTAACGAAATATATCTTAGCTTCCACTTTAGTGTCGACGGGGAGCTCATGGCTAAGTACTATCACCCACGTGAAAGAAAGAAAGAAAAAGCATTTAGTGGGACACGCACAAATCACAAATTATAATACAACACATAGAAACATAAAGAACAAAACCAAAAAAAAAAACAAAGTAAAAGGCAAAGTAGCAAAGTAGTAGTCGATCCATCAGGTTAAGCTACGCTTGCCGGGGTTGATCCATGGATGGGTGACCATCTTTACATACCGAGACTCCTCCATGCCTCGGAGAACACGTTAAGCCGTTGATCCCGGTTGTCATTCGTGGATCTTTGACAACCGTTACGGGTCGTCAGAAGTCCGAAAATCTGACAAACCAGTCTTACCAAGGGGTATCGTATTACCCAGTTACTGGGTTGTCGAGGTCAGATAGGCACGGTCGGTTGTGGAGGTCAGATAGGTTAGACTGGAAGCCGACCGGAAAATTGATTGATTTTTTCCTCTTTGGTATCGAGATATCGACCTGTGATATGACTTTTATTCATTGATAACTTCACCAATATTATTTTCCTCATTCGAATCGCTATTCTATCGATAGCACAGCATCACTAGTTGATATCCAGTTGGTAATGCAAACGTTTGTAACCCGTCGGTCCGCGCCCCGCCCGGGGCAAATACGTTGGGTAAATAACCCTCCAACATCTACTATGTTAAAGCTATATGGTACAACATACAATTTTGTACCAGCTTTCTATGTGCCTGCAAGTGATTTTAGGAGTCAGCGATGTCTCTCTGCTTGAATTTATAAATTTTGTTATTCCTACATATCACCGTTATCTTCTCTGCATGAGATTGTTATTAAAACAAGGGTGCATAGAGTCACAGGCCAAAAAGCTACTTTGCACTAATAAAGGCTAGTACAAAAATTCAATCATAACTGCTAGGTCGAAAGTCAGAGATTGGAGGCAGAAGATGGCCATGTCAATACAAATCCTAGTTATAAAAAAACATAGGCAGTCATGGGGACTTCCGAGAGAAGTGAAAACTTATCCCTCAACGCGCCTACAAATTAACTTCACTTACTGCTACTACAGCATGTTGGCGTGGGCATGTCGGTGATCCAAAACCCATAAGTTTTTCCCCAAACATCCCTCAACGCGCCTAAAGAAGTATTCACTTTAAAAAAAAATCTTATTAAGAGTCATTTGCACCACAAATCATTAAATACGTTTAACATTAAATATGTTTAAAATATAAGGTTTTAAGCACAATAAGTCCCGTGTGGTGCCGGACGTAAAGAATAGCACCATCCTATTTCTTTCCGTGGGTGTCGTAAAAGGTGACTAAGGGAATGGGCAGCAGCGTTCTCTATGCATTTCAACACCATACTGCGATTGCTAACCCGCCTGCAAAGCGTGGCGATTATGGCAACCCCCCCCAAGCATTGGGGGATGACTTGATATTTAAAACATACATTTTGTCTGTTCCTGTCATCTTCAAAAGATTGACAGAAACATAACGATGTTTTAAATGGGTTTAGTGCTAAACGTATTTAGTCATCTGGGGTACCAGCGGGCTAAATGTTTAGTTTTCTAAATAAAGCCATTACAGCAAACACCAATCCATACCACACACTGGTTGTAAGCCTATACTTGCTACACATTCGTATTTACTTGTGCCGACAGCGCCAACATCCCAGGGTTGAATTCGGCACGTCACACGAGACTCCAGTGGACGGAATGCGAAACGGCTGGCTGTTTGTTTGTGGGTGGATGGCTCTGGCGAAATTCCGCCTTTGTTGCTTACCCACCCGCGCGGAAGTAGTGTGGGTCATGAGCGGTAGCGGAATTTAGCATTATACTTTGCTGATCATCATCATCATTTCAGCCGAAAGACCTCCACTGCTGAATATAGGCCTCCCCCAAATAGGGGGGATTTGCCATCATCGCCACGCTTGGCAGGCGGGTTGGCAATCGCAGTATGGTTTTAAAAATGCATAGAGCACGCTGCTGCCCATTCTCTAGTAAGTCCCTTAGTCGCCTTTTACGATACCCAAGGGAAGAAATGGGATGGAGTTATTCATTACGTCCGGCACCAAACGGAACTGTACTGATACTTCATTATAAAAGACATTCTGATGATATATTGATAAGATAAACTTCAACTCTGCCTACCGCAGTTCACTGCTGGACTGCCTCTGCCAGACTGCGCCAAAAACCCCCGTCCTCAGTCTCCCGCATCCAGTCTATCCCAGTCACCTTTTTAAGGTCGTCGGTCTATCTAGCTGGAAGGCGTCCCACACTAAGATAAACTTGTGGGATGTAGCCTACAGGCGTCCACTGCTAGGTGTAAGCCCCATCAATCACTCGTTCTCGATTCTCGAGAACTCTCATCCAGCTGCTACCAGCCAGCCTGCGAAGATGATGATGTAAATACCTTCATATTTTCGCACATGGTTCTCTGGTTTGCCGAAGAGATGTCATCACCATCATAATCCACAGCTCGACTTCACCCACTGCTGGATATAGCCTCTAAGCTTGTGCTAATCTCCACCATCCTGTGCCAGTTTCATCTACAGGGGCGGACCCAGGATTTCATTTAGGGGGGGAGGCATTCTGACATGATTCGGAGCTATAGAAATTCGGCAATTTTTGATTTAACTTCAAGTTAAATCCATGAAAGATGGGTAGTTAGGTTTTCGGTCAGAAAATAAATAAGACGTTCTTCAGTACTTGAGGTAAAGGAATTCCGCTTAGTTTTGTAGTTAAAACCATACAATTGGTAGGTATTTAGCCTATTGCTTGATGGAAAATTACGGTCGTGTCCAGCGTTTTTAGAAATTCAACCTAAGATTGCAAAATGTTTGCATTTTTAAGGATTTATGTTCATTTCAAGGTTGAACTTTATAGTTTAACCTTGAAATATGTTAACTTTTTTATTTAATTATTTCTTATATAAATAATTTAATAAAAAACTTAACACATTAACAAGATGAATTCCTTTCAATGTGTGTTAAATTTCATGCTACATTTCTATAATCTGTACCTTAGATATCCTCTAGTTATAATACATACAATTGAACCAAATGATTTTCTTTATTTCTTAACGTGTGTTGCCCGATTTGACTAACACTAGGCTGCTAGATTTTCAACTTTCGGTGCTGAGCCGAGCGTTGAGAATCCAACAACGCGATATAATTTAGGCATTCATGAAATGTCTCCTGCTCAGTGTTAGTGAAAATGGCATACGACAATGAATAAGTTACCGCAAGCTCTCATAGCTTAAACCACATCAAGAGTTAGAATTTGGTGGGCAATAGGTACATACAAGGCTTTGTTACCCTTACATAATGTATTCAGTCGTGGACTTGTCTGCGTTCTACGTATGTACTGTAGGTACATTACTAGGTACGCCGCGGTACGGCTTATGTAATAATTTATTGCTTTGTTGTATTATAAATACACTGTATTGCATATTAAGCTAGTTTGTAGCGAAGTAATGTGTTTCGAATTACGTTTGATCGTAAGGTTTCGCTTGATTTGGTAGAATTCATGGAAATTATTGGGCTGTAAATTCAACATGTTAGACTTATTTGATGAATATAGGTCCCTCTCAAAAAAGGAGTAGGGTTCACTGCGGCGCTAATCACAAGTGGATTGGTAACTCTATGCCTAAGCTAAACTGCTTTTTACAGCGCTCATTTTGATCAAAGACAAACATTTTTGTTCCTGTGCAAGAATGTTCCAAAGTTTTTCCGCAAACGTCAAGCTCGACCTGCCATTTTCATCTGCATCTGTCGAACAAGAAATAGTTGGACATTCCAAACACTAAAAAACTCTTCTAGCTACAATGTATTCTAAATTATACTATGTATATATGCTTATTATGTATTTATCATTTTATACTCATATATTTTTAGTGATTATTTATTTTACAAGTATGTATGTAAGTATATTCTCTTAATGTATGTTTATATTTAAATTAGTTAATAGTTTTTTTTTTTTATTTTATGTTTTTGGTGTTCTCTTCTACTTTAGGCCCGTATTTATAGAGCGTTACTCAGTACTCAAGCATTACTTAAGACTAGTTTCACCCAATCCAATGGCTTGATTCTAGTCTTAAGTAATGCTTGAGTACTGAGTAACGCTCTATAAATATGGGCCTTACACACGTCTACATCTCTTTGTCTACTTTCCTGTCGCAGGTAAGCTGGAAGAGATTTCTTTAGAAATAAGCATCACCTTTGTACGTATTTTTCTATTCCTTTCTTCTTGTCTGTTTATATGTGTAATAACTGTTTATATGTGACAAAATAAACTGTTAAATAATTAAATGTAAATTTTCTCTGAATAAATTCACACTTATTTAGAGAAAAAAACATTCTAAAACATTCATTACACAGTTTATAAACGAACTCATCGACCATATCAATGAAAAACTTATTTCGTCCATCTTAGGACTTTTCAGCACCACACCAGGTACCTACCTACCTATGTGTTATTCCCACACATCACCAAACCTTTGTTCACCGCTTTCAAATAATAATTTACGTATTAATTTGCGACAAACAGCGTTCCCCTCCCCCTACGAACATCAAACGAACATCAAAATTACAGGAGACCCGTGATGTCGATAGTTAAGATGTTATGAGCAATTTCTGACATCTGACAGACTCAGGGTATGGTGTGACTAGTGGTAGATATTTTTTTAGGGAAACCAGCGGAGTAATTGAGTAACACACTATCAGTAGCAATGGGTTCAATTCAAAGGGTTTAATTTTGACAGTTCAACAACATTCATTGTGTTTTTGAGCAACAAAGACATTAAATTATTTACTTAACAATAGACGGGACATAGGGAATAAAATAGTAATCCGATACATTTGTCCTAGTGGGCAAAAGTCGCTTAGTCTAGTGTGGTACGCTTGCATGTCAAATCGCATTGGTGTCCACCAAAAGAAAATTATTTTCGAAGTATTTATACTGAATTGTGCATTATGGTATTGCAAATCACGTAGTGATAAAACGACTAGACTTAACCGCGGTTTATTTTCGTGTTTTGTAATTTTCCCAATATTTAGTTATAATAAATAATTTTCTTAGATGTTTCAAACTATCTGACGCATGACGGTTGGTAATCAAAGGTTGGTGTCGTTAAGAGTGTGACGTGTCAAACTTAGCTATTATGTAATTATGCTATATTATGCTAGATGTCGTCACTGAGACATGGGATCACAATTTTTCTATGCCATTACGTTTGATAGCCTCTATAGAGTATCTATCTTAAATCTCTTTGTTGAGTAGACATATTTTTTGAACTTATGACGCAATGGATTAGCAATATACTTCAAAATCAGTCAGATTGTGATTCAAACTGTGTTACGCCATTAGGGTGCTGGTTTATATGTCGCAGGCATTTGTATGATTCCGTTTTATACAAACGGCATCGGCCGTTTAGAAACTCGCAGTATGCCGAAGGTAGGCAAGTATGCCGAAGGTAAAATGTAAATATAATATGCCACAACATTTGGTAGACAAATTTAAAATTACGCAGCAAATAGTATTTAGTTCTATTTATTAAGGCGCTCGCTCGGCTCACGCGCGGTTGGTCACAGTTCGAACCTAACCTACAATAACAATCAATGTCGAAATTATACCAATTGAACGAGTTGCCAATTTGCCTGCGGCATATTTCATGACTGCGAGCTTTGTAAATGGACGGCGCCGAATGTATAATGATGAATCGAAATATATATGAAATTTAAATAGAAGCTAATTTGAAAGTAAGTGGTCTTATAAGTTTTATTGCTATGGTTACGTTTCTAAGTAAATATAAATCAGCAATTAGTATCAAATTAAACGCGGTTCAATATGATCAATACATGGTCTGATAAAAATATAAAATTTTGTATTTGCAAATGGAACATTAGACGGCAGAGAATAATTTTGTATAAAAAAGAACAGTCGATTATCTATTTATTTATTATATTTTATTTATATGTATATTAAGCACGCAAATATACTGAGGCGGACTTAATGCATTTCCTCCCTGTCAACCTTTGGGCGATGCAGAGACAAACCGTGGTAGGTGCAATTACGAAACTTGTGGAATAAATAACGGAATAATTACAACTTTGTTTATCCTTTTCTAAAAACGTGATACTTAGTAGGTATTCGTTTATTTTTTCATAGAATAGATTATAATATAGCCCAAAAATGTTGATAATCCACATCACCTGACAAAATAACCCACTATTCTATAATCACTCGACACAAGCGTACGACAGTTGAAATCTCGAGCGGTTCCAATAATAACGCTTGTAGTGTTCAACTATTACCCACAAAGTGAATTCCAATTGCTCTCAGAACTTTAGCATGCGAGTTACGTATGGGAATGATGAATGAACCGATTACAGACGACTGAGAGAGTATTATGTATTGAAAGTGTCGGTTGAAGTTTGAAGACTTTTACGTCATCGGATTGCTATTTGGCTGGTTCGATAAAAGTTTGTAAATGATTTTGTGCATCATGAATTACGCCTAGGGTGTTGGTAAGCAAGTAAACGTGCGTTCGAACTCCGCGTATTATATTTTTACATGATCCAACACAAAAGATTACCTTACTTCAACGATTAGTTACATGAACCAAATATTATAATAAACAGGGCCATTACTGCTATTACAATTGTGTCAGAATGGTCGATCATTGATTTCATAATTGTTGATTTTGACAAAGTTTGATAATCTACTATTATAATGGCGTCATTTTGACTTTCCAATGGTCGGCCACTGACACTACATTGACAGAAATTGCATTTATTGTAATCTCGTACATAATGACAAATGAATGACATTTCTACTAATGGGTTTTATAATAATGGCAATACGACAATGCCATTATAATAACACAATTCTATTACGAGAACATTGACCGACCAATGATCGACCATTATGAATTTAGCAGATTACGAACTTTTAGCAAAATTACAATGGGATCGCGTTGGAATGACTGAATTTATAAAAATAGCAGACTTGGGGCGCGCAATCGTCAAGACTCGAAAACGTCCTAATTGGGACGTATTTGTTAGTCTGTGATGCCAAAATTCGGTGATTGGTTACATTCACGCGCAATTGACAACACTAGCTGTCTCTTTTCTTCTTGTTGTAAAAACAATCAAGCCATCTCGTTTCTGTTATTTTTACTTGTAGTGAAATGTAAAATGAATGAAAAGTGGGTATGTGTGCTGCCACTGCTTCGCGGAACACTTTTTCGGATGTTTTGTGAGTGTATAACATATCTGCTTAATATAATATCATTGACACGAACTTATTAACAACAAGGCACGATTACTTTACAGCATAAACATTTCCAAGTAGGTATTTAGCAGTCTATTTTATCTAGTCACAGAAGCGATTCTTCAGGGCTTCGGGAGTCGCAAGCTGATTTCCGGCACACAGGCAACGGAAGGAACACGGGTGGGTTTTAGTCAGTAAAAGTCTGACACGCCAGCTCAGCCCAGAGCGGGAGAAGTTATTTGAGAATTTCCCAACCAAAAAAAAAAAAAAGGGCTTTTCTGAAAAAATATATTTACAAAGCTCTCTTTGATACTGTCCGCATTGAAGTGACATTGCCCATGACGAAGAGTTTATACACTGACCAGGTTATTCCGAAAAGCCAGATTCCTTTTATTTAGGTACATAATTGCTATGTAGTACCTACCTATAATAGTTCAATTTAAATAAACACAATCTATATACGTTACCTTAAGAACATAAACATAACACACACACACAACATTATGTAAGGCACCAACTAAATTGAGCACACGTAACGAACGGGGGGAGGCAGGGGTGAAATAGAAGCGTACCGAACTTGCTTAGATAATGTGCATACATTAAACTAAGACTAAACTAACGCGAGGCGTATCTTGATGAAGGAACTTCGTGGTTCGCCCGCGGTCTAATTATAGGGGAGATTGGGCAAAAACTGCCTCTTTGATGTGTGGGATGTGGGGAAATTTAATTAAGACGTATAAAGGATCGAAGTTTGTTGTTGGAAAAGATTAGTGGATAAGAGGGAGTTTCCTAATTGAAAACTATAATTTAAATACGTAGGTAGATGTACTACATCATCAACCTACATGGTGTGTTGGAATAGAATAGTTCTTTATTTCCACAGAAAGTAGCTGTACATGTTACAGATGTTGAGTTTAAAATTATCCTTATACTAACTACCTTAACTAGGGCATGCAAGCAGTTTAAGCTATTATATTAAAGACTCACACAATATATATTATTAAGACATTCAATCAAATCAATACAAGTTAACCATGTCAAGATGAAATTCAGTAAATAATTTTAAATAGGCAATACAATTACATAGTGTCAAGTTTAATAAAATGGGATTATAAATTTGTCAATTAAAATATAAATAATTTAGTACACGTCAGGAGTACAGAGATTTCATATTATCAATTTAAATTAATATCGGTCAAAAATTCGCCAATTGAGTAATAACATTTATTAATTAATAGATCTGTC
Source organism: Tiliacea aurago (assembly GCA_948098905.1). Classification (NCBI taxonomy): domain Eukaryota; kingdom Metazoa; phylum Arthropoda; class Insecta; order Lepidoptera; family Noctuidae; genus Tiliacea; species Tiliacea aurago. The sequence goes on along the minus strand of OX402591.1, from coordinate 18,589,911 downwards.
AATTTCTTTTTGAAATGTAGAAATGTCTCATTTTTTATTACATGGGGTATTTTGTTAAATATGATGACATAATATTTAAAAAAATACCCGATGTAAAAAAAAATGAGACAGTGTTCATCTATAGATTATACAGATTAAGGCGACGATAACTGACTTTTAATGATTTTATACTGAAGATCACGTCTAAATGAGTAGTGTTAATGATTTGAAAAAAATATGTTACATTAGAGCATTTTCTCAATAATTTAATATGTGAATATTTTGTTGTAATAGATTATGTTTATATTACTTAGTGACATTAATTTGTAAAGTTATGTCTAACGCGGATAAAAAACTGAGAATTGCGCAAAATCCAACCAAGCGTATTTTTCTGAAACCTAAAAATAATTTAATTATTGATCTTTTAGTATACGCGTTTTATTAAAATACGTTTTGTTAAATTTAAAAAAAGGTTGATCGCAGCTGTCATTTTGGTCTAGCAAATTAAAAATTAAGTTAAGCTATACTAATATTATAAAGAGGTACAGGACCTACTTATTTGTGAATTTATACTATGTATGCGGGGGATCTTCAGAACTAACCGATCCAATTCAGAAAAATCTTTCACTAAGGGGAAGCTATATTTATTTATTTAGATTTAACAACGTTGATAATTATATACACTACAAAAATTACAAGAAGCAATAGAAAATAAAGAACTTAAGACGCTGACAACTAAAGCGCGGTCACTGTCGGCCTGCATACAAAATAAAGAGAAGCGCGATGACACAACGCTTGTAAGTTATTGCAAAATATGAAGGACTTATCTATTTACTCAAAAATGAGTTTATTAATCGAAAATAAAAAAAAACAACCAAGTTCTGCATTCAAATAAGACGTTCTTGTTGTTAAATACCAACGTGCGTTGATATTTAATACAGATATTTTCAATTGTAACTCAAGGTAAAAGATTCGTTTACCGTTTATTTGTATCAATTTTTTTTTATTAACGTGTATTGGTAACAACCAAGTTCTGAGAAATATGTTCAAGAATAACACATACTTTTTCTGCTACCACAAACTATATAGATTTGGCAATATTTTTGTTTAAGACAAGCCTTTTTAGATCATTTGCCTCTTGTCTGCAGTATTGTCGAGTGTCATAAGATAAATTTTATGTTAAAATAAAAAAAAACACGCTGACGAACTCGCGGGCAGAAACCTAATGTGTCATACTAAGACTGAAGAATTGACTGCCCCGTTGGTCTCGTAGCGGGGTCCTGGTTTCGATTCCCGGGTCGGGCAAAATGTAATTGGGTTTTTCCATTAAAAATTTCTCAGTAACAGCCCGCAGCTTGGAAGTCGGCGGTGTGATACCCCCGTGCCTCGGAAAGCACGTTAAGCCGTTGGCCCTGCGCCTGATCTCTCTCCGGTCGTCCGATTGCCGTCCCATCGGACTATGAGAGTGACAGAAGAAAGAGTGCACCTGTGTCTACGCACACACTTGTGCACTATAATATCTCCCGCGCCGAAGGCTGGTCTCCGCTGAGATTGGACGCCATGGCCGACATTCAGTCTGGAGGACTATTTTCATACGACATCACTAACTAAATATGACACATAATTTGTCTTCTTAGTCAGTTTTTCTCATGAGAAGTTATCATCATCATCATAAAGAAAAAAGAAAATACGTTTATTTGCGGTAAACATAAAGCAAAGAAAAAAAAAATACACGTTCACGAAAGAACAAGTTGAGGGAAAATATGTGTCACATTCACGCTAAACGGCCATCGCTCAGCATATCAAAATCAGAATAATCAATAATAATAAAAAATAAAAAAACTGTCAAAAGACGTGCACTGCTAGACATAGGCGTCCCCCAAAAGGGATTGCCATAATCGCCACGCTGGGCAGGCGGGTTGGCGAGAAATTGGGTATTGATCTGAAAATAAAAAGATAAAAATATTACAGAGAACAGTTGTAATATTAGTTTTATTTGTCAGTAAAACGACAGAAATGTTGACAAACATGTGAGTAAAGCGACAATGTAGAAGAATTTTACGTATTTTTGAACTAAAAGTGTGTATTTGTTACTGTTATTTTATGGTCGCATAACATCTCTTCAATAATTTAATTTTTAGAATTTGTATTGAAAACAGTAAAGGAACTGAGGTTTTGTATAAATACTGCAAAGCAATTCAAATTCTTCCCGTGGGTGTCGTAAAAGGCGACTAAGGGACTTACTAGAGATTACAGCAGCGAACTCTATGCATTTTAACCCACCTTTGTGGGAGGCCTATGTCCAGCTGTGGACGTCTTTCGGCTGAAATGGTGATAATGACTGCAACGCAAATACCTTCTTTCACACAAAGATGGATCATGCTGAACACCACAAATTTTCATTGAGTACTACGATTGAATTCAGAAATGATTCTTTAAAACTACAAAATCTAACCCTAAAATCATCCATACCAGCTTAAAACCGTATCTTTACGGGATATCCGTCCCTGTTCCGGGTACCCGGCGTATTTACCCGGGCTGATCCGGCTTATACCGGTAAGTCTGTTCGCCCATACATTGACGGCAAACCGAGCTACCAATCTTTTACATTTTAAAATTTTGTAAATATTGGCTGGGGAGAAATTAAATTATGGGAAAGGGTTGAGTCAGATTTTTCATGATTTTAAGTAGAAAATTGGGTTCTTATAAGATGTGTTTGGTGTATCTAGTAAAATAATAGAATTAATGGATTTCCAGTTGGAAATTATAAGGCCTATGGCTGTAAGGACATTAATAAGTTCCGTCACTAACTTTATAATTATACATATATTTACTAATATAAAAAATAAGGTAATTACAAGATAAATTATTAATTTATTGTAAAATACTGCAAGATAAATTATTAATTTTATTTTGGAAAACTGCGTCAAGTCTTCTCGTCGCCTATCCCGCAATGTTTGAAGACTAAGGTCTTTAACCAGTGCGTCCTGCCCCTCATGACATACGGTGCTGAAACGTGGACACTGACAGTCGGGCTGGTCCACAAATTCAAGATCACCCAGCGCGCTATGGAGCGGGCTATGCTTGGAGTCTCTTTGAAGGACAAAATCAGGAATGAAATTATTCGGAAAAGAACCGGAGTTACCGACATAGCTTGCAGAGTAAGCAAACTGAAGTGGCAGTGGGCTGGCCATGTTTGTCGAAGGGCCGATGGCCGATGGAGCAGACGAGTCCTGGAGTGGAGACCGCGTATCGGCAAGCGTAGTGTGGGACGCCCCCCAGCTAGATGGACCGACGACCTTAAGAAGGTGACTGGGACAGACTGGATGCGGAAGGCGAAGGACAGGGTGTTGTGGCGCAGCCTGAGAGAGGCCTATGTCCAGCAGTGGACTGCGATAGGCTGAGTTGATTAATTGATTGATGTAAAATACAATACAATACAATAAAATTTATAACTACAGTACTGTCGAATTATCAGTTAATTAACTACCTTGCAATCGACGTCTTGTCAGTTCGTTGGCCGCATCAACATCAATCTTGTCTAAGTAGGGCTGCTCCATCTTCGAAGCCGAATAACTTTGCTATTGGTTTAAAATGACTTGTGCTAATGCACATAAAGATATACTAATATAATTTATACTAATATAATAAAGCTTATTTACAGGATATTAAAGTAACTGCGTGCCATAGCTTAGGGGTAGTTTCAGTATCGATAAAGGAACCAAGGAAAAAAATAAATAAAAAACAATCAAAAAATTTAAATCAACATAAAAAAAAATAAGTCTTTTGTACTTTAACGGGCTTAGGACCATCAAATAAAATAATTTGAATTCTAAACGATTGCTATTTTAGGTTAGTAGGTACTAAATTATGTTGATCTTGCAATATTTTTTTTGTGTTTTCATGTTTGTTTTTTTTCCTGGGTTCCTTTATCGATACTGAACCTACCCTTAAGCTATGACACGCAGTTACTTTAACTCCCTGTATATAATAAGACTTAAAAGAGTTATGTTTTTGTGTTTGAACGTGCTAATCTCCGGAACAGTCAGTCGGATTTAAAAATTCGTTTTTGTATTTGATAGTCCAATTCTGAAGGGAGGTTATAGGCTATTTAACATCACGCTACGACCCTTAGAAGCTGCGCAGAAAGAACGCTAAGCGAAAACAAAATAATAGCGCAGGCGGGCGATGCGATACGACGCGGTGGGTCGAGGGAATAAGAAATTTCACGCGGATGTGGTCACGGGCAGGAGCTTGTTTATTATAATGTTTTATGCGCTTATAAACTACTCCAATCACATTGGAATTGAGATTTTACCTGTTATTTTTATTGTGACCCTGTGTGCTAATATTGATGGCATTGATGTTCATATGGTAATTAAAAGATGGCTTTAGATACCTCTAAAGCCATCTTTTCAGGGTTTATTCCAAATAACTTAATTTCTAGTTACAGCGATGACGTTTTATGCGTCAGCGATCTGGACGGAAAGGGAAGTGTCCGTGTGACAAGCTTACATTAGAGTAGAAAGACTACAACTAGTGTTGCCATTACAATTATATTTGGAGTATAATTTCATCATCAATTCAGCCGAAAGAGGTCCACTGCTGGACATAGGCCTCCCCCAATAAGGATGGGCGCATTGCCATAATCGCCACGATTGTCCCCTGCCGGCTATGTTGGCGATCGGATCGCAGTATGGTGTTAAAATGCATAGAGAACGCTGCTGCTTATTCTCTAGTAAGTCCCTTAGTCGCCTTTTACGACACCCGCGGGAAGAAATGGGATGGTGCTATTCTTTACTTCCGACACCACACGGACTATTATTATTCCGAGTATGGTAGTTTCAATTTAAATGTAGGGTACTTATCTTAGATACTACTGAGCAGCTTTTAAAATTCGAAAAGGTGTCTATAGATTAACACCATATTATGGATAATTGAAACACTGATAACAAATAAAAAGAATGAGAAATAAACATACTACCTACATATTTTATAATAGCATTATCAACCTATAATGTTCCCACTGCTGGGACACAGGCCCACTCCCTGTGGGCCATAATCCAACACGCGGGCCCAGTGCGAGTTGGCGGATGTCACGTTTTCCAATTTTTTGGTTCCAGGACATGCCGGTTTCCTCACAATGTTTTCCTTCACCGTGTTGAGAGCAGTGGTGATGAAATCATTTACACCCTCTTGGGTTCGAACCCACGACCGTAAGTCACGGCCATTACCACTGAGCCACCATTGCGCGCATACCAAAAACTAAAAATTAAAAAACGAAAACGGAATGTACGAAATGTTGCCATTATAAATATTATGTTATTATTATTATAGCCTCTTTATTTCCCTAATTAATTACTTAACTCTAAAAATAAATGTATCATAAGATATTATACGTAAATGTGCATGCATAAAATAACAAAATTATTACAGTTCATATCATAACAAATCATTTCTAAATTAATATAATAATAAAATCAATAAAATCATTTATTTCTAAAATATTAAATAAATTCAATTTTCAATATAATTTACAATTTCATTTTCAATATGGAAATGGACCCCTGAACGGGTGGAGGATTCCTCCATTTTGCTCCACTTTTGTCTGTCAAATATTATATATTATAAACTTAATTATCTAAGTAGTTTGTATTTATTTTGTTTCTTATTTATAATCTCACTGTATGCTGCACCGGTCGACGTCATCACGTCAACGCCGGCTGTCGCTGAAAACCAGCGCTGGGGCTTTGTCTCGCATAGGGTCGCAGCATTATGCTGAGCGGTGGCCGTTTTGCGTGGATGTGACGCATATTTTCCCGTTGCTTGTTCTTTTTGTATTTATGTTCTTTCTTTGCGTCATGTTTACCGCAAATAAACGTAAGTATTTTCTTTATTATTCTTTTCTTTTTTTTATACATTTATTATTTACATAATAATAAATCCAGTAACAAATATGTTGTACTACTAACGACAATATTTATCAACATTTTACTATTCGACATGTTTTCAATACGTTATCTTTTTCCTACTCACATATCAAGTCTTTTAGGCAAACAAACAACAACAAAGGCTATAGAGCTTAGAGTATTGAGTACCTAGAACCTACCTAGTGTTTATCAATCATATTTCGGCACTATCCGTCTTGTAGTAGTGTAGTGCCATAAGCAGAGATAATGGAAAGTCGTTTCTTTCTGAACGCGCCGTTTCTCACACTGATCGAGCATTCTGGATATCGAAGTGCTGAGATTTATATTTTTACACTGGTTTGGGAAAATTTGTTATCTACATAGATATTTTGTAATGTGAATAAATACATTAAACAAGGAGCAGTACGTTTCCTCTCAACGTGAGTATTTTAATATATACAGGGTTATTTTTAAAACGTCAATAACCTCTTAAGGGGTCATTGTACTCATCATTATGAACAAATTTTACTATGGGACCAAACCTGAAATAGCGAAAAAAAATCAGCTGTTCCCTACATTTTAACGAATTATTCGAACATAAATGTAGGGAACAGCTGGTTATTTTTCACGATTTCAGTTTTGGTCGCATAGTAAAAGTTGTTCATAATAATGAGTACAATGACCCCTTAAGAGGTTATTGACATTTTAAAAATAACCCTGTATAATACTAGCTGACCCGGCGAACTTCGTACCGCTTTATACCGGCAGCCACCTACCGGGTCCAATTGTGTTTTCAAACCATCCAGGAACCCATTGAAATATAAATACAAAATTTCAACCAAATCGGTCCTACACACGTACAGAAGAATTATATTATTAAGATGTTTGTTTATATATGCTTTATGTATTTATTTAAGTAGGTATATGTAAGTTTTTGCACGTGTATACCTGCGTGTACTTGTATAAATTTTATATATATATAGTTAAGGTATAGTATAGGTTTAATTAAAAAATTTAAGTATAAGACTCCGCATATTCATATTTTTTCCTTCTTGTTCTCACACACTTGTCTACATTTCTTTATCATTTCTCCTTTCGCAGGTCTGCTGGAAGAAATTTCTTAAGAAATAACCAGTACCTTTGTACTTAAATTATAATTGTGTCGTATCTCTCTTTATTTTACTGTATGTACATAAATAATAAAATAAATAAATGAAAATTTGTCATCAGGCAAAGCACTTTTAGATTTATCATAATAAAATCACAATTCTTTATTTCAGACACGAGTCCATAGTGTTAGCATCAACAAAATAACTTCATAACTAGTGTTAGTAATAAGGAGATAATACTTCAAATATCAACTGGTATGGGTTCCTACCCAGTGGCGCAGCAGAGGGGAGTCCCACCGATCTGAGAACACGCTCAGGAGACCGTTGATGGTTGGTTTTTCTTATTAAGGCGTAAAAATCGTCTGTGCGCGCTTCCGCAAACATTGTGGACGCACTACAAGTTACGACAGCCCCAACAGTATCCTAAACGCATATGTCGTCTGCGAAAAACGGGTCCAAAGACTGCACGTGTAGAAAGACTGACATAAAGCTTTGATAAGAGTGACTTTAACTTAACGCTTTTGTGTCCTAATGCCAAAAGAATTTACTTGGTGGTTAAGGGCCCGACGTAGCATACGTAGTTCATACAAACGTCATACCAAAATAATTTGTAAATCAAATATATTCATAAGGTAGTGTGTATTTATTTCGATTGGATTACAGAATATCTATGTTCCCAAATAAATATTTTGAAACGACAATGATATAAATTCCTCATATCTCGTGTTTATATCATTGTGCAACAGCTGAACTAAGAATAGCGACTCTTAATCATAACCCTCTAATTACTGGGCCGTGGTTTATGCTGCAGTAAAAGTTGGGCAGTTATCGCTGAGGTAGGTGAGTTATGTCAGGTTACATGGCAAGTACGTAAGTTGGGTACAACGGCGACAGCTTGGATGCATGGCTGTAGTTTTTGGCACGTCGACTTTGGAGGGTTAATATGGCTATGTTTGGCAGTGTTGTGAGACGTATGTGTAACTAGTATCTATTTAAAAAGCCATAGTTTTGTTTTGATTAAATAGTGAGAGGACTTCTTGGCGGGAAAGTGAAGCGTCATGTTCAGCAGTTTGTTTAATTTTTCAAAATTTGTGTTTAGCCGAATATTAATGTGTAATAATGGTGGATTATTAACCATTAAGTGTTTGTGAACGTGCACTAGTGTAGGCAAATGAAACAAAACAGTGCAACTTCGCTTCAAGTTCTCTCAAGAAGTCCGCGTGAGGACTCAGTAAAGTGCCACATCTTTACTGAAACTCAAGGGGAGTGGGCGGGGATATCATCATCATGCATTTATAATTCATTTCATCAATATTATACAAGAACTAAAACTTGACATTGGCTAAATGCACAAACCGTGCGAAGCTAGAAGGAAAAAAAAAGAAAAAAAAATAGTGAGAAAATATAAGTGTAAAATAAAAATGTAGAAATTATAAATCATATCATATTTGACTTTCAAACAATCTGAAGGTTTCGACGTTCTTAGAATCTAAACTCAACACGTATAGGTTTGCTTGTTTCTGTGTTTTCAAGTCAATTTATTATTTATTCTTGATTAACCCGTATACTTATATACAACGCAAACCCAACGGCAAACAGCATAATTAGCCATCCGATACCTACAACATGAAACCCACTACACCATATTAAAGACAAATAAACAAACATTCGCGGCAAACGATCACATGTCTCCTACAAGACAAATAGGTACTTCTTACCCCATACCACCCCCTTCTCCCCTTTAACCCCGTCCATCTTGAAACGCTGACAGTTGGTATTCACCTGCGGGGAAGCCGGGGAACAGCGCCCCGACAGTAAATTCCCCCGGAATGTCGGTGCTGTGTATTTAAGCTCAAATTGAGTAGTACCTAGCAGTTCAGGTAATAAAGTACACTGATTGGATGTAATGTTAACCTTTTTAGAGTTTTGGAGAGGTAATCTTTTCTTATAATACACGATTTTCGTTCAAACTCAAACTTATTTAAAATAAGTTACAATTTTTACAAAAAGAAATTTATTTCAAATAAACCAATTCAATTCAAAATGTCAAGTGTTTTAGAGTTCGTTTGTGTCTAATCATTGCGCTGTACGTGTACAGTGCAATATATGTTTAACGTAAGTAATATCATACCTCTGACTCTTAACAACTAAGAAGTTATAAACATTACATAATTTATGTATAAGTAAATATTTTATATAGGCATCATAGTCAGCACAAAACACCCAATCATAATGTTTAATGCTTTTAAAATAAGATCTGAATGTCATTCTGTTATGTCTATGTTAAAAATAAAGAAATTTCAATCAATCAATTACAGGAACTTTTAAATTGTGAAGGGGTCGGTCAGTCAGAAAGAAAAAGCTAGTTACCCATTCCAAAGCGTAGTAGGTCCCTACAGGCAAGAACAGGCAATAAACTCCACGGACACTCTTTTAAATCAAAATCTTTGACTAAATATGTCATAATCTTAAAAACTCAGTAGATAAACTAGCATGGTTGTCACTGCTCATTCAGAGCTCGTGCTGAAATGGTAGGACTGTTGACAGACCGGTATTATTCTTCTAAATCAAATTCGTTCAAATTAGGGTTTTTTATGTAATAAGATTTTTCAATACTGCCAGGATTCTGATAGTAAATAAGAATACTTGATTCTAATAGGGGAGAGCGTAGTGACATCTATTATCGAATAGAATCGTTATTGGAAATCGAATTTTGATTCCGCTTTGCGAAGGTAGAGGGCAGTGCATTGCCCTTAACATTATGCATTCGGATTATTTTTTGAATCATGCATTTTACTAATAAATCGTTTGGTAAAACACAGTTCAAAGTAAAAAAAAGAATGAGAAAACCTACCATTAGGATTTTGATTTTTAATCTCGATTGACTGCTACAATGTCTACGGTGCTACGGCGTAGCACATCACTGTAGCTACGATCACTATTATTTTACTAAACAAATAAGTCTCAGGAAATAGACAAATTAAATATTTCACTTACTTAAAAAAAAACATAGTTCATAAATTACCTACTTCAACGTGCGGTAAACTACATAGTGTTACAAAATAAAATTTTAATTCAAAAAAAGAACAGCCCAAAAAACATAACTATCAACACACGCTACTATTTCCACTACCCAAACCTCTATATGCATGCGCCTCTCTAAATCTAAGTCCTTGAGGAGTATACTCCCCACGGTCTAGCGGTTTTCCATCAGCGGTGATTGATAAGCCGCGCCCCGTGAGATTGTCGTTACGTGGTCGTCTCGTGACGCCTTAGTAAGTATAAGACGGTAGAATTGTTTGAGCATCGAGGAGTGAAATATGTTGAATGCTAAGACTTTTTTTTTTCATTTTGATATTAAAATGGTCACATGTGACTTGTAAAAGATTCTTTTGTTAGTCTTTGAGTCAAGTAATTAGAATGTAAAGAGCACTATATTTTATGTCGAGTTTGATGTTGACACCCAGTATCGTATTTATATTAAGATTTTGATTATTGTAGATCTATATCGATTTTTCAGTTTCTATAAACTGCGTGCAAAACCTTTTACACCCAAAATGTTTTGCGAAATGTTTTAAAATTTATTTTAGAATTATATTTTTCCCACTCATTTTATTCGACGCAAACCAGTCAAAATCAAAATCAAAATATTTATTTCACATAAACCTAAATGGGCACGTTTCCAATTGGTCGTTTCGTAAGGAGAATAGCCCGCAAGAAACTCCACAGTTACGCTTAAAAAAAAGTCTCATATCTAAGATGGTTTGAAAAGTTTTTCGAAGAACCAGTTGTACCTGCTTCTAAATAAATCCTGTATAAAGCAGTCCACATAACGAATAGCACACGTATCTACTAAAGCTTACCTCTAACATTATTGATGACTAAAACAACCCTCCCCCTCTGAGGGCCGCGTGGACCCAAATGCGAAGTGGGGTCAAACGCTAACGTTAACTTGCTGTTCCAAAGTCCAAGATCTTAAAGCATAAACATAATTGAAAATAGACTGTATGGAGTAAAAGTTTGGGTTGGTTTTTGAACATTCAGTCTTGTCCTTAAAGTCCCAAGTCGACGCTAAACTAAGAGGGTGTTAGAGGGTTAAACCCCCCAGGTGGCTGGGCAATTTTACCACGTTAGGCAGTGACGGTCGCCTGTAATTTTGGGCCTAATGCGACTATTCCTATTTCAAGTTACCCCTCGAGCTTAAGTATGGGCCTGACGCGGGAGATAAGGCTCCCTATATACCTTATAAGATGTATACTTGATAGGTGTAGTGAACAGTTAAATGGGACGTAAGTGTGGGTACTTCTGGCGATGGTTGCTGATAACGGTTGAATGTGTTTGACGATGGTTTTGGATATGTTGTGATACCGTAGAAGTGGAGGTACATTTTTGGATAGAAAGTTTCATGGAATATTGACAAAAATTCTTAGTAATTTTGGTTCAGAAGAGCGTGATATGAAAGGGTGTGTTTGAGGGATAACTAATGTACCTAGTTAATAAGCCAGATATCCCGGTCAACTCTAGGACGGAATTTTTTGAACTCAAGAATATAACATTGTTCTCGTTTGGTACACCATAAATATGCGGTAGTGAGCGAGCGTGCCTGCTACAGATTTAAGGCACATCTAGATTTTAACTTAACTTGCCATAGGGCGCGGCATAGAAATAATGTCATGAGTTGAGTTCTAGATAGATATAATATATTATGAATGACAGTTAGCTTCATCTCTCAATGCCAAATCAAATTCTTTTCAGCACCAAGTATAAAATTTGGCAGCATCATCACAACGGTAATGGTTTCCAATTGTTTGTCTTAATTATTTTAATATATTTATGTATATTTATTTGTGCATAGATTTATATATATAATTAGGTTTATATATTATGTTTATAGTTTTAATAGGTATATGTATATCTTTATATTTAAATAATATTATTTTATTCCTCAATTCTCACTATTGCACCTACCACTGTTTGTCTCTGCATCGCCCAAAGGTTGACTGGTAGAAAATGCCTATGGCATTAAGTCCGCCTCTGTACATTTCTGTGCTTAAAGTATTAAATAAATAAAATTTGTATGTTTAACATTGCATTATGTAAGAAAAATAATAACAAATGAAACAGGTGCATAAAAAAAATTAACCATTACCCAAGCATTGATAAAGTTTTTTTCATAACTCCATAGGAAAGAATATCTGGAAATGGCATTTTCCCTTTATATTTCATGTTCATGTATTTTAAAAGTATAACTAGTATAAAATAGTCGAAACAAAAAAGAATGTTTAACCTTTTAACATCGTTTAAAAAAAATCATACAATTTTCAAGGTTCCTCACCTTGAAAACTGTACGAAAATCCGGTCACAACTTCAGCCCAAAGTTTATTTTTTTAAAGTAGGTAATTACTTAGGTTACTTACTTGCACGTCGCATCAGATTCATGGTTTGTTTATGCGAATCTTGTTATGTTAAGAACAATTTATTCAAGAGTAAAAATTAATTCTTTACTATTAAGTAACACGGTGCCCCAGGCAAGTTTGGTAAGTTTAATACCTAACACAATTATTTTACTCTTTTCATAAAATACGATTTTTCATCCAATGAATGTTGCCAACTTTATGAAATATCACAAGTTGACAGCGATGTGAACCAATGACGGTTTTTTTATTACTTATCTATTAACTGATTAGATAATTTTTCAATATTTTTGTAGTGTGTATTATTTCATTATTTTCTTTCTTTTTCTATTTACATAGTGAATATAATTTTCTACGTAATTATACGGGAAACAGGTCTTCAATAGCAAACTCCGCACACACGAACTAAGCCCTTCATAATTGTGGAGCCCCGCTAGTTCTAAACAAAGACAAAAGCACACACAAATAGGTGGCACCCGACGCGAATATAAATCGGCGTTGTAAAACTTTGTGCGTCTTAATTAATTGCGTTCGGATTACGTGGGGACGTAGACGCCTTGTTTTGTGTACCCCTTTACACCGATAGACCTGAATGTCATCGGTTCATTGTTTTACGGCCAAACAATTTTTCTGAAAATTTAAAGTTGTCTGCTTATTTGTCGAAGATTTATACTCAATATAGGACTAACTTACTGGATGTTGGAGTCCTAGTTTATAGTCACCTGAAAATAAAAGTGAATAATTTTAAATAAAAAGGGTTCTTTCTCGTTGTTATTTGAAACTCACCCCAATTAGGGGAAACGATCGCCTGAACTAAAAGTTGAAACAATAAAAACATTAACATAACATTACGTATACCCAAACAAAAGTATGATTAGTAACAATAAAACTCCAATAAAAGAAAAATCCGTTTCTCTCACAAAGTTATATTTCCCCATTGTTACCATCCACCTGCCCCACACAACAATCACTACACCTCAATGTCTGACAAAAACCAAAAATTAAACAACGTCCTTTGTTGGCGAAAACGCTAAATTGAGGAAATTTCCATCCATTCTCCAGCCAGGCGTCATCCGCGCCTAAACCCCGCTTCAATTTCAATAGCACCCCCTACATACTCCCTACACCCTTTAGGACGCCCCCACACCTATAGCCATCCCTCTCTATCATCCGTTTATCTTTTGAGGGAGACAGGGATGGAGCTACCTACAGGGCCGGTCCGAAAGTTAGACATATATTATTGTATTATACGATCGTAGGTGGCGCGGGGGTGAAGATTGATGCCACGGGGCGGCGGGGGGGTAGTTTCGGCAACCCTATGGCTACGTAACGAAATTTGCGTCACGCACGCCTGTGTGCGTCGAGGTATAACATGGCCTCATATTTCACGTGGAGGAAATTAGATGGAGGAATTAATTTTCAAGTTTTCAATGTAGAGAGGAAAAATTGGCTTTGCCCGTATGGTTATTCTAAGGGCTTCGTCGCCAAATTAAAGGCAGGTAAGGCTTCAGGCATTCATTTCGTCCCTTTTGATGACGCATGGAAATTACTTTTGCACTTAGCCGTTTGTCGTTTTGTTGTATGACTTTGTGGGTAGGGCGTTTTTTTGACGTGATTAATTTGACAGTTATATACAATTTTATTTACAGTGTGTGTTATTATTTGGGTTGGTGTTGAAGAGAATTTGGAATAAATCCTTAGCTGGATCAGCGGAGTGAAACAACTAGGTTCTCCGCAAGATGTAAGAAATAACTGGCATAATTTTACCCAGCAGCGTAGGAACACTTTCAATCTATAAATACAGGTAAGACTAACAACAATCACACATTAAAATCCATTGCCAGGGAATTTAGAACTTCAAAATGAGTTGCAACAAATATTCGGTTACTATTCAGTACTTTTTTTAATATTCGGCCGAATACACAGAAGTAATAAATAACAAAAGCACGTAAATTAATGATGTCACTTTAATTAATGCTGAACATAAGTACATTGCTAGTTCGAGAAAGCGTAATTTTTCGCTTTATGTATCTAAATGACCAATGGAAATCAACATACGTAAAAATCAAAAACAGGTAACTAAGTAAATTAAAACCATCTACTTATTACGTAATTTAGTCATGAATAAATAAACGCAAATAAAATCAACTAAGTACTTACTTATTATTTACAAACCAAAAAACATATAGTTTTTTATGATATCCATAATTTTAAATATAATATACTTTACTACTATTTTTGTTTTATTATTTATCATGACAGAAGTTAATGAGTACAGAACTTTTTCACATTTTTGGGAAGAAGTCTGTTTCTGTTTTCTTCATAGTATAATTTTTATGCTTCACTGAAAAGCCTCTCCGAATACACACTGCTTGCAGGAGCTGATAAGTACTTATCAGCCAGTTTGAATAAACATGCATTAATCAGGCCGAATAGTTTGGCCGAATATTCGGTTATTCGGCCACGCAACTGGCCGAATATTCGTTATTTCGCCTGTAATATTTGCTGCATTGATTATACCTACCTGAATTTGACAACCCCAGCTAAATAAAAAGTTAACATTTCTAAGACTGATTTTTAAACTAAGGAATTAGGTATAATAATATTATGTTTCTCCATAAGAAACAAATAATGTTTCATCTTTAATATATCCACCATTTCATTAATTTCTTTTTTTTATATTCCTATATCTTAGTATAAGTACTTTAATAGCTACCTATGAATATAAAAAATGGTCAATGTCCTCTTAAATCGCCTTCTATCTGTTATAAAAAGAAAAAAGGTTCATCGTCCGTTTTGGTCTTTTGAGACGTGATTGATGAAATACAGCAGCATTTCAATACTTGGCAGATAAAACTTAGCTATTAGGAAAACGTTTTTGTATTGATGTTCGTCGTAATATTATTTATCTGTTACAGTACTTACCTATTAAATATTAAAATGTACCTACTCCTTAACAATAAATTACTGTAGTTTACAGCCACTAAACTTGGTACATTGCTATCTATTTGAACACAATAAAACTGCTACAGTTAACAATCTTCAGAGACAACACGTTTGGCGCAGTGGTTAAGCGATTGACTGCTGCGCTGCTGGTCGTAGGTTCGATTCCCGCACGGAACAAATATTGTATGACCTACAAGTAGTTGTTCCGGGTACCTGGCTGTTTGTGTATGTGAGCTTAAATGTTTGTAAACGCACCCACAATACAGGAGAAATTCCTAGTGTGGGGCAACGTTAAAAAAAAAAAAAAAACTTCATGTTCCCTTTTGAGTCACTTTTTAAGTCATCCAACATAAACATTGAAAACCAAGCTTTAATTATTTTTGACCTTAGATAACAGACTGAGCAAAAGGGCTTCAACTATTGTTTTTTGATTGGATAAAAAAAAATATCACTTGATGGGCACTTATGAAACGTCAGAAGCTAAGTGCACGGTTCCAATTGGTGGTTTCCTATGGAGAAGACCCGGCAAAAAAATCCGATAATAGTTCACAATTTGTCGGTTTGCCATGGATAGATAAACTAACGATGTTCTTAATCATACGGTGACATTATACAAGTTTTAATATCGTAACATTTTCTATTTTGTTAAGTACCTGGTACTTTTGACGGGCCTACACTGTCCTCCCATATAAGCTAATTTGAAATTAAATATTTTGATTTGACCAACCAATCAAGGACGGTTCACAATTTAACGGATGATAAAATCGGACATAATATGAACCCTATCGATAAGTGCAGGTTCGTTCACAATTTGAAATTGATAGATTATATACCTACAGTTTTCTTGTTCACTTTAAGGCTTCTACATACCGGGGCGACTTGTCGCGCGACGCGACGCGACATAAAGGCACCGCCAGTCCCGCGACGCGCGGGGCCTTTGTGCCGTGTCGCGTCGCGCGACAAGTCGCGCTGGTATGTAGAAGCCTTTACTCTGGCGACCCGTGATTGTTATGTTATAACTAAGTTTTTAGGTGTTATATTTGTTTAGTTTATTGTGAATTTAGTTTATAAAATATTTAGGTACCCAGCAAAGATATAAATAAATATATCTAGATAGCCGGTTGAAGTTGTAAAGTTGTCGAAAAAAATTGCGTCTTTTGTTGGGCACAAAATGCACGCACACTAAACTCAAACTCAAAGTATTTATTTCAAATAAACCAATTACAGGCACTTTTGAATTGTCAAGGCGTCGCGTCGGTCAGTCATAAAGATGAAGCTAGTTGCCCATTCCAAAGCTTAGTAGGTACCTGTGAAGAAGAACGGACAAGAAACTCCACGGACACCCTTTTAGATTAACATATGGTTACAAAATATTGGTTACATCATTCGTGTTGAAATTAAACATGTGAGAACGATGCAAAACGTTAAAAGCGTCCGTAACAAAAATATTTAAAAAAAACAATAAACAACAACAACAATAAAAAAAAACAAAAACAATTAGAATAACACAATGACAGCACAATGACGTGCCGCGAGTGTAAGACGTAGCTGTCACGCACACCAGCTTATCAAAGTTGGCCAGTTTGTATTAGTTCTTTTGCAGCGCGGCACTCTATCTAGACAACTATATATAGGTAATCGAAGGTACCCAGTATATTTAATAAGTAGAAAATATGTTGATTTATATGTAGACTTAACTACCGCATTAGAGCAACCTGTAATTATAGATTAAGACTCAGATATATGCCAGTGACCTTGAGTGGTTAGCTTGCGTGTTCTGTACTGAGCTCACGCAACGCGTCGTACGTTCAGCCAGTAATAGGACTCGCCCGTCAAGGAGCGCTGTCCCCAATTTGACGCATTATTAATTTATTATACACAAAACAAAAGGTATTTTAATAAAACGAGTATACTTAAAATCAATAATTAAATTATCTATAAATTGGTGAAGTTTTCAAAAAAATACGGTTCATAGATTTTGCACCATTCTCAGTTTTTTATCCGTGTTAGACATAACATTACAATTTTTTTTAGCTCTTTTTTTTATAAAGTCTCAATATTTTTAAGTGTAAAATGGAAGGAGCGATACAACCCCAACACAAGTATTAATAATTACTTACTGGGGCTGTTTCGTTCACATTCACACAATAGACATTTTTTTTTTTTTTAGTTTCACTAAGTATGTATTATAAACATAATCTATATAATTAATATTATTTTAATATAAAATATTCACATATTAAATTATTGAGAAAATGCTCTAATTTAACTTTTTTTTCTTTGAAATCATTCGCACTACTCGTTTAGACGTGATCTTCAGTATAAAATCATTGAAAGTCGGTTATCGTCGCCTTAAGGATTAATAAGGTGAACAAAAACGAGCGTAAGTAATCTCTGTAGCTGGTAGAATTGAATAGAATAGAAAAAGATTTAATCTTTATCTAATAAATGTTTTTCTATTCCCTTAAGCACATTACTAACTATTGCTGTGCTACGTTTGCACATAAAAACAAAGTAGTTACTAGTTTTCCACATATTATGTACAAAAATAGGTACCGATAGCCGGTCTAGTCTAGACCATTCTATTTTCTCCCTATCTTGTGTATTGAATGGGAGTTTTTATGATTCTCGTGTGGCTAAGTAACATTCTGAATTGAATCGTAATGCGCCAAGCTAATGGAAAAAAAGTATTCCGAAAATGTACCATCTTATAGCTTCTTATTGCATGTGCTTAATTAATATTTTCACACAGTATTGAATCATCATCAGCCCATAGCAGTCCACTGCTGGACATAGGCCTCTCCATTGCACGCCATTCAGCCGATTCTCGGCAACTCTCATCCAGCTGCCACCAGCCACCCTGCGAAGATCGTCGCTCCACCTAGCCTGAGGGCGTCCTACCTTACGTTTGCCGATTCGCGGTCTCCACTCAAGAACACGACTACCCCATCGGTCATCGGTTCTACGGCTAATATGGCCGGCCCATTGCCACTTCAGCTTGCTTATTCTGTGGGCTATGTCGACAACTTTGGTTGTCAGCCGTCAGTATTGAATACGAAGAAAGATCTAGTAACATAAAGAAAATAAAAACGAGCGAGCCTTACAGTAGACGATGTGTAACATCTTTCTTTTCTTTTCTATCTTTTTTTTTTAAAACGGGGCTAACATCTCATCTTGGTAATCAGCAACTGAGCAGTGACAGAAATTACTCCACTTATACTCTACTATCTGCTGCCCGCGGAATCGCCCGCGTGGCATTTTTCTAAACATATAAACCTTCCTCTTGAATCACTATCTATAAAAAAAAACCGCATCAAAATCCGTTGCGTAGTTTTAAAGATCTAAGCATACATAGGGACAGACAGGAAGCGACTTTGTTTTATACTATGTAGTGACTAGCCTCTGCCCGCGACTTCGTCCGCGGGTTTCTTGTTTTATCATGAAATTTATCCTATGACACTCGGCAATACTGTAGCTTCCCATTAGTGAAAGAATTTTCAGAATCAGTTCAGTAGATCCAGAGATTACCCCCTACAACCTCACAAACTTTACCTCTTTATAATATTAGTATAAATATAGTACTTACTAGATCCGTGCTATTATTAAGTACTTACTAATACCATGCAATTAGAAAGGTCTTACTTATTCCATGCTCAAGCTGTTAGTATTTTTTTTTTAAACATAAATATTTGATACATTCTACTTTCTCCGATTTTATTGCATTCATGTGTACATTTAGTTGTTACAATTTAAGTAAGTTCCAACATGAAACCCGGTTGAACACGGCAACATAATAATTATAATAATTTTAACATAATAATAATAAGAGTAATGTATGTGTGCTTTTTTATGACTATATTATAGTAATTATTTATCTAGCTATAATATGTATTAAATAGTTTGTTCTAGGTATTCTGCGACCGAGTAAAAGCATTTTTGTGTCATCATCATCACCTGCCCAGCCTTTTCCCAACTATTACGGGGTCAGCTTCAAGTCTAACTCAATGAAGCTGAATACCAGTATTCTACATGGAGCGACTGCCTATCTGATCTCCACAATCCGGCTACTAGATAACACGATACCCCTTGGTAGGACTGGTTGTTAGAATTTGGAGCCTCTAACTACCCGTAACAACTGTCGAAGATCTACAAATCAGCCGGGAGTCAACGGTTTAACGTGAGGGGTCTTGGTATGTAAAGATGGTCACCCATCCATACACTAACCGCGGCAAGCGTAGCTTAACCTGATCGATCGACTTTAGCTTACTTATTACTTTCTCCGATTATCATTAGGTATGTGGCGGCATCTACATCGCCACATGCGAACTATGCGTCACACTGACGTCACGCAAAATCCTGCATCGCGCAAGCAGAGTTTACCGCGCAACTAGCATACGTATATACAACATCCCGACATCAACCGTCGGGCAGTTGCCCACCAGACACAACACCCGTCTGGTCGGAGGATCCTCCCTTTTCTATAGAGGATGAGTGAACTTTACACCGTGTTCCTCATACCTCTAAAGATATCTATATATATAAAATTCAAAGTCCTGACTGACTGACTGACTGACTGATATATAAACACACAGCCTAAACCGCTGGTCCTAGAGACATGAAATTTGGAGGGTGTGTTCTTTGTAAAGAGTAGGTATCCACTAAGAAAGGGTTTTTCGAAATTCCACCCCTAAGAGGGTAAAATAGGGGATGGAAGTTTATATGAAAGTCCGTCAGTTTTGAAGTTAGGATCTTCAAATTTGGTGTATAGGCTGACGATAAAAAATTAATTTATACGTGTGTCAGCGTTTTTGATAATTCTACCCCCGAAGGGTTAAAATGGGTTGTGTGGATGAAGTTGTGTATCAAAGTCCTTAATTTTCACAGTAAAAATCACTAAATTTATTATCTAGGCTTATGGTTGGAAGCTAATGCAACGGTGTTGATAGAATTTCAACCCTTAAGGGGTAAAAAACGGGATAAAATTTTATTTTTAATGAAAGTTCTTTTTAAGTTAAAATCACTAATATTTCGGCTTATGGTTGGAAACTATAGCATCCGCTAAGAAGGGATTTTTAGAAATTGGACCTTTAAGGGGTGAAAAAGGGGGATAAATCTTATTCCTTGAGTTATCAAACCTGAAACTTGGCACGAATACTAACCTAAGTAAATTATAAAATGTGACATTTTTTTTTAACTACCCTCTAAAGGGGGATGTCAGTTTGTATGAAAGAATTTTAACGCGCGGTCCGATTAACTCGTAACTCAGTATTTATACTGTAAACCAAATATAAAGAATAAAATTGATCAGAGTTTTTAGAAACTTTGCCCCTAATGGGGTGAAAAGGGTTAGTGAATTTACAAAGAAGGATTTTACTGCTTGGCTCGATTAACTTGAAAACCGGTATAAATAACCTATAAGTCCAATAATAGAAACGTCAAAAACGATGTTTCAACAATTTACCCCTTTGAGTGCGTAAAAAGAGGCGATATAGTTTGTATGAACAGAATCTTATTTCTTTTGATATATAAACTTGAAATTTGGCCCGAGTACTTATTTACATAACATCACGCAATCCCCAAAGGGATAGGTAGAGGTGTACCTTTAGTACACCCACTTTCGCCAGTTCTGTTTAAGTCCCATGTAATAGGGGGCGAGCCAATTGCCATCAACCGGGCATAAATCCAGACTTCGGGCTGCACCCCTCATGCTCAGCAGTCGTGCTTGTGACCACTAGACTAACGAGGCAGTCGTTACTTGATAGAAATAGAGAATACTGTTTAATAATAAAGATCGTTATAATTAATACCACACCATTTAAAGGAGGTGGAGGTGTTGCTGAAATAATTTTTAGGGGAAAGTACGAAATCCAAGCGAACGAAGTCGTGGGCGAAGTCCTGACTGACTGACATCGGAAATTTTTAATTATTATAATAATAATTTTATTTGAGAATATATTTACATTCCATACATTGTAGGCGAACTCTAAGATTCGGTTTTTGAAAATTGGATCTATATTATCAGGGTGAAAAGGGATTTAGATTGTATGAACAATCATATTTTTTGAGTTAATAAACGTGAATGATTGACCCGACACTACACCGAAGACATCCCAGACGTCAGCTTGTACGAGATTAGAATGGCTCTGAAGCAGCTCAAAAACAACAAGGCCGGGTAATGACGGAATTACGGCCGAGCTCCTGAAGGCCGGCGGAAAACCCGTTCTAATGGTCCTCCAGAAGCTGTTTGATTCCGTCATACTCGAGGGCAAAACGCCACAGGCATGGAACAGAGGTGTGGTGATCCTTTTTTTTAAGAAGGGTGATAATACCCTCCTTAAGAATTATAGGCCCATCTCACTTCAGAGCCATGTCTACAAGCTGTTTTCAAGAGTCATTACGAACCGTCTCGCGCGCAGGTTTGACGACTTTCATCCTCCCGAACAAGTCGGATTCCGTAAAGGCTTTAGCACAGTAGACCACATACATACGCTGCGGCAGGTTATACAGAAGACCGAAGAGTATAACCTGCCTCTCTGCTTAGCGTTTGTGGACTACGAGAAAGCCTTCGGTTCGATCGAGACATGGGCTGTACTGCAGTCTCTTCAACGGTGCCAGATCGACTATCGGTACATCGAGGTGCTGAAGTGTCTGTAAAAAAACGCCACTATGTCAGTCCGACTCCAGGACCGGACCTCGAACACCTATTTTTTTGCAGCGAGGTGTGAGGCAGGGAGACGTTATCTCTCCGAAACTGTTTACCGCTGCACTGGAGGATGTCTTCAAGGTTCTGGACTGGAAAGGGCTAGGCATCAACATAAATGGCGAGTACATCACTCGCCTTCGGTTTGCCGACGATATAGTTGTCATGGCTGAGACTATGGAAGACCTCAGTACAATGCTCGATGACCTCAGTAGAGCTTCCGAAAGAGTGGGTCTTAAAATGAACATGGATAAGACAAAGGTCATGTTGAATACCCATGTAATACTCATGAAGATCCGAGACGCTACACTCGAAGTTGTGGACGAGTATGTTTACCTCGGACAAACTGTCCAGCTAGGTAGGTCCAACTTCGAGAAAGAGGTCAATCGTCGAATCCGACTCGGCTGGGCAGCGTTCGGGAAGCTACGCAATACCTTCTCGTCCCACATACCGCAGTGTCTCAAGACGAAAGTCTTTGACCAGTGCGTGTTACCAGTGATGACTTATGGTACAGAAACGTGGTCGCTCACAATGGGCCTTATCAGAAGGCTAAAAGTCACCCAAAGGGCAATGGAGAGGGCTGTGCTTGGAGTTTCCCTACGTGATCGAATCAGAAATGAAGAGATCCGCAGGCGAACCAAGGTAACCGACATAGCCCAAAGAATTGCCAAGCTTAAGTGGCAGTGGGCAGGGCACATTGCTCGCAGAACTGATGGCCGATGGAGCCGTAAGGTTCTGGAGTGGCGACCGCGTACCGGAAGACGTAGCGTTGGAAGGCCTCCTACAAGGTGGACCGATGACCTTCTGAAGGCTGCAGGTATCCGCTGGATGCGGGAAGCACAGAACCGGTCGAAGTGGAGGTGCTTGGGGGAGGCCTATGTTCAGCAGTGGACGTCTTTCGGCTGAAATGATGATGATGATGAAACGTGAATCATAGCAAGAATACGTTCTTAAATAACAAAGTTTGTCATGACGGTTGCGTTTTTCAAAACTACCCTTCAAAGGGATTTTAGGGAGTGTTACAGTTTGTTTTTAAGAATCTTTACGCAAGGTCCGATTACTCGAAACCCGAGAACTCGAAACTCAATGCTCATACTTAAGACAAAAAAAAAAAAAAAAAAATATGGAGTTTTCGAGAATCGGAAAAAGGGGTAATTATGTTTTCGGGACAATTTTACTGAGTACCTTGAATAACTCAAAAGTTGGTATATAAACATTATTATTTAAGAACAAAAACGTAGAAAAAATAAACAATACAAAATTTCTTACAAATAGACTTAGGCATGAAATGGAGGACACGTATATTGAACAAGTATGTACAAAACGAAGTTGATATTTATATGCTATCTATATCCTCCGTAAAGTTGTAAATCAAACTGCACTCCTATCTGCTTACCACGCTTACGTTGGTTCCAACTAAGATATGGTATAATGTTTTGGGGGAATGCTGATAGAGAAGCTGGTTTTTTTCGACATCCACGCGGGCGAAGCCGCGGGCGTAAGCTAGTATCCTATACAACTGACATGATTTACAAATATTAATGAGATTTGTAGTGGATTATAAATACTAAATATAAAATTGAAAGTAGATACCTATGTGATTTGCCTCAAATGATTTTTGTATCAGTGTAGTCATGAAGTTTAAAAGTATCTCATTTAACAGTTATTTTAAAAGTAGTGGTTTTTTAATGGAAACATGATGTTTGGAGCGTCGCCTAGTTTTCTAATTTAATTCTCATCGAGGCTCGGAACCTAAAGGTTGTTTTCAAGATGTCTAAAGTCTATATTTATTATTATATTGAGTGCATAATTAAATAGTTCGTTAAATATTGCTGCGTACCAAGTTTGTTTGTGTTCAAGAGATTAAATACAGAAATGTTCGTACTGAAAAGGTGTTCTCTTACACAACAATCCACCGTCCTCTTCAGAACATTTATCCACAAACCTCAGTAGGTACGCACTAACGCAAATCACAACTACAAACTCAAAAAGCATTCATCTTCTAAACGCAACCAACAAACTTACAAACAAAAAATAGGACAAACATTTTATGGAAAGGGCGATAATTTAAAGATGAACAAAAATGATATCGTTGAGTTCAAAGTCAGGAAACTCCATTGTACTAATTACGTGGCAGACGGCGTGCTTTCACTTTCGCCGCCGGCTCGTTTTAATTATTTTTTTTTCAACGTCTCGACGTCTGGCGGGAAACTCCGGGAAAAATTGACGATGACATTACGGTGGACGTTTTCTTTTTTTTTTTCTTGTCGTTAAAGTTTTTTTGTTACGTTGCGGTGTTTGTCGTGTTGGAGGTGGAGAATGTGAAATATAGTGATGATTGATTTTTGGTTCTTTTGCAGTACGAGTCATAAAAAGGCGAAAACAATAAAAAAATCACTGAGTCGGTTGTTTCATCCATATCTTACGTAAATCTGTCGATATAGGTAGATAAAAAGATCTGAGCTTGCACTGATGGTTTTTTATATCATATTAAATATATATACATATTTAAATATTTTAAATATTATATTGCATTGTGTGTAGTAAACGAGTAAACAAGTAATAACAGCCCCAAGGTTCGATGGATCAGGTTAAGACGCTGATAACAGGTAAACCACTGTCACTGTCAGACTGCATACGAAAGAAAGAGAAGCGCGATGACACAACGCTGGTACTTTTTTGCAAAATATGAAGCAAGTTTTGCATACAAATATGACGTTTTAGTTATTAATTAAATACCAACCGTACGTTGATATTTAATTCAGATATTTTGGATTGAAACTGAAAGTAAAGGGTTAGTACTACTCGTGTATCGTTAATTTGTATCGAGGTTTTTTTCTATACGTTCTGAGAAATATTTTCAAGAATAACATATATTTTTTCCGCTACCACAAACTATATAGATCACGTTAACGCCGCACGCCTTTGGTCCCGGCTGTCATTTGTAGATCTCTCTCTCGACAGTTGTTACGGGTCATCAGAAGCCGATTGTCCGACAACCAGTCTTACCAAAGGGTATCGTGTTATCCAGTTACTGGGTGGTGGAGGTCAGATAGGCAGTCGCTCCATGTAAATCCCTCTCACCGCGAGTGGGAACATTATAGACTGATAATGCCATGTAAAATACTGGTATTCAGCTGCATTAGACTGGAAGCCGACCTAACATAGTTGGGAAGAGGCCAATGATATTATATTAAACAGATATGTTGTGAGCTCGCAATCGTGAAGACTCGAAAACGTCCTAATTTTTTTTTTTTTTTTAAATGTTGCCCCACCCTAGGTATTTCTCCTGTATTGTGGGTGCGTTTACAAACATTTAAATTCACATACACAAACAGCCAGACCCGAAACAACTACTTGTAGGTCATACAAATATTTGTTCCGTGCGGGAATCGAACCCGCGACACGCAGCGCAGCAGTCAATCGCTTAACTAACTGCGCCAACCGTGCCGTCAAAAATTGGGACGTATTTTACTTGTAGTGAAATATAAAATGAATGAACAGTGGGGGTGTGCTGCCGCTGCTGCAAAGCACACTTTTTTCGGTTGTTTTGTGGGTGTTTAACATATCTGTTTAATATAATATCATTGGAAGAGGCTGGGCAGATGGTTTAATTAAAATAACAAGTAATTTGGGCTCCACATGAATCTAAATGTATTATGTTTTGTCTTCTACTCTTACACACGTTGTCTACATCTCTTCGTCTACTTTCCTTGTCGCAGGTATGCTGGAAGAGATTTCTTTAGAAACAAGCATTACCTTTGTACATATTTTTCTGTTCCTTTTTTCTTGTCTGTATATATGTGTGTACATAAACTGTTAAATAAATAAATAAATATAAGCTCATGCTGGAGAGAGTACAAAACAAGTTTGTGTGGTACTTGTACTTGCGCATGTATGGTGTATACCCGCTTATGGGTACATTACTTTATTTATTTTGGGTATGGTTGGCTATAATGAACTGAGAGCCAGGATGAATCTCGCACTCATCTCGTACATATTCAAAGCACTTATAGGGACATAAAGACATGCGGAAATTTTAGGGCACATAGGTTTGTGTGTTCCGGACAGGTACCTGTCCGGAACACACAAACCTATGTGCCCTAAAATTTCCGTAAAAGTACGTGTGGCGACGACGACATCCACGGCTGCTAGCGGAGCAGCGCGCGACTTCCAATCTTTTAAGACGCCGACAACATGTAAACCGCTGTCACTGTCAGATTTCATACAAAAGAAAGAGATGCGCGATGACACAATATATGGCGTAAAAATGCAAATAAAATCGTATAAAATTAGATATTAACTAATTAATAAAAAATTATCTATCACCCGATGCAGTTTGGCATTTGCAATTTTATGGTATACTTTTAATTATAATTATAACTGTTAACGAAGGGATAAACTGCTTTTAAAAATAATTAAGAGTTGTCTCTTTTTAATGTATTAAATTATATTTAATTATGTTTTGAGGTGCATCGCCGTATGCACAATAGAATTTAAAGTATCTTACTGTTTTTGTTTTGGAAAAATTATTTACGGTTCAGGAGATACAATACTTTAAATTTAAAAGCACATTTTTGACCATTTTCAGAAATCTCCGCCTTAAGTGACGCGCGCACTCCGCACTCTCAACCGCATAGCTAGTGACATGGACCTATTCTGCTGTTCTCTGAGTGAGTTCACAAAGAATGCATTAAGGCTTCTACATACCAGCGCGACTTGTCGCGCGACGCGACACGGCACAAAGACCCCGCGTGTCGCGGGACGAGCGGTGCCTTTGTGTCGCGTCGCGTCGCGCGACAAGTCGCCCCGGTATGTAGAAGCCTTTATTTGTAATAAGGTACAAAATTTAGTTATAATAATAAGATAATAATAAGTTTGGATAAAACTTCAGATAAGTACGCTATCGCATTAGGTTACCCCTGTAGTGATAGATGTAAGTTAGAAAAAAAATAAAAATAAAATATATATAAATTTGCACCCAAACAGTAAGTAAACACCTATTTCATGTTTCTTATATTTTATCTTTGCAAGAACGAACAATCTCCTGCAGCGTATCCCCTTGTTTCTCACGTTCGCTGTTAGCGAAGTTCGCTCGCTCAATCTTTGATACTTTCTTCTTGCATTTTTTAGCTTGCCTTATTAATGAAAAGTAGGTTACTAACTTGGTACGCTTTAAGAATGAAAGTTACGGCCACGTTGCTGTAGGTCGATGAACTTTCGCGAACAGCTGTCTTTTGTTTTTGTCATTCGCGACTTCGATTGCTTAGATTTTTTCTGATCACGAATAAGGATCTATAAGGATGATAACTTCGGGGCTTGTAGCTTAATAAAAAAGCAGCACGGGTCGATCAAAGTTCAAGCTACGTTTACTAAGGTCAGTCCCTGAATGGGTGACCATACATTACGTATTACCCATCCGTGCCTTGGAAAGCACGTAAAACCGTTGGCCCCGGGTGGATTTGTATATCTTTGACAGTCGTTCCAGTAGTCAGTGAGTTGAAAGTCAGACAACCAGTCAAATCAAATCAAATCAAAATATTTTATTTCACATAAAACTACATGGGCAATTATGAAACGTCAGAAGCTAGGTGCACGGTTCCGAATGGTCGTTTCCTATGGGGAAGAGCCGGCAAGAAACTCCACGGTTACTGTTTTAAAAATAATTGGCGTTTGCAATGTTTTTAAATTACAGTGTAATATGGCAGGATAGTATAGGCCTATCAACAAATACCAGGTACTTAACAAAATAGAAAATGGTCTACAAATCTACATCTAATCTAATGAAACATTCTCGCGTTCACAAAATATAAAAGAAACTATATAAATTAAATAATAAAATAACAAATACGAGTGCGCTTTAGACCACACGACTGAAGTAAAACTTACAAATAGTATTACTAATTATACTTCCGTAACGCTCTCGTCACTTCCGTAACGCATTCACCAGCTTACTCCCCAAGTCAAGCGTGCCTAAAAAAGTTTTACTTCAAAAACCTATTTAAACCAAATTACATGATTGTCATTACCAGTATTTAGCCAGTCTTACTAAGGCTAAGGCGGTTGTGGAGGTCAGATAGGCATACGGTTAGACTGTAAGCTGACCCGTTTTGGTCGGCTTCCAGGAAAAATGCCACGCTGATGATGAAGGACTATAGCTTCGGAAGCCGTTTGTTTACATTGATTAATGTCAAAATCCTTGACGTTACAAGGCTTAGCCGTAGCTTGAAATGGATGCAGTTACAATGCAACTGCCTGCTCAGAGCAGGTATTGATTCTGCATTCTCCAGTAACTGCCAGTCGAAGTGCTGAACTGTTGACCTGTATACGCTACTAAATCATTCATTTCTTCACTGAAATGCTTCTGGGTCACGTCTGTATTGGATGGATATGGATTGTGTGATTAACTCTTTTTTAGGGTTCCGTAACCAAATGGCGAAAAACGGAACCCTTATGGATTCGTCATGTCTGTCTGTCTGTCCGTCCTTATGTCACAGCCTTTTTTTTCCGAAACTATAAGAACTATACTGTTGAAACTTGGTACCTAAGTAGATATATTCTGTGAACCGCATTAAGATTTTCACACAAAAATAGAAAAAACACAATAAATTTTGGGGGTTCCCCATACTTAGAACTGAAACTCATTTTTTTTTCATCAAACCCATACGTGTGGATCTATGGATAGGTCTTCAAAAATTATATTGAGGTTTCTAATATAATTTTGTTCTAAACAGAATAGTTTGCGCGAGAGGCACTTCCAAATTGGTGTAACTTCTAAAATAAGAGAATGAGAAAACTAAAAAAAAATATGATGTACATTACAATGTAAACTTTCACCGAAAATTGGTTTGAACGAGATCTAGTAACTTAAGAAAACTGCTGTAATGATGATCAAAGTTACAACGAACTACAAGAACTTTTATATTATGTTACGCTTTTTTTATTGGTATTATGATCACTAAAGCTCAACACACACAGAAGGCGGGTGCGGGACATGGCACATGGGTAGACCATGACCTGGAGAAGGACATAGGCTACTTACTTTTCATCTTGCATCGGAGACAAAATTGCGAGGAACAGCTAGTATTATTATGCATGATTTTATAGGTATATACCTACAACATGTCCCAGAATTAACGCACAACCTCTTAAAGAGTCATTGAACACATCATTATGAACAACTTTTACTATGGGACCAATCCTGAAATCGCGAAAAAAAATCAGCTGTTCCCTACATTAATGTTCGAATAACTCGTCAAAATGTAGGGGACAGCAGTTTTTTTTCCGCCCCAGACCCCTTAAGAGGTTGTGTGTTAATTCTGGGACATATTGTATATTGACATTGCAGAATATTTTATACAATACTAGCTGCGCCCCGCGGTTTCACCCGCGTAAGTCTCGATCCCGTGGGAAAGCCACCCTTAACACTTAGGGGTATAAAAAATAGATAGTAGCCGATTCTCAGACCTACTGAATATACATATAAAATTTCATAAAAATCGGTCAAGCCGTTTCGGAGGAGTATGGTAACTAACATTGTGACACGAGAATTTTATATATAAGAAGATTACATGAATATTTTCTTTGAAAAGTATTATATTTACTGCTTTAATTTATTGTGAACGTGAGCACTATGATGTGATCTTTTTTTGTTTTCTTTGAATATTTTCCTTTTTTTTTTTGCTCTTTTTCTCAGTTAGCTTTAATGATGGTCTGGCATTTTGAGCACTTTATGCGGCCTACCCAAATGTGATTTCTTTGGTATTGTTCGTCGAGTTGTTGAGCTCCTTAAGTCTTGAGTTGAGCTGCACGATTACAGACAAATGCTTGCACTGATTGGACAGGTCCACTCAAATTAGTGTGGTTCTTTCCTCAAAAGACCATTTCAGACACGGATCTACATGGTAGGTACTCACACGATCTGACTAAGATGATGTCTGAACTTTAAAAGAGACTTTGCCCCCTGAGTTTGTTTTGCCATTTCTTTTTAGGGGTAGTCAATTGGAAATGTCGACTCCATCTAGCTTATTTTTAGGGTTCTGTACCCAAAGGGTAAAACGGGAACCCTATTACTAAGGCTCCGCCGTCTGTCTGTCTGTCAGTCCGTCTGTCACCAGGCTGTATCTCATGAACCGTGATAGCTAGACAGTTGAAATTTTCATAAATGATGTATTTCTGTTGCCGCTATAACAACAAATACGAAAAATTATAAAATAAATATTTAAGGCGGCTTCCATACAACAAACGTGATTTTTTGCCCTCTTTTCGTTTTTGCTCAATATTGATAACGGCAACATGTAGACGTTTGAAATATTCACAGAATATGTAGATATATATTGACTTTAAAAATAAATAATTAAATTAAAATAAAAAAAATATTTAAGGGGGGCTCGCATACAACAAACGTGTTTTTTTGCCATTTTTATAGATAATGGTACGGAACCCTTCGTGCGCGAGTCCGACTCGCACTTGTCCGGTTTTTTTTATTTTGAATATGACGTGTAAATGTGATTCTGATAACCTATTTACAGAATAAATGATTTCATTTCATTTCAGTAATTAATATTAGATGTTTAATTCAGGTAGGACTATTTACTCACTAACGGTTCTTACGTTGGTGAAATTTCTCAAATAACATTTTATATCTATCAACTTAATGTAACATAATTTATCAAACCTAATGACATTCAAACTTTAACTACAACGATTATCATAAAAACTCATGCAAAAGCAAATGCGCATAAACAGCTCTTACCAACCAAACCGTAACACTAACATCATTAATTATCTATTAAAAAATAATCCTTTTACACGTCACAACCCATTCGATGTGAGAGGACACGGGATTACCTGGACTAAAACCCATAAAAAATTTGACAAACAAACAGTAGCACAATGGGTTACCCTGAATACAAGGTGGGTACGCTTTTTAGGGTTAGAAAAAAATATGAATGAAGTTTTTGGTTCACGTGTATCTCTTGATGTTTGTGTTCTAGGTCTGTGATGGATAAATCTGGTATCTCAATTTTCGCTCTTCTCTCTTAGCACAGTAATGTGTAAAAATCAACGATACCTTATCCGCCTTATTACAAAACAAGATTTATATTTTGACATGGCTTAAACCATGGAGACAGCTTTTGTAATAAGAACGTAACAGTGATTGAAATACCGTTCTTTTTACAAAACTGAAAACTTAGTTCGGTACTAAGTTGTCAGTTTTGTTTTTAGGAATTTTACCATAGTCGGGACAAAGTTCGAAATTCAGTAATGGCTCCATGTTTTAAAGCTGGGTCTGAAGATAAACCTTGTTTTGTAATAAGGGGGTATGAGTTTGTAAGCAGTGAATAGTACCTCAAAACTGTTGTAATTTATGTGTAACCGAAAGGTAAAATTTTTGGCAGAATTCAATTGCATTAAAATGTGACTTAAATTTTTTATACAATAGAATTTTAGGATAAGTGCCAATAAAATATGCGCCGATGTTTTTTAAAATAAATCCGGGTCCACTTTGTGTAATGTTTCCGTTAACCCTCAAATGCTACCCCACAACTTTAGACCCTAAGGAAGTCCTTCACACATGCCTCAGGCAACGTGTCGACTAAATCTTCCTGAGAATGCATGCATAATAATCATCTTATAAAACTCTCCAATACATTTCAACTCGTATTACGTTCACAAAAAACACTCTGGGTCACCCTTCCACTACCTGAGGGTGACATTTTATATTCACACTTCCGTCATAAACGCATATGCAAAAAGGACTGTTATTTTCTTTGATAAAGTATCGGAAATAATAATTATATGCATAATAGAACGGATTATAGGCCCGGATTTTCTGTATGTGACATTTTTTTCTGTTCCCGTCACCTTGCCAGTGTCAGATGTTTTTTGAACTTTTTACTCTTTGAATTCATTCAAATTTAATAATATGCGTTAGTGCAAGCTGTACGTTGCCGATATTTTACTAATTGATAAGCCGATTCATTGAATTATTCGACAGGGTTACATTTGTATTGAAAGGGTTTTCTTAAAAGCATACCTATATTATGCAAATTATATTCTACTATTACAGAAATAGTTGAATAATAATTTGCGCTTATATTTAAAATCATGTAGTAATAGACGGTTAACCCTCAAACGCTGTAGGTGTGAATCTGACATGCCGTACATTTTATAAAACACTCGAGCGCAATACTTGAGCCCCGCCAAGGCGCGGCAACAACAATGCAACCCAGCCAGTATCTCGGCATGCCACCTCTTGACTCCAATCAAGTAATTACTGCCCTACGGTCGAATACACCCTCGGTCCTTCAAATATTCAAAATGGCGGCCTACTCTCCTTTCAATTTATGCAAGCGATAAAATCTGCTAGACCCGAAACGGCGTAATATTTAGTAGTGGTTCTATGTGTGCAGTTTTATTGATATACTAAGATTGGATTTTCTATGTTCATGTTGTGCTATTATTATTTAAAAATAAATAATGTTACTACAATCCATAAAAAACATTACACCCTTGACACACCGCATATCCCGAATAACAATAGGATGCAGATTCTGATTCTCTAAAGATAAATAATACATTTTGATTTATAATAGAAGTAAAAAAATACTCTTCATTTATCGAGAATGCATAAATAGACCCTATTATTCGATATCGGGAAGTGCAAAATATGGGTGTAACTTTTTATATCCGTTCAATACGTGTCAGTGAACGGGTTGACTTACGAGGGATGATTTTTTTAGTATTATCAAACGCATGGTACATTCAAAATAGTTCAAAAATATTTTACGGATGCATTCAATGGTGATTTGATTTATTCCAATGACATGCAGATGTAAGAGTCCTCGTTAGATTTATTTGACTGCTGTTTTTCCATTGATCTCGCGTTACGCATGATTGGTCATGTCGATTGGCAGTTAGTGTTTATTATTTCACGTTACAATGAGGGTGAAAGACAGGGTGTTAAATGTTAAAATAACCACCCGCATAACTGAACCTTTGCTATACCCAAAAACCCAAACTAAAATAAAATGTAACTGTTAAATGCGCGAATTTTGTATGCGAATCCGAAGCTTAGAAACGCAAATGCAGTATTATCTAAATCCGGGTCTGATAAAGCCCCTAATCTACATAATAAAAAGAAGCGTCCGGAAACACAAATTCAGTGATAATGCCACAATGGCCGGAGAGACCGCGGCGCGCACCGGAAGGGTTACTATTGTCTGTACATACAACTCTAAATTAATGAGCGCCTGCAAAAAATGTTGCACAATCGCGACATACGATCTCCTAAAATGTTTCTCAAAGTTGCGCAGGCAGTCCAGTAAAGAAACGGTTATAAGTTATAAAGCTTTTGTTTAATTTGATCCAAAATCCTGGTTCTTTTTATTAAACAAATTCTTATGTCTTATTTTACTTTCGTCAGATTTTATACAAATGAAACACTTTTACAAAAAAATAACGTCCCTTAATTGGACTACACGACTTACATTCCACTCACAAAATGGCTGTTACATAAAATATTAAATCTTAATTATTATACTTTTTTGTATTATATCATCTTTTTATACTTAATCAAAAATCTAACAAAAAGAAGACGGTAGTTTATTACAGATCCGAATGAAAATCGAATAAAAAAATATTTTTAACTCAGCTCCTTAAATAATAAATAAATTAAATTCGTTTATTTCGACCAACAAGGATCATATGCACAACATCTTTTATCAAATTAAAAATATAATAAAAACACACATTCAAAAGAAAAATAAATAAAAACACACCATTAAACATAAAACTTTAACTTAAAACTTTGACAATCCCAGTTCAAATGTGCGCTACCTACTGATCTAATTTCCATGCGTATGCGCAGAGGTAGTGTGAAGGGGTTAGATTTATTCACAGTTTCAATAGAGCTTGCATTTATTAACTTTTGCGTTCAACCAAGATTAGTTTGATTTTGACGTTTGTTGTGTAAAGTTGTTTTTCGTGATAGTGAGTGATGTGATAACAGGAATTTTATAATCAAGTGTAAAATTACGATTTATCAGGTGTCAAGTGTAAGATATTTAGTTGTTAAGACTTTCTTAATTTTTTTGAAGTGAAAAATTCTTTAGGCGTGTGTAGCGATTTTTGTTAGGGGAAAAACGTATTGGTTTGCATCACCAATATGCTATCCGTGTTATGCTAATGGGACGTGTTGTGTCGGACTGGCGACGCGCAGCGGC
This sequence comes from Tiliacea aurago, assembly GCA_948098905.1. NCBI lineage: Eukaryota > Metazoa > Arthropoda > Insecta > Lepidoptera > Noctuidae > Tiliacea > Tiliacea aurago. Next base: position 18,555,627 of record OX402591.1, on the reverse strand, counting down.
CTGTGTATATGACGTATACGCATATATACAACATGTCCCGGAATTAACGCACAACCTCTTAAGGCGCGGACTGACTACGAGTTTGTTTCGCCATTTCTTCTCAGGGGTAGTCAGATAGGAAATGTCGGCTACATCTAGATTTTTTTTTTTAATTGACGTGTAAAAGTGATTTTAATATCCTATTTACAGAATAAACGATTTCATTTCATTTCACACAACCGCTTGAAATAAGGTTGATAATTGAATAAACAATTGTGTTGACGATGTGACTAAGCTGCTAATTGGCAATTATTTTACGGGTTTTATTTAGATTATTCGGAATATACACATTATATTAAATAATTGTCCGGTTAAAGTTTTAAAATAAAGCTAATGCAATTAGAATCCTAAAAAAAAAATTGTTTTCGCTGAAAATACAGAGATATTCGACGCCAAAGTTTATTTTTGTGAAGTGACTTCACAATTTTTTATTGCGAATATCAAACTATATTTTACTATTCTATTCGGTTAAAATTTTTCTATAAACCCTTTTCTGTCCACTGTATTTTTTGCGTCGGATATTTTCATTGCGTTACGTCATACTCGACTATCCAAGAAACCAGTTTTGTGAATATTGAGGTAACACCGCGCCTTAAGGGGTCATTGTACTCATAATTACGAACAACTTAGCTACTATGAGATCAAACCTGAAAACGCGGAAAAAAATCAGCTGTTCCCTACATTTATGTTCGAATAACTCGTCAAAATATAAGGAACAGTTGACTTTTTTTCGCGATTTCAGGGTTGGTCCCATAGTAAAAGTTGTTGATAATGATGAGTACAATTATCCCTGTGCGTTAATTCTGGGACATATATTATACAGGGTCAAATCAAATTAGCCAGCGTAAATCCACAGACGTGATAAGTACCGATGTCTCAACATAATCAAATAATAACAAAAAAATCATGAGTTTTTTTTTGGTCTTTAACCGCACGCAGTTGGTGTCATCGTCATCATCATTTCAGCAGAAAGATGTCCACTGCTGGACATTGGCCTCACCCAAAAATGGTGACGGCGCAGTTAGTTAAGCGATTGGCGTGTCGCGGGTTCGATTCCCGCACGGAACAAATATTTGTATGACCTACAAGTAGTTGTTTCGGGTCTGGCTGTTTGTGTATGTGAATGTAAATGTTTGTAAACGCACCCACAATACAGGAGAAATTCCTAGTGTGGGGCAACGTTTTTAAAAAAAAAAAAAAAAAAAGGGATTTGCCATAATCGCCACGCTTGGCAGGAGGGTTGGCGATCGCAGTATGGTGTTAAAATGCATAGAGAACGCTGCTGCCAATTCTCTAGTAAGTCCCTCAGTCGCCTTTTACGACACCCGCGGGAAGAAATGGGGTAATGCTATTCTTTACGTCCGGCACCACACGGATCACCACATACATGGTCAATTGGTGTCACTTGAAATATCAATTTAAAAAAAAACAGTATTTTTTTTGTAATCTTCACAGACGTGATTCGTATTGATATCTCAACACGATTAAACAAAGAAAATTAAAAAACTGATTTTCTCAACTTTCATTTCAAGTAACAACATAACCAGCGGTCCAAAAAACCCAAAAAAAAATGTCATCAAATCTTTTTAATATGTCGTGTTTAGATATCAATACCCATCCCGTCTGCGGAGTTTGTTAGAGACCCCAACTTGTCTTTACAAGATTGGATCTTTGGTCACTGACCAATTGGTGAAACATTCCATGCAATGTTTTGAAAACCATTCGCGTACGCAATTATATTTTCTTAGTTTCCTTATTAATACCGTGATGCCTAAGCAATCTTAAGGTCTTTAGATCTTCCACGCTGTAACAAAACATACCAAATGAGGTCTAAGAACGACTCCATAAAACCACTTTCTCTTGTAACCAAAAAATCAATTTCCCTTAAACAGCGAAAACGGAAATTTACGATGATATCGACCAAACAACCTTTGCAACCTCATAACGGGTCTCCATAGCTTTTATAATCCCTATAGCCTTCGGCGTATCAGTTTTTAGCACATCCCTCTAACGACCGCCTTATCCCCGAATAGCCGTGAGCTTTCAACGGATCCCGTGACGTCATAAAACTCAGACATCGCCATTATATTTTACTTGTATGTGTTTGACGTATATGTGGGGATAGGTTAGAGGCTGCTTGAGTTTTATGGGGATTCGTGTTGTTGATAAAGGTTTGGTGGGCGGGTATATATATATATACCTAGGTACGTACTATCGCGGGCATGCAAAATCCTTTGTTTCTATAAAATTCTCGGCCTCTGATCAATATCAATACAATGATCGCTGATGTCTGACCATCCTTAAAGGTGTCGCGTCGCGAGTCGCGCCGTTCTGTAGAAGCCTTTACCCGGTTTTTTTACGGTCTTTTTCTTTTTCATTTACAAAAACAAGGGGCTCAGCAAAAATCTGATGCGGCGATGCTATTGGTTGATGAGCGTACGTAAGCGGGGCGAGTTAGTTAAGAACATTTTCGAAATGTCTTATTTAAAAACAGATAACTGAAAATCTCTGTTTCTATGGAAAATTTTAAATCGGTCTAATTTGCCTTTAACACTTTGAAAATGTTCTTACCTAACTTTTTAGAGCTTTGTGTCTTGCTTATGCGTATGAAGTTTCATTAAAATCGGTTCAGCCATTTCGAAAAACAAGGGCTTGAATGTTTGTATGAAATGCCGTAAGTCGTAAACGCTCGATAAGTCGTAAGTCGTAAAAAAGTATCGACTAGTAGAAGGGGGTGAGCCTGGGCACAAAACCCCGACTACGTGGTGATACTGAGAAATTCCTGATGGACAACCCAATAACACTTTACCCGACATAGGAATCGAACCCAGGGTCTCAGCTCAGCCGTTGCGCTTGTGACCACTAGACCAACGTGGCAGCATACATGGCTTCATAATTTCAGCCGGAATACGTCCACTGCTGGACATAGGCCTCCCCCAATGGAAGGGGGTGGTTGCCATTATCGCCACGCTTGGCAAGGGGGTTGGCGATCGCAGTGTGGTGGTATTAAAATAGTGTGACATAGAGAACGCTGCTACCCATTCTCCAGTAAGTTCCTTAGTCGCCTTTTACGACACCCACGGGAAGAAATAGGATGGTGCTATTCTTTACGGCCGGCACCACACGGAGCATAGCTTACCACTTGATAGATAAATGCCCAATTTGGCCCTTTAGTCCCCAACATGATGAGGTCTGGTAGTAGTGTGATTCTGGACTATCCTAACAATCTCCAAAGTTACTTTCGATGACCCATAACTCAAACCCAAAACATTTATTTCAATTAAACCTATTACAGGCACTTTTGAATTGTCAAAGAGTCGGTCGGTTAGTCAGAAAGTTGAAGCTATTTGCCCATTCCAAAACGTAGATCTCTATGGAGAAGAACAGGCAAGAAACTCCAAGGACACTCTTTTGAATCAAGATATTACAAAATCTTGGGTACATTATTCTTGTTTCTTCTACATTTGTGAGAACAATGTAAGAAATTAAATTACTTATTTAAAAAAACAATACAAAATATAAGATTAAAAGATTACAAATAAGCCCTGGCAGTTAAGAGAAGACTAGTCTCAACTAACGGCGCCCGTACACGAACATGACGCGTGGATCAGCACCATCCAACTCAACCATTTTGTAGGGAACCGAATGATCCAACACACGCGCCACCATCAGTGAGACATTTAAGTGAGCATGACATACTCTCAACTGCCACGCTTTTTTAAGTCAACAACAATCTTATCATAATAAACGGCTCCATGGTACTCACATTTACAAAATTGAAAAAATTCTTCTAATAGAAGAAGAAGGAATGTCTATAGAAGAAGCAAGCTTTCCTTTACTAAATAAAGTTACTCATCCCCTAATTGTCCCTGAGAGAACACTTCACATGGCTAGAGTTTATGGTGTAATTAGTAGGCATACAAGTGAAAATTCCCTTGGTCCTTGTTTACAAAGAACACGGTAGTAACTTGTAACTTGAACTTATTGGTACTTGTACTTGGTGGTAACTTGAAGGTTATTTAAGCAAAGACGTACATATGTACCTCCCAACTTGAAACTTATGTAGAAGAATTTGTTTCAGCGTCAAATACCTTTCAGAGGGCTAATTCACGTAATATCATGACGCGCCGATCAAGTTGCAGTGCAGGTGCAATGAAGTTTAAGTTTGAGTGATAGCTGAATTTATATAGTATCTGACAGCCGTAGAGAATAGTAGAATACGAAATGCGTTGTTTTGATCGAAACTTAATTGCAACTGCACTGCTATCGCACTTCTTTAGTTACGTGAATTAGCCTGCTGAAAGGTAACCTTTGTTTCAAAGTCTTATTTATTTCAATTAGAACACTTGCCTTTGGTAGATTTTTTTTGTTTCTTATAAATGGGATTTGAAAAGAGAATTACTCATTGCTACGATCATGCTGACCCTGTTTTTTTTAGTTTAATACCTAGTTATATTAATGATTTCATTCTCATTCCATGCATTTGTAAATTACATATTATCTAATTAAAGTAAATTAAGTAAATTAAGTAAAAATTGTAACGATGGCCGGTGGAGCAGACGAGTCCTGGAGTGGAGACCGCGTATCGGCAAGCGTAGTGTGGGACGCCCCAAGCTAGATGGACCGACGACCTTAAAAAGGTGACTGCGACAGACTGGCTGCGGAAGGCGGAAGACAGGGTGTTGTGGCGCAGCCTGGGAGAGGCCTATGTCTAGCAGTGGACTGCTATAGGCTGAGTTGATTGATTTATTGAAGTAAAAATTAAATTGGATAAAACTTAGTAATCAAATCACAATTTGTATTTTATATATGATGATATAATTGCACGTACAGTATCAGAAATAAAGGCTAATTGAAATTGAAATTTATTAATGATAAGTACCTACAGCGGGCTAATCTTAAAACATACATATATAAACTCACCGCCTTCTTTCCATGGGGGTAGTCAGAAACTATAGAACGCCACCTGCTACGCTCCTTACATACTCCTTTTGCTTCGCCTACGTTCATACATCTGGTTATACACGCACGCCGGTTGCGAGTACTACGCACCTGACCTTTCACTCTCTTTTTAGGTCACAATTTGTCCTCCTCCATTTTATTTTATCTTAAAACATCAGATAAGACCCCCCCCCTGTATATCTTAAGATACAGGTTTACCTAGTTTAAGAGGTAGCGTTATAATACTTTAGTACAGATTTTAACATAGAACCAGATGTATGCAATGTACAGTATTTCATAATGAATCACCTAGGTTCCCATCTGTATTTTTATGGCAAATAATTTTATTATTTATTATATCATCCTTAAATGAGTAATCTAAGTCCTACATCGAACTTCGTTATAAAACGACGATACCATCAGGTCACCAAGAAAATATAGGTCTTACAAATATAAGCCAAACTTATAACCTACAAACTGGAACGCTCCGCAAACTGATTTCTCCTGAAATTAATAACGTGTATGAGCACAGCACGTATTGTACCGTACGGTACATAAACCGTATCTGAAGGCTTAGGACGCCATTTCGCCGGGGCACTTCCTGTTAACATAAATCCACCCCTATTTTGGAGCAAACGCAAATGCTTTGGGAAAGGTATGAAGATGACAGCGGAAAATATTTCTTGGTAGTTGGGGTTCGATTTTTCTTAAAGAAATTAGTTTGATTTGCGCATAAATAAAACTCTTTAGAACTATTTTGGCTTTTTTTTTTATATATCTCGTCTCAATTAAGCACAGATATAAAAACCGACCAAATGCATGTTGGACCACGCACAATGAAGGGTTCCGTAATTGTGATGATTTCAAGAACAAACTTAACATTGTAGTTGTAGAAAAACATATTCTCCCGTACATTCCAACTGCAAATGTAAGTTTGTACGCATAATACTGGGAGATTTACCATGTTATTTAAAGACCATGTTAAAGTAGATGCAAAAAAAAAAATTAAGACCCTCACAAAAAGCCCTTTAATTTCATATAACACACGGTACAGTACAGGTCGGTCGGTGGTCGGGTCGGGTCGGTTCGGTACAGTTTCTAAAACTTTTCTTTTAGTTTTCTAATTTGTCCTCCAAAAGTGACCTCCATATTTAAAATTCATTTATTTACGTTACGCGTCCGTGTTTGGGTCACAGAAATTCATACGTGTACCAAATTTCAACTTAATCAAACCGCAAAACGCCGGTCTAAAATAAAAATTTAATTAAAAAAAAAGAAAGAAAGTAATATGATTAATGTACATTAATCATATTACTTTCTTTCTTTTTTTTTAATTAAATTGGATCAAAACAGGACCAAAACTGGGCAACAGCTTTTGTCTATACAAGATCAAAACTTGAAATGAAAGACTTAAAATAAATACCAAACTATTAAATGTTTATTTAAAACCTGATTTAGGATCAACGACTTTAGATAGTAGTCCTCCAGATCAAATTTCGGCCATGGCGATCAATCTCAGTGGAGGCCAGCCTTCGGCGCGGGAGATATTACACACGCGCAGACACAGGTGCGCTCTCTCTTCTGTCACTCTCATAGTCCGATGGGATGGCAATCCGACATGAACGCAAATAGATCAGCCGCAGGGCCAATGGCTTAATCTGCTTCCCGAGGCATGAAGGTATCACACCTTCAACTTCCAAACTCCGGGCTGTTACTAAGAAATTCCTAATAGTAAAAGCTGACACCCAAATCCCAACCTAAAACCCAATAACACTGCCCTACCCAGGAGTCGAACCCAGGACCCGACGCTCAGCAGTCGCACTTGCGACCACGAAACCAATGGGGAAGTCGTTGACTTTAGATACCTAGTTAATATTATAATTTCATGCTAGTTTGTGGAATAATGAACTTAAATCTCTACCAGCAGCGTCTCCACTGCCTCCTTTGTTCCGCAAAGCCCAGCACATAAACCAAACAAAGTGCGTCCCAAGATGATGTTCGGCCGAAATATCCAATAACCATAGTTTTACGGGGGTCCCTTTCGTATAGAAAATCGATCAGAACCCTCCCCTCCTCCCTTACCCCTGATGGATTACGCCGTCATCCCGCGTGATGGAATAAAAAGAAAACATTAGACTCACCAGTTTCCTCGAGGGAAAGCCTTCCTCTGAGATATTTTTATTTTCCTGAAGGGGCACGTCAGGCCTGATTTTTGTTTAGACATTAATCTTTAATGTGTGTGTTGTGTATTTTTTATGGATATTATATTAGTTGGATGTTATTTGTTGGAAGCGACGCCTTTGTTTTGTTTGTCTCGAAGGCTTACACACACTTAGGTATGTAATAGGATGTATATGCTTAGTTGATAAACATTTGCTTTAGAACAATTGTGGACACTGTCGGGCACAGCAAAAGAAAGATAGTAGGTAAAGATGAGGACTTATCGTCTATCTTAAATCTAACTTATTTAAAAAATAACCTATTTTGCGTATTTTATAGGAAATAGTTTTAAGGGTCGTGTAGACCGGCGCAACACCAGTACAACAATTTCTATGAAATTGTCATGGAAATTGTTCTACCGGTCTGCACGAGCCTTTAGGGATTTATCATTTAAATATTCGTTTACATTTTAATAATATTAATAGCATATTTAATTTAATCGTGAATAGATAGAGTCTTATAACTGTACCTTAGGGCCAGATTAATTCTAACGATTCTTTGTAACCACAAGGCAGAAGCTAACTAATCACTATGATTTCTCCATTACTGAAAAGAGCACTACATGGTTATACCTAAATTGAAAACTGCCTAAAGTTATGAATAGCATTCTAAAATGCATTAAGAAAAAGCTAGTTTTGCTACGTAATGTACGTAGCAGAAAAGCTCTTTTTACTAATAAAAAAGGCACCCAGAAATCCCAACTTCATCTCACAAAAAAATATTCAGCCATTTCAAAATCTAATGTCCAAGTATATAGCAGTCGGTACATAGCCAGAGGCGGGGTGTCACCCCAGATACAGGATGATACTCGGCTACGAGATTATCGGGCCTCGTTATGACCATGTGAGGGTGAAGTTATTGTACGGTTAAAGAGGGAGGGAGGGCAAGGAGGTACGCTTCAAGACGAGCTCTTTGAAGGGACATAATATGTTATTATTTTTAGAGTGCACGATGTGATGTTTGTTTTCGATTTTCTTTTGTAGAAGATGTGTGTGTGGTATTTATCATGAGCGGTGATAGGTTGGGGGCTTCTGGCTTGGAAAGAAAACACAGTTTTCTGTTCTATCGATTTTTTAATTTTACATTCTGTTATTCGTTTCACTACACTCGGATTATGCAACGTATCTAGCATTGTTGTCACTTACAGTTTTCTTATTATACTACTTAATTTTATTCGTATTTCGAAAAAATTATCCATAAGATTCTTTGTAAAAATAATAAACTAACCCTTCTGTACCGCGTGTAACCGTAATATCAAAATTAAAATATTTTTTTTATTACAAACCTGCGCGCATTATAAATTAGTTTAGAAACAACGAAAAATAAACTAGAATCGCCTCTTATAGACTGCACCAATTAATTATCACATTTAATAAGTGATAATTAATTACTTTGGAAAAGATTGAACAATAATTTGTTCAATCTTTTCCAAAGTTTTGGTCAAAATTCTACAATCTATATAATCTATATGTATAAAAATCAGTTACCGAGCGTTAGTCTCGCACAAACTGGAAAATGGCTCTACCAATTCTGACGAAACTTTGGTAAGTTGTTGTGTGCGCACCGGAGAATGTTCCCAAAAAAAAAGGCATTGCAACGCATACCTTTTTATTTATTTTTTTATTTCATTAGCTAGTCTAATATAAAAATAGTCCATCGTGAGACTGAGATATTTATAGTCTTGTCCACACAAACAAAATACTGAAGGAAGGATAACATAATATCTTCATTATTTTGTCTATCAAAATTAATAGTAATACATAATACAACTACGTAACTAAACTACACAGACAGAATAAATTTATGACGAAGGGACAGTCAACCACGGGACATAAATTTCTAATATTGCCTATATTGAAACGGCTCGGATTGTAAAATTAAATTTTGCATGCAGAATGTCGTTGCTAGGGGACGCTTTATTTTGTAGGCGTATATAATTTCATTGCTAGGGTCAATGGTTTGCGAAACATGCCTTATTATATTTATATATTGTTCCCATTACAGACATAAAAAATATTTTGAATATCTGTGTTTTTTGAATCAGAAATAGATGTTATTTTACAATTTTTGTTCACGATTTGATATGGCTTAAGATTACTACTACTTATTACTAAGAAAATAATACTTACTTAGTGAGCTTGTATAATTTATTTAAGTGAGTTTAAACAAATTAAAAAAAAACTCATTAATTCGTGTCATACTTGTAAGTATACTTACAAGTATGACACGAATTAATGAGTTTTTTTTTTAATTTGTTATATGACACAAATTCTATTTCCTAAACATATTCCGACGGGATTCTAACAAACCGCTCAAAGAAATTAATTGTTATTTTCAGTTCATTTACCTATGGACTATGGATAGCCAGTTATCCGGTACCTACTATCACTGTACGGTATCACGGTACTACTATCTTCTGCTATCCAGATAGCAGAAGATACCTTAGTCATCATTCATCATTTCAGCCGAAAGACGTCCACTGCTGGACATAGGCCTCCCCCAAAAAGGGGGGGATTTGCCATAATCGCCACACTTGGCAGGCGGGTTGGCGATCGCATTATGGTTTTAAAAATTCATAGAAAACGCTGCTGCCCATTCTCTAGTAAGTCCCTTAGTCGCCTTTTACGACACCCACGGGAAGAAATGGGATGGTGCTATTCTTTACGTCCGACAACAAACGGAAAACGTAACGTAATTAAGATACCTTAGTATCTATACATAAATAAGAAAGGCAATGGATATTCATTACTTATTATATGCATGAAACTTTCAGAGCAACGAAGCCGCGTCTGGTCACTGTTGTCAGTGAAATCTAAAGTTAGATTTCCTGCGGGAACTAACTTTAGATTTGTCTGCAACATGTTTCTAAGGCCCCAATTACACTATCATATTTTTATCATACAAATATGATTTCATATCTGTCTAATTCTATGATCATAGTTAAATGATCCTGTTCTTAATTTTACATATTACATTCAACATCATATAAACGTCATACATAATCAAGATGGGTAACAAGTTGTGCTTTCCGTTGCTATGAGTGCAATTTTATTAATTGCATTATAAAAGAACATAAAAACGGTTAAAAAATTGTAAAAACATACTCGTTTTCCTCGTAAAGGTTTCTTAATATTTTTGTTGTTTCGATATTCCAGTGGAAATTCTTGCATTTTTACGGCATTTTTGAGATATGTACGCTTTCTGTCAAAAAAGATCCCTTAATTATGATCATAGACAATTTGAATCATATGTAGATATTATACCGTCATAGGTTCTTCATATCAAAATGACTCATACATCTCTGATCATATTTCTATGAAGTCTAATATGGCTCTATGATACCTATAACAAATTATAATGTAGACAATATTATTTTTAGTATATGCGAAACCTGAATAATGATGAGTAATATAGTTCCTTATACTGAACATAGTTTGTTCAGAATAAGGAACTGAATCGATTTCAATAATTTTTATACCTATTATGATATATTTTGTCCAAAAAATATTTAAGTGTGATGGAAATAATGTTATCACCCTTTTTAATTAACCCCCAAAAAGACATTTTTTATTTTATTTTATCGTGTTTGATATCAATGCCCATAAAGTCTCTGAAGTTAAAAAAAAAACTTTTTTTTAAACTGATATTTCAAGTGACTGCACATGACCGCGAATTTGACCCAGTATTTTTCATGAATAATTTGAAAATTATTAAAAATGCGCTTAGCCTTCAACCCATTATCAAACTTAACAATATTCCTAAAGCAAAATTCAAACCAAAATTGTGCAATCATCTAGCACATTTAATCTCCAAAACATGGAGATAATATCTTAAGATGAAGAGGAAATAAATTAAAAAGGCATCAGTCTCAACAATTAATACAATTATAAATGTGGGGGAGCAAAAACACTGCTTTGGCCGTGTTAAAAGCCAACTGGAAAAGTAATACAATTTTATCGCCTTTTTCTCCCCCGCCTAATTACAAGTCATTTTATTAATAAACTAGATCGTTACAATTAGGGCGATTCCATTTAATTTGCACACTGTTGCATTTTTTTATATTAATAAACTGTTTGTGTCAATTTTTATTAGTGTTAACATCGTAATAAATATTTAAATGCTCTATGTTTTGGGAAATAAATCAGTCTAAAAAGGTTACATATTTGTTTCAAATTCACAAGTCATAAATTATACTCGGCGGTCAGTGTTGCCCACTGAAAATATTTAACCATCAAATGGTCGCGTGGGCTCGGGTCAACCATTCACCAAAATATATTTGAATAACGAATGATATACGGTTTGTTTATTGGCGGGCCTGTTCCTTTTTTAGAATTTCATTATTCGAAGTTGACCGACGCGCGTTCGGGTCGCCGTCGGTCATTCAAAAGGGGACTGATTGGCCGAATGACCCTCGTGTTCGCTACATTATATACAAAACTTTTAATATTTTCACAGCTTGGGTCTCTCAGACCGGTTTTCTCGACCGAGGGTAACGTTTTATTGAAATTTTTACGTTTAATTTATAATTTTGAACGCACGTGTGTCTCTCCGAAGGTGAAAAGGTTACAAGTTCAAGCGACTGCGTTTCTTCAAGATCGTTGAGTAAAATGAATGCAGACGAATTAAGGTTTAATGAAAAGGCGAGTTTAGTCTTTATTTGCATTGAAATATGAATGATTTTTGTTAACATTAGTAAAAAAACTACTTTTGCACTATGTATGTATCTAAGTGGTTATTTTTCAACCCACACGATAGAAAGTGAGATTGAAATTAAATTCAAACGCTATTATTTTGTCGGAAATTTGAGCTACGTCCCTTCGCGAGGGTCCTGGGGGATGAAAAACGAGGAAACTTTCCCTCTCTGCGTTACTTTGTTTACTTTTGCACTAGTTATGTAAAAATGTGGGGTTCGAAACAATTTCTTAGGCGTGACGCGAAAGAACCCTAACGTCGTGATTATTTTGATGTTTTATCGTTACGATGCGGGCTTTAGAAAAAGCTGTTGTCTTTATATATAAGAATAGCTGGAAACATAGAATTTGTACGCAGATTGATATAAATGAACAGTTTATTTTATTATTTATTTACACACCGTAAAATACAGAAAGATAAGACATAATTCCACTTACAAAAATACTCACAGTTCATAATTTCACATTAAGTCGGCAACACAGAAAATATATTTCAAAAATATATTTCGTATAATTAGATTTAAACGCATGAAATAGACGCTTAGTAGTAGGCTTAAAGCTCAGCGCACCAAATGTATCTAAAAGCACCTTTAAGACTGTGAAAAATAAGTTATAATGTCTCTCTTTCTTCAAAAGAAAAGTATTCACATGAGAAAATAATACAGTATCATTATTTTATTTAAGTTAAAAAACCAGCTCTGGTTTTCTTATCACATTTTCATACAAGAAAAACTTTTCTGAACAAACCATATAATCACTGTTTTCAATAAAAATAATATATAAGTATGCAGATATATCCAGCACCTGTCTATATGCCTCCAGTACATAGTTGTAAGCAATTAAGTATGCCTCCCACTTAGTATTCGTAAGACATTCGCTGGCTAGTTTCCTGTGTTCTCGTAATTAGCACATACGCCCCATGGAGCGGTGACGTTTAGTGTATAGGCAGAATTAAAATATTTAGGTATGGCAACATTATTTGGTTACAAATGAAAAGGATTTTTTTTAAAGATGCGATGTAATTTTTTGAAAATAGAATGTCCGGCATAGATAGGGTTAAAGTCATTTTGAGAAATTATGTACTAGGGGTAGGGGCGTTTATATATTTTATTTAGTTTATAATTATTATTTTGTAATGATCTCCACAAAATAAATGATTAAGTACGTTTATTATTATATTCCTTGTATTCAGATTACCACATTTTGTAATCAGAATACAAGGAATAATTCATTATTACAAATTTGAATCACCTAGCTATGCCTAGTTAAGTATGTATAATTTACAATAAAAAAGTTTTGGTCATACTGTTGTGTGTTTCAGCATATAATGCTAAAATAAATAATTATAATTGTATTGTATAAATAAAATACATAAAAAGGTATCACAGCGTCAAAGACAAAATCCATTGCTATTTGTGACTTCCACGTAGAGTAATAGAAGTATTGTTCTATTTCAGTGAAGTCTAGCCTTTAAACAATGCCACGTGCAGTACCAATGAAATAGAAAATAATAAAACTAATTTATGCCATTAATTCGAAATTAAACAATATTGTAATTTAACCACCATTCGTTAATTTTAGCATCTACTTAGTTAAGATGAATCTAGCATTATTTAGATATATGTAGATGGTAAGTATACCTACGCTAATACACAATGGCATAGGAAATAATATAGGCTATTAAAATACAAAGCGTTTAAAAAAATTGCTGAAAATCAAACCCAGTAACCAGAAAAGCAGTAGTATAGTACCTCTACCTGCAAATATAACTTAGAAACCAACCACCTACACCTTTGCTCAATCTAAATAAAAAAGTAAAACTTCCATAGTAAAAAAATATAAATAGTCTAAAACTTTTAGACGAAGTTAAACTCTTCTTTTGAATATAAGAACGCTCGTACATCACAAGGCTCTACACAAACTCGCTTTCACAGTTTTGCCCTTTTTCTGCTCTTAGGTACTTATAATGAAGTACATAAGTGTGACCTGACCTCTGTAAATCTGAAGCACACATGGACCTCTGTATAAAGTCACGTTGTCACGCCCTTTCGTTAATATCAGTGTGTGCGAGTCTTTATTGAATTTGAATTTGGAGCTTCTAATTTCGTTTTTTTTTTATCCGACACTATCAATGTTGCCAATGTGATATTATGATATCACGTTGTATATTTTTTTAAGTTTTACTTACTTTTCGTTGTGATTTATGATTCCAATAATAAACAAAAGTTCTCCTACCTCTTTTTCTGGTCTTACTGATAACACCGCTAGTGTATCTTTAATTGTTTAAACATAAACGCTACTCGTATGGTGTGGTGTCCCAAAAAGCATAGACTCTGTCTATGCGTGGCTCCTAGGCGTTAGGGCAATCAATCTACCTAAATGCTGATTATGAATGATTAAATGCCATCAAACATTATGAGAATATATAGGTTTCCTACTTATAATAAAACTGAGAAAGCAAAATGACAAACTATAAGTAAAACAAACTAATTTTACCAAACTTTTTATTGAAGACACACGGCTAAAAGAATATTTTCACACAAAATGAAAAACACGGTGTCCGTAACACAGTATAAGGAAAACTCTGTCGAAAATGCGTAGGTACATAATATTCGGACCCCAACGCACACATACGCCCAACACATAGTAATCCTCACACACATACGTACATTCACATACGCGGCGTATGTGCCCACGTGTGCGCGGGAGGGACACGTGTAAGACAGAGAGAGAACCATTGTGATGTAGGTGTGCAAGAAAGGGATGGGTGTTGCAGGACGAGCGATACAACAAATCAATACGAGCGGTGGTGACCGGTAGCCTGTGTCACTACCCCCCGCCCGGCGCCCCTCCCCGCGCCTTCAGACCGCACGCCTCCACCTACATTGTCAACTGCCACAGAGTAATTTAGACCTCCCAAAATTGTTATGGCACTGCTATTATGTGCTTTTTGCCACAATATGTTTGTCTTGTATCGTCTTCTCGTGTTACTTATGCATATTGCTTTGCGTGAGTCGTTTGTGTTAACATGGCGTGGCTCCAATGTTTAACATCTAAACTTTGGTGTTTTTGAAGTAATGTTTCGTGTGTTTCTCTCTTTTTTGTATTTTTTTATAGCGTAATAGTCACTGCAATTAATTTCAAGCAGGAACAATGGTCAGTTATTAATTTAAATTTAGAATTTTCAGTTCCGTTTAACGGAAAGCGGACGCGGCTTTGAACGCGATCTCAGAAAATCTTGAAAAAGTTTTTCTTGTTTATCCAACATAGGTAAATCCTACGAAAATGGCTTAAATATTTTGTTGATGCATACATTTTTCTTGTTTAATGTCAATCTTACAATAATAAGACAAAGTAATGTTCTTCATAAACATAAGGACACGGTGGAGCATACGGTGGAGGTCTGCCCAGCTTGGGCGGAGCACCGCCGTGTCCTCACGGAGGCGATCGGCGGTGGCGATCAAGTTCGGAGCAAGAGTGCATGGGAGGCCGTCACCTCCTTCTGCGAATTAGTAATGCTTGCAAAGGAGGAGGCGGAACGCGTGAGGGAGAGGCAAGGTTCGCGCCCTCGCGCCCCTAGTCGCCGCAGGAGAAGCCCCGGGCGTCGGGAATCGCAAGCCGATTTCCGGCCACCGTAGGCGCGGGCCTGCGGACGGTGAGCGATGGTTAGCTCACCATCCGATAAGGACCAGGCCCGGGTCGACGGCGCGTCGTATTCCACGCGCGCCTCAAAGAGTTGTCAGCACCAACTGACGGGGTCCGATAGGGCCAATGCCTGCCAGGGTTGCGAGTTTGTCCGAAAGGGATATCGTGGCCCTGGCACACAGGCAAATGAAGGAATACGGGTGGGTTTTTGTCAGTAAAAGTCTGACACGCCCTCCCGCTCCGCCCAGAGCGGGAGAAGTTATTTGATAATTTCCGACCCAAAAAAAAAAAAGAAAGGTATGCCTCACGATGTTTTTAAGCAATTGATAATTATATGTACAATACGCACATTAATCCAAAAAGTCAAAGGAGCCTTGGGTTTGAACTCAAGACCTATTACTTGGCAGTCTGACGGTCACACCACTAAGCTATCACTAGCGATACCTATTCATAAACAACTACTTTTACAAATTACGTCTTTCTACCAAAACTTGGCATTTGAAATTTTATTAAAACAATAACTCTAATTGAGTGGTAACATTTCCACGTTTTATCAATCCTGTTTGTAAAATCAAAAATTAGTGCAGCAGAAGTGGTTAGTGCCATTCTAATCGACTAAAAATAAAATAAACAAATCATCACATATAATTCTTTCGAATTAAAACAAAAGTATCGTCTTTAGACAACATAAATAACAACTTCTCTCTAATAATTTCATTTTTCAACTTGCAACTTATTCTCTATTGTCTTGGACTGCATTTTCGCAATGCATAGCATGCTGTAAATACCAAAATATTTGACTTACAGGATCTTTAAACTTTATTTAATTTTCATAACTCTGCTAAAATTGCAGATTTTTTTTCCCGTGTCCCTTCTATACAAATTGTGATTCTGTGACTCGAAATCCGCTTGACCGCGCGTATGGAAGGCAGCGAGACTCCGACTCAACAAACTTGATACTTTTGCAACTTCGCTGATAAATTATTCTGATATTGGTTTAATTATGTATAGGAGGTGTATCTGTTAAGTGTTCGTAAAAATAGTGATATATACATTTTATTTTGATTCTTTCTTATTAAGCCTAGTAGTAGTTGGTGTTTGTGTGTGTGTTTTTTTTTATAATACTTACATCATAGTCTTAAAATATGCTTGTAATTGGCTACTTTGTATTAGAGTGTGTATTTTGTCAATTTGTATTTTTGTAAAGTGTGTCTTGTTTGTGCAGAATATACAATAATTTTTCATTCTTTTCTTTCTTTCTTTTCTTTAAGTATATAGGTATTTTAGGTTATTCACAATCATTTATTGGTAAATATTCTTTTGGCCTTCATAATTTCAGCCGAAAGACGTCCACTGCTGGACATAGGCCTCCCCCAAAAAGGGGGGGCGATTTGCCATAGATAATCGCCACGCTTGGCAGGCGGGTTGGCGATCACAGTATGGTTTTAAAAATGCATAGAGGACGCTGCTGCCTGTTCTCTAGTAAGTCCCTTAGTCGCCTTTTACGACACCCACGGGAAGAAATGGGATGGTGCTTTTCTTTACGTTCGGCAGCACACGGAACTTTTGGCCTTATTCATACATAATTGTCTATGTATGGTCGATAGTACGACACATTGGAAAACTTAAAATCACTACAAGCAAAATCAATCAAGCCTTGTCCTGAATGTGTTGGGATCAGCTTCCAAACCGGATGCAGCTGAATTCTAGTATTTTCCATGAAGCGCGCTATGGAGCGGGTTATGCTGGGAGTTTCTCTGAAGGATAAGATCAGAAATTTAGTTATCCGGAAGAAAACCGGAGTTACCGACATAGCCTGCAGAGTAAGCAAGCTGAAGTGGCAGTGGGCTGGCCATGTTTGTCGAAGGACCGATGGCCGGTGGAGCAGACGAGTCCTGGAGTGGAGAACGCGTATCGGCAAGGGTAGTGTGGGACGCCCGACAGCTAGATGGACCGACGAGCTTAAAAAGGTGGCTGGGACAGACTGGATGTGGAAGGCGGAGGATAGGGTGTTGTGGCGCAGCCTGGGAGAGGCCTATGTCCAGCAGTGGACTGCGATAGGCTGAGTTGATTGATTGAAATGAAGCGACTGCCATTCTGACCTCCATAACCCAGAAACTAGGTAATACGATACCCCTTGGTAAGACTGGTTGTCAGACTTTCGGGATTCTGATGACCTGTAACGACTGTTATAAGCTACGAATGACAGCCGAGACCAATGGCTTTCCGAAGCACGGAGGAGTTTCGGAATGTAAAGATGGTCACCCGTCTACGGACAACCCCGGCAAGTGTAGCTTAAGCTGATGGATCGATCTGGCGGCTTTTAGATATTACTTAGCTAAGAGCTCCTCTTTGAAGAAAAATTAAAACAAGGTAAAATATCAAAACCTCCAACAGTAAATTCTAAACACAAGACCACCCCACGCAATGGACAGTCTTAAGGGTCCCTTTTTTCTCAAACTTTCAGGGGGCACATTCCGCTGAGTAACAGTTCTGTAATTCACTACCCTTCGCTTCACGGAGGGCCCATACAGAGGGACGATAAACTGTAAAACCACGGGAGGGTCCCCCCTCTCCTCAAGCCCGATAAACAGGGCTGTAATTTATGACACCTAGTGGAACCCTTCCTTGGATGGACCCGGCTAAAGTTAGGTACTTCTTGTTGTATTATGTAGGTAGATGGTGAGGTTATTGAATTATGTATAACGTCTGTCCGTAATGGACATTGAGAGGTTGGAAGTGGATGTCATGCTACTAACTTGTTTAGAGATTAGGAAAGTTTTTGTTTGAGAGGAGCTCGTAATAACAGCCGTACGGGTCGATCCATCAGGTTAAGCTACCCTTTCCGGGGTTGTCCGTGGATGGGTGACCATCTTTACATACCGAGACTCCTCCATGCCTCGTGTGATTCGTGGATCTTTGATAGTCGTTATGGGTCGTCAGAAGCCCGAAGTCTGGCAACCAGTCTTACCACCGGGTATTTTATTACCTAGTTATTGGGTTGTGGAGATCAGATAGGCAGTATTTCCATGTAAAAGACTGGTATTCAGAACTGCATCCGGTTTTACTGGAAGCCGACCCTAACGTAGTTGGGAAACGCCTATGCAGATTGATTTTATCTGCCCGTAATGGACATTGAGAGGTTGGAGGTGGATTTCATGCTCCCAAACTTGTTTATGGATTAGGAAATATTTTGTTTGGTACCCATTTTGAGAAAGATTTTAGAGCAAATTGATGTCGTACAGTTCAAAATGTTAGTGATATAGGTTAAAATCGCACCTTATTGTGTAATTATACGCATGAAAGCTCGTGCAGACTGGCGCGATATCGCACGAGTCTGTACAAGACTTAAAACATTAAACTAACTGCAAGTAAGTAGTAAGTAACTGTAATTGGTTGCTGTTTGTGTATGTTTTTCTTTCTTTCTTTCTTTTCTTTAATTATAACAACAAAAAATCTATAATTTATTGCATACGATTACTGTAATACAGTATAAACTAGTACGGGGGTATTGTGACTTTAACTGGTGGCTTTATAATTAAATTGTTATGTCAACACTTAATTGTGCATATAAATAAATAAATAAAAAATACACCTACGATTTTCACGTTGAATGAAATGTGGAAAAAATTATGTTATATTAATAATTTACTAATTATTTACTTCTAATTACATTAACACACATAATTCTCATTATAATAACCCATAGCCCTTTCACACACGCCAAAAACTCACATCATTCAATAAATACTAGAAGTGTTATCTTAAAAGTTCACGAAATAAATATTCACAAAGTTTCGCGTAACTTGGCGTGCGTAAAGGAAAAAAAACTTTACGCCACTTGATAATGAGATCTCCAAGTTTTTATAGGCATTTTATTTACTTTGAAATGGCTAACCACAGATCCGATTCTTTAATTTTGTTTCCTTATTCTATTGGCTTGGAAACTTATTTATTAGTTAGCACTTTAGGTAAACGTTTATATTTTCTTCGTTAATTATGGCAGGGTGGCGGTAAAACAAAATAAATCCGGTGGTTTGTTTAAAATAGGGTGGTTTTAAAGAATAGTTTGTTGATAAAGAGAACTCTAACAAATTGTAGATAATATGATAGTCTTAATCTCCCTTAATATTGATTTGATGGCCCTTATAATTAATAAATTAATTAGGTATTATATTTAATAAATTAATAATTTTAAACAACTAAGATAATCGATGGAAAAGGAATGGAGGACTTTGCCCCGTAGTGGGATATAATATGCTCACAATGCTATTAACACAGATGCTCAGTCAGAGCTTCAGCTATGCCTAATCTAATAAATATCTCAATTCTACAAAGCAATACTCTACTAAAAGCAACATCACAAAGAATAATCAAACACCACAGATTTACACAAATGCAATTCACGCCACAAACGCCGCACCAAGCCGCCTCGGCTGAAGTAAGCAGAAATCGATAACAAATCCAGGAGGCCGCCTGACCAATACAAGTATAAACTACATATAAATATATAAAGGCTCCTATTTTACCCTTATGGCCGGCACGGTCCGCAGCCATCTTGGAATTCGCCCCCTCCCCCGCATCTCACCCACGCTCAATCTTACCCCAAACATGCCCCCACGATCTAAGGGGCCTTTGAAAGGCCGAAACCCACTAATACTAATGTCCTCTACGTATGAGCGTGTGTGTGTGTGTTTAATGTAGAACACACAGGTTGTGTGCTTTAAATTGTTTGCGCTCAATTTGTTTTTTGTTTGTTTTTTGTTTGCTGTGCCTGTTTGTAATGAGCGGATAGAATTTCGTGATGATTGTTTTGTCAACGATCGTGATCATGTGTCTCAGCTCTACTGTGAATCATTTTCCGCTGTTATGATTACAAATAGGTGCTATCTTACAACTTTAATTTTATAAAATAATAGATTTATAAAGTTTCAGTTTTAAAGATTTAATTACTTTTGAGTCGATGATTTATATTATCCTGTCATATACAAATTAAGCCTTCTACAGACCTTCGCGACTCGCGACGCGACACAAAGGCACCGCTCGTCGCGCGACACGCGGGGCCTTAGTGTCACGTCGCGTGTCGCGCCGGTCTGTAGAAGCCTTTAAAAGCTATCAATTCTTACTTACATCTACACATGTGGTAGGTAAAATAACACAATATCCACCTGAAATAGGAAATTTGAACTATTAAAAGAATAACTTCTTTTGACGTTCAAAAGTGCCTCATATGTGCCTATTGGAAATAAATAATTTGACTTTGACTTTCAACTATAATAAAATAAAAGTGCACATAATTGATACACAACTTATATTATCAACTTATTAGGTTAGAATTTAATATTTTTTAATATTATTATTTTCTCTCCATCAGAGCACCCGCCATCTTATCTCTTCACCACCCTTGGTTGACTGGTAGAGAATGCCTAAGGCATTAAGTCCGCCTTTGTACCTTATTGTGTGCGAGAAGTTTAAATAAATAAATAAATAAATAAAGTAGAACCGGATAAAAATAAACCTGTTCTGAAGTTTTTTACGTAAAAGGCTATCTTTTACTTAACGTTTATTTATAAAAGAAATCTGATTTACGTCTTTATTGAGACTGAAAAGCTTTTCTTTGTTACTGTGTCTATATCTTTTTTAATCCTCGGACTTACATGAAGGTTCTTTTTAAAGACGGTGAGATTATTTTAGATCTTTGTTAAAGGTTATAGAACCCATTGATAAATCAAAACAGATAAGTAGGTTTAAGCACATTTAACATTTTAATAATGATCTTCCTTTATCTAGTAAAGTTTTATTAATCTTTCAAATACATTGCAAGCTATAGTTTTGTATAATTCAGAAGCATTTGTAAATGTGAGTACCATGGAGCCGTTTATTATATTATGCTTATGATGTATGTTGACTTAAAAAAGCTTGGCAGTTGGGAGTATGTCATGCTTACTTAAATGTCTCGCAGATGGTGGCGTCAGTGTGTTGGATCATTCGGTTCTCTACAAAATGGTTGAGCTGGATGGTTCTGATGCACGCGCATGTTCGTGAACGGGCGCCGTCAGTTGAGACTGGTCATCTCTTAACTGCCAGGGCTTATTTGTAATTTTTTTATCTTCTATTTTGAATTGATTTTAATTAATTTAAGGACCAGGCCCGGGTCGATGGCGCGTCGTATACCACGCGCGCCTCAAAGAGTTGTCAGCACCAACTGACGGGGTCTCATAGGGCCAATGCCTGCCAGGGTTGCGAGTTTGTCCGAAAGGGATATCGTGACCCTGGCACACACACAAAAGTCTGACACGCCCTCCCGCTCCGCCTTTGATAATATCCTACCAAAAAAAAAAAAAGGGCTTATTTGTAATTTTTTAATCTTCTATTTTGAATTGTTTTTTATTTACATAGTTCGCATTTAAAGAAACAACAAGAATAATGTACCCAGGGTTTTGTAATATCTTGATTTAAATGAGTGTCCTTGGAGTTTCTTGCCTGTCCTTCTCCATAGAGTCCTACGTTTTCCAAAACGTAGATAGATCTCTAATAGCTTCAACTTTCTGACTAATAGCTTCAACTTTCTGACTAACTGACCGACTCTTTGACAATTCAAATGTGTCTGTAATTGGTTTAGCTGAAATAAATGCATTGAGTTTGAGTTTGAAACACACATTTGTTTTTTTTTCGCAGTTTTAGTAGCAAACTAAAAACGAGCAAAAAAATAAAAAAATGGCTGTCATGGGGACTACCGACAGAAGTGAAAATTTATCACTTTGGAATAACATATACATATAGGTATGTATATGTATATGCGTATACATGTACACACGACTACACATCAAGCTATACACTTCCAGTTTACGCTGATCTCGTACTGTACGAAAATCCTATACAATGCGAGATCAGCTTATACTGGAAATGTATAGCTTGATGTGTAGCCGTGTGTGCATAGGTACTTACACACGCCGCTATGCGTCGCCAGCAACACGTCACCTGACGTGGTTAGCATGTCGGTGACTCGAACCCATAAATTTTTCCCCTACCAAAAATCCTTATGACAAAACCTCATGAAAAACTATTTCTTTTAGTTCCTTTTCGTGGTATACAAAAGTTTCTCTTAATGATATTCTATAAAACAGTTCGGATGGGTGTTTTACATTATTTTCCAAAAAAATATATATATTTTTACTCAAAAACAATGAGTTAAGTTAGTACTTATGCATACTTAGTTCTTAAGCATGTATGTATTTTATATAACTTTTAATGTTATTAAAATAAATCGAGGTATTCTCAAAAACTAGTTCAGTAAGTATTTGAAAAAGTCATCTTTCCCGGTCAGATTTTCGCATTGACTGATTCTCAGCCGTTTAGGGATATTCCTGTTAAGAAAGTCCTAAAAATGCGGGTTTCTAAGTTACGCTTTGATTGGCTTATGAATTCCATTGTTCCTGTTTAATAAGATTAATTTCATAGCCATTTGATGTTGTCCCGAGTAATAAACAAATAGAGTTAATATTTATAATTTGGTTGTAACGTATTTTACGAGGAAAGTTTATGGCAATGCTTTATGGCATGTTACTTATACATAAAAGTTGAGATTTACCCTCAAAGGATTCGCTTGTGAATAAGTTAGTACGTACGTACGTCATGCAGGGACCGCTCCAGTTTATATTGTAAATATATGTGTTCTTCGTTCTTCCACTCTTATGGAAAGTAAATAAGATACCACTCTTATAAATAAATGCAGTTACTCTTATGCTACACATTTTACATGAGTAGAGGAAATTACTTCAGCTAATCCCATTCAATCCATTAAGGCGACGATAACCGACTTTTAATGATTTTATACTGAAGATAACGTCTAAACGAGTAGTGTTTATTATGATATGAAAAAAATATATGTTAAATTAGAGCACTTTCTCAATAATTGAATATGTGAATATTTTAGATTATTTTTAAATTACATAGTGTAATTAATTTGTAAAGTTATGTCTAACGCGGATAAAAAACTGAGAATGGCGCAAAATCAACCAAGCGTATTTTTCTGAAACCTTCACCAATTTAAAGATAATTTAATTATTGATCTTTTAGTATACGCTTTTTATTAAAATACCTTTTGTTTTGTGTATAATAAATTAATAATGCGTCAAATTTCGGACAGCGCTCCTTGATGGGCGAGTCCTATTACTGGCTGAACGTACGACGCGTTGCGTGAGCTCAGTACAGAACACGCAAGCTAACCACTCAAGGACACTGGCATATATCTCCGTTTTAAGATAATAAGTATGTTGTGATGGAGTGTGTGGGGAATGAAGCTTTGCGATTTAATTTACTTGGTCCAACAAATAAGTGCAATATTGGAGAGTGCAATGCTATCCTGGCTTGTCCTTTATCGGAACGAGCTAGGATACTGTACCATCTGGCATTTTTTGTTTTAAACTATTAATGTTAGAATGATAAAGTGTTTTTATGTTAAGTTGATTGAGCTGATGTTGCAGGGTGACGTTATCGATCAGCAATAAAGCACTTGAAAAAAAGAAAAAAGAAAAAAAAGAAGAAGATAATAAGCAACCTTTTATGATCCACTCTGTAACGATATTCCACACAGAAATCTCAATATTCATAACAGTGAGCAACGGAGGCCTAAAAGCAACGGTTGCTATCCAATCAGTCACCTCAAAGAGCATTTCAGAGATAATTGGAGTCGAGCTCAAAGAAATAAGCGGTTACCGAACACTCCCTCTCACCCCGCAATGCATTACCGAAATAAAAAATTCACGTCAATTTCCGAAGTAGATTTCCATCAGAGCCGATACGGTGGCTAAACACAAAACCCCGAAGGTGGCACACACACACTTGAAATATTCACTCGCCACTCCAATACATCATTCATTCGTCCGCCGAGAACGGTTCGACACCAATCTTCCATTTGGCAAGAAAATCGATACACGACGTGGCCATATAAGCATTCCGGGGGTGGTAGACGGGGTGTCTTAAGGGGGAGTTAAGGTTTAGTCCCGAATATTGAATTTCCCTTGGGACAAACCCGTTTCGCTTTGTCCCTTCGGTCGGGGTCGTGTGGGCCGCAATGCCCGGGCTCGCCTACCTACGCACATCTATAGCGCACACAGATATGTATAGATGCGTGAGTGTATGTTCGTGCGTAAGTGTTGGATAATAACATTGCGAGGCCGCCAGGCATACGTGACTTTCAGGGCGTTTGACGGGCCCCCAGGCTATATGCTCTCTATGTACATAAGTATAATGTGTGTGTTTGAGTGGGCGTTTTACTCTATACATGTTATAGAGGCCTCCCTACGCTTCAAAGCCTTTAAATTGGGTCTCTTTAAATAAAATGCTGTACGAGCGCGTTTTTGTCAAAAGAGAACACTTTATTATAACGTACTAGGCTATAATTAAGTTTTTAATACAAAATGTAAATAAGGTATTCAAATAGTTGAATCGGGTTCGCCCCGTGGAACATTCTACTTTCTTTACACGTGATTCGAATATACTCAATAATACTTGTAAGGTAAGTATCTACGTTCTACGAAGTAGGTACCTAATTCTATTAAAAGCCTACCCTTTTAAGAAAAGTCTTTTGTAATACATGAAAATGGCCTGGCACATTCGGGAGCTAAGAATAGCAATGTGAGAATGATGTAAAAAAGAGTAAATTCAGCATATAAATTATTTTTTTAATCTCTGTCACAACGTTTTACATTGAAAACCTTTGCGTTCATGAGAACTCTCAGTTTCATACTATCGAATACCTATGTGTTTTGCGAATTTGATCCTTATTTCAACTAGAAATTGTCTAACTGACAGGTATCAGGAACGCATTCTCTCAACGGGCGGATTGTAGTTTTAATTACCCGTCTGTCATTTATCCTATTTAACGGTAATAACTATACTCCATTGGTTTAGGTAATTAAATAATGGTAAACAAATCGTAAAAAAGGTTTTTATAGATGACACTTTCTTATTTAAAACTACGTTGTAACTTATAATCACCAATTTTTTTTTGTTTTAATAAGTATACTTATACCTATTTAAGGTAATTAAAACCTAAAGGTAAAACTAAGATATTTTCAAAAAAAACGTAATATTCATACAAAAAAAAAATTAAATTTCATCCGTGAATTTCATACAAAATCAAATACAAACTACAAAAACACCCAATAATCATTAATTAATACGTGAAACGAAAACTATTACCCCTTTTTACGAAAATTACGCGGACGAAAGAGTATGAAGTTTGGCACAGTTAAAGTTTATATAGAGCAGGAGTGCAGAAAGCTATTATGCATTAGTAATAAATTAAAAGAATAAAAAAAAACATTACACACTATCATGCGTTTGACACACACACACATAGTACCAGGGCTTCATGACTTGAAGATAGATAGGTGACAGAAGTGACAGCTTGCATGGAATTAGTAAGTACTTTAGACTAGCATCGAATTAGTGTACTCGATTTGGAGATTCGACCAATGGGAGTGGGTGATCACTACCTAGTACAACAATTTAACCTAAAGTTCTATATTTTATTAATAAACTTTAACTACCCACGGTTTTCCGAGGTCGATAGTCCACACTTTTCCACGAGCCGAATAAATATTTCTAACTTTTAAATTTCCAGTACCTATAAGTAATTTAAAAAGGACACAAAATATTGCAATGATTCTTGGCAAAAACATACAAGTATCAAAAATATTCAAGATAAGTATTAATTACTTGTGCATTTTAATCAAAATATTCCTATCAATGCTAACAATTTCAGAAGAAAATTAACTCCAGTTTCGCCGAACACAAAGCAAACAAAACATTAATCTAATACAGGAACTACTTCCCTCCTCACATATATTTGGTTCTTCGGTCCCCATAACGTTCGGTCGGTTCATTTACGTGTTACGAGTCGTAAATCTACAGGTCGTAAGATGTTACCCTTTATTTTATGTTGCGTAAAATTAAGTTAAGCCCTGACTAGTTTGGTAAATGTTAGAAATAATGTAGCTATTTGTTAAACTAATATTTGTTGTATTTATTCTGTACCTATTTGTATTTGTGATATGGAATTTATTGGATGAATTGTTAATTAAATGATACTATTTTGAGATACAACTTGTTTTATTTTCTTTACAGACCATTGCACCTACAGCTTTTCAACCACAGTATAGAATTATTTCAGATATCATCACTCACTCAGGACTTTCTAAATACATAGCTTTTAATTAAAATAAAATAATAAGCCTGAAAATAAAATAATATTTGTTGTATTTATCGTGTACCTATTTGTATTTGTGATATGGAATTTATTGGATGAATTGTTAATTAAATGATACCAGCTTATTTTGAGATACAACTTGTTTTATTTTCTTTACAGACCATTGCACCTACAGCTTTTCAACCACAGAATACAATATGTAACAAAAGCCCTGTTGTTCGTTCTACCTACATTTTAAGAATCGGTATACATACGTAATAAAGCAAGTCGTATAAAAAAACCGTTCAACAAAATTAATTAAAATAAATATTTAATTATTAATATTTGTAATGTTTAACTGATTTCTTACCTCTTTAGTTCTTTGATTTTGACTTCTCGACTAGCCAATGCTTAATTTTTTAAATTATAATTCCACCAATGTTGTGCTTGTAGGTTAATGTATACTTCCCTAAAAGGAACAACAGGGTTTTTGTTACATACTGTAGTCTTATTTTAGGTATCATCACTGACTCAGGACTTTCTAACTACATAGCTTCTAATTAAAATAAAATAATAAGCCTTTGATTTATTTGTATGTCAAGATAGAGTATCGCGCTGCAAAAAAGTAAAACAAACAGGCCAACTTTGTTATGCTGGTGTGCGTGACAGCTGCGTCTTACACTCGCGCCACGTCATTATGCTGTCATCGTGTTATATTTCACAGCTTTGGCTGTCTATCTAGAAAAAAATATATCTTTGCAAACATTGGAAACAAACTAAATTCAACATTAATCTTCAAAACCGAAATCTACCGTAAGGACAGTGGTGGATTACGGTCCAACCCAACCCTCTCCCAGAGAGGAGGCCTGTGTCCCAGCAGTGGGAACATTTTAGGCTGATTATGAGCCAGGTACAAGCTGAATAGATAAATAAATTAGATATTGCTTTTTCTCAAACATGCTTGGAAATTCGAGCATTATGTTAAACCCAAAAAAAAAAACATTCTTAGATTTAAATCGAAATTGCTGTACTGGCCATAAGCATGCGAGCCTAGTGGCTACCAAAATTTGTATGAAAATCCATTTGTGTGGTGGTTTAGCGGCCAAATAAATTACTTACATAATAAACTCATATCTATCGTGTAATTTAAAAATGGAACGATTTTTTACTCCGAAACATGGCAACCAAGGAGGTAACTTATCAAAGGTTTTATTTAAATGTCGAACTGGCTTGCTATTTGCAAGCCAGTTCAAAAGCTGTATATTGAAAAAAAAACAAATGAACACATTGGCGCGTCAAAAATTATCGTTGTTCGTCATTGAATCTGAAATTTATAATTAATTTACTTTGTTTGAATTTCCGCGCATTATTTGAGAAAAGCACAAGTCTTGGCCGCAACCAGGCATTGATGAACTCACGTATGAGTGCCTCGGCTTCGTCTCGGCCCACATTTTCACGTTCGTCCGTCAATGCCCCTGTTGCAGGCCACTGCAGTAATATACTATTACATAAAAAGCATAGCTCATTACAAATATTTATAACTTCTCTAAATTGTACAATTGCAGATAAATAAAAAGACTCGATCTCTAAAAGTCAATCTATATGGAATTACTATTTGTTTTGTATATTTTCTTGGTTCTAATAAATCCATTTTCTCTTTCTTTGTACACAATAAGGTTCCAAAAACGTATTTAAATTATAACATCGCCATAATGTATGATTGGTGCCCAGACGCTGTCGGGGGGAGATCGACCGAACACGACCACTATAAATCTCTGTCACAATGAGAGAGAGACAAATTCTAGCGTTCTTACCTTCGGCTTCGCCACAAATGTAATAGGTACACAAAGGTATGTATAGCTACGGTACTTATGTAGGTAAGTACTTATATGATGTCGTCTGTAAAAGGACGTTTTTTGATGCCTGAGCGCATTTTAATTACGTATAGTGATAAATGTAATCTAATGATGTCGCACTTAAACTTTCAAGTAATATGAGAGATTCATATACATAATGAAGAATTAAATGTATTATATTATGTTACTTTGATACAACTTAAATGATGTTTCGGTTACCTATTATTACAAGCTTTTATTTAACTTGCAATGTACGTATGTAAGTGGTCCGCTTCAAAATTTGAAAACAATATTTCGGCCCCTTGTTGGTATCCGATTACGCTGAAATTTGGCATACTTATTTTCTTACTGATTGAAAACTTTGTCAAAAATATGTCAAACAACAAAGCGCTTACGTAGCTACTAAAAAAAAACGTTTTTTTTTCAATCTTCAGTAATATTATCGCTTCGTCGTCATCGTTACTATAGGAACTGGTTTAAACATAACTGGTGAAATGTTTGTGTGTACACCTCTGTAGACCACCCTTCGAGTATTACAAGCGTAATGTAATATTATGTAACTGTAGGATAAACTCTCAAGCATATTTATTTAGACATTTTCGATCTCTTGCTGACCTATAAAATACTCATCTGCCATTACTGTAGTCTTTAGGCTTTATCTCATGTTCTACACATATAAGAAACTACAAAAAAACAATACACGAACAAAAGCCCTAGCAGAACACCTACAATTCAAAGTGTTAAGCCTAATACAGTAGGCACCGCATACAGCCCGGATTTTCAATCAGTCCCCACCTTTGTAGCGGGGTGAAGTATCGCTGAGGTGGCGTCGAAGACACATGCCCCATGTTATCTGTACCCCGTTTAATCCCGACCGGGGAACTATCGAAACTATTGGGATTACTAAGGGGGAGTAAAGGAGGTGAAGGGAATGAGAGTGAGGGATCTATGTGATGTTTTGAATTTGGAGCTGATTAGGGTTGTGTTTTGTTTTAATGAGTCGGTTATGCGATTTTTGGGGTCATTGAGGTATTTCTATGTAGAAAGGTAAACGTACATCAGTCATTATAGTTACCCCTTTTAGAGCGAATGCCTTTGTACGCTTGAGCATTAGGTATTATAGTCTGTCCAATTAATGAAGGCGAACTGACATCGAAACTTACGTACATATACAAACACATAAACTTAGGTTTCTGCAGCTGAACATGGGTGAACAACCCATAAAATAAATCACATTTACTTTATTTGGAAGTGAACAAGTGAAAAAACACACCACAACACATTCATCAACAAATTGTTATACTCAGCTATTTCCATAAACTCCTTTATCATCCACGAAAGATTCAAAACCTGCACCTATTCTTTTTTCAAATTTGCATTCTAAATAAAAACCCAACGAAACAGAACAACAAGCATGCATTACGTAAAACACATTGCCCGCACAATCCTTCAAATAAAATTGTAATTCTTAAAAATATATTGTCGAGTTTCCCCCGAGTCACCCGAGGGCGGACTTGTTAGAGCATCGGTCGAGAATCACGTTCTCTTTGAAAAACGTCCTTTGATGCGCTCGCCTTGTTACGACCGTAACAACTAGCGTTCTCACAGTCACGTGTATTAAACCTTTAACTCTTTGTCGACTACACACAAACCAATCTCAACCTTAAACCCAACCACATAAGAACTCTAACAGCGTACGCACAAATAAAATAATTTCGAGTAGGCTTACGTGCCTGGGAACTGAAAGTTTTTTCCCTTGATGAGAAAATGTGTTTTTCATGACATGTAATACACTTTCTTTTTCCATCCAGTATACACATTTTTTTCAACAGATAAAAATATTAAAGTAGGTATTATCTTCAATCAAAGTTATCTGTGTTTTTATTTTCTCGTAAAAGTAAAATCTCGTACAGACTACGCTTGTGATATTTGAACCATAACGTATAATGCCTCCCTCTGATTACCATTTGACGAACTGAATATTCCGCTTCGATAGACTTTTTGAAGCCATGCCGTAGTCTGCAATTCAGCGGCAGAGAAAAAAGAAAGAAAATTGCCGCCATTTTTTAAATCATGTCTACTTAGTATCTATTTTTTACTCATGTACAATTTCTTTATTGGAATTGTGATTGATTGGTGTCGGTTACTTTTGTGAAATTATTATTTTTTCCTTTTTGTTTACAATAGCATTATTTTTTTGTGAATAGGTATTAGTTATTGCTCTTACCAATTTATTTTCTTGTATTCTCTCTTTCTGCAAGCAGTTACAAACAAGACGTAGAAAGCAGATTGGTATCGAATCTTTCACTGAATCAATAACAAATTAAATTAACTGGTCAGTGTAAGTGGTCAAAATAGATGCAGACTTCAGTCGGAATTCAAAAAAAGAACAAAAGGTAATCAAATAAATTCATAACGGATTAAACAAAATTGCTGCGTTCCAAATACAAAACTCAAAAAAAAAACACAACAAGCATCGAATTAATTTCTCTAGCATTGTTTTCGTCTGACAAACGTTAAAACAATAAGTTTATAGAAGTCACATGCAGAGTTATAGACTAAACTCCATTCGTGGCCTTTGTCCTAACCCTTTGTTAGGGCGAAATCCTTCATTGTTTTCACAGGGCGCGAATTAATCTCAGTTTATTTCTTTGATCGTGATATTTGAAAGGGCCGTAGTTGTCAGCTAACCGGGACGTGACGGATATGTAAATGGAACGTTTTTTTTGTTCTTTATTTGAATGCGCATTGAGTGTAGGTCAACTGTCGACCGTTTTGTGACGTCACTTTTATTTTTATTTTTAATAGTCGTGTGGTGAAAGGACTGGTGATACAAAAGCGTAGAATTGAAGTATTTTACGAATCATCATCATTTCAGCCGAAACGCGTCCACTGCTGGACATAGGCCTCCCCCAAGCACTGCCACTTCGACTGGATTTGTGCTTCCCGCATCCATCCTTCCCGCCATCAGAATCTGTTCTGCGAGCAATGTGCCCTGCCCACTACTACTTAAGTTTGGCAATTCTTCGGGCTATCTCAGTTGCCTTGGTTCTCCTGCGGATCTCTTCATTTCTGATTCAATCAACTCCAAACATAGCCCTCTCCATTACCTTTTGGGTACCTTCTAATAAGGCCCATTGTGGGCGACATTTCAGTGCCATAGCTCATCACTGGCAACACGCACTGGTCAAAGACTTTTGTCTTGAGACACTGCGGTATGTGGGACGAGAAGATATTGCCTAACTTCCCGAACTCTGCCAAGCCGAGTCGAAGTCCGATTGACCTTTTTACAAATGCATGATGTTATTACTGAGGGATGGATAGAAGTCTTAAATGTCGAAATCAAATTCTGGCTGGCAGACAGCCGGCGTGACACAGGTAAAATTATTATTATTATATAATATAATATATTATATAATTATTATTACATAATAATTAATAATAAATAAAGGTACATACAATTTATGCTTTACAAAGTCTACAACATTATATTCTACGGTAAATTGTATTTTTATTTACACTTTTACTATAGAAGGTACATCACTAAATATGTCTGAAGCGAACGTCGACACCTACCTATTGTTCTAGGAATCGAAACGAATTTTCGGTAAACTTCACAATATTGCTTAGATGAGTCTTTGTTGGAAAATCTAATAAAATCGCCTCTCTCTGCTATCAATCTACCGGTTCTGATATTAATGTTCCTCATAGGTCCGCAGCTGTAGCCCGCGAAATTCAATTTTTTTTACGTTTTTTTTGGAATTCAAAAAAGTGAATTGAATTTCGCGGGCTAAGTTGCGGATCCACCTTAAATATTATAGTCATTTGCAAAGAAACATTATGTAAATAAAATATTAAATCAAGTACACTACGTATTCTTTTCCAGTGTTCAGCCCACGCACAGATAACTGTTATGTCTTTAAGACTATTCGACTCTTTACGACTATTCGACAACACAATTTTCCACTGTCTAAGTACACGTCCTGTCAAAAATCCCTACTCAACAATTCACAATGTAAGTACTACCTACCTACACATCCTGTCAAAAATCCCAACAATTCTCCTCCAGTAACTATGTATATAAAATATAAATCAAAGACATACACAGGAGACGGCCCCGGATATTAATAAGCTGGTTATCCGGCAATCGCCCGGAGTGACGGCGGTACTTCACATATATGTATGTTAACAAGCACGACAGTGTATGCGTGTCTGTGTGTATGTGTGACACGCACGGATATTGTGCGGCCTTTGACGCGGGGATATTGACGTGTATTTCATTAGATACAGTTAGATGTTTGATGTCGGTGGGTAAATAGATACGGTTATGTGTAGGAAGATAACACTCAACGGGTTTTCCTAGGCAAAGCTCTTTAGTTCTCCAAAACGCGGTTTTGGGCGAACTAGTTTGACATTAGGATATAAAAGTATCTAAAATGGTTTTTTTCTGGTTTTTGTAATAAAATCAAAATGAGGTTTTCTTCTAAGCAACTCATATGAATATAAACAGAAAAAAAAGAAATAGCAATCAATATTTATTGAAGAAGAGTTTCAATAACTGTATACATATTTTAGCACGTGACTGTACTTTGTATGTGTTGAGTGGTTGTGTTTGGAACATAGTTTGAGTTGCCTGAATTTGACGTGTCCTACGTCTCTCCTAATTTAGTTTCTGTGTTCTATACTAACGTAAATGGATACTGAAAATTTGTAGTTAATTGTTTAGTTTGCTCATTTAAACTGTTAATGAAAAATTCGTTTCTGATATCGGCGGTAAACATAGAACTGATCTCAATAAAATAAATGTTATATTTACTTAATTAATGCTAAATAATCTATTTAAACATTTTTGATTGCTAATAGTTTCCTAATTTTATTTTTATTTTAAGTTATAATTTTATTATACCTTTTTCCCTACAGGGTCCGTAATTTTACCTTATCTTGAAGCCATTGTAACTCCTTTAAACATTATGGAATGCAAATAAATATATTATGAATAATTATGAAGGCACCAACTTTTTTATTTTAGATTTCTACTTATATTGTCTAATATACCTACCTGTTTTAAATAAATAATAATTAATTATAGTTTTTAGTCTTGCAACATTCACCAAGAGAAGTCAAAATAGACTTTCAAATCCAACCAAACTTTGTACGCGACCAAGCCAATAATCAATCGATCCCATATATCCGAAGACTTTATAACGGTCTTCGAACGGATATACACCCAGGAAACTGATTAAACCATAACAACAGAAGCATCGAATATACATAATTGGCGAGTTCACATAACAATATCAATTATAATCAAACTCTCTCCCCATACACAACGGAACACAATTACTGCTAAGCCCAACCGGTCTCACCACAAAGGCTCACCTAAACGCCGAATTTTCCCGACACACCCCCCTTTCACCCCCTCGGGGAGGCACCTTACCCCCCCAGGCTCACACGTCTATCCATTTGCCAGCTAGTTCCGAGCTAAATTAATTTCCAAGCTCCTTATGTTACGTGCCTTGCGGCTTTGGCTTGTATGTGTGCGTTTCTCCTACAGTGTGGAGCTACTTTAGGAAGGCTTAAATGAATATATACGCTGTTTATGTGTGCGTAGAGGTATATACGGTAAGTTTACGGTATCCTCTCGTTAAGGATCGAATTAGATGTAACAAATTAGTTTGGAGTGCTTAATGTACTTGGGTTGTGTGTGTTGTGTGGATTATTGGAGCTATATAATTATTTAATTAATTAACAAATACCTAGGTACATATGGACGGTATTTTCAAACGTACGCATCGAATATCAGATCTGCTTGGAACATTTTTAAATCGTTGAAAAGCGCATTCTTGAGATATTTTCCCATCTTCCCAGAGAATATGAGTTGTTAATGTAGGTACCTAGTAACGTAACTATATCGTAACAAAGAACACAAAATTTAGAACTTCATTGCTCTGCAACACTTTTGGTTAGTCGTCTTCACATATTGGCCCCATGATCCAATTCACCTCATACACTTACCTGCACTTAATATTAGCAAGTCAGAAAACCCTTAAAGCTACAAAAAAATAAACGAGTGAGCCTTACAGTACACTCCTACTAACTTATCTGTGAAATGGCGAAAATTGGAACTACGAAATTTAGCTAGCTTAATTTTATCTACGAAAATTAGCAACACTGAATAGACGGTGGCGTCCTCTTTCAGTTCACAGATAAGTTGGTAGGACTGTAGTCGTATAATGATGTGTAACATCTGACATCTCATCTTGGTAATAAGCAACTGAGCAGCGTCAGAAATTAACTTCAAAATATAAAAAAAACTAAAAACTGAAATATTTATTCCAACTTGTGGTCGCCCACTGGTCGAAATTCGACCTCCACTACTTACAATCTTTAGAGTACTTACTAATTCCATGAGTAGTACTTACTTATTCCATGGTCAAGCTGTCACCTGTTACTTCTGTCACGTTTCTATCTTCAAGGCATGAGGCCTGGGCACTATGTGTGTGTGTCAAACGTGTGTGTAACGTTTTTATTTTTTTTCTAATGCCTATTATATAAAATTATTAGCTTTCTGCACTCCTACTCCATATAAACTTTAACTGTGCCACTTCTCCGTTCGTGTAATTTTCGTAAAAAGGGGTACCTACAAAGTTTTCACTTCACGTATTAATATAATTATAATTATTCATTACTAGTGGTCGCCCACTAGTCGAAATTCGACCCCCTCATTATACCTAGTACTTACTAATTCCATGCTATTAAAAAGAACTTACTTATCCATGCTCAAGCTGTCACTTCCTGCTAGACACTTCCGTCCCTTTTCAAACAGCACATCAAAAACTTTGTAATATTTCCAGCCTTTCCCATCACATAATAACTACAAAGGTACCTAGTGATACTCATCTGTAGCTTTTCGCTCACAGAATCTCCAACTCCACATGTTTTCACATAAATAAACTGACAGCCGACGATACTGAACGGATATTGCTTCGGCATAATGCTTACATAACGTGTATGTAAGGGATTTTGTTGAACGTAGTAGGTATCTTTTATATGAAACCTTTCCTATAGGAACTCTGGTTTAGGTATATTGAGAAACTGGGACATGGTAAGTTTTTTTTTTAACCCTTTGGGGGTCTACTCAGAACACAAATCCGAAGTATCGGCCGAATGTTCGGCCGTTGCTTGAATACGGCTAACTATGGCTGACTACGGCGAAAGAAAAAAAAAACGACAGTCAAAGAGATAAGCCAAAGTCAAAAATGTGACTTTAAGTCGGGTATGGATTCATAGTCAAAAAAGGAAACAATGGAAGTTATAAAACGCCCGAACATTCGGCCGATACTTCGGATTAAAGCTTCGGAGTAGACCCCCTGGTTCGGCAAAAATTCGACCGTGGATTTCAATGTGAATATGATTCGAATAAGGGTGCCCGCACACGGACGTTTATCACTGAGCGATTTTTGAGTCGCCGAAAATGGAACGTATGGAGTTCAATGCAGTAACGCCCACGAGCTACAAAAAGTCGCTGGCTAACAAAATCGATGTATTTCGGGCGTAGCGATTATCGCTGAAGAATGGAACGTATGGAAATGGACTAGCTAACGCACACGGCTCAGCGACAATCGCCCGGGTACTCTTTGCTAAGGAATGACGTTGCGTTATTGCTCACCGATGGATATCGATATCGTAAATTTTATCGAAGAAGTCGAAAAGTGGCCTGCTATATACGGCACAGGATCGCCAGAGTATCTTAATTAGCAATATAAAGAGAATGATAGGGAAGAAATATGCTTAAAATTAAATAGTAGATTCCCACTACTTATTGATTTAGGTTGAACTTGACCTATTCTACAAAGAAGAAAATAGAATTTTGGGAAAAAAAAATCATCATCGTAAAAAAGTATGTAGATATCCCTACCTACTTACTGATTTACATTTTTTTTTTCATTAGGTAGGTACATCGTAAAGCAAAAACATTTTTACGGTACTTCGTAAAAATGTTGCAGAGGTGTGGTTGATTTTGTGCGGATCTCTGTCTTTCTGGGTAGAATCTTGCAACTCTAATTTCGAGCACTTCCCGATTAGCTATCCGGCTGAAACTTTCAGGGTAACTCACAAGTCGATGACAATGCATTCTAAATCCATATGTTAGCATGCAACGCCGACCTAACCTCAAAAAACCATAAAAACCGTTGTATCTTGTAAAGGAGGCGAGATAGAGCAAAAATAACACTTTTGCGGTATCTTAAAGGGGTTCACTTAATCATGACACACCGATTAAGATGTACCCAAACCTGAAAACATAACCTAAATTTTTAATTTTTTGCTTTTAACTTTCTTAAAATCAGCAGTAAATGATTAATCATCAAAATCTTCTTTCTATAATCTGAGCCTATAACACACGCTTACAACCCATTTTATACTTAACCTTATAAAAATAAAATAATAAGTGTCTAGTCACAAGTAGATAACTACTATTCTTCGAAGAAAGAAATAAGTAAATTTTTTGGTTAAACATCGATCTACGTTAATCCATGACGAGCACATCCCTCGACAGCAAGCGACGAAATATCGCACGTGTGCGTTGAGTCGCTCAAAAAGTCGCTGGCGATAATCGCTGAGAAATCGCCCAGCGATATAATCGCTCAGCGATAAACGTCCGTGTGCGGGCACCCTTATGAAGAGACTATGGCGATTTTCGATCCAAAATACTCGTATTTTGATAGGTAGGTATCTGAAATATTTTGTTTCAGCACATGGTTTCAGCTTGGTTGATAAGTTGAAGTGTATGTAGCGAAAACTGACTAGATTCTGCATGCGGACCAAGATGCGAAACGTACCTGGTACATGATGCTGTAGTGCAAGCTTTATACTTTACTCCATTTGAAAAAAGATTAGACATCTAAATAAACCTTTTTACAGTCCGTTCAACCGATTTTGAATTCTATTGCGTTGGTGGCATGACAAATGGCAGCTGTAATAAATAGTTGGTATTGTAACCACGTTTTTGCTTTTAATTCCATCCTTATGCCTACGGAATAGAAGTCAAAATTGGTTGAACGGACTGTAAACAAGTTTATTTAAATGTCTAATCTTATTTCAAATGGAGTATAGGTATGTACACAATTTAAAGTTATTTTCATAAAGGCTTCTACATACCGGGGCGACTTGTCGCGCGACGCGACGCGACACAAAGGCACCGCTCGTCCCGCGACACGCGGGGCCTTTGTGCCGTGTCGCGCTGGTATGTAGAAGCCTTTACAGCGATACTGTGTAAAATAACTTTACATTTTGTATTGTTTTTTTTCCTGGAAACTGCTTGTGTAGCTACATTATAATCATGTAGCTTTGCACCTTTGTTCTTGAAAGAGTTGGCTAAGATTTACTCTGAACTATCTTTATCAGTACCTCCACTCACATTCACACAGCTAGCTTTAAAAATAGACTATTCAGGACACTAGGCACAGTCTATTCGTGTTCCAAACGGATATGATTGGTAGAGGCGTGAAAAAAGGCCAACACAAACCTCTTTCACATTTATACTTTACTGGAAAATAGAAAAATAAATAACACTCAAGAATTTGTCATACAGACACATATAGCAGAGCATGTATGGCATAAAACACATAAAATCCTGTGCAGAATTCATGACCTAAGCTCTTAAGTCACTTTTACGACTCGGCTATTCATAATAAAAGATTGAAGACGAGGCACTAAAACAAAGACCGAGCAGCACTATATTTCACTTTCTTTGAATTTGTTTGGCTTTCTACTGAGATATCTTTTTTTAACAACCCTTTTTCGGTGTACTCTCAAGCCGAGATTTAAAACCGTTAGGCTGCCATCAGACGGACTGCATCGCAGCAACCGCGCGCAGTCGATATATTCAACTGCATGCAGTTGTAGGTTCTATGTTCGACTTCGTTCAGTCATGATATCAACTTCACGCGGTCGGCTGCAGTCGCGTGAAGTAATATTACATACAGTCGTGACTTTAACTTACGCGGTCGGCTACAGACTTATAGTGTCGACGCACGCTGTCCATCGCTAACCGTATACAGTTAGTGTGCAGTTAGTCAAGGAGCATAACGCGCGTCGGCGCCGTAATAATAATAACAGAAGTTACGTCTGTGCTTC
The DNA here is from genome assembly GCA_948098905.1 of Tiliacea aurago. NCBI lineage: Eukaryota > Metazoa > Arthropoda > Insecta > Lepidoptera > Noctuidae > Tiliacea > Tiliacea aurago. The sequence continues at coordinate 18,516,904 of OX402591.1, read as the reverse complement.
CATTTCGACGTCAAATCTTACACTGAGCTTCTGGGCTAGATGCGTGGCGTCAACTGCGCTAAGTCAGATCCGACTACAGATAACTGCATGCAGTTGAATTTATAGACTGCGCGTGGTTGCTGCGATGCAGTCCGTCTGATGGCAGCCTTACTCTTAGCTAAGCGTTATTCCTGTCACTGTCGAATACCTGTCAAACAAGAAGTGCATACTAGTGATGTGAACATGTTTAAGTCACAGCACTAGGCACGAGCTAAGTAAGGTTTATAGATGTCAGTATCAGTCTTGACTTTAAGTTCACGTCATTGTCCACTGCCTGTCGAACTTCGACACTTTCACACGAACTCGACACGAACTTTCGGCCTTGAGTTTCAAATGATTTGGACGAGGAACATTCTTAAGCACTTAAAACTAGGTTCATGGTTTTTTGGCTGTCACACGGAACGTAGCAACTCAATGAAAACTAATCACATCCACGTGAGACCATTTCAACGAATAATCCTTTGTCTTGATCTAGACATTCATCATAAAACACAGCTCTCAGAACTAACAACAAAGCTTGTTATACGTATTAGTGATTCTGTGAATCTAATAACGGTATAAACGGTATTAGCTAGGTTCTACGTAATATCCACAGCATTAATCTGCAGTGTTTCTCTTCCCTCTCACTAGAGAGGAGGCCTGTGTCCCAGCAGTGGGAACATTATAGGCTGATTATGCTAATCCAGTCTTTGACAGATAATTAGATATACCTACTAGTATCACACTAGCTGTTCTGGTAATTTCTTGAAAAGAAATGAGATACTCTGAAACCTATTGAAGCATTTCAAACACCTTTATTTATTAAAATGTATTGGGCTATCTACACATAATATTAGGCGATAGACACAGCATGCAAAAGAATATTATAAAAAAATAAAAAATATACAATACAAGTACAGAAATGACACTTAATTTTTACACAATTTTAACACGAATAGTTGACAATAGTTGGAAAATTGTGTTACATAATTATAATGGTTACCTATTTTGGTCAACTTGACGGTTGAATTTTTTATGGGACGAGCAAGAAATATCGATCCCTTCCTCACAATTGTTTAGAAGTCTGCAGTCTTGGGACTGGAGAGTTACACACTGAAACAGCCTTCTTCCGTGGATCGACTAACAGCCATTGCAAATAAAAAAATATATAAATATGCATGTATATACAACCTGTTTTTTTTTATATCCCATAACTCTAGGGTTATATTCTGTAGGTAAAAATAATACTAAAACTCCTAGAATAGGTGGTCCAAAAATGCATCGTTTCGGAGATATCATCAATCATAATTAAATTAGGTCAAAAATTGTCACCAGTATGACGAATCTTTACTTTTGCGAGGTTGCCAAACTTCGCAGTAGTGTAGTAAAATAAATAGTAAAATAAAATATGTAGGTATGTTGGTATCGGGGCTTCCCGGCGGCAGCTAGTGAAGGGAAAGCTACCTTGTCGACGTTGCCATATTTCTCGTAAGGGTGTTTTACATTAATAATCGTGACTTTGCCGAATTATTTTGTATGAAAAATGAAAAGGATTGGAACATAACTCATATGCCAGTTGATTCTTTGATATGGCCTCAATCATACCCTAGAGTTATGGGATATCAAAAAAAAATACTTGATAGTTATTTAGGCTAAAATTAGGGGAATTTGGGGAGTGAATCGGCCAATTGTCTTCTTCTTCATAAGAAATACATGGCTCAGTTAGGATAGTCAGAAAAAAAAGAAGTGCAAAAATCTCCGGGGATTAGATAGCCCCTGCAGCTACTATTTCTTAGATCATCCAAATTAGATTAGGTACTTCTGCCTATCCAGTAACTATATCAACTACCACTTATCACATCTTAACTCCTAGTTGCCTTGCCACAGATATAATATTCTCATATTTTACGCCCGTGTCCGTTCTGAACCTTCGTTCGTCCTATATGGGTCATAAACCGGTTTATGTTGCCGACGACAGCGTATGATTTACGAGGGTCATCAAGAAACCATGCAGGTTTTATCATTGTTTTTATATCGTGATGACTACTCTTAAGGTGTTGAAGAATGATAAAATATTCCAGGCTTTCTGTGGTTGTGAACAGGAAGGTCTACTCCGAAGATAAATCCGAAGTATTGGCCAATTGTTCTAGCGTTTCCTGACTACTGCTGACTAGGTATGTCAGATTACGGCGAAAGAATAAAAAAACGACAGTCAAAAAGGTAAGTCAAAGACAAAAATGTGATTTGAAGTCGGGTATGTCCCAGTCCGTAATATAAATGGAAAAAAAAAAAAAAAAAGAAGTCGGGTAAGGACTCAAAGTCATAAAAGGAAACTTTGGAAGTCAAGAAACGGCCGAACATTCTGCCTGAAGTAGACCCCCTGATTGCTTAAGAGAGTGCATTAACGCTCGTAGATTTGGAGACATGCCAATGTTGTAAATTATACATGGTTTTTTACATAGGCGAGAAATCGGTTCATTTGCAATGACAAAGGTAAGTAGTGCGTGTAGTTTTGACCACTTCTCCCTATCAGCTCCACCCGTGTGGAGGTACCTACATAGCATTGGCAACTTTCCAAAATCCTACATTTGAATCCTACCTTTCTGAATTCCTGGATTATTTTGACAACCCAGATAGTCAATTCTTTATTTAAGTCAACAGGAAAACAAAAGGTACTTAATAACTAACATAATCAGCCTATATTGTTCCCACTGCTGGGACACAGGCCTCCTCTCTTCGAGATGTTCTTAATAACTTAGATTATTAAAATTATTTGTGAGTGTTCATCAACAAAACAGTATTTATTTCGAATTGTGATTACCTAATTAGCTAAACTCTGATAGAAAACTCTTCAATACTTTCAATTACCTTCGATCCACACATAAAGATAATTTAATTTTTAAATAAAATAGAATAAAATTTGCCATCACCATATATCTACGAAACAACTGAGCCTGAAATTAAAAAAAAAAAAACTCCATACCACGGTTAAAGATAAAAAATGGCTCATACAAGCATAAGACCTTCCTAAGAACATTGTATGACGACATATTACTAAAATCTCTACGTTCAGGTGACCTGCGCAGCTTCGTCCTCGAGAGGTGTTTAAGTTGATGAGCATTAGATAGAAGAGCGCTCGCTACACTTATCTAAGGCACTCTTATTAAATCCTCCTTAACTAATCCTTCAGGAGTACTGGCTGCATAAAAGTCGGGAAGGAAAACTGAAATTAGGTTCTAATTTCCATTTTCAGTATGAAAATTACTTGATGCACAAATAAACTGAGGTATTTATGATGCAAGGTATGTAATCAGTAGGAATTTAACAACTTTGATTATAGGAAAATATTGTAGCCTATTTTTATGACCAGAAATTGTCCTTAGTTTTAGACCCTCAAGCGGCGCAAATACTGTAATCTTATGGGTACGTAACTCTATGCTTGGAGTCTCTCTGAGGGTTCGAATCCGGAACGAGGTGATACGGCAGAGAACCAACGTTGTCGAAATAGCTGACAGAATAAGCAAGCTGAAGTGGCAATGGGCCGGCCATATTAGCCGTAGAACCGATGACCGTTGGAGTAGACGTGTTCTTGAGTGGAGACCGCGAATTGGCAAACGTAAGGTAGGAGGCCCTCAGGCTAGATGGAGCGACGATCTTCGCAGGGTGACTGGTGGCAGCTGGATGAGAGTTGCCGAGAATTGACGTGCAATTGGAGAGGCCTATGTCCAGCAGTGGACTGCTATGGGCTGATGATGATGATGATGGGTAACTACAGTTTTAAGCTGTTTGGGGTCGAAAAGCTCGGGTCATGGGGCCGCGTCTCCTTTTTAAGGGAATTTCTCGCCGACTGATCTACACTTTACGTGACCAGAGGGCTGGCTCGTTCTTAGGCCAAAGAATTAGCATTGCCATTCAACGTGTTAATGCTGCCAGTCTTCTGGGCACGTTTCCGGATGACAGCGATGCGGACGAGTACTCGACGCTTAAGTGTCCTTTTTGTATTTTTTTTGCTATCTCGTTAGTAGGTACCTAGTATGTGTTGAGTGATCTATTGTATATTATGATTATAAAAGCATAGAATAAAAAAAAACAAAGAATCTCATTCTCTACAGGCCGGTTTAAGCAACGATGTGTACCTACCCGATAACTTTTCTACCCCGATCACCTTTCAAAATCTCCGCGACAAATTCTGCCTTAATCTCTGTACGATCCAAACTCCATTGCTAACCGTACCAGTAATTAGTGGGACCGTGGTATATAGCTGGGCGTATATAATGTAATTATGCACGTTCATACATACGTACGCTCTAAAATACTCCTGGAACAATTTGGAACTAGAGGCGAAGTTTGAAACCGCAGCAGACGGCCGCCATCTTGGGGTAACCATGACAACCGGCCGCGAATTGTCTGCTCGCTACCTGAAATGTAAATAGCTTCACGGTTTGTTGTTCAGTATTGCTTGAGAATATTGTGAACGTGGATGACAGTTATAATGAAAAAAAAGATGGACGGACGGTGGACGCAGTCTTTCGTAGATTTTTGTTGGACGCTGCGGCATTGAAAAAAAATGTATGAAGTTTTTTTTTTTTCCGTGCTTTTATTTTTGTTGTGGTTTCCTGCCTTAATCTGGGAAGGCGTGTTTTCAAATCGTAACTATTATCATAACGCGACTAAAGATATAAGTATTCAAAAGAAAAAAAAATCCTTGATTCCACAAAATATGTGTAGATTTTGTGGTTAAGCAGTATACATAAAGGCGACCATTCGAATTTTTTAACCTTACTAATAAAGGCCAGTAACACATAAGCAGGCCTCTTTCCTTCCACACCTACTTACATGCCCCTTGACTCTTTAAATTTATTTTCTCCACACCATAAAGCCTGCTCACAGGAATGCACTTCCTTGTCACAATTCCGTCATAAACCTCTCTTCCCTATTAAAGTAGAAGTGCATCGTCCTCATCTCAGGATTCCTCAGCAGTGCTACACAGCAATTCGATGGAGTATTTCAATATAAACGTTGGTCGCCATTAGCAGGCGGGAGTCGCGGCCCAAGATATGAGTGGTGAACAACCCTTGTGGATGTTGGGGAGTGTGGAGAACGACTTTGTTTATTAAAACTTGAAAGAAAGGTTTGAAAGAAAAAAGAGTTTTGTTTCAGCAATTCAGCACGTAGCTTAACCGTAGTAATCAATAAATTTGGTATATTATAGTTATTGTTCTTGCAAGACGAAAATCTCAGATAGATTAATTTGGATGACAGGTGGATTAATTTTGGACTAACATCTGATTCATAAAAATATTGGAACTCATTTTAGCAGCAAAGAAACAGCATTTTCCTCTGTGTGTGAATAAACCTTTGACTTCTAGTGGGACAGTTACTACTTTTATAAGTTCCAAGATAAGTACCATTTTAAAACTTTTTTCTAACAACGTTAAACGTCCAATGATGACAAGCGATCACAATGCTATTAGATGAATAAGCTAATAAATAATTCAAAAGTAAAAAAACCGATGCCAAATAATACAAGTACAGAATCAGTTTCCATACAATATAACATCAGAGGGCAGACAGACGTAGTTGTGGAGCACTCTTCATTTCGAATGCCTGTCCACGCGCGCCCCACGCTACCCCCGTGTGTACACGCCCTATCGGGAACGACGAACTCGCCGATATGATGTACATTGGAGGAGACTTGCTTGTATTTTGTTGGATAATTTTAGTGTTGTTTGTCCAGCAAATAATTCAAAACTTTCTGTTTTTTTTTCGTTGATTCATGCTAGATATACCTATTATGACAAGTGTAGATTTTTTTTTGCATAGATCTTTCTCATTCTAAGAAGAAAATAAACTCAAGTGAAGGGAAATACTTATATTTATGTCAAGAACATTGCGTAGTCGCATTGATTGCGGAACTTTGGTAAAAGACATCAACGCAATGTCAACGACTACTCACTCGTAGACCGCTACGAGTGCTACGAGCTATGCTACGACAAAATGGATTTGCGTGCTAAGCTCAGTTTAATTAGCGTTATAATACCTAATCGCTTAGGAATCATTGATTATTGTTAGTGTGGTGTAAATCAACAAATTATAAGTAGGTAGAATAGTTCTTCCGATACCAATTTCTTTAATTATAGTTTGAAGTAACGACTGCCTCGTTGGTTTAGTGGTCGCAAGCGCTATTGCTGAGAATGAGTTTCTGGGTTCGATTCCCAGGTCGGGCAAAGTGTTATTGGGATTTTCCATTAGGAGTTTCTCAGTAGCAGCCCGGAGTCTAGATTTGTGCCAAGTTTATGGAAATAGGCTCGTCCCCTATTACATGGGACTTAAACATAACAGGCGAAATGTCGTCACACGCCACAGACGGCAGTTATCTCCGATTTTGTTGAAATTTCGCGTGGGGATAGTACCTAAATTGTTCTATTTAGTACCTCTATTGGAAATAATTGTACCTCTTGGGCTACTTAGGTACACCTCTGCCTAACCCTTCGGGGATTACAGGCGTGATGTTATGTGTATAATTAAAAAAACTGGCCAAGTGCGAGTCGGACTCGCGCACGAAGGGATCCCCACCATTATCTATAAAAATGGCAAAAAAATCACGTTTTTTGTATGGGAGCCCCCCTTAAATATTTGTTTTATTTTAATTTAATTATTTGTTTTTAAAGTAAATATACAACTAAATATTCTGTAAATATTTCAAGCGTCTACCTGTTGCTATTATCAATATAGAGCAAAAACGAGCAAAAAAATCTCGTTTGTTGTATGGGAACCCCCTTAAATATTTATTTTATTCTGTGTTTTAGTATTTTTTGTTATAGCGGCAACAGAAATACATCATCTGTGAACATTTCAACTGTCTAACTATCACGGTTCATGAGATACAGCCTGGTGACAGACGGACAGACAGACGGACAGACAGACAGACAGACGGTGGAGCCTTAGTAATAGGGTTCCCGTTTTACCCTTTGGGTACGGAACCCTTAAAAACTGACCTACAGATAAAAAATACCACATCCACAACAAATCGATTCTCAACTCCGTTCCCTCATGCCCTTCGCTCCTTGGCAAGTGATGAAAGGATGTGTGATGCGTACCCCTCCATTGTGGTTTGTTTCACAGCAACCAACCTGAGGTACCCAGGTACAGGGGGAACAAACCACACGGTGGGCACCCTCACCTGACAAGGAATGCCTGCTACGATTTTTAATTTAAAAGTACGTAGGATATTAAAGATTGTTTGAAGGTTTGTATACTTAGAGATAGAAAGCAAAATCTAGCTAATGAGAATAAGGGATTATGAGCCATAAGAATGCTCTGCGGGCCGAGCACGGTGTGCCAAGACATGATAAATTATGTCATGTCAATTTGTACTAGCATTTTATGACAAAACAGTTTTATCGCTCAAACTGTGATAAAATGTGTGACTCAAGTCATGTCACAGTAGGCCGTGCTCGCCCCGCTGCACGCTGGTGTCCATAGGTTAGTTTAAATTTATAAGATCATACGAGTACTATGAAAATTTAAAATTATTAGGAAAACGTATACTTTTACAATGTTTGTACACATAGCACGCACATAATTAATTTATCTGTCATTGCTTAATTTTCAATTCTTTTTACCTAGTAAACCCAAATTAATGTACCTATACACATTTTAAAAGAGTAACGGTGGAGTTTCTTGCTCATTCTTCTCCATGCGAAACTACCTTTTGGAAGGGGCGACTAGAATAAATATTTATTTTTTGTTGTTAATTTTGACGTTCAAAAGAAGTGCCTTCGTGTCTATTTAAAAAAAAAAATTGACTTTGACTTTACGAAATACGTCCACGTTTAAAAGCTCCTACAGACCGGCCGCGACACAAAGGCCCGCGTGTCACGCGACGAGCGGTTCCTTTGTGTCGCGTCGCGAGTCGCTCCTGTGTGTGCCTTAATGCATGTTAGTAGGTAGGTCGGTAATAATCCTTTCCACTTTTTTAGAAAGTTTTTAATTCTAAGATAAAAGGATGATACTAATGTCCAAGGTACTTACTGGAAAAGTGGTAGATAGGTACAAAAAACCAGTGCTAGTGCTATTTCTACTATTTAGGATACCCTCCCCCCCGGAAGGTCCCCCGGGAGGTCGAAGCGGTCCAATCCCCCGCTTTGTGTGCCATTTGCTCCAACTACTGACAGAACTCATTCCTTGTGCGTGCAAGCAGAAACTTTAATAGAGTGTGTGAACAGCATGACATCGATCCTTTTACAACAAGCGTGGCCAAAAAATGCTTGAGCCTTAACTTTTTAACCAGCGGGGCGAGCACGGCCTACTGTGACATGACTTGAGTCAACATTTTATCACAGTTTGAGCGATAAAACTCTTTTGTCATAAAATGCTAGTACAAATTGACATGACATAATTTATCATGTCTTGTCACAAACGTCTTGGCGCGCCCGTGCTCGGCCCTCTGATGCTTGATGCTGCTTAAGTTTTGTTAGACATAATGTTCGGGTTATCGGCGGTGTAACATGCTGGCGTGTGGCACTGCTCAGCAAACCCGCTCGTAAATCCCTTTTTATTAGTGGACTGTATTATATTGGTTTGATTGTTTCTTGCCAGGAGAAGAGGGACGGGAAGAACACCAATGAATACGCACTTTTACCTTGAATGCATGTGGTCCAAGACCTTTTATTTCACCCCATCGGTGCACACGTTAAACACAGACACATCGGTCGAATGACAGTAGTAACAAAGTTACCATGTGTAATATATTCAAATGTTGCAACTTCCAACAACATAGTAGCCTAGTTTAGTAATAGTAATTTATTTCATAAAAAAGAGGTACAGTCTGTTACAAAGTAGGATGACACCTTAGGAATAGTTTACATCTGTGATGAGTAGGTAACAATACAATTTTACGATCTGATGTCCTAGCTAGGTTACTTAGTAGCCTGTATCACCAGTAGCCAGTCAGTTTTATCACCTATATTCTAATGTTGTTTGTATAAAGTATTAATATGTATAGCTTTGGCGATTTTTTTTTTTTTGTTGGCAGTACCTACTGTGTAGTTCACAGATTTGTTATATTATTATTATATGTGAAGACTTGTAATTGTCTGTCAGTCACGTTTTCAATTTCATAGCCTGTTTTGTTTAGCTGTAAGTCTTCCAAAGGAAATAAATAATGTCAAGTGTTTCTTAAAACTTAGTTGTCATAGGATCTCCAAAATTCTTTGTCAAACCACACATCGCATTTTTTTTTGGTGGGAAATTAACGACTAACTTCTCCCGCTCTGTGCGGAGCGGGAGGGTGTCAGACTTTTACTGACTAAAACCCACCCGTGTTCCTTCCGTTGCCTGTGTGCCAGGGCAACGATATCCCTTTCAGACAAAATCGCAGCCCTGGCAGACATTGGCCCTAATGGACTCCGTCAATTCTTGCTGACATCTCTTTGAGGCGCGTGGAGCACAACGCGCCGTCGACCCGGGCCTGGTCTATACCGGACGGCGAGCTACCCATCGCTCACCGTCCGCAGGCCCGCACCTACGGTGGCCAGAAATCGGCTTGCGACTTTAAGTATCCATAAACATCTCTATTCGAATCACGAGCGTCGACACGTAATTACAACGAATGTCTTTCAAAAAGCAATCACATCTACCGAGAGATCGACTATACGAGATTGAATTGCGAATCCACGTAATATATCAAAGGTAATCCGTTTAAGTTTAAGGAGCACTATATATCATGCGATGGCGGTACACACCCACCCCGCTGTTTGGTCGCCTAAGCAGGGTGGCCCTGTAACGCATGTTTAGGTCGGTGGTGCAAGTAAGGAGAGATCGCGAAAAAGCCCTAATTTCTCCGAATGTTGAAGTATTAGAGAGTAAATAAAATACAATATAGTGAAACGCCGGGAGGGGACGCCCTAGAAGGACATATAGTGACCAAATTAGTGATGTTCGTCATAAAGGTCAGCTGCGTAGTACTCGCAACCGGCGTGCGTGTATGACTAGATGTATGAACGTAGGCGAAGCAAAAGGAGTATGTAAGGAGCGTAGCAAGTGGCGTTTTATTGTTTCTGCCTACTCCGATGGTAAGAAGGCGTGAGTTTATGTGTATGTAAATATACAATATTATTTTTAGTAGGCATATGCGAAACCTGAATATAGTTTGTTCAGAATAAGGAACTGAATCGATTTAAATAATTTTATACCATGTTATATTTTGTCCCAAAAATATTTAAGTGTGATGGCGGGGTTAGCATGTTTTTGTACGGACAATCCGGTAACATAACAACTTTATAACTTTGTGATTTTTCATGATACAGTTTTGAAATGTTGTACATAGATTCTTTACATAAAAATACTAGACACGTGTTTCGGGTTTCGCATAAACTAAAACTAATGTTGTTTACTCGTATAATTTTTGCATGAAGTTTTTAGTTGGTACGTGTAATGTTATGTTGTTGGCACGCTTTGGTGTTTACTGTAAGTGCAGTGCTCCGTGTGGTGTTTCGGGGAATTTCTTCCCGTGGGTGTCATAAAACGCGACTAAGGGATTTACTAGAGAATGGGCAGCAGCGTTCTCTATGCATTTTAACACATTACTGCGATCGCCAACCCGCCTGACAAGCGTGGCGATTATGGCAACTCCCCACCCTTTTTGGGGGAGGCTTATGTCCAGCAGTGGACGTCTTTCGGCTGGAATGATGATGATGATGATCTACCTAAGTGCAGCAAGCAATTGTTCTTTAAATAAATAAAGGCTAAGGTTTCTTTCTGCAGTAAATATTTTGTGATTGGAGTTGAAGATTTTATGCTTAACTATACCTACTTTAGTTTCTTGATTACAGATTACTTATTGCTTTAGATCTTAATGTATTTCAACTGCAAACATGCAACCAGCAAAATTATAACTAACTAAATAATTTTGCGTAATTGTCATCACGTACGTAGACCCATGTGTTAATAGTTAAAACTACATATCTATAATATATAATATTATAAAGCTGAAGACTTTGTTTGGTTGAGCGCGCTAATCTCAGGAACTACTGGTTCGAACTAAAAAAATATTTTTGTCTTGGATAGTCCATTTATCGAGAAAGGCTAGAGGTGTCCGTGTGGTGCCGGACGTAAAGAATAGCACTAAACCATTTCTTCCTGTGGGTGTCGTAAAAGGTGACTAGGGGACTAATTACTAGAGAATGGGCAGCAGCGTTCTCTATGCATTTTAACACCATACTGCGATCGCCAACCCGCCTGCCAAGCGTGGCGATTATGGCAAACCCCCCCCCCCCCCTTTAGGGGAGGCCTATGTCCAGCAGTGGACGTCTTTCGCCTGAAACGATGATGATGAGGCATTAGACAATGTTTGAGCTCTAAGCAAAGGACTCGTTCAAAAAACATTACCTACTTTCTCTTAATTAACAGATCCATCGGAGGACAGGGAAAGACCCAAACTATAAAACATTTTGATAGCATGATCATGTCAATACCTAAGCCGTCAGTTAGAAAACTCAATAAAATTATATGAATTTCCCATAAAACAATCTGCACAAAACAATATAATTCCTTTGTCCGTTAAATTCACCGCTCTTAACTTATGCCCTGGCCCTCACTTTATTCGTCAACTAAGCAGGGTGGAGGGTGTTTCAACGGGTGTGTGGGGGGGTAAAATTTTCCGGTATGAAGGCACACGACACGTCGCAAAGGGAAATCCTGTACAGGACAGAACGCTAAAATTGCCCACTGCGATAGTAGGCAGCTATCTAGGATTATGATGGGGAGATTATTTAAAGATGGCGTTTTGTTTCCTAGCAATATGTTAAAGGGATTATCTTCTAATCATAACAGTTGATATTGGACGGCGTTCGAAAAGCGTTTATACCTTAGGTAGGTAATTACCTCGAGTTCTATAAGACCGATTGCAATCTGATTTTGGTATCGTAGATCTCATCACTTTTCATCTGGCGAGATCTAGTTCAACAGGCTCATTCAGTTTAAACAAAATGATTTCTCAAAGTTTGCATACCTTAAAATTCCACCTCTGAACATGGTCCTTCAATTCAAAAATAAACAAACATAATACCTATATTGATAGGTATTATGTTTGTTTATTTTTGAATTCATAGCAAACAAAAATAAAGAAAAATGTATTATTGCTAAAAATATTTATACTTTTAGGAACAACCTGTATCAATCTAAGTCACATTCCTCTATCAATTTTGTTAGAAGGACGGTCAAACCAGTCACCGATGTTCGCTCGTTTGTTTAATATTAGATAAATATTTCGCTAAATACCCTCGCTGTTATTTTTGTTGTTATTTAATTTTAATTAAGTACTTAAGTTTGGTTTATTCTCTAAATTATCAGGTAGATGATTTTGGTGCACGGTAAAACTCTAATGTAACAGTTTTACTGAATAAGTGAATGAATTGGCCACTACAAAATCTGCTCCTTGGCCAATCCCATAATCCACACTTGGCGGATAATAAATCGCAGTATACGCCATTATCATACACGAGGACGCTACTGTCTAACCTCTTAACATAATCCCCGACGCTTTTTAAGACACCCACGTTTTAAGGGGCGGCTTATTCTCTGCCAAAGCTTAATACTGTGTAGGTGTTCAAATGGACCCCACTTTTCATTTTCTTTCCAAGTTTTTCAGCATTTCGACAAATGATGGAAGGACCAGCGGGGTAATTCCGTAACACACTTATGGTAGCAATGGCTTTCATTCTGACAGATAACGCTATGGATGTTGTTGAACTGACGAATTTTTCGAACATATTCTCAATTATTTATTGCGTACCAATGTCTATAGTTGGTAGGGAAATAATTATATTAATTAGTCACAATTATGGACGCTGTCGGGCACAGCATAGATCAGGTAGGAGAGAGGAGGAAGAACCTTGGGTGTTTAATGAGATAAATTCTAATGGTATTATTAGTGAAGTATACTGTTGGTTTAATTTAATTTAAGAATTATAATTATTGTTTAATAAATTATATACATTTATTTATTTAGTGAAAATGAAAATGAAAAAATGAATGAAAATATAATGCTTCTTAAACAATGATTTGTGTTTGGAGCCTCCTTTTAGGCAAACAATGCCTGTGTTAGGAGACTCCGCTCCTCCATATCTTAGGTATACTCGTACAAATGTTACATATTTATATTACATTACGGCAATTAGTTATTTCTTATTCTAACATCTTGAGTATGTATCACGTGAATCGTGGTGTGCTTTAGTTAGGCGTGGCGTGTGTGTTCGATGTAGTGCGGTTAGATGTGATGTGTGGTGTGGTGTGTAGTGTGGTGTGGTATAGTATGGAGTGGTGTAATGTGATGTAGTGTAGTGTAGTGTGGTGTGGTGTAGTGTGGTATGGTGTAGTGTGATGTGGTGTAGTGTGGTGTGGTGTAGTGTGGTGTGGTGTAGTGTGGTGTGCTGTAGTGTGGTGTAGTGTGGTGTGGTGTGGCGTGGTGTGGTGTAGCGTGGTGTGGTGTAGTGTTGGTGTGGCGAGGTGTATAGTAGTCTAGTATATGGAGAACAGTAAGGTTTGTATATTTTATGGTGTGTGATTATGTTACTCATGATAAACCAGAAGAGCTTCCGTATCCTCATAACTAACGACGACTTTGTCCAGTTCGTTATAACTTTTTTACAGTCGTGATTGTTTTTATTGTGTATATATATGTTTTTATTAATCCTGTTGTATATTTGAGCTGAGAGATGGTGAAATTGTCTGCTACTTAATTTGGTTTTACATGGGAGAAGTACTGCAATGATATCTTTTCTCCTTTTGTGTTTCTTATTCATATGATAAGGGAGGGTTTTATGTTTTTTTAGAACCGTTTGAGTTATATACAGCTTCCTAACTGAGAGTAAATTACTGATTTCGTATAGGTTTTTAGTAGTGTCTTTTAGTTTTAAAATACATAATCTTTATAAGTGCTCGTTGTGCACGTTCCACGTCCAAAAATCTAGTTTTAGCTTCGCCACCCCAAATGGGGATACAATATAGAAGGACGGATTGTGCTAGAGCAAAATAGATTTCATTAAGGAGATTTCTACGTCGCTTATCACTCCTAAACATTTTAGTCGGAGCCACGTATCTTAATGTTTTGAAGATCCAGGTAAGCTTTCTGACCCTCGCAATCACCTGCTCAAGGTGAGGATACCAAGACAGAAACTGGTCAACCATCACGCCCAAGTAGTAACATTGCATAAACCCTTTATTTTTTTTAATTAGTCATTATTGTTTTTCATAATCAGCCTATACTGTTCCCACTGCTGAGACACAGGCTTCCTCTCTGGGAGAGAGAGTGGGCCGTAATCCACCACGCGGGCCCAGGGCGGGTTTGTAGATGTCACATATCTTCGAATTTCTGGTTCTAGGACATGCCGGTTTCCTCACGATGTTTTCCTTCACCGTTTTGAGAGCAGTGGTGTTGAAATAAATATTCAATAATTATTTATTATTGTTTTATTTACTTATTATTATTTTTATATATTAAGTACTTAATTCATATTTATAAAGCAATGGATTAGCAATACCTATCCTTCAAAATCAAACAGATTGTGTGAGGAGAAGGACCAATTGTATCAAAGGACCACGCTTCATATTCTACTTGTATTTTGTATACGATACTATATAAGCCCAAATTACGTCTCCTCTCAAAATTGGAAGCCGTATTGATTGATAGCAAGCAGTAATGGACGAGTTAATAATTTAAGACACCATGAATACGTAATCCTGTGCGAGTGACGAACGTGGATCGCGGTACATAGATAATTAAGTAAATGGCATCTTAATGTATCATGATGTATCAATAATTAAGTAATATGTAGAACGTGTAGGTTATTATCGTGGGTATAGGCCGAATGCAGGCTATTTGGCACATCAGGTAAGACGAAGAAGTGTCTGGCAAGCACTGTTTTAACATCGCAAGCCAGTAGGTACTCGTCTTGCCCTTAAAGAATATAATTTGCGATTGGAGTTAGGTCTATTAAGGGACTAAAACTGTCCAAAGAACCATTCTATTTTATAGCTAGAAGACTACTGAAAAAGTAACCTTTGATATGCAGAATGATCCTAAAATAATACCCGTTGTAGGTCTTTGTAGACCGTTTCTAAACAGATCATGAGAAAGAAGGTACCCACAGGTCAATATTATTAACGTTCGACACATCAACGTCAAACACCATAACATCTTTTGTCATATCGCTTATGGTAAAAAATAACCGAGACCCAAACTGTACCCCATCGGCTTTTTCACTATAGAACTCATTTAAATCTTTCGATGCACCCTACTTTGCCTGCGATGCACCTTGTTGCAAATTAAGGATTCAACCCTTATAAAAAACGTGACCCTAAAGAGTCGTGGGTAAAAATTTTTATCTTTTTTTTTATTACACTTTATTGAAATGAGACACCGGGTACGCATATAAAATTGGTCTTTTTGTGTGCCGCGAAAGGGTTAGACACGTCGGTACCTACTACATTCAATATTTTTTTTTTAATGTGACGTACAAAGAGTTAACCCTGCGTGTGCGGTTCGTGACGGTTCGTTATACCGGTGTTAAAGTTGAATTTGCGTTTGCGAACTGTCGGTTTTATTGTCCCATCGATATTTTTTGCATGAAGTTAAACGTAAATACTGTAATGACTTGTAATGAAATAACAAACGCCAATAAAGTCAAATATTGAGTACCTAACCACTAAAAGTGATTTAGAAATAAAGTAGGTTCCTACATAAAATCGGGTTTTTAAATGAAACATTCTCGGTTGATAACTTAAATAATTTCACGGTAACTCAACAAATATTTTATGATCTAAATTGCATTCACAGAGGATCAAGAAAAAATAACAAAATCGTACCTGTAATAAATCTCAAACCGACTTTATTAGAAAGTGTACCAATAACCCTTTCGAAGCTACAATACGGTCTATTCTATTGTACCGAACACAAAAACTATCAGACAAAAAGCTCTAAGAGATATCATCAACAATTTCACACTTGGCACGCATGCGTCACATATTTTCAATTTGACAGAAGAGTGCTTTATTTTGTACGATAAGTATCGCTCCTGATTTCATCTGATGTCATTATATTCAAGTATGCTGGTCTCATTGACTTTTTACGTGATTTTATAATTAAGATAAAATAGAGTGAGTTAACATTATTGTTGTGTTATATTTATATGTATACTTATTTCCTGCCTGAAGCTATTGACTTACCTAATTCATTATTTGATAGATACCGAAAGAAATTGAGCTAATCAATTTAAAAAATATATATTTAAGTCAGCTAAGTAACGTAGATCTTGTCTTACTTACCTATATGTTTTGTTGTCCCATTTCTTCCCATGGGTGTCGTAAAAGGCGACTAAGGGACTTACTAGAGAATGGGCAGCAGCGTTCTCTATGCATTTTTAAAACCATACTGCGATCGCCAACCCGCCTGTTAAGCGTGGCCATTACGGCAAATCCACCCCCTTTTTGGGGGAGGCCTATGTCCAGCAGTGGACGTCTTTAGGCTG
This sequence comes from Tiliacea aurago, assembly GCA_948098905.1. NCBI lineage: Eukaryota > Metazoa > Arthropoda > Insecta > Lepidoptera > Noctuidae > Tiliacea > Tiliacea aurago. Next base: position 18,500,357 of record OX402591.1, on the reverse strand, counting down.
AAATGATAATGATGATGTTTAGTTGTACTGTTCCTAATTCTATGTAAGTTATCACAAATGCATAGTTAACAACACATCAGAAAATGCAATTTTAAAGGCCATAAGTATATATCTCCCCAGGTGTATATGCCTCAGGCATTAAGTCCGCCTTTTTACAGTATTTTTTTACTTGTGCATGAAGTTTTAATCTATAGCCACTCGACCATACTACAATATTTAAATTAGAAAAATCTGCACTGCAAACCAAACACGAAAACACATAAATTTTTAACCCGTCAACGGCGACATGTTTTCCAAAACTTGGCCGCCGTGTCACTCCCCTGGCATTCAGGCATACGCTCCTATTTACCAATAACCCTTACTGACCCTTAACCCTTCTACCTAAATATGACCTCTCGGCCTAGCCCCTGGTCATTGTGTAGCGAATTAATCGGCTAGTATGCCCATTGTATGGACACTGCCCACCCGTTATTCGTTCGTCGGTCATTGTGTTTATATTAAAAGTTTTTAAGTGTCCCCTCGCAGTTTAGGGTTTGCGAAACTGGTTTGCGAATTTTTTTCGTGTGCAGCGGTCAGAACTGGTTTTGTTTAGAATTGGACACTATCAGTTTATCTATTTTTGATATTCAGCAAATAATGCATCGGCTAGTTTTTAATCTCATACAAGGTGTTGTAATTTTTTTTTTGCATTATTTCCAGAAACAAATAAAAAATTGAGAACTTGAGGAACAGGTTCAAACCTTAGCTTATAGGACAGAAAGCTGATCATCAGGTAATGACTAGCTTTTTGTCTTCTAAGAAAACACTCACATTGTAGAAAATCAAAATAATGAATTCTTGTCGATGAAGGTAATGATTTTTTTTAGGCTGGCTGTTCCTACGTCAAAAAGGTAACATTTAGGTACCGAGCTTTTTGGGTGGGTGTTTAATTTAAAGACTAGTTTGAATTTACAACAAACCATTTTTGTCCTTGCAAAGTAATTTCTACACACTCTAAGTGCAAACCCAACCGGTGAGCACGCACGCACGTTGCAAAAACCCAACAGCAACAACGAACTTCCAACTATTTTGCATACAGAGCACACCCCTTTCTAATAGTTAACAATTTATTGTTATTATTTATGCACCGGAAATGTTCCCCTCGTGTGTAACTAGCGGTACTACAGATGTGCATCTTGGATGAGCTGTGGGACGACCGACGAACTTACTCAAGCCAAGGTCCTACTTATATTTGAAGATGTTAGCACTGGCTTTTGGGAAGAGGAAACTTTTTATGTTGTTTTTTTTTTATTGGAATTGTCTACCGATTTAAAAATAGGATTTTTAAACAGAATCTTGAATTTACCGAATATTACCTAGCTTTCATTTAGCATTGGAGGGTTAAAAGGCCGGCGATGGATGCGTAGTTCATACAAACGTAATACCAAAATAATTTGTAAATCAAACATATTCTTAAGGTAGTGTGTCTTTATTCCGATTGGAATACAGATTATCTAGGTTCCCAAATATATATTTTGAATGGACACTGATGTAAACAAGAGTTATGAGAAAAATAAGTTATCTATAGAAATTTTAAATTCCTCATATCTCGTTTTTATATCAATGTCCTTTCAACATATATGTTTGGGAACATAGATATTCTGTAATCCAATCGAAATAAATACACAATACCTTAAGAATATGTTTGATTCACAAATTATTTTGGTATTACGTTTGTATGAACTACGCATCCATCGCCGGCCCCATAAGACAGTTTAAACTACTATTTAGTAAGAAAATTGGTCATTTTGTCCGGTGAGCCAATGAAACCCCTAGCCACGACTATATTATAAGGAAAATAAATAACAGAACATACTTTACAATACTGTTTCAACATTTACAGGAGAAAATGTAAAGTGAATACAACTCAAAGCTTTCTTAGGTAGACAAAGAAATAATCGCAATATGAAACTCATTTTTTTTTTTTCAATCAAGCAATAACTATGCCTACCGTCCAGAAACCAATTAAAACATTGCGTTTGGTTTACTGTGGTCTAATGAATCTAAAGCTAAAAAGTAGTAGTAGGTACGGTACATAAACCGTATCAAATCGGAAGTATATAAAACCAATACATAAAATTGTAATAATATCTACTATTCAATAAAAACTGTCAGTCAAATTGCATAAAAAGGATCAACGCGAAAGGTGTGCGTCGTTTATGCAAATTTCTTTCCTAATCGTCACTCTGCCAAAAGATTTTAGACTTTATTTTTATAAGGACAAAGTTGGTTGTTATTTTTCCGAGTATTGCAATAAAAAGACGAAGTTATGCAATTTAATTTGAAAGCTTCTTTCACGATAATACAGTTCAAATTCGCAAAGAAATCAAATGCATTTACGGCCCACCGTACCAGGTTCGTTCCTAATTTGCATGAGGTATTGTATTGCAGACTTTATTTTGTAAATGGCCACAAAAGATTTTTTTAATAAACAACACTGCGAATGCATGCAAAGTTAAAAGTAGAACATCTGCTGTGTGGGGTTGAAAAGACCGCTTGCGCAGAAATTTGAATATCGATAGAATTCGCGTTGCATTCTACCTGCGTGAATTGAATAAATACATATTATTAAATGTATCACGGATTTGTTATTTAAAATAGCAACTAGAAATATAAAATTAAATGAAAAGAGTAGGTAGCGTTGAACTACCTATTATTATTTAAAAATGCCTCTAACCAGAGTTTGTCACTTTTTCAAAATTAACCTACATGAAATAGATACTTAATTTAGATAAGGCAACAAATGACATCGAGTTGATGAAAACTACAAGAACATTATAATAACCGAAACTTTTTTAATGCAAAAATCATTTTAATAATGCCTAAAAAGTGCTAAAATTAGAATAGGCGTTCGTTCAGTCAATGTACAGACGCTAGCAGTCAAGCTAATGCGTTAACGATAAAGTTGTTTTTTTTTTAAAGAATTTTGACAGATTAGTAGCTTGATGTGCTGGGCGTCTGTACTTTAGTACTGTAGTTTAAATAAATAAATCTAGTAAGTAGTTAGGTACCTAACTACTTACTAGATTTATTTATTTAAACTTCTCGCACAAGGTACAAAGGCGGACTTAATGCCTTAGGCATTCTCTACCAGTCAACCAAGGGTGGTGAAGAGATAAGATGGCAAGTGCTCTGATTGAGAGGAGATAAAAAAAATAAAAAAAAATATTAAAAACTTAATAATATAATGATTTATATAAAATAGGTAGGTACACAAGTACATTGATTGAGTCTAGTTTAAACGCCATCCAAGGTTTTAACTAGGTAGGTAGGTATCTACACACCATACCTATTATTTTTATAAATGGGAGCTTTCTAGGTAAACGTGTTTATTTTTTTAAAACGTTGCCCCACACTAGGAATTTCTCCTGTATTGTGGGTGCGTTTACAAATATTTAAATTCACATACTTATACAAACAGCCAGACCCGGAACAACTACTTGTAGGTCATACAAATATTTGTTCCGTGCGGGAATCGAACCCGCGACACGCAGCGCAGCAGACAATCGCTTATCCACTGCGCCAACCGTGTCGTTTCAAAGTTAGGTACTATGTTCACTAACCACAGAATAAATTATAAGTTTATGAGTCGGATCAAAAGTAAAACCAGTGCATTGATATTAATACAGTTTACAGTTTTTAGATAGGTACCTTCTATAGGTCCATAATGGGCATATTTTTCAATAAAATTCTGTTGGTATTTTCTGTAGATATCACACATCAGCTCATCGTATCTTAAAAGTTGGATCGTAAAAGTAATGGTCTGTCATAACTTGGAACATCGCTCGCATATCGATATCGTGTGATAGGGACGTAGGTACCTAATCCTACATGTTCGACCTACACAGTACAGGCCCTTAGGCTTACCAATACCTACTTTGTATCAATATTTTAATTTAAAAGAGTGTCCGTGGAGTTTCTTGCCCGTTCTTCTCCTTAAGAACCTACTACCCTTTGGAATGAATGGACAACTAGCTTCATATATCTAACTGACCGACTCCTTGACAATTCAAAAGTGCCTGTAAATGGTTTAATTGAAATAAATGCTTTGAGTTTGTGTTACCTACCTGATATCTTACATATCAAAATAGGTAGGACAGACGAAAATGCTAGGTTTTAAACCAGCTTAGGTATTTGTTAAACATTTTAATTCCCTGCAAAATAGGCTCAAGAATAAAATAAAATGTTAAATACTTATCTTTTGATTTTTAAATACCTAGTTAGGTACCTATAATAGGTAGGTATCAAAAATCATTTTTTAAATCCTCTGTTACCATTTCAATGTTGTTTTTAAATAAATAGGATATTCTAGGTAGGTAAATTTGCAAGAATGTTCACGTGCGGACATCTCATAACCCATTTTATTAATAGATAAATTCTTTGCTAAGCTTCGCGAGCTCAAAAACAGCTGACAAAACTGCATTCTGCACTAATTCCCTGACAACCATAGAATTACATTTTACAAAACTAACACCTTTTCAAACCCATGAACTACCAAACTAGTTCAAACTCCATAGAAAATCATTATGTTTGGCAAATCTGCGCAAAATTCTATCACAATAGAAAACGCGAACCAAAAACCAGAATTTCAAGTTCATTTACTTTTTAAAACCAGTTAGACCGCGATCCACACGCCTTTTTAATTCGCAATATTTTTTAAACTGGCAACCTTGGTGCGTGTTTATTGTCCCGTGCCATATTGTCTGGAATGACCTGCACTGTTAACGAATTATTGAATTAGTTAATAATTTACATGCGTTTGTCGTAAATTTTGCTGTAAATGGGTGGAAGAGACATAATTCATGTTTTAGTATTGTTGATGGCCGCAACATTGGTAATAAATAGGGTTTGTTAATACTACCTATTTTGCCTATTACAATAGGTAGATATAGTATAGGAACCTACTCCCTAGCTAGTTCCTATAGTAATTTTCAGAGTTTCCTAAATGAAAATCCTCCAAATGTAGCCATATTAATCGTTAGAACAATTAACTTAAGTTTTACTTCTGTTTTAGGCATCTTACTTCTGTTTTCAACTATTAAGATTTTGTATAGGTACTTACTTACTTTTACCTACCGACTTGAATAAAGAGAAAATAATATTTGGTTTTGGACCCAATCATTTAAGTAAGAGTAAGGAAAATCATTTCTTTTTGTTTAAATAAAATAAAATTTTATTTTATTTTTGTAGGCAAATGGTACCTACCTAATGTGGCTGTGTAAAGTGGCTATCAACATTTAATATTTACAACAACGTTATAACAAAAATAAAAAACTTGAAGCTGTCCTACAAAGCATAAAGTTCTAATAGCTCCCAAACCTCTAATATTCCAAGTCGTACAGGTCGTACCATAGACGATAAAATTCAAAAAGTATTACCCTAGTCTACGGCTTTAGCTTATCTTAGTGGCTTCGGCCTAATACTCATTCGCGGAACTTGAAAATGGAATGCCTATTGCCCAATTTGGCGCCAAAACGGCGCGTCGCGTGCGAGAACGCGCGCCGCCTCACACACGGTTGCCCCGCCCCCCATACGCTGGCCAATCGCACGGGGCGAACACCCTCACGGGCCGCGCAACACGCATATTGATCTGCGGACACCGCTCGAACCGTTTACATTTCGACATATCACATGCTAAACACCGACAAACAATAACATATGGTCACTTGCTGTGCGATATTTAACTCTATTCCAAAGCGCTAAGGTCTAAAATCAGGCACAAAAATTGATGTCACATAAGTCCGTTCAGATTTTCAGAGGGGTGTAATTTATAATGTGTGAGGTCCTCAAGCGATAGTGGACCTTGTTCCCTAAATGATATGGTAACTAAGTTGAATAAGCTAATTTAGGATTAGTAAGAACTGGAATTAAACTTAAAAATGTTGTCAATAGTATGGGCTAGTAGGCGAGTTCAAAATTATACAAACCATACAAAAAATTCACTAATCAATGCACTAGAATAAAAAAACAATTATTTAACACATTTTGATTAGTTTCCAGAAACATTAGTTTTTAGAAATCTAAATATTATAAAAAGTAACTTGTACTGATTTAATTACAGCCTTCTTAATTTTAGAATTCTGAATTTCAGAATATCTTGCATGGCGCTAACACCGCCATCTACAACTAGATGATCCAACCAATGAGACAACCAAGCAACTCATTTAGTTTTTGCTACTGCACAACAGATGTCACTGCTCACAAAATTGACCTACGCTTATAGCGACATCTAGTATCACATTGAAGCGAATAAATTGTGATTTTATCAACAACATATATTGCGATGTTACTTTTTACACTAAGCAATATTTTAAAACACCATTGTCAATAACATTGTATATTTATTAAAACATAAATTAAATAAACATTAATTTTATCAATATTTTAGTCTCATTCTTAATTCATTTAAACATTTTGATGACATTATTTTACATTTTTTTTTTTTGAGAATGGCTTTTTAAGCCGTTAGCAATGATATTATATTAAACAGATATGATAAACACTCACAAAACAACAGAAAAAAGTGTTCTGCGTAGCAGCGCCAGAACACATACCCACTTTTCGTTCATTTTACATTTCACTACAAGTAAAAATGATAGAAAAGAGATGACTTGATAAAAAAAAACAAGAAAAAAGAGACAAGCTAGTATTGTCAATTGCGCGTGAATGTAAACAAACATTATTCTGGCCACCAATCACCGAATGTTGGCATCATAGACTAACAAATACGTCCCAATTAGGACGTTTTCGAGACTTCACGATTGCGCGCTCACAACATATCTGTTTAATATAATATCATTGGCCGTTACTGTTCCAAGTAATCATCCTGAATTGTTTGAAAAAATAAGATGTTTAATATATTATTATTCAAATTATACATTCATTTATGTAACAAAATAAAGCTTTTATCATTTCAGTTCCTTTAACTATTATATTATGCAAATTACATTAGCACATTATAGATTTAGACATTAACACTATGTTAGAAATGCTTAGAAAATGTTAGATAGTATCATATTACAAGTACCCATTTACCTCTCATAAATAAAATGTAACATTAATTTTATGAGTAAATTGTAAAGTTTAAACTATGAATAAGTCATTCTTAAGTATGTGAACCTAGAAATTTTATGACATTCAATAAGTCTTTAATAATTAGGTCATTGTTAGGGCCTGTGCACACCACTTTTTTTAAACGCGCCGTTGACGCGCGTTTGTAGCGATACAGACGCAATACGCACGCGAGTCAGACGCAGCCTGTAGACCTTCTGTAGGATAAAAGCGCATCGTCGACGCACGTCTCTAAAACGCGCGTCAACGGCGCGTTTAAAAAACATGGTGTGCACAGGCCCTTAGATAAAATACTGAACATTAAAATCAGAATTAATAGACTAGTCACAAAGAGATTGTAAGGGAATTAAATTATATTATCGCCATTACACTTCCGCTGGTTTGTCTAAGTCCTTTATTGGCTCATTTAGAACTAAAGGTATGTCCCCACCACCATTCTTCGGAACCCACCCAGCAGAATCCTCTTCCAGTTTTCGTTTTTCTTCCCTCACTCTTTCATATTCGTCAATTTCTATTTGGTACTTAGGTGTGGTAATGCCAAAGAAAGTAGAAAGTGACTCCCCAGCATAATCAACTGCATTCAACATTTTATTCCCAGATTTCCATGCGTAGTGGGAGAACCAAGGGCCCCAGGGTAGAGTTTTCTGAAAACATCAAACTATGAATGTGAGATTAATAGAAAATTATACATACTGCATAGTTATTTATACTATGCATATTTCCCTCAACCAGTGGAGTGCCTATTGTACTTTCCAATTTTATTGTTTGTGTTTTGTTTGTTCATTTTCTGCATTAGTACACATTTACACAATAAAGAAAACTAGATTTCTATCATTGTCATTGACATTTATGTTTACTTGTAAACCTACCTACCAATTTAAATTATAAATGAATGATTGGAAACCAATAAAATTCAAGGTAATAAACATTATCATAATCATCTGCAATCCAATTAAAATGTTAATGAGTTTCTCTTTCCTTTGCCATTTTTTTTGCCTTTTAATATAGGCAATGAATAAACAGATATCCAAACTATTATTCAAGAACAGAACTACAATATTAATAGTAAAACAAGTACCTACGGAAACCACGAAGGATTTCTCCGACTATCAACATCATCATAGCATAACATAAAATAAAAGCGTAATAAACAAGCCTTATCATCATGGATATTAATAGAAACGAATTCCACCAAGGTCTCTCCTTAGGTGAAGGTACTATAACAAAGAATGCATCGGTTACTCACCGGATCCACGTTTGTCTTTTCTAAAGGTTCTGTAGCCAATTCAGCAGCCTCCTCCTCCTCTATTTCTTCATCAACTCCATCGCAAAAATGCAGGACTCTCCGTGGCTTGTTAATTGTTACTTGAGTTTCAGTGTTATTCTCCATTTCTAAATAAATAAATATTTATTTACAGTGAAATCGACACTGTTTATTTCTAGCAAATGACACAAAAATGACGTCTCCTCTCAAATTGGAATTGATCAATTGACGGGCAACCGCAATGTTGCCATTCTAGATAGAAATGAAATGGAAAGGAAAAAATGTAGAACAGTGACAAAAATATATTTGACCACATGGGCACAGAACCCTCAAATGAATAAAATTGAATGAAGAAACTATGATATAGTATATTATAAATGGTATAATGATATGGTATAATAAATGTCAAAAGCTTTTTTTGGAAAGGGTTTATTTCATTCGTTTATGACAACACAGTAGTGTCGTGTAAGTGAAAGTCCGGTGAAAATGATTCCTGTAAAGCTGGAAACACATTATGGGACGTGTCCGTAACCTGAATAGTACAGTCGCCAGCAGGTCAAGCTACCCGAAACTGTAAAATTTTCCCAATCAACCTTGAACCTTATGCTGTCGGGGTAAAGTTGAAAATCTTTTAAAGAAAATTGACAGATTGTAGTAGCTTGATGTGCTGGCGTCTGTACATTACACAACACACTACACAGTACAAACTATCAGTCGTAAGTCGCGAACGTGACCTTGGGCCGTCCTTGAGCGTTCGGACGTCTGATAGAAAACTAACCGGCTGGATACTAGTTTCAGCCGCGGAAGTCCGCGGACAGTGTGAACAGGGTTCCGGACGCGTCTGTGGATTCGGGAGTCATAATCATACCAAATGCCAAATGCGAATGTCAAATATGACCATGTGTCGAGTAGAGGTCTGAGCTCAAATGCATGTCCATTCGCCAGAGAAGCTTGCGTGCTTTGACCACACTTTTCTCCCTTCTCAACTCTCCCACCCGTCCTTCTTATCTTATGTCTCACTTCCAGTATATATGTTCTTCACACGCTAAGAATCTGCGTTCTTCCAGCAATCTTATTCTACTCTGTCCTTCTCATACTTCTGGCTTTGTTCATTCTTCCTTTCATAATCAGTCCATTCTTCTCTGGTTTCGCTTCGCTTCTTCTTGATATCAGGACGGCCATCAGTCGGTATGCATGTAAACTGTGTTCGATAACAACTGAACTGGGACATTTTAGTATAACACTGTATTGTATCTGTGTAACTACTTAGCTAGTTTTAAAATACTTTCCATTGTAATCTGTGGAAAACGTAGTGGGTAGCATAAATGTTTAAAATGTAATATTTAGAAATAGATCTAATGACTGTATCTTATTGTGCTACTCTTTGTTTTTCCTTAAATAAATAAATATTACCTACCTCTTTTCCTTGAATTTGTATGTATATATAGCGTGACGCTACAGTGGTGACATTAATTTAACACACCTAAACAGTTTCGCCTTTACGTTTATGAAAATATTTTAATTATATAATAAATCTAAACATTATTATTTAATGATTTATTCACAATTTTCTAAAATAGCATCATGGAGCAACCTGTACTTAAGATAATGAAGAAGGTCCATTAAATAGAGCTCAGATGTTTGGATTCTAAAACAGAATCATCTGGTTCTTCTAGTAGAATGTCGATCATATCAACACAGTATCTTTCACCGTTCAAACGTCGTACATCTTCACCACAGAGCCCTGGCTTTCTGAGATGAGGATGAAGACTCATCACGCTCCCCTGTCACTCAACAATATTCTTCGTCTCACTACGTGCCACAGTCTTCACCCCCACCCCAGATTGCTCACCAGTCACGCTCTCCTGTCACTCAACAATATTCTTCACCTCACTATGCGCCTCAGTCTTCATAATCACCTAAGATGAACGAAGTGAATGAAGAGAAGTTTCTCAATCACGCTCTTCTAGCACTCAACAATTTTCCTCGCCTCAGTATTTTAATCTCCATCCATCGCCATCTGATTTAAAAATCTCTTACATTCCATACAACTCTGTCACATTTACTGCAGACCACACAAGATTCTGTTTTTGAGCCTTCGATTCAATCTCCAGTCGATAGAACCGAAGTCGAAATAAGCGAAGTCAACGAGATTACTCAACAAAGTCACACATAAATCATAATATGTGTGACTTTGTTGAGTAATCTCGTTGACTCCAGCAAAATCACAACTTCCCGATTTATTCAAGTTAATTAAAGCAGTGGATTGGAGCGAAATAAAAGGTTGTAATAGAATTATTGCTTGTTTTATTTTCCGTCGTACAAGATGGAGACTTTGCTTTCACCAGCATTTAATGAGAAGTGGGTTGCAATATAAATTCCTTAAAATACTTACTACACTATTAAAATATAAAATGTTGCCATTACAATATTTAATACACCCCCTCAACATTATATTTTAGTTTATAAGCAACCCTTAATTTTTTTTTTTTTTTTTTTACATTTAGTTTTATCTTAACACTTTTAAACATTTTACATTTCTTTGAACTACACCCCCTTAACATTAAGCCTAAGATGAATCCCCTTAATATAACTTCTGTAATGCACCCCCTTAATAACATAAAACATAACCTTTGAGCAAATATAGGCAAAGCCCTAAACTTAGGAACACTAAACTGTAACATTTTTACATACACAAGATATCTATTATAACTCAACACTATCCTATGCATGTACCTACTTTAACAAACTTATGTTTAAAACAAAATCTTATCCCTAAGTTTAACAAAAAGTATTTTTCCTAGGGGTTTGGTAAACAAATCAGCTATGTTGTTATTGGTATTTACAAATTTTAATTTTACTAAACCTGCTGATATGTTTTCCATTATATACTGATACTTAATATCTATATGTTTTAATCTTTTGTTGCTGTCATTATTCTTTGCTATATTGATTGTACTTTGATTGTCTTCTAGTATCTCACAATCAATATTATTGTATCCGAAATCTATCAGCAACTTTTTCAAAAAAGATCCTTCCATTATAGTCATACTAAGAGCCACATATTCAGCTTCACAAGATGACAATGATACACAAGACTGTTTCTTACTGCACCAAGAAACTGGACAGTTAAAAATATAAAATATCTGACCAGATGTTGACTTTCGGTCTGCAACATCACCGGCCCAGTCTGCATCACTGTAACCTTGTAATTTACACACATTTTGGCTTTCACTGTTATATTTATATGTGAGAGACAAATCAATAGAACCTTTTATGTATCTTAATATTCTTTTAAGACATTTAAATAAAGTTGCACTAGCACAATGCACATATCTGCTAAGAAAACCTACTGCAACAGATAAATCTGGTCTAGTACAAGTAGCATACAAAAGACTGCCTACTAAACTTCTACAAGCTTTTTCAATGTTTACACTTTCACTTTTATCTCTCTGTAACAATTCAAAATTAAAGTTCTGTTCTATTGGAGTACATACAGTTTTACAATCTGACATTTGATATGAATCTAACAATTTTAGCAAATATCTTTTCTGATTAATTAAAGTTATACAATTTTTAAGATCCTGTTTGATATTTATTCCCAAATAATTACTGGCTAGACCCAAATCCTTCATTTTAAAGGTTTCACAAATTACATTTTTAAAATCATTATTTGTTTTTGATTACTTCCAAAATACAACAAGTCGTCTACAAATAATAGAACATAAATGTAATCATTATCAATATTTTTGAAATATAAACATGGGTCATTCTTTGATCTTACAAACTTTTCATTTATCATGAAGTTATTGAACTTAGTATTCCAATATTTAGGAGATTTTTTTAGACCATAGATTGACTTCTTTAATTTACAAATCTCATTACCTGGTAATCTCATGAACACCGTTTCATTGATGTCTCCATAGAGAAATGCCCCAGTAACATCTATCTGGTGCACTGGTTGTCTCTTCTGGGTAGCCACTGCCATCATGGCTTTGAAGGTTGTTAGCTTGGCAACAGGTGAGTATGTCTGGTCATCACAGTACTTCTGCTCGAATCCTCGGGATACTAAGCGAGCCTTATAGATTGATTTCCCTTCTGTTTCCTTGACTTTAAATACCCACTTGCTGCTTACTATGTTTTCTCCATCTGGAACTTGTGTGACCTCCTCCCATGTATTATTTTCCTCTAATGTTTTCAGCTCCTTTTTTATGGCTTCTTCCCATTTACTTTTATCAGGTCTTTTCATAGCTTCTTGGTAGGAGATAGGTTCATCACAGCAGTAACTCAGGAAAGTATTTTCATCAGACTCTTCTCCTTGTACATATTCCTTGAACCAGCTTGGCTTTTTCCTTACTCTTTTTGGTCTTTCTATTACCTCTTCTGTCTGTCCTGAAGATTCCTGTGAATTTTCATTTAGTTCTTCTACCTCTTCTTCTAATATTGACTGCTCATGAAAAGAGTGAATAGAGTTCTGTTCATTTTCGCTTTCTATTGTGTCAGGGTTTACAGTATCTTCATACTGACTGTCCTCTTCTTCTGAAACTTGTTCTGTGTCTTCTTGAATGTCAAAAACTTTATGATATTCCTGTTCTTTTCTTTTGTCTTTCTCTTTGTATTCTTCAGACTGTTTTATAAATACTATATCTCGCTTGATCTCTACTTCATTTCTTTCAGGTAAGTATATTCTGTATCCTTTTGTATTTTCTCCATATCCAATAAAATAGCCTAATTCAGCTTTGCTATCAAACTTTAACCGTTTTTGTTCAGGAACATGTACAGATACTTGACTACCAAAAACTTGAAGATTGTTAATGTCAAACTGTTTGTCCCACCAAAGTTCATATGGTGTTTTATTTTTCACACGACTCGGATCAGTCCTATTGATAACGTAGACAGCTGTGTTTATTGCTTCTGCCCACAGGTTCTTATTTAGTCCGCTCTCTAGGAGAATTGTTCGTGCTGACTCAACCACTGTCCTCATTTCACGCTCTACACACCCGTTCTGTTGTGGGGTGTAGGCCACACTTCTTTGGTGTTGTATCCCATAAGATTTGAGCAAGTTTTCCATTTCTTTACTACAAAATTCTTTTGCATTATCACTTCTTGTGTATTTCACTATGTGACCGGGGTTTACTTTTATTTCCTTTATATATTGTTTCAAATATTCTAAAGACTGACTTTTATTTTTCAGAAAATACACCTTTCTGTATTTGGAATAATCATCCTTGATGAGAAAAAAAAACTTTGCCCCTCCTAGTGAGGTTTCTTCTACTGGACCTCCAATATCAATATGGATAACCTCACCTGGTTTTGATGCTCTATGAGTACTTGATGGGAAGGAAAATTTGTGTTGCTTTCCTTTCAAACATGACACACAAGTTTCTTCTTCACTTTTTCCAAATTTTATATCATGCTTGATTAAGATGTTTTTCACTTGATTTATGTCTTGGTGACCAAGTTTGGCATGCCATTCCCTTAGATCTGACATTACTCTTCCAACCATGGCTACAGCATCTGGTTTTCTGAATATCATTGTGTACATTTTACCTTGTCTCTTTGCTACAGCATGCACACTGTTGTTTTTGATAAACTGACACTCAGCAGCATTTGACGCAAGTTTGTAGCCTTTATCCAGGGCAGCACTCATGGAAAATAAGTTAGTCTTGAGGTTGGGCACATGCAACACATTCTTTACGGATGTTTTAATCCATTGTTCATTGTCATATGCTTCAAGGTCAATATCACCATACCCTAATGCTTTTATTATTGTCCCATCGCCAATAACAACATCTTTCGGTACTAACAACTTTTTATAGTTTGTAAAACTGTCCATTGTGAAGCACATATGCTCAGAAGCACCACTATCCAAAAACCAATGATGATTGTTTTCACTTTTTGAGGTTAGTCCATACACTGACATAACAAACGCGTTTTGTTTATCTTCTTTCTCTGGTTGTTTGTTACTGTTTTTATTGAACCAACACTGCTTTATAGTATGCCCCCGTTTTTACATTGTTCACATAATGGAATATTTTCAGTTTTAATTCCCATTTTTCTTTTATCCTTTTTCACTTTGCAGTCCCGTTTATAGTGTCCTACTTTACCGCAGTTAAAACACTTTCTTGAGTCTTTTCTTGTATCAGTTTTGAAAGCCGTAGAATTATTTTGGTCGCCTTCCTCATACATTTTATTTCTTTGCTCTTCTATTATAAGCCTGGCTGTCAGCTCAGATAGGGTTCGTTTTTCAACAGGCACAGAGTCCCATGCAGAAACAAAATGACGAAATTTTTCTCCCAGCGAACTGATGATTTTTGTTATCAGCATATTTTCAGCTATCTCACCTTTCGCTTGACGTATCTGTGACACGATTGCTTCTATTTTAGCAATAAATGTTGATACAGATTCAGAACTCGAATATTTTTCTTCGAAGAAGCGTTGTTGTAAAATGTGCAGTGACACATCAGATTTCTGCTCGTAAATCGTATTCAGTTTGTCCCAAATTTCTTTTGCGGACTCACAATTCTGGACCTGAAGCATTGCTGTATTGCCCAGCCTCGCAACAATTACTCCTTGGGCCTTTGCGTCCAGCCTGTTCCACGTGGTGATTTTTGCTTCGTCACTTTCCGGGCACTTGAACGTCCCATCCACAAGGCTGAAAGCATTTACCGCCTTCAATATAACCTTTACTTGAAATTTCCAGGTGTGCCAATTATTGGCACTCTCCAGCAACATGCGATTGCTTGAAGCCCCGAACATGTCGACTTCGCCGTCCATCTTTGACGCCTGCTTGACCGCAGTACAACTGTTTTACCACAGCGACAACCGCAATGATTCCTTGTTATTTCGCTCCGGGCACCTGGGCCCATAACCTATTCAAGTTAATTAAAGCAGTGGATTGGAGCGAAATAAAAGGTTGTAATAGAATTATTGCTTGTTTTATTTTCCGTCGTACAAGATGGAGACTTTGCTTTCACCAGCATTTAATGAGAAGTGGGTTGCAATATAAATTCCTTAAAATACTTACTACACTATTAAAATATAAAATGTTGCCATTACAATATTTAATACGATTCAAGAATATTTATAATTATAAAAAGCGTTAAATAAGCGAATTAAATATAAATTAAAGTAAAATATTTGTAGTATTGTTTACCTACCTCAAAGTTACGAGAAAACGCTCCTTTGGAGAGGAGATCTCATCATCATTTCAACCGAAAGACGTCCACTGGTGAACATAGGCCTTTCCCAAGCACCGGCACTGCGACCGGTAAATATGGCGATATGGGTGTCTTAAATTGTGTCATTTATTTTGCAATATTATTTACATACAAAACTTTAACCTACCAGAAAACTTAACCAGAAAATTAAACTCATTTTCATTCATTTATTTTTTTTACCGTTTCTCGTCCCTCAATACATCTGGATACAATGTGTGGAATTCACCAAACTAAATTTTTTTATCGTTCCAAATGCTTCTTTTATTCTTTTCGGTGGACAACAAATAGCAGCAGCTTCCATTAAATCAATAAATTCGTCGTCACTGTCGCTTCTTGACATGGATCCCCCCGTTGAAAAATTTGGAAGAAGTATCAGCAATTCAGCACTTCATACAAGTCATCAATTAAATGACTAATGATTATGCTACCTTTGTACAGTCAAAATACTGCTGGCAGCCCTTCATAGATTACAAAATTATAGCTACTGTTTTATCGGGTATACATGGCAACTCCTGCACTCCGAATTGCGTTCCATTATATATGTTTGAATGTTGAGCATTACCCGGATGATATTCTCGTATAGTAAAAAAAAATATATACTTAAAAAAAAAATCTTACAAACATTTCCTTGATTTCCACACATTATTATTTTTTTACGGCGACGTTATTATTTTTTTTCAATAAATATCCTGGATGAACCATACACTCCTCCTCCTCTTCTTGTTCTTCTGTAGCCTCTGTTCTCCTCTTGCTGCTTCGTTTTAAGGGTTCCGTTGACTACAAAAAACCCTTTAAAGTTTCGCCATATCCATCTGCCTGTCTAACTGTCCCCAGCTCAGCTCAGAGACTCTTAGTATTACCTTACAAAGAAGAAGAATGGAAGAGGGGTCAAATTATGCAGGTCACTGACTAAATACTCAAAACTGACTGTACTATTCTTACACGTAAAGTGGGGATGATTTTTTTTTCTCGTCTGTGCCATGATGGTGGGGTATCGTTAGATATGCCGTTCAAAAATATTGTGGGTCTGTGAAGACCATTTTTAATTCAGGGATCCGTTTGCGTTTAAAGTGCTATTTTTTGTTAGAGTCAAGTGCCACTCATTCCTGCCAGCTAAATGATTGTTTTTTGATAAGTGAAAAAAATAATGGCAGTGGTATCTATTTACCGAAATAAAAAAACTTAAAGGAATCATCCATTTTGGTCCAAATGTAAAAGCGGCTCTTTCACATTTGGCCACAAAAAAATTGTGCTGTATTCTGTTAGAACTTGTCCCCCTAAGCATTTGTTATTATGTCACCAAGGCTGTGTGATCATTGTACTTGGCTTTATTTGAGCTAAAAAAGTCTGGCTTTTGTATTACATTTTCGTTGAAATCACTTTTCTAAAACTAATGAAACGTCTTGCCATATCATGACATTTTGAACAGATAATTAAGACACAGTGATCTTAGCATGTAGTTTACTTTTTTGGGGATTTTCTAAAAAAAATAAAAATACTGGTGTATCTTCCGTTCAAAAATTATGAACTCTTTAATTACTTATAATTATACCTACATGTAGGGTTTACAGCTTTGTTACTAATATATATATTATACAATTAAATCGTCATCGTCTGGCACAATAATAATATGTTCTAATCCAAAAGCCAGGGAGAATATAACTTGTAAATATCGAGCATAGCTCATAAACCATTATACACATAATGTGAGAACAGCAAACAATTTTTCTTTTGCCAATGACACACGTACAATAATAGTGAGTGATTGTGTAGTCCCGATAATGATATATCTGTCACGATGTATACGTAATATTGTCTGGCTCTGACATAGATCGGGATTGCAGTCGCCCACGAATCATTCATAAATCAGTTCCCTGTAACTCTGTTACGTGTTCATCTGGCAAATCATTACTGAGCTCAATTGCGAATGATCCGCTATCGAGGATGTGATCACCGTAATAGCTTCTTAGCTTGCTTCAATTGGTATAGGCCAAGAGCGAATAAAAACAATTCATCCACACTCAATCTTGGGAAATCTGCAAACTCGCCCATATTCGCTGTCATTAGGGTGAATCGCGTCTACGGTTGTAATTAAGACGATCTACGAGTTCGGCTAATCGGTTTGGCATATTCATCCTTTCTAATCTCCAAAATGTTTGCAGCATACGTATTATCTTCAATTAAAATATGAAAAAGATTTTTAACGGCTGCTGTGATCTTGAAATAATCGAACATGTTTCTAAGTGCTCTATTGCTAAATATATTTCGAAACAGCTGAAAACCTCTTTTAAATCTGCCGATGACCACTTCTACCACCCAACGACAGATCGTAACCAGCCTGGATTTATTTGCCTGATCCGTGGTTAGCAGTGGCTCATTTGGATAATTCGTTTCCGGCATGTGTGTTATGTAACACAATTGATTTAATCGAAAATGTAATCTTAAAAGCAGTTTTTTTTAACTCATATAAAACCAAGTACGATGGTCACACAGCTTTGGTGCCATAATAACTAATGATTAGTAGGACAAGTTGTAACAGAATATAGCACAATTTTTTCTTGGCCGGCTCCTTTACATTTGGACCAAAATGTATGAAACCTGGATGATGTCCTTTGCAGTTGGAGAATTGACCGTGACGTATATTGATATAAGGGAGAACATGTTATTCAACTACAACTATTCACTAGTTTTGGGTTAAGATCATCCCTACTACGGATCACTTCATTGTGTGTGGTCCGACCTCCGCTCTCCGCTAGGAGTAATAGTGTTCTGTGGGTCCGACCATTGAGATAGGAAATATGTCAATGGGTCCGACACGCACTTTGCCCGCTGGTTTTTGGCAAGAACCAGACAGCTGTCAAAATAACAAACAAACAGCAGAAAAGAAACGTCTTGTCTTTGGATGCACAGTTTTGTTGTCTGTCAGTCACCTGTCAGTTGAAAAACGATCCGAAAAGAGTGAAATAAAGTATGTTCTTTTCTAATGAAAAACTGACTAAACTAAGAAGAAATAATTAAAAGCAATCATTTAAAAAATAAATTTAAATCATGGAAGGGTTTTGCAGAGGTTGTCTTATAAAATACGACGAACCGATGGAGCTACTACAATATACCGAGAAAAACAGGAGATTGTTTGTATATTCCACCGGTTTACAGGTAAGCTTTTATCGTTTCTAGGCACAGGCTTATAATATCAATATTAGCTTCATCCAAAGAAATTTAAACATACTTACGCTTCATCCCTTGTCTGCTCTTTTAAGTACTTACTACCTATAGTGACTGGGTAAGTAGTTGCTCCACTTGGAGTCGCAGGTTCGGTCCCCGCACCCAAAAAATATTTGGAATGCGTGCAAATGGGTCCTGTGTTATGTAATAGCATGTTCAACAGAACAAAAACATGTGAAATTATACTATAATTAAATTATATCTAAACAACTTTTCGTAGTCTATGTAAAAAATAGACTCACTTCTTAGAACTTACACCATTTGCGCTTCTTAAATCCTAGAAGTGAGTTCTCCAAAATCCTCGATAGTCTAAGCTAAGCTGTCTTTTACCACATGCTGAACCATGAAAACAAATTTTACTATTGTTTAATTAAAAAAACATTTCGCCAGTTGCACGTAAGTCCATTTAATTTAATTCCCCATTAAAAGCAATACTATCACTTTCTGATTTGTTCCGTTAGATATAAGACAGCATTACTTTTAATGGGGAATTTTTAATGGACTTATGTGCAACTGGCTGATTATCACACAAACTTTATATATTTTCCAGGTGAAAAGAAATGACACATTCACATTCCAGCTATGTAAGGATTGTTTCCTGAACATGAAGCAAGCTTGCAAGTTCAAGAAGAATTGTCGTACTTCAGAAAAACAGTTTAGAAACTATTTAGCTTTAAAAGATGTAGGGGATCCATTGGATTTTTGCACATTCCTCAAGAATAATGATGATACTTTAACCTTCCGGTAACTATGACCAATTATGTTATAATTTAGTTATGGAACCATTTTTGTTAGTAAAATCTCAATATTATCAGGAAAAATTGTGTTTTTCATAATGGCTTTCATTTTGTCTCCAATCTATTTTGTTTATTTAAGAATTATTAGCTATGGTCCGCGACTTCATCTGCGATCCAGGATGAGAAGTAGCCTATGACTTCTCCAGGTTCCAGGCTACCTATCTGTCAAATTGTATCCATATCCGTTCAGCTGTTTTAGAGTGAAAGCATAACAAAGAAACAAACACAAACTCACTTTCCCATTTATAATATTAGTTAGGACTGTGTACTTGAAATAATTAAATTAACTAATTAATAATCATTTGATTATTTTCCAGTCTACCAATGAGAAGTGGGAATAGTACACCAGCAAACCAAAAATGTAGAGATGATGATAATGGTAATGTAAAATAATACTCATTCAATTGTAAAAAATATATTTATTCTTATATTTCTTCCACAAGGTCTTAGCCGGGCTACAAGGAAATTTTTGGCCCGTGCAATATATATTCAACACTCAGATTATAGAAAAGAAGCAGATAGACTGCGCGGAACACCGAGAGTGCGGCCAACAAAGCAAATACAAATTCAAAAGCGAATACACTCTCGATTCAGTACAGCACGAAGCGTCGCATCGTTAGTACGTCACGGGCTCTAACAGATAATTTCAGAATAATGCCGTCTTGTATTTTTAAACATTGTAAAAACTGTTCCCAAAAACAAAATAAATAAGTTGGAGTATCTTTCATAAGTAAAATATTGATTATTTGTCTATTTGGATTTATTTTACGTGTTTATTGTTAGTGACATCTTGAAACACAAAACCTTAACAAAAATCATTCGGTGTTGCTAGTTTATATTGAAACATTTACCCCTAAGTTAGGAAATAAGTATAGGATACAGGAGTATCGATTTACAAAAATATGTATGTCGATAATAGTGTTTTATTTATCGCCTTTTCTGGTTGGTATATTTATAGATAAATAAGTATGTATGTGTCTTCGTAAGTGTAACTAGTTAATGGATTTTATAATACTTATTACATCAGTCGATTTGCTATAACATGGGTTTTATGACGTCACCATAAAGTAAATATAGCTACCAAAAACAATAAAATGTTGGTGTCTCAAAATAAAAATATATCGCAAATGTATCGTTTTATGGGTATTGTTAATTTGACGTACTTATACTGTTATACTGTTGATAAAAACAACTGATTTAAGAGAAAAAAAAATCTTTTTTTTTTCATGTAATGAAGTTAGTATTATGGCTAATTTTTTCATTCTCCTGGCAACCGTACACACACATACAGGCACCTGTTCTTATAGTGCTGTCACGTGGCTCTAACGCACACATGTCTACAAACGGGCCTCACATTGTTGTTCCGCGCGGTCTATCTGCTTCTTTCTATAATCTGAGATTCAACACTATATCTCCTGTGTAAAAAAGTATAAGTAAAAATCGTTTATTATAACATTAAAGTTACAATATATTGAGATGGCTTTTGTCCTAAACTAGGCAGCCTGACTGTATCTTGGATGGGCACCATTATACAAATTTTTTTTGGATATTTTTAAATGTAACTGCTTTATCATTCTCAAAGCATCAACAAGAAATAATTTAATCTCTTCTTAGTTGCTAATTGGTTCCTATAACACAAAAATTGTCTCTAATACTGGGGTATTCCCTTAAAATTTCCAGACTCAACATGCACAAGTATTCGTAACTTCATGACGGACATCCTCCAAGGTGAAGAGATGCCTGACACAGAAGCACGTATTATTAAAGAGGTTATAGAAGAAGAGGCTGATTTATTGGATGACTCGCTTGATTCCCATTGGCTGCAGGATGATATGTCCATTGATACAGACTTTAGATTGGATTTTAGGTAAGTTAGGATGTCAAAATGAATAAAATGTTAAAGAAGAAATAATACCATACAGATACTTCTCATTCGCATTCGTGTCGCTGGTGCAACAGTATTTAAAATATACTCACTATCCCATAAACTCACTACCCCAATAAGTTCACTATCCCGATGCTATTCATTTTGACAATTAAAAAATATTCATAGTGTTATTTACGTTTATTGCGCAGACAAATTTTTCAAACATAATATGAGGAAATGGTTTATGAATTTCCTTCGAAAACAAAATTCGACACTCATTCAATTGGAATACTGATCTTATTGTTAATTTAAATAAATTTCTTGACTATTCCATACATTAAGCTACAGATTTTACATATTTACTTTATGTTAACTTCTCCAGTTTCAGCTCATTCTCGACACCACGCACTGTACATAATGATCACTGTTATACGCCTAAGCAAAAAGAGGAGCAAATTACCTTCGATACTATAAACACAGAGAAACAAACAAAAATCCTAAACGACTTCACAAATGCTTTCAAAACAACTGAAAATATCGAAGAACTTAGTATTTTTGTTGGGGATGTTAGTGGTATTGAGAAAACAGAAAGTTTTAAGAATTTAAAAGAATTATCTCCATTTGATGTAGATGAAATTGATGGTATGGGTAAATCAGAAATCGATACTCTTAACAATAAACAAAATCTCAAAGATTTAGTAACTAATCTTGGCATAGATGAAATCGATGGTATGGAAACATCTGATGGTAAAACTGTCGAAAGTAATCAAAACCTGAAAGAATTCTGTAATTTTGGTTTAGAAGAAAAAAATACTCTCGCAAATAATCAAAATTTAAAAGAATTATCCAATTTTGGCATTGACGAAGTTGATGGTATTGAATATGCAAAGAGCAATTCTGTAAAAAGTAATAAGAGTTTGAAAGAATTAATTATTAATATAGACATGGAAGAAATTGATACAATTGTAAAATCAGAAACCAATGCTGATAAAAGTAATCAAAATCAGAAAGAGTTAATAAGTCATTTTGGCTTAGCCGCAATGGAGGCTTTTGGAAAATTAGATAGTGATAATCTCAAAAGTAATCAAAGTCTTAAAGAATTATGTGATTTGAATTTAGATGGTTTTAGTGGGGAAGAGAAAGCAGAAAGCAAAACCCACAAAAATAATGAAAGTCTAAAAGAATTATACGATTTGAGTTTAAATAGTTTTGATGATGCAGCTAAATCAAGAAGTAATACTTTTAAAACTGATCAAAACGTAAAAGAACTTGATTTGAGTTTAACTGATTTTGATGACATAGCAAACTCAGGAACCTTCAAAACTGATCCAAGTATAAAAGAAATGTGTGATTTTGGCATAGATGACATTAATGGAATTGAGAGATCAGAAAGTAATTTTGATTTACCATTACTGTCTGATGTCTTAGAAAAAGACAAAATAGATACACCAGACTTTGACATACCAAAAGGTGTAATTGGCTCCATACAGTCTAATAACGATATCAGTAATAGCAGTATCAATATCGAAGTGTTGTTAAAAGATAAACCATGTACAATAGATACAAATTTAGAAGAGGCTTTGAAGAATACTGGTAGTAAACAACAATTTTCTTTGGAAGATTTACTTGTTTCTCCACGAGGTAATCAAAGTCAGCAAACATAAACACTTTGTATGCTGCATTCACTTGTATTGCATTAATTTTGACACCATTCAAATTTATAATTATTAACGCCTTAATTAAAAATAAAAACTAGCGAAATTGTAACTCTAATAGTACAATTTTCTTAATTTTAGCGTTCCCAGCCGAGTCAGCAGCTTCTACACCTACTATAACAAACATATTATTTGGTACAACTGATACCAGTACTAAAATGGAAGAATGCGTAGAACCATATCACAACGTCCAAGGGGATATCGAAATATTTGAAGAATTCTTCCAAAATGATACAAAAGAATTTGACTTAGAAGATATTATAAGAGAAAATGGAGGATTTAAATCGGGAGATTGGAAACAAACGGTTGCTGTTAATGATGTTGAAGTTAATAATGATATGGATATATCTATTGACGATACAGCTGTAGCAGAATCTAAAAACGAAGAGATAACATACATTTCACATACATCTCCTAATGACACATTTAATATAGAATATTTATATTGTAAATTGTGTAAAATAAGGTACGACACTAGCAGAGCATTAAGCGTACATTTAACGAAATTTCATAAAATTAAAATTGTGAGACCAAAAACCCGGAACATCAATAAAACAAAATCTAAGAACGAAGCTATAATTAATATTACGGAAATACCTTCTAATGAGAAATTTGATATGAAAAATTCATATTGTAATTTGTGTCAAATAAAGTACGACAGTGGCAGAGCCTTAAGCGTACATTTCTCGAAAAAACATAATATTAAAATCGAAAAACCGAAATATAGGAAAAACCGGAACTGCGATGTAAATGATACATCTGTAACAGAATCTAACAACCAAGCGATTGTAAAAATTTCGAATACATCTCCTAACGACAAATTTGATATAGAAAAATCATACTGTAAATTATGCAAAAAGAAGTACAAAAGTGGTAGAGCATTAAGCATACATTTGTCGGTAACTCATAATATTAAAATCGTAAAACCGGGATATGATAGAAAAAATCGAAATGATCAATTATGTAATAATTGCGGGAAGAAATGCTGGGATTCCTCAAATTTTGCTAGACATTTGAAAGTATGTCAGGTAAGTTGCAAAATTGTATTCTTGTTAATCTTCAAGTAAGGGTTGCAGATCACAGAGCACGGAATCGCACCGCCGCGCGCCGTCGCGCCGCCGCCGCCGCCGGCAGCGTCATATTCGTGTCGCGCAATTTGCGTTGGGCACATTGGCTGTCACGGGCCGTGAGTTTCTATTCGCACAGATTCGCACGTTGTGCTGTAACTTGGGTTAAGAATTTAACTTAATTTAAAATTCTTACTACTATACTCTTTAACTAAATGTGACATGTCACATTTATGTAAACAGAAACGGTGACGCCGACTGACTCGCTCGGTTTTTGTTAAAAGTGTTGACAATGCCATAAAGCAGCGGCCGCCGAGGCATCTCTGTGCTCTGTGGTACAGATACACCGAGACGGTATGTGGAGATCCGAACTAACCTCATTAGATAGGATAAGAGCTTCATAGAGGAGAATAACATAGCGTAACACCTGTTTTCCCGGAAGGTTAGGCAAAGGACTCACATTTCGCATTTCTCAGTAGCAACTAAGGTTGCCAATTTTTTTTAAGTAAAATAACGAATATTCCTCTTTGACGGATTAAAAAAAAAGTATTTGCAAACAAATAAAGTATTTTCCAAATTTATTTACTTATTTATATGTTTGAAAACATATTTTTTAGGGTTCCGTATCCAAAGGGTAAAACGGGAACCCTATTACTAAGACTCCCCCGGTCTGTCTGTCTGTCCGTCTGTCACCAGGCTGTATCTCATGAACTGTGATAGCTAGACAGTTGAAATTTTCACAGATGATGTATTTCGGTTGCCGCTATAACAACAAATACTAAAAAGTAGAATAAAATAAATATTTGTATGGCAACAAACGTTTTTTTTTTTTTGCTCGTTTTTGCTCTATATTGATAACGGTAACAGGTAGACGCTTGAAATATTCACAGAATATGTAGATATATTTTGCCTTTAAAAATAAATAATTAAATTAAAATAAAACAAATATTTAAGGGTGGGCTCCCATACAAAAAACGTGTTCTTTTTGCCATTTTTATAGATAATGGTACGGAACCCTTCGTGCGCGAGTCCGACTCGCACTTGGCTGGTTTTGGGTACCTATTTTAGCAGAATGTAATAATTTGTATCATTCTTGAATTGAGGGGGTGTAATTTCAAAACCCTCTAAATCATCCTGAAGAAATTTTTCACAAGAAGATTATTTTGAATATGTTGTGCTAAACTTAATGCAAATGACAATATTTGATATAAATTTGTTTGTCATGTCATGGCAATCCTAAAAAACCATGGAAAATCTAAAATATCTATGTGCATTGTTGCGGAATTTGCAACCTAACATTACTTTTAAGACTGATTTTACTGTGTATTTAAGTGGGTTACGAAAGTGAAAGTATAGACATATTGAAGGTAAAATTTAAAACTTTATTTTGGTGCAAAAATATGTAAATGTGTATGAAGTCATTTTCGGGGGTTTTGAAATTACACCCCTTAATTGTTCGTCAGTTTATTTTCGTATAATTCCACGCATGAGTCAAAATAAATATATTTTCGATACTTTTTTCTCTTTATAAGTATAAAGTATAATGGAGCAAAATAAATTAGGATACGTTATTATAAAATATGGTTGGCAACCCTGGTAGCAGTCTGAATTTGTGCCCGGTTAATCAACCGGGCACAAATTAAATAAATCGTATATATAATAAATCGTATAGATTATCATCAGATCGATCTATTCCATAATGTTATACCCGCCGCCTGCATACGTGTGTCATAAACAAAACTGGTGAAATGTGGAAATTATAGGAACATAATATTTTTGGGAAAACGCTCATTTTGTATTACGGTTGGTGTATGATTTTGCTAAAAGCCATATTGACCGTATCAAGGGAAAACCCCATCTAGGAATTATGACGATTTTTATGAAATCAATATTGAATCCGATGTTGTTTAAATCACAGTCATAACCATTTTTGGTCAAACATTGAAGCGCAAAAACTAAGTGAACGCTCGCTAGTACTAGTAGTTACATGGACTTAATATTTACCGTGATGTCGCTTAATATATAAATGAATAGTGTCATATGGTTTCTTTGGTGATGCAAAGCATATGATGCACTATTTCGTTTTTCTTACAATATCCGATATGGTCTAGTGGCTAGGATACCTGGCTCTCACCCAGGAGGCTCGGGTTCGATTCCCGGTATCGGAATTACTTTTTGCTTCTTTTGTGGTTTTGTAAATAATATTTTTTTACAAAATTATTATTTTTTTGCAGTTAAAGGGAACGAAGGAAAGGATTTTCAAATGCGATCTTTGTCAGCAAGAATTCAAGACGCAATTTTATCTAGACAAGCATACGATCAGCCACACGAATATGAAGAGAAAGAAAGCTACCGGAAAGGTTGGTTTTCATTCAATAGGGTAATCTGCTGCTCTAGTATGAGCTTATCCATCAATAAAAATAATTCCTCCTGACCGAATTCTGGTCACGGCGGCCAATTTCAACGGAGACTAGTCAAGTGCGCAGGAGATATTGTAGTGCGCATAGATGTCCTCCATGTCAGATACGACCGGAGAGAGATCAGACGCATGACCGACGGCTTAACGTATTCGCTGAGACAAGACATAGATAATATACAATGTGTCCTTAGACGGTGTACCGAAAATTAAGGGTGTGGGGCACACCTTAAACAGACATATTGTATATCACGGGGGAGTCACATCATCAACTTCCTCTTTGCTGTTACTGAGCAATTCCTGACGGAAAAAACTCGTACCACTTCCCGACCTAGGAATCGAAGACGGAACGCCCGACAATAATTTTTAGATTAATTTATGCTAGTTATCTTTGTTTCAGGAATTTGTATGCACAATTTGCGGCGCCATTTTACATAGGCATGGTAACTTCGCGTTGCATATGAGGAGACATACGAAAGACTACAGCGCAAAGTGCGAATATTGCGACAAGGGATTCTATAGGGAATCAGATTTGAGGGCTCACATGAGGCAAGTACCGTCTGTCTTTCTTGTATTTTTATTTCTCTCCCGAATTTAGAGACATAATTATGTCTGCGATCTTGACGTTTATAGGATTGGTCCATAATGGCGCAGGAACGAGTTCAGTGGAAATAGGAAAGAGAGACTCTCCAGTCGGACGACACAGGCCGATTATTATTATGTACATAAGCTAACCCATTTTTAAAGGCCAGCGACAATAATGACACAGCTTTGAGATAATGAATGAACAGGTGTTTTATACTGCGTTCGTTTTATTGTTTTCCGTCACACGTGTTTAAGCATTTCGAAATACAAAAACGATTATCTGCGTATTGATTTCCAAATATATGCGCCACAGTAGTAAATCGCTTTTGAAATTTGCAAGGTGTAAACACATTTTCACATGTTTTGTAAGTACCTACACATAATTATGGGAGTTTCAAGTTCAACCTAATTACATACATTTTGAGTAGAACCAGACGGAAAATACTTCCATATTTTTTTTTTTTTATGACCTGCAGGCTTAGCACGAGAATCGTATAGAAGCGTTTTGTCGATGGAAGAGTAGACAAAAATGACGTTTCAGGGTAGACCAGGAGTTCCCAACCTTTTCTTGGTCTGGGACCACTTTTATATTATTCTTGTTAGCAGGGCTATGTAGGTATAATAAAAATAAACTAATAATCAAACTGAACGACCCGCGCTCTTCTCACTCACTGCACGGCTCACCGCCCGCTAAATTTAAAATCATTCGCGGACCATATTTTGGCTTCTGTGGATCACTGGTTGGGAACCACTGGTGTAGACAGTTGACAGTTTTCTTCTGTGGACCACTGGTTGGGAACCACTGGTGTAGACAGTTGACAGTTTTCTTCTGTGGACCACTGGTTGGGAACCACTGGTGTAGACAGTTGACAGTTTTCTTCTGTGGACCACTGGTTGGGAACCACTGGTGTAGACAGTTGACAGTTTTCTTCTGTGGACCACTGGTTGGGAACCACTGGTGTAGACAGTTGACAGTTTTCTTCTGTGGACCACTGGTTGGGAACCACTGGTGTAGACAGTTGACAGTTTTCTATCGAGAACGGTAGGCGCAATTTCTATTCTACAGTAGAGTAGAAATAGAAAGCGTCGTGCTAAGCATGCTGCAAGAAAAATATACTTAGCTGAATGTTTTATTTGTTTTTTTATTGCAGGAAACACACAGGCGATACTCCATTTTCGTGTACATTTTGCCCGAAGTTGTTCGCTCGTAGAGATGTTTTATTAAGACACATTCTTACTCATCTTGGTAAGTAACTATAACGTAATATGTACCCATCCTTGTGTATTTATTGCACTGGATTTAGCAGACCTCATCTCAAGTCAGGTCTATGTTAGCTTACCAGCATTTATCATCCCAAAATGATTCGCAATTAATTTGCAACTGATTTTATTTTCAGGCGAAAAGTTCTTCCAATGCGACTACTGTGGTTTGAAGTGTATAAAAAAATACGATTTAATAAAACACATAGAGAATAAATCCTGTAGGAAGGTAAAAAAGGATAAGAAAAAAAAGAAAACAGTCAAGAAAGAAACTTTGGATTTATCAGAGGAAAAGGAAGAAGAAAAAGTAGGAGTTGAAGAAGTTAGGAAGGTAAAAAAGGCTAAGAAAAATAACAAAACGAACAAAAAAGAAAATAAGGACATTGATTTATCAGAGGAAAAAGAAAAACGAGAAGTTGAAGAAGTAGAAATTCAAAAAGAAGTTACAGTCATTTATGCAAAAGGTAGTGATGCTACGATCAGACAACAGTTACCTTTCTTAGAAACAGAAAGAAGTAATTAGAAAACACAAGAAAAATAAATGTTTGATATAATCTAAACCTGTTTTTCTCCTTGATACGCGACTTGAAACAGGCTTAAGCGCAGGCCACACCGCCAGCTAGCGGGCGGGCGGGCTAAACTAACTAACATCGTTTCACCTCTTTACATGGTTAGTCGTTAGCTCGCGGTGTGAACCGAAGTATGTAAAGAGGTGAAACGATGTTAGTTAGTTTAGCCCGCCCGCCCGCTAGCTGGCGGTGTGGCCTGCGCTTTAGCATGACGCTATTTCTACTCTACTGTAGAATAGAAATCGCTTGTCTACCGAAAATGTTTTACTGTCGACACGAAAATCTCATCTTTGTTTACAAAACGCTTCTCTACGGTTCTCGTGCAGCAATCATTCTTACGGTCTGGCCACGGGAACGGGCGATGCGGCTGAGTGGCAATCCGTAAAGTGTATAGAACAGCAGATTTTTTTTTCGTGATTTGAAATCACGAAAAAAAAATCTGGTGCCATAGAAAAAGTTATTCAAAATGATGAGTACAATGACCCCTTTTCGGGTTTAGTGTAAACAAAAACTGATGTTGTATATACAGTAGCGTTCGCCGCCGCGACCAGCCGATCTATTCTGAAAAAAATCTCACCGTGTAAACGTAGGTGAAGTGAGTTGTTAATAGTGTCAATCCCTCACTGACAGTTCACTCCTCGCTCACTTCACCTAAGTTTTCACGGTGAGATGGTTACAGAATAGCACTGCACAATAGTTACGTCTACTCTCTTGTAAACTTACACTTGGGGTACAGTAGCCCGAGTGTAAGTCTGCAAGTGAGTAAACGTAACTAGCGCGTTTATAATCTTAGCACTATGATATATCGGACAAATTTTAACGCAAACGAAATAGTTACGTTTGCTCTCTTGCAAACTTACACTTGTACATTTTATATCGAGAGCGAAATGTCGTTATCAAAGTTATCTCGATATTGCTTGGAAAGTAGTAGTTTTTTAGTTTAAGAAATAAAATTTGGAAGAGATTGTGGAGTACATGATTTGAATAAGAATCGGGATATAGATTGAGAATTCCATTTATCATTTTTTTTTCAGACAACAGCAGGGGCTCAAGGGCTCAATTCTGTAACTTTGAGTCAGGGGGGGCACACTTAGCATTGTCATCAATTTCCATGGGCGACAGCGACATCTGGAGTTTGGTGGGTTAACAAAACTTGGCAGCCATCTTGTCTTGTTTGTCAAATTGTCAGACAAATGTCATTGTCGCCATTCGGCCATTGTCAGCTCCGGTTTTACCAAGGTTTTACCGGCGTTGATGCGCTTCCCGAGTTAAACTCACTAACTCAGCTATTTCTAATAATTGTTACTTGTTAGTCTTGTTACTGTTATTTGTTTTGTTTTTATTTCATATTATTGTTATCACTTTGTTTTTTGTTGGTCATTTTTGTTGTTTTGTTAATATGAGTGAACTCCGAAGAAGATATTGTATTTTTGGCTGTGATGCTTTAGGTGAGTGTTTATTACCATACGGTACCGTATTTACTAGAAGCAAGAAAACAGTTTTATGTTATTCCATAATTTCATTTTATTTAGTCATACTCTGATATTCATAAATTTCGTTCCATTTTCAGTTGCATACGGTGTACCCCTTCACCGGTTTCCAAACCCTGAAAACCGACCTGATTTGTTCGCTGCTTGGATAGCGGCTGTTGGCAGCAAGGTTACAGAAAGGGACCGTACGAAGATATACAAGAACAAAAGAATATGTGATCACCATTTTGATCCTACATTCAAGACAACTGGAGGTCATCTTATTTGTTCAGCCATACCATCAGTTAATTTGAATCGTAAGTAGAATTAAATTAGCTCAATATTTGTGAGAAAATAACATTTATAACAATACCAAATTGATTCAGATTATCAATTTTATTGATTTGTTGTACTCGTCAGAGTAACATAAAAGTACTCTGAAAATAAAATTGTGGAATAAACAGGGATTTGGGATCTATTATTTTTGCATTTGAACCAAATCCCTGTAAGACTAGTGAGCTGCTGCTGTACAAGAGATTTGTCAACTTAACCTGTCAGGTGTCATGGCAAAACTTTGATTGTGTTTTTTTTGTTTAATAATAAAAAAGTTAATCTGAAGGTTATTATAATGAATGTAAGGGATCCCTGTTTTGCTCTATTAATACAGAAACCAATTAAATTATTATTTTATTTACTCAATGGTGGGTTTTCATTGGGATCAAAATAAAGGCACTTTTTGTTCCTTTACTTAAATTCTCTAATAAAAAAGAATAAAAAGACTTATTTCTCAAAGTATCAAAGGTACAAAAAGGCAACATAGATATAGTTTTAATATTTATGTTACTGAATTATAAACAACTATTTTATGTAGTAAAAATGGAACATCTTAGTTACTTCACACAGACTGAAGTTGCATCAAAACACAGAAATATCAGAAAAAAAGTAATTCAACTGATTATAATATTGCAATGTTATGTTACAGGTGTTCAGCAAACAATCAGTACCTTTGTGGAGACAGACCATAGCTACTGTCAACCTAGAAGACAATCTGGTCATGGCGGACCTATGATTGATATCACCAACGTGGCTGGGTCATCGGTTCAAACTAAACACCTACCTGGTCCATCCAGATCTGGACCTTCATCCGCTGTTGGTTCTACAGAATTCTCAGGGCCATCTGGATCTACCTGTTTAATGTCAAGTGAAAAGTGCCATGCTCCCATACCATTGACAAAATTTGATGCAGGTACTTTGTTTTTTTTATAATTATTATTATAAATGTGAACTGGTCTGTCTGCTTGTTTGTTATATATTCACATAGCACTACCTAACTGGTTTAATTTATCATTTGCATACATAATTTCTTTTCCAAACGGTGGGATGTTTTAGGCTGTTTATCCATTTAACATGATGTGTGTATTGTTAAGTTTATCCAAACTCAATTAATCTGTCCAGCCTTTTCCGAATTATGTTAGGGTTGACTACCAGTCTAACCATATGCATATATTACATAGAACAACTGCCTATCTGACCTCTGCAATGTTACTGGCTCAACACTATACCCCTTGGGTAAGAGTGGTTGTCAGACTTTTGGGCTTCTGATTATCCATAATAGATGTCAAAAATCTACAAATGATAGCCGAGACAGAAGGCTTAACGTGCTTTCCGAGGCACAGAGGGGTCTCGGTATGAAATGGATGGTCACCCATCTACGGACCGACCACGGCAAGCGTAGCTTAACCTTTGATTGATTGACCTGTGCGGCTATTTCCTAACCACGAGTCCCTCGAGCTCGAGTTTATCTAAACTTTTGGTAGATAAGGATAGTGCAACACTGACCTTGAGGTTTATTATAAGTCTCACATTTTAAATATGTATAATAATAAATATGGTGGTGGGCAGGCAAGAGCAGCAGTGGGAAACTGCACAAGATAGTGAAGTTTGAAAGGCAAAAAGGGAGGCCTTTGCTCAGCACTGGGACATACCATAGGCTACAAAAAACGAACAACTTTTTATTTCCATCCATTATACATAATTCATAGAATTTAGCAAATCTTTAGTCTCTTACGTAAACAATTTTATCTAATATACCTGAACATCTTAAATATGTATGTTTTAAAATTTTAAATTTAATCTTTCAGGTAAAACTGTCGAGTTTCTGCAGAAAAAGGCTGAAACGCAGTGTGCTAGAAAAGCAAGACAAACGCAAAATGAAGTCAGGAGATTGCGCCAAAAACTTAAAACTTTCAAGTTGCGCATTAAACAAATCCAAAAGAATAGTGCGAACAGAGATTTTGAGAAATTAACTCGTAACATGTCCGAGTCGGCTAAATTGTTTACTCGAATGCAATGCATAGAAGGACGGAAGAAAAAGAAGGGGCATAGATTTACCCAGGAAGAAAAGATTTTATCGCTTTCAATTTTTAAGAAAAGTCCTAAAGCCTACAAGTTAATGTGTAAACATTTTACATTACCATCTAAGAAAGTCCTGAAGTCATTGCTTGCTCAAGTAAAATTGACTCCAGGCATAAATGAAATCGTTTTTAAAGAGTTAAAGTCCACAGTGTCGAAAATGTTGCAACAAGATCGTCTGTGTACGGTAGTATTTGATGAAATGTCCATATCTCCCCATATCCATTACAATGTATACACAGACGATCTTGTTGGTTTTGAGAACGATGGGAAATGTAAGATGCCAAATTTTGCCAATCATGTTTTGGTGTTCATGGTCAAAGGGGTGAGGAAAAATTACAAACAACCAGTAGCTTACTACTTTACCCAAACATTAAAGACATCAAAACTTAAAGAAATGTTAGTAGACATTATAGCCAACGTACAAGCTACTGGTCTAAAGATAATCGCAACTGTATGCGACCAAAGCTCGGCAAATGTAAGCACTATAAATAGCTTAATCTCCGAAGCCAAAACTGCATATTTCCAAGCAGGAAAAGAATGGCGAAAGGACGTAATACGTGTTAACAAATATGATATAATCCCGCTGTTTGATGTTCCCCACTTATTAAAAGGAATTAGAAATAATTTATTAAATAAAGAAATGCATTATATGCACGAAAATGTATTAAAAATAGTAAAGTGGGAATACTTTCAGCGGGTTTTTGAAGCCGACAGGTCGCATGGAGAGTTGCGTATGCTACCCAATTTGACCAATGAACACATAGATCCTGGCAAAATAAAAAAAATGAGGGTGAAAAATGCGGCTCAAGTATTAAGTTATAGTATGGCAGTTGCTACTGATAATGTAATTGCAAGAGGAGATTGTCCCTCAGAATGTCGGGATCTAATACCGTTTATACTGCTAATAGACAAATTGTTTGACACATTTAACGCGTCATCTTTTACGCCGCCAAATGGAAAAATATACAGAGCTGCTGTAAAGCGAAATTCTCCTCATCATATGTTATGGCAAGATGCGTTGATAATGTTAAAAACTGCCAAATTTATGGTGAAAAAAGGTGATGAGAAAATTGAAAAGTCTGTCCCAACTTTAAATAATTTTATTAGAACAATAGAAGGTTTTAAATCGATTTGGCAATTATTATCAAAAAAATATTCCTTTGACGCGATGCTGACACGCAATTTTAACCAAGACCCACTCGAAAATTTCTTTGGATGTGTTCGAAGTTTGGGTGCGCGAAATGTTACACCCAACTGTGTGGGATTTGAGGGAGCATTTAAAACATTATTATTAAATAATTTCAGCACGAATCATTCAGTAGGCTCCAATTGCGAAGAGGATTCTAATGACTGTCTACAATCTCTCTCCTTTTTCCTTAAAAATAAGGAAAAAGGTAATGCTCCCTTGCAATCCCAAAGTATTGTAATTGATCAGCCCCTAAATGTTATGCAAAATACAAGAAATATTTCTGATTCAGGGGCTGATCAAAGAACTTATGTCTGTGGGTGGGCCTTGACGAAGTGTCTACAAAAAGTCGTCAAAGGTTGTAAAGATTGTAAAAGCAAACTACTGGGCAATTCGAACAATGAAATGTACAAATATATACGTGCCAAAGAATATTGCCAAAATAAGAAATGGCTTTGCTATCCCTCCGACTGCCTAGTAGCTTGTTTTCAAGAAATACAAGAAACAACTGTTGCATTTTTGAATAACGTTTGCCACGAAAAGAACATCAAAGAAAGAATAAAAAGTTTCATTGAATTATTCACCGATTTTAGTTTTATAGACTGTGAAATACATCATGAAAAAGTAAAACAATGTTTTGTTGACACTTCCATACATATAATTATTTATAGTTGGTGCAGGTCTATAAATAGAATATTAGAAGGAAAAATCACCTACGAAGGTGGAGATGTGACAAAAAACGCAGCTCAGCTGTATTACAACAAATACAAAACGAAAAAATATTAAGTCGTTTGATGTTAATAAAATGACACTAATCTGAACATCTTATGTGTTTTTTTTAATTAGGTGAACCCACCCCCAGCTGACCCTAAACAGACTCGCTCTACAGATTGTGCTAATTTCTCAGTTTCTGGTACTTTTGACTTCGTTCACTATTGAAGACAAAAGTAATTTGTAAATAAGAGAAAAATACTAGGACAACAAGTTGAGTAAGATGTCTGTAAATTGAATAAGAATAATAAATCCTCATTTGTATACACCTACCTATAGGTATACATACTTATTAGTATACATACCTATATATATATTAGAGCCTTAGTTCACCCACCAAACTCAAGGTGGCACCACTTTCCGTACATGCAAATTTTACCACAGAGTTGTTACTCTTTCCGTATATAGTTACTCTACTCTTTGCTTTGAGTTAAGCAACACGCCATTGACACTATCGACACACTACAGACATTATTTTGCCACAGTTGCAAAATTGGCATTCTGCAAAAATTTCAATGACGTTTCAGTGGTGTCTCAGTCACAGAACATATATACCCTAAAGGGAAGAACGTCAACTTCATACTTTATAAATGCTTACATAGAAGCACACTAGCGCTGCCGTGTTCACCGTCAGTAACTTTTGATAACGCGGGAGATTTGAATAGTGTTTTCAATCTCCTTTTTTATATTTCGATACCGGAATTTCAACTGACGTAAGGGACAATCAATTACATGGCACATTTAATTAATTGTCACTTACGCCTATTGAAATTCCGGTATTGATTATTTCATATAATTTTCGTTTCCTGTTTCTGCAGATTTATAAAAAAATATTGTGCAAAAACATCAAACGCAAATTCTTCGTAAAGGGAATTTCTAAGTGATGCCAAATAATACAAGCTTTTTAAACATGTTTTAGAATATTTATTTTTCTTAACAAAGATTTTTTCGAGGCTTCCTCAGCAAATCCTCGATTTTTAACCGTACAAAATCATTTCAGGCATATTTCAACTGTACTATCAATTATTCTTTTGAAATTTATCTCATAGTGTTCGTCACACCCCTCCAGCCAATCTTTATTTATATTATCGCATTTTTTTAATAAATTATGTTTTATTTTTTTACAATGCGCATTTTCTTTTAAATAATTATTTATTAAATTTGCAGCATTTTCAACCATTTCACAGAAATTGGGCTGGATGTATTTTAAACTGCATCTTACGTCGTCGTATTCTTTAAATGATGTAAATAAATGACATACCTCAGAGTTCGGATCAGCAAGCATAATTTTTTTACAATGCTCGCAATTCCTTGGCATGTTTTTTGCGATAAAGCCGCACACATAAGCACATGCTTGCATTTCTCCAGAACACTGAGGTATATCTAACTCTTCTACACCTTCAATAGCAAGTTACAGTGGAAAATGTGTAGAAGAGTTTGCATCATTTATTGTTTGTTCACAACCCTTACGAAGAAACACTTTAAAATTATTCAATATATCATTATTATCATCCAGGCAGTTTCTGTTTTTATTATTATTAATTAAATTTGTTATTATGCTAGTTTTTAATGCTGCAATAAATTGGACTGAAGTGGGGTTCGGATTACAACCACAGTTGCTTCGAATGCACCCGAAACAGTTTTCAAGAGGATCTTGATTGAGCCGTCGGACACATAATGTGTTAATATTATATTTCTTTAAATTTTGAAATATGCGCTCAATTGCGTTCATCGTCCTCAACCAGCCATCTTGTGATGGGGGCTTACTTCTTGCCCCTAAAAACTTCAATTCGGTGAAAAAAACTCTCATTTTATTAAACAATTCTAAATGAGGGCTGGTTGAGGACATATTGGTAAGAAATTTTTTCCCTCTTTTTCTGTCCGGTGTGTCACCATTCATGGCGTCGAATAATTTGTCAAAGTTTGAGATGAGCGTCGCAGTCCCCACGGCATCTTGTGGTAATTCGTCTGAAAGTAAACAAAAAGAATCGTAAGGTTAAAAGGAATTTCTGCATCTAACATGACACTCTGACCCGGTATATTTAAACGGGTATGGGTAATAGTGGTGGCCCCATCTTGCATTCTTGTTCTCAACAACTAAACGTTAATATTGGTAGTATACTGGAACAAACAGTTGTTCCGTAAAACAGCAGTTAATCTCACCTGAACGCATTATTAATCGCTTGGGGTAATAGGATTCCAGAAGTCAGATAGGTACCAATTCGTACTAGTACAATAAAAAATCTTTCTGAGGTTTGGTTTTTATACATTTATTCCGAATATCAGTATTTAATTTTACTTGAATGATTTAATCTATCTACCGCGAGGTATACTAATTAATATCTTGAGGTGTGATTAACTGTTGTTTTTTTTAAATGTATTTTCTTCAAAATCAGTTTACTTGTTTAAGTATCCATGAAGGAATTAAAAAAAAAACGGATATGAATCATGTTCACATACTTGTGAGAAAAACATGACCCTCCTTATGCTCCTTGGCACAGTAGGGTAAAAAGGCTATAAATATGATAGTACATAGAATCATATTCCGTCTTATTAAAATACAAGATTTATATTTTGACATAGCTTAAACCATGGGGCCAGTTTTTGCAATAGGAACGGAACTGTGATTGAAATACCGTTCTTTATACAAAACTGAAAACTTAGTTTGGTATTAACTTGTCAGATTTGTATTAGGAACTTTACCATAGATGGAATATAGTTTGTAATTCAATAATGGCTGTATGGTTGAAACCTGGGTCTGAAGATAAACCTTGTTTTGTAATAAGACGGATTATGTTGAAACTTACTTTGGGCTACTTTGGCAAATAATCCTGCTGCAACGGAATGACTCAAAACTTGAGCAGCTAGCCGAACTTTCATCTTCTGTTTGCCATTCGGCTGAAGGTGTTGCTGGGTCAATGCTGGAGTAAACACGAAATTGGGGTTCTTTTTATCTATATTAAAGAATTCTTCTATATGGCTCCATTTAGCTACTCCTGGAATAGAAAATTATAAACTCAATGAACATTCTGTGTTTCTGTATTATTTTCAACTTAACTTTTTATATATCAATACACTCTAAGATAGAAAGAGTAAGGTGGATTTAATACCTATATTGACAGTATTGGCTTGAGACCAGCACACCCAATGGCTCTATAAATGTTGCAAGACAGAGCAGCAAAACTGATGATTTTTATTATGACTATTACGTCAGTAAAATCTGTTCTAGAGGAACTACAATAAAAGGGTGAAAAGAACAAACGAACCAAGACATTTTTTAATGGCTGAAATTATTGACGCCTGGGGACAAAGAAAAAATGCCCCTTAGGGCGGGACACACAGAAAAGACGCGACCTCGTCTTACGTGTTTTCTGTGTGTTCCGGCCCCTTAGACTTAACCAACGACAGTATTTTTTCTTTACTAACCGATGCCCTACTAGACGACATTAATATTCAAAATTTTCGCAAGTAGGATGGCTAGATTTAAAAAACAAGATGAACAGTTCTTCGCATAACTAGATAACATTTGGTGCCTTAGTTAAAACCTATACGCTTACTATGGGTGTTAACACAGCCATGATGTTATTGTTAGTTTTGTAAAACTGCAAAAAATACACGCTGTTATACCTACAACACCAATAATAAGCAATACCAACCTATTCTTTGTTGACCTTCTATTTGTACATCTTGCACAAATTGTACATTATGTTTTAAAAAATTGTTTCTAAAACATTTAAGCAGGTGGGGCGGGTCTAAAACGGTGACAATTTCATGTCCCTCATGGTCAAAGAATGGTCGATCTTTCGATGATCCTAGTAAATTTATTGCCCGTAAATTAACGCCATCCAAATCACATACGACGCCAATGACTTCTAATCCAGCACCAAAGCAAGTACTCAAGACCTGAAAATTCATAATTATTTTAGTTAACCTCAATGATATTCTTATAATCAATTAATATAAGTAGGTTAAGGCTCAGATAGTTTAATAAATATAAGAAACAAACAGAAGGCTCACCTCCTTAATAAGTACAGCTAATCTGTCAGCTGTGACGCCAGAGAAATAAAAGGCTATTGGCTGTTTCCATGCTTTTCTAACCCCAATAGCCATAAAAGTTAGGGCATGGCTTGCAATTTCTTGCGTTCGGCCCTGGGCAGCATGATCCTGGTAGCCATCTAATTGGTCTAGTTTTGTATTAAAACTCAAATTTTTTCTTATTGACATTTCGTCAAAAGACACAACACACAAATTGTCACTGACTGACCTCTGTTTTGTCATTTCTTTAATTGTTGCAATCACTTGATTGTTTATTCCGCACATCATGGGTATTTTATTCAATAATGCCTTTAGTGAACTCACACTAGGCAAACAAAATAGTCGACTTAATAGCCTATAGCATGAGCTAGACTTTTTGTACATGCTTAAGGCTAAAACTTTGTCGTCTAGTGTCCATCTCCGCCCAGTTAACTTTCTCGGCACATTTTTTAACTGGCTTTGTAACAACAAATAAAATGAACTGCCTAATTTGCTTTTCATGATGTTGTTCACCGCATTATCACAATGCAAAGAACTTAAGACATCCCTGTTACACTTTTTAACTTTTTTAAATTTTCTTCGAAGTCTCAAGATTTCACTTAAATTTTTTCTGCATGTTTTATACAGTTTTTGTTTTCTAGGTGTTAGTTCGATGATTTTCTTCACATCTAGGTCCTTTAATATGCCTTTGCCTTTAGATGATTCCTGTGAAACAATATAATAACCATGTCAGAGCTTTCAATTGGTTTAAGTTCAAGACACGCTCAGCATATTCGTAGATCACATTAACATAATCCAACAATAACTCCTCCTGTCAAGTGTGTTCATTCCATTGAATTTAATCTGGATTAAATTATGTTATAAATGGATTATAATCTGATTATAATAACATAATATGACTTGTAATGTAATGTAACAATTACCAAATAAATATGTCTTATGTCAACAGAAAAATAAAATCAATTTTATTTATCTAGCGATAGAATGAATTTGGCCTATTCAAAGAAAATATCAATCTATCTATAAGTATTATAACTACTTATTGAATTACCTTGTTCAAATCTGGGCTCTGAAGGTTATATTCCTGTAAGTGCTCTATGGATGTAGAACACTGCGAAGTACCGGCCGTAACTTCCATATCCATCTGCATTTGTGCAGTCTCCTGGTACTGAAACATTTTAAGCATATTGATTAAATTTCCCGCTATGTTATGGTATTTTGTCTTGCATATCTTACAAATTGGTTTAATGGACCATCAAAAGATTTTTTATGAGATTCTTATTGATTAGTTGTTTTCATTCTTCCATCGAAGAATCTGCCTCTATATGTACTTTATTAATTAAGCAGTGGCTTTGAATATAAAATTTGAATATTTTTTTCTCATAGTTATTTTAGATACATCCAAGATGTTACACTTGCCAGTCAATTCTTGGACAAGAAACAATTCTTTAATCTCGTTCTGGCACTGTTAGTAAATGATGAATCATCAAAATGACAGCCGCATATCATCTCATGCTGTTTGTTAAGCTTCACCAATGATTCATCTGAAGTCCAATCATCATTGGGAAAACAAAATTTTGCCCAAACTCTAGCCCTGAAAAGGTTATTTTTTTGTATTATTAGAAACGTTAACTGTTTTCAAAATTTGCTGGCCTGATAGGCAATACAGTGAGTTGACAAAACCGAATATGGTATAATACTGTTTGTTTCTTAATCAGTGACATACATGTATGTCTATAGGGATCTGTTTAGATGTTTGTGTTATTAGAAAATGTACATAAGTGCCAACAGACATATTTTTTAAATAATGTAAGGTTTAATTTTAGATGCTAGACTAGTTTAAAGACATAGACCAGCTAGTGAGTGTAAATTAGTTCAAAATAGACTTACCTAAGAGATCCATGAATAGACGGGAAAGGAAACCTGTGAAAGGTCAAAGAAGAATTTTCCTTTGAGGTTACGCCGCATTTTGAGAACTTAACACTCCCTTTTCCAACCATGGTGGAAAAACAACACAAAAGCGTCAGTATCGCACAAACAAAAAGAATGAGTACCTACTCGTAATTTAGGGTTTCACAACACAAAAGCGTCAATTTCGCACAGGAGTCTCTATCTCGTAATTATTGAATTCACAATACAAAAAGCGTCAATTTCACACAGAAAAGCAGTAAACACACCGGCAAAAACACAAAAACAGCAGCTGAAAACAGAGAAAATAATTCTTCTCCCAGTGACAACTACTTGGCAAAGTGACAACGACAAGACAAGAAAAGTGAAAGTTGCCATCACGTAAAAATATAAGTCCGACCATAATTTATTTGTGATAATTTGTTAATAAAGGTTAATTTGTCTAAAATTAATATCTTAAAAGAAGACAATATTGTAGAAGTCATGGTGTTCAAAATTTGAACAACGTGATTTCTAAAATGCAAATTATTTATAAAAAAAACTCAATAAATATCCATCATCCGTATTCTTCAATTAATAACAAAATCTACCAAAATGGTAGGTAGTATTCAATCGGGCATGTAAATTTATGAATCGACTATCTCATTTTTTCGTAGAGCGCTATCCTCTATTGCAAATTTCGCCAACGTTGGCATTGGTCGCTTAGAAAGCTGACCACCCCTGATCGCAAAAAATTCATTTGTTGGTTGCTGAAGCCCACGAACACAGACTCCATCGACACGTGAATGTTGAGGCAATCCAGCTGTTAGACAACACAGGCATAGTGCGTAGACTAAAGAGAACTAAACCATTTGAATTAGTGTAGTGTAAGTGAATCAATAATAGTAACAATGTTGTGCTATTTATATAACACATGTCATGAACAAAGTGTTTTATCAATTTTACCAGACTCTAAGGAAGTGTTACGAACGTGTGTAAAAGTGCATACCTAATTATGGACACTATTCTTAGCATTAACATAATTTATAACGTAGCATAATAAGTTAGATTTAAATTGTTTATTAGTCTTCTTAGGCTAGATTGCAATTAACTAGTAAGAACTTGGTTCTTACTAATAAGGAAAAAAAAAAAAAAAAAAAGTTTGTTGGAAAAACTGCCACGTAGACTGAATATTATCTCCTGGATCTCCTGATCTGGGTGTGGGAAGCTTTTTTAATTCTTTTCGATACTGATCCTTTAAATTCTTCCGTCGATAGAATGTCGATAGTGTGGCAGTACAATCGTGTCTAGTGTTGCTAACAAAAATCTACCATGCGACCATAGAGGTAAACCAAACCTACCACTTTTTTAAATACAATTTTTATAAATTAAATCGTTATATTATAGGTTTTATTAATAATATAAAAACGTTTTATTATTAAAAAGATCAAATATCACAAAAACCATGCGTTTATTGTAAAAAAAATGAGGTTTTTATCACGAATATTTTTAGTCTATGCCGTTCTGAAAATAAAAAAAACAAACAACTGTCAAAAACTTACTATTACGGTTGTTTTCAATTTTTCATTTGTTTTTATTTTGATAGTTTTGAGTGAAAAGTTCCTTGAGTTATTGAGTATCATAAACGACGACGATAAGGTAAGTGAAAACGTCCCAATTGTTGTTGGGAGAATAATTCAAAAACGTTATGAATTTAAATTAATTTTTAATTTGGTGTTCTGAAGTGCAATTCAAATTTATTTTTTCACAGAAAGTTTGAGCTATTCTGTTGTGGGTCGCGCTGAATTCGCGAAATCCGCGCATTGGTCGCGTAATTTTGCACGTTTACGGTAAGAGAAACGATTAATCCTCTAATAAAACGATTAATCCTATCCATAAATCTATCTAAATCGATCTGGACCAGTCTGGTTGATGCATTTCAATATAAAACTTCCCAGTCTGGACCAGATCGCTTGGGGCAGGATATAAACTTCAACAAGTACTTAACATTTCAGGGTCGGCAACATGGCAAGTGTGAGCGTAAACCAGCTCTCGGCTCTCATTGATTTTTTAAAGTCCAACCGAGAGATGGCTCTTGGTTATTGCAACAGGAGCAAAGAAGGTCGCAGTCAGGCTAGGCGGCTTTGGGAGCAATGCTCCACTGTGCTCAACAGTGTCTCTGCGAACTGTGTGCAAAAAACGCCGGATCAATGGAGACTGGTGAGAATGAGATACTTATTCTTTTTGATGTATATTTTTAGATGTAGTACCTATACCTACATTATTATTTTTCTACCTTTTTCAGTACTACAATGAATACAAATCCAAATTATTAAAAAAAAATTAAAATGGAGAAAGCTGAAATGTCAGCTACAGGTGGGTACATAATAACAATTTTATATAATTATCACTCCTGTAATAAATTTCTACAAATTCTACCACAACTTGTTCTCAATCTTAATACTTTTGCCTCAGATTATAGAAAGAAGCAGATAGACCGCGCGGAACAATAAAGTGAGGCCCGTTTGTAGACATGTGTGCGTTACAGCCACGTGACAGCACTATAA
Source organism: Tiliacea aurago (assembly GCA_948098905.1). Lineage (NCBI taxonomy): Eukaryota > Metazoa > Arthropoda > Insecta > Lepidoptera > Noctuidae > Tiliacea > Tiliacea aurago. The sequence continues at coordinate 18,456,932 of OX402591.1, read as the reverse complement.
GAACAGGTGCCTCTATGTGTGTGTATGGTTGCCAGAAGAATGAAAAAATTAGCCATAATATTTCATTACATGAAAAAAAAGAAGTTTTTTTTTCTCTTAAATCAGTTCCAATTCCAATTTTAAAATAATGGCTCCATCGTTTTACCGATGATTCTGCCAATGTCAAGGTTGAAGGAAACAAAGTGTATTCACTGAAGTTGACCGGTTGTATTGCCTATCTAATTTAATTAATTCTGGATCCGATTGAGTAGCCTGTAAGAACAACACAAAATATTTGTTAGTACATATTGTTAGTAAGCAGACAACACAAATTAACTTTATTATGAGACGAACATTAAGAACCACAAATATGAGTTGATATGTTAAAGTTTGATGTTATTCAATAAAATAAATTTTTGGAGAGTTTTAACTAACGGGGAATCAACGAGTGTTAAGAGAAATGGTATATTAATAGGTCTGGGAAAATTAGGGGGGAGCATATCATAAAGAGGTACCAAAAGATTACGACAAGAGAAAAATATGTGTTCAAGAGTACCCTCTTCCACACCACACTCGCAAAGGGAATGATCCCGAATGCGTAGTTTAGCCAAAAACACTGGAGTGCAAACATGTCCTAGTCTGAGTCGTATAATAATAGATGTGATAAATTTATTCAATTTCTTATTTTTAACGAACCAGGGTTTAGTAGGGATGTTGGGTTGGATACTGCCATAATATTTGCCCTTAATTGCCCTTGATTTTTGCCACAGATCATCCCAAGACTTCATGAGACGAGGTTTAGCTAGACAACGGACGTCCCGAGCCGGTATATTGGAAAAAGACGTACAGCCTGTCCGGATAGACTGCTTAGCATAAAAATCAGCTGCTTCGTTACCCAATATGCCAATATGTCCCGGAATCCATGCCAAGACAGTTTCCAGGCCAGATTGATTTAACTTAAAGAGAATTTCCTTAATTCTAAGAATAATTATAGAGTTATCTTTGCTGCGAAATGGAATTTTTAATAAATCTTGGAGAGAGCTGAGAGAATCTGTGAAAATCAAGGATTTATCAAAATGTTGTTGATTGGCATCAATGTATTTTACTGCCTCTAATATTGCTAGGGATTCTCCTGTAAAAATAGAACACTCAGACGGGCTCTTAAAACTTAAAACAACATTAAACTTAGGTATGAACACGGCTGAACCTAAGTGAGATCCATCTATTTTGGATGCGTCTGTGAATAATAAAATCCAATTTAACCATTTTTTATTTAGAATTTTATTAAACAGATTGTTGGGATCGGGACTCTGTTTATGTATACCAAAATCTAGAATGACTCTGGGTTGGTAGATCACTGAGTCATAAGGAACCAGAAAAAGGGGATGATTATTCAGTGGCATAACTGGGGATGAAAGAGACTTATTATTATTGAAACTGTTCACTAATAAAGGAGGAGATTTATTCCTCCAATAAGTTGAAGTTTCGATAGAACGAGAAAGAGGACGAAGTATACTAAGAAGAGGGTGTGAGGGGAATTGAGACGCAACCGAAAAATACCTATCTGCTAGGAATTGTCTACGAAGATGAAGTGGGGGCTCTACACATTCCACTTGAAGTGCATTAATAGGGGATGATTTCATTGCACCAGTAATAATGCGTAAGCATTTTGATTGGAGCTTATCCAATTTACTCAGAGCCAATTTACTGCAAGGTTCTAGTACAAAACATCCATAGTCAAAGTGGCTGCGAACGATGGCATTATAAAGAACTCTTTGAGAGGCTGGATGAGAACCCCAACGAACTCCAGATAAAGATCTCAAGACATTAATGGCCTTCTCACTCTTATTAAATATGTACTGTAAGTGATATAACCCCGTCATTTTGGAGTCAAGAACAACGCCCAAGAATTTAACTTTATCTTGAATCAAAATTGGTTCTCCAGCCACAGAGATGTTAACTGGAGGAATATTTCTTCTACGGGAAAATACTATGGCTTGACACTTAGGAATAGAGAGGTCGAGTCCATGATCTGAGAGCCAATCATTCAAGTAACTAAGAGCAGAGTTTAATTTAAGAGCACCATTGGACAAAGAAGAACATCTTATGTATAAGGTAATATCATCGGCATATTGTAGTATGTCGCAAAAAGAATTAACGGATAAGTCAAGGCTAGCAGTGTATAAGTTATATAAGATTGGGCTTAAGACAGAAACTTGCGGAAGACCCCTCCAGAGAACACGCGGAGACAGGAGATCGCCTTGAGAACGTACACGAATAGAACGGCACATAAAAAGATTGAAGATGAGATTTACCAGTCTCACGGGAATACTCAGCTCAAGCATTTTCTGTCTGAGTAGCGGAAGCTGGACATTATCATATGCCGACGAGATGTCAAGGAAGACCCCAATAACGTGTTCATTGTGGGAGAAAGCAAGTCTTATTTGAGAGGTAAGAATACTTAGACTGTCGATCGTACCCGTACTTCGTCTAAATCCAAATTGAGAGTTGGAGAGTAAACCACGGCTTTCAAGGATCCATTCCAGTCTGTTTTTTATAAGATGCTCTGTGATCTTTGCCAAAACCGACGATAAAGCGATAGGTCTATATGATGTCGAGAGATTTGGATCTTTTCCAGGCTTTAAAATGGGAATTATAATTTGGGTCTTCCATGACTCAGGTATATTTGAAGATAAGAAAATTGCATTAATAATACTTAAAAGATATAATTTTGAAGATTGGCTAGCTTTACAAATAAAGGAATACGTGATACCGTCTATGCCTGGAGAGGAATCTTTAAGATGATCTAAAGCAGAAGTAAATTCTGCAAACGAGAATTGATCATTCATTCTGTCAGATGAAGGAGAGGGAATCAAATTAGAAGGAAAGCAATCTAAATGAGGTACAAAGGGGGGCGCCAGTCTATTAACAAAATTATCGAGCCAGGTAGAGGAGTCATTTGATGAGATATTGTGATCCTTGAATATTCTTCGGAAATTATTAATTTTACGCCATACGACAGTCAAAGGGGTACAAGGCGATAAGGATTCACAGAACCTTAGCCAACCTAAAGCCTTCTTCTTGGCTAAAAGTCTCGTGGCTTTAGCCCCAGTCTTCTTAAAACTAATATAATTTGTCATAGTTAAATCCGCTGCATATGAATTTTCCGACTCGTTGCGAAGACGCACCATGTTGGTACATTCTGAATCCCACCAAGGGGGAGAAGGGATGCGACCACGAGACGAGTTCTTGAGCGGTATAGAATGATCAGCAGCGGCGAGCATACAGGAAACAAAAGCTTCATAGGCCACTAAAAAGTTAGTAAGATCTATGGGAGGGAGACCAGATAATTTGAAGTCTAGGGCTAGAGAATACTTGTCCCAGTCTGCATCTGATAGTCTATATCGCTGTAAGGGAGGGAGGGCAGGAGGGGGGGTAAAAGATTGGAGAAAGTTGATTAAAATTGGAAAGTGGTCGCTGCTGTGGGAATTAGGTAACACGGACCACGAGAGAGAATTTACTAGGGAAGGAGAAGATAATGAAAGGTCAGGGACACTATTTTTTTGATCAGGAGGTGTCCTGCGAGTTGGAGATCCATCATTTAGGAGGCAAAGGTTGATTTCATCCATTATATCAATTAAAAAGTGAGAGGATGTATCTATGTAGTGGGACCCCCACATAGTGTGGTGACAGTTAAAGTCTCCTACCACAATGAGCGGGCCCTCTATGGAAGAAAGAATATTATTAAGTTCTAATATCACTCTACTATTTGGGTGGGGGATATAGCATGAAACAAAGGAGATGTTAAAGGCTTTCACTGCTACTACATGGATTTCGTCGCTGTGAGCAGGAATATTAATTTGAGAGAACGGAATGGATCTTGAGACTAGCAAGGCACAACCTGCCCAGCCATCCGCCCTGTCGTCCCGAAGGCAGGAAAATCCCGGAAACCTAAACACGGAACCAGGTACCAACCAAGTCTCCGAGACGGCAAGGAGGACAGGTTTATAGCGATTTGTCAAATAACTAAGCTCATGCTTTTTCCTGCGAATGCTTCTACAATTCCATTGTAAGAGGGTTGAGGGGAGCATTTTTGTTTATAAGGGTTTGGAGAAGTTGTTGTAGTATATTAACGACGTTGTTCGGTAGACCGTCACTAAACTTACTGATGATGTTTATAAGAGAGCAGGCAAGAAGCTCTATCAAGTTATCATTAGGAGTGAGCATAGGAGTGGTTTCTTCCATGGGAGTAAGCACAGCACAACCATTTGGTTGAGAGAAAGAAGGAGTATTTGTAATATCTCTATGAGCATGCACATCATAGGACTTACCTAACGGTGTTCTTGGACGGGGCGTACGATAGACAGTCTTTGTGTAGGATTGAGTGAGGGGTTGAGCAGGGGAGTGTGGGGGAGATTGTAAAGAGTATGGGGTTTGTTGGGAGAATTGCATTTGCTGTGACGGAGTGAATGGAGAGGGGGTAGAGGTGATATCAGCATATAGACGCTTAGGGTTGGGAAATCTCAGTGCGGCCTCAGAATAGCTGATATTGTCCTGAGACATAACAATTTTAATCGATTTTTGCCGGGAATGTTCCGGGCATTTGAAATCAGTGGCCTTGTGAGCTCCTCGGCACAAGATACAAGTCGAGAGATCGTCAGTAATTGAGCAACTGTCGCCGGAGTGTTCCTGACCACATCTAAAGCACCGAGGCTTTGAGCGGCATTGAGTACGGATGTGTCCAAAGCGACAGCAATTTCTACATTGTATTGTTGGCATTTGATATATGCTTACAGGGAGTGACGTTTCATAGCAGAAAACTCTTTCAGGAAGTGTTTGACCAGTAAAGGTTAGAACAACCGCAGTGGAAGGAATCCAGGTAGTAATATCTTCTTTTTTAGATTTAATATTTAAACGACGGGCCCTGATTACTTCTCCGCAGTTGGGAGGAGTTCTAATACCTTCCAGTAATTCTTCCAAGGTCCAATCTGTTGGAATGTTACGGACTACTCCCATCCGAGACACATGAAATTTAGGGATGCCTGCAGCAAATTTATAGGTGTTCAAAAAATCGTGATTTTTAAAATCATTGGCAGCAGCCGCTGAATTGAACTCTAAGCAGGCCCTGTTTCGCCCCAGTGCCTTTATACTCCCATCTACTACATCCGATATTTTGTTTTGGTGGATGAGTTGCGCAAACTTAAGTATCCTTATTGACAGCCCAGCAGACAAATCCGGTTCCGACCGCGTAATGTGAACAATAAAAGGTCCCTTGTCACTAGAATTATAGAGTATTTTGGAGTCGTTTTCGAAACCAGGTTTGGTGTACACTGATTGATAGGAATCCGATGGTGGGGTACTTTTTTTAGCATTTGAGTGAGTCGAATCGATTATCGATTCAGCACACCGCCGCTTTCGAGCCTGTGAGGACTCACTTACTGAATCAGCACCCCCTCCATCAGGGGGATCATCATCATCTCCCGTTTCCCTCATTTTAAATGAGGGAAACGGGAAAATAAACACTTACAATAGTACACACAGCAGCAGAAAAACACAAACACAAAAAACAAACAAGTTTAGGCACTCAAAACAGAAAGAAGCTTAAAATTCACAAATAATTCAATTCAACCACGTGTTTACAACAACACATCGACAAGCAGTCTCCTTAAATCAGTTGTTTTTATTAACAGTATATGTCAAATTAACAATACCCATATAAACGATACATTTGCGATATATTTTTATTTTAAGACACCAACATTTTATTGTTTTTGGTAGCTATATTTACTTTATGGTGATGTCATATAACCCATGATATAGCAAATCGACTGATGTAATAAGTATTAAAAAATCCATTAACTATGTAGTTACACTTACGAAGACACATACATACTTATTTATTTATAAACATACCAACCAGAAAAAGCGATAAATAAAACACTATTATCGACATAAATATTTTTGTAAATCGATACTCCTGTATCCTATACTTATTTCCTAACTTAGGGGTAAATGTTTCAATATAAACTAGCAACACCGAATGATTTTTGTTAAGGTTTTGTGTTTCAAGATGTCACTAACAATAAACACGTAAAATAAATCCAAATAGACAAATAATCAATATTTTACTTATGAAAGATACTCCATCTGATTTCTTTTGTTTTTGGGAACAGTTTTTACAATGTTTAAAAATACAAGACGGCATTATTCTGAAATTATCTGTTAGAGCCCGTGACGTACTAACGATGCGACGCTTCGTGCTGTACTGAATCGAGAGTGTATTCGCTTTTGAATTTGTATTTGCTTTGTTGGCCGCAGTCTCGGTGTTCCGCGCGGTCTATCTGCTTCTTTTCTATAATCTGAGACTTTTGCTTTTAGGAGGGGGACCCTCAAGAACAAAAAAACTAACACCTATACAGGAACGGCTGTATGATTTACTTGGACGCGACGTAGGTGAACCTTTGCCAGGAGTCCGCCATAATCCTCTCGTCATGTAACAGTCTGTGAGTTTTATAACTTAAATTTGCAATATTGAATAGGCATATAGACATGAGACATGTAATGGTTTTGCTGGGCATCGGTCATGGTTAACGGTGGGTACCCAGCAGCACAGATGACATGCTGTGATGTGTGTTCAAAAACTTATGCCGCAGTAGAATGAGATTATTATTTAAGCTCCAATGAGTTGGAGCACATACAAATAACACACACTAAAATTTGGATTTTCTCTTTACAGCAAAACAGTCAAGCTTTAATTGAGGTGGTGCAGATTCCTCAAGCTGTGAGTTTTTCTTTCTATATTTATTTGAGGAATAGAATGGGTTTACCAGGGAATAAGATATTTAAATCTGTCTTTTCTTCCCCATATTTACCAATGCATATTAAATGGTTTTAAACTTTTATTATTTTTTGTTACAATATAATAGCTAGCCTTAAGAATAATGTTTGCATTTTCATTTCACAGGAAAACAGTCAAATTTTAGAGGAAGAAGTGGTGAAAATGGTGAGTTTTCTTTTTAAATTTGCTTTTGCCCGCAACTTCTTACATAGGTAAGTACTAACATTTTTTCACTTTTCAGATAGACGCGGACGTAGCGACAGGCACTGATGCAGTGCTGGAGTGGGCAATATCTGACTTTGAGCCCCAGTGTCGACTGTCAGTAGTAGGACCCAGCATGAGCCAGGAGGCTAACAGGATGCGAGAACCCAGTCAACCTACCGCTACTCCTGCACCGCGGCAGACTGATTCTCCAGCACCGCGGCAGACTGTGCGTCCCGCACCGCGGCGACGACGACGCCGCGTACAGAGAAGTCCTCGGCTAGTCAACAGCAACGGTGGGTATCAAAGTTATTCCGATTTAATTAATTAGCCTGCCTGCAATTATTCTCGTAGCCACAATATTCTGAAAAATTATCTCACAGAGTATGATACTATGCACGAGGCGTCTGCGAGACTGGATGCCATGGAACGTGTAAGTGCAAAGGCAACAAGGGAGCATGCCCAAGCCACTCACCGACTGGCAGCTGCATTGGAAGCAGTAGCAGAGAGGCTAAGAGAGCCAATAGTGATTGTGCTTCAAGGGGCCACAAGCTACAGTATGTATTAAAATTTTATTTGCTTTAACTCGTTGATTTTGTTCCTTCACAAATAGTATTTTTTTTTTAACAGAGTAACCAGCCAACATTTTTGTCAGAACCAGAAGATACTCAACAGTAAACCAAGGAATTCTACAGTGATGGTAATGTCACATTATTTTATTAGTAAGTAGGGAGGCCTGGGGGGGGGGGTGTTAGACTTTGAAGGAGGCCTATGCCCTATGCCCAGTTGTGGATGTCTTTTGACTGTTATTATGATGAGGTTAATATGTATTAAAAAACAAAACTGAAACTGTAAAACTTTTTTAATTTTCATTCATAATATTTTTTTTTAAATTTGTTGTTCTCTCCACAGCCTTGCAATGAGAGACTGTTGGATTGCCCGGCCTCTTTGCAGCTCTGGGTTGACACGACGGTTTCCGGATTCTCCATTGTTCTCTGATCTGCAACCTGTGTTATTTATAAGACTGATTAGATTACTTAAAATGATAGTTTGATTAGATTACTAAGAATTTAGATTTTACAGGGTGGTAATTTAATGTGCAACTGATAGGACTGATTTTACCAATGATAACTGTTGATACTGATAATTTAGAAATTAGATTTATTTCGTTTTTTTAACTTTGTTGATTTTTTTAAAGAATATACTGATTATTTTTTTTTGGTGTTAATTGAACGGTAAAATAATATTTGATTTTTGTTTTTAACTTCGTTGATTTTTGTATTTTAAAAAATACTGATTTTATTTTTTATTATTTGTGTGTTAATGTGTAACTGAGAAGACTGATTTTACCAATGATTTTACTAATTAAGATTTGAGTTGAGTTTGTTTCATTTATTGTTGACTTTTATAAAAAAAAACATTTAACTAATTTTATTTTTTTATATAGGTAGGTAGTTAATTTTTAACTGTATTTAAATTATATAATAGAATCATCCTGTTTTTTATTTCAATTAAGTAGAATAGACTTGCCTGGTGTTGTAGCTGATTCTCCATTTCTTCTTCCTCGCTCGTAAGCAATATGATGGGTAGCCTGCTGCGGTTTGCTAAGTTATGTAGCACACACAGCATGCATTTACTATTTTCCCAGCAGTGATGGGGTCGTAATGCAATGCTCTTGCTGCTAACAAACATCTGAAAACAGATAACTTTTATTATTATTTATATACACATACTAACATCATCATATCAACCCATACTAATATCATATCAACTAATACTCTAAGGAGTGGGTTTAGGCCGTAGTTCACCAGACTGACCCAATGCGGGTGTGGGACAACAAATAATATTGTAACTTTACGGTAGTTTAATATAGGTATTAATTAAAATATTAAACCTGAATCGAGCCTTCAGTACTCCTATGCAATGTTCCACTGTGTTGCGTGTTGACACATGAACTTTGTAGTAATTGTGTTCAGCAGTCCCCTCCCTTGTATCCAAAATTGGTGTCATAATAGTTGGCCGTAAAGGATAACCGCTATCACCTAGAAATTGATAGATAGTTGATTACCACTTTTTTACATAGTTGTTACTGCTTATTTAGGTCTCTCTCTCTAATATTAAAATAAATATTATGTATTTGGTACCTAACAAAAACACTTCCTCTTCAGCATTAGTCAATTCAATTAGATGGCGGTTCAGTGGGTGTACTTGCCACACCATAGAATCATGGGCTGAACCCGGGCTGCTTGCATCGACACACAATATGTTTAAATCTGCATCACAAATCTGTAACAAAGTTTAGTGTATGTTAATGCTAACTTAGAATTTGATAACAACCAAACATTGATGTATGTCTACAAACAAATAGTTGCTTACAAGCATGACATTCAGGGAATGGTATCCTTTTCTGTTGTAATACCGCTCTTCATGAAGTACAGGCCTCAGTAAAGCGATATGTGTGCCGTCAATACAACCCAGAACACCCGGGAAACCAAAACATGAGTAAAATCTGTAAGAAATAATAATATAAATAAACAACAAGAACAAATTATCTCAAAACTATGAATTAAAGTTCAGCTTATTAATTCTAACAATTGTTAGCACTCACTTTGCCTTGATTGCATTTCTTTCTTGGGGATGCATTGGCCAAACTATATGTTTGTGATAGATTTGGTTCAATGCATCGGTGACTTGATTCACAGCTCTGACACTGTAGTCTGTGAGACATTATGCAATGCGCTTTGGCCAAACAGTGTTTGGTATGACCCTGTGGCATAGAAGCTCAGCGCAATAAGTATCTGAAATGTTTCGAATTTAGTTTTATTTGAATTTCAGTCAGGGAACAACTTCGGCAATTCATAATTCTGACAGTATAATTTTATCACTTTTAGGCGTACTCTACATAATTGCTACATAGTTATTCAACGTCAGTTTTATAAGTTGGGTCGGAGTGTCAAGTTAGGTAGGTACCTTCACATACAAACCTTTAATTCAGCAGGGATTCCATTCCGCCGTCGCTGTCTCAGGAGAAAGGGAATGAGCTCGTTAATTAGCTCCCTTGCTTGCTCCTTACCAAGCCGAAACGTTTTTACAAACTCCGCCTCGGGAAGTTCACGAAAGGCATTCATTTGCAGCCTCATTAGTGCGCGAGATTTGCGGCGCTGGCGCAAAAGCAAACGTCCGCTGTCGGCACTATAAGCCAATACCATAATACGCCACCGCAAAGTAGGTGGAGGCCTCATTGTGGCGAAAAACTACGTCCACTTTTCAATTTCGGGTCACTGGGTCGTCTTAGGGGCTACTTAAGACGCCTACACACACGGACACTTTATATTAAATAAAAAAAATGAACAAATTGAACCAAATCCATAGGAAAAAGAGGTGTCGTTGTTCGATGGCTTCACAATGGCGGTTTGATGGCCAAAACACTATTCAAACACGATAGAAACAACTGTCAAATACACATAAAATATTTACAGACTACCGTAACTTTGGCCATAACGATGACATTGTAACATTAGAGTGGACCAGACTACCAAATATTACAATAGTCTTACTATGGTGTTTCAATGGCACTACAGTGGCAAGTCAATGATAATAGATAGTTTCAAATAGTTTGTAGAATGCCAAATGTCAATGACTATTCTATTGAGACACTACTGACACGTTGGTTATTTTACAGAATTGAGCCAGGTCAGGCGCATCCGGATCTTCAGTGTCCCGGAGCACGCTCGGACGCTCTGACAGTGCTATCCGATTTTTATCTAGAGCTCACATACCCAAATACGTTTTGCCTGCAGATAGTCTTCTTGGTGATCTGCTCCTTCTTCATCTAGCGCTATTGCAATCATTGCTAATTCTTCATTGTTAAATAAGGACATCGTGTTGTGTGCGTATCAGCTAAAGAAACAGATTACACTGATAACGATTTCCCTGATGTGTGTGAACACGGGTGACGGGATGGCACGTCCCTGACGGGAACACTGAAACTAACAACACGAAACACGGATAGCCCTGACCCGGAAATGTGTGGATAGCGCTTAACTCAACTAAAAGAATAGCATTCTGAAATCCATTGATAACACTTAATAATGAGTAACACTTAATACTTGTATAGTTGACTAGCTGTTGCCCGCGATTTCAGCTGGTATCCAGGGTGAAAAGTAGCCTATGTCCTTACCCAGGTCATGGTCTATTTGTGTGCCAAATTTCATCCAAAACCGTTTTATCGTGAAATCGACAAACTCACTTTAGCATTTATAATATTAGGATATTTAATTTAAAACAACAACTTCTTGTTTGCCATGCTACCGGCGACTGATCTTTGTCGCCACGTTTGCGTCTGCACTGACTTTTCTAAAATAATAATGTGGGCGTCCAAGCAAAAAGTGTCCAGTAGTGGGGTATCGAGTTAAAGACTAGATTCTGAGAGTATCTAGAATAGTCAATGATAATAAGGATTAAAAACAATATTAAATCAGATATTTGAAGTTGAAATTCTGAAAAAGCTTGATTTGAGAAAAACCACCACTGGACCTTTTTACTAAACCTTTCTCTAAAAAAAATCTGGTACTTAGAAACATCATTTAAAGTCTTTTACTATACGAACTTAATTAATAATTTAATCTATTAAAATCGTGAAATGCAATTTTAGCACCCAACTTTACAAAACTGCGTACATCTCGGAAAATAAACGCCGAGAACTGGGCCCTTTTTGCTTGGACGCCCACATAATATTGTCTCACTACCCACCGTTTTTCGAAGGTGTAAAAAACAATCAAACACAAAGTCTCAACAACACCTGATTATATTCAAGTAGGACTGTGCCACATAAAAAAAAATATACAAAATACCAACTGATTTATCCTGTAACATGACCAGTAAGTTTTGTATGTGATTAATTTTTCAGAGGATTTAAATGCAGTCAATTGTAAGCCAATGGTTAAATAAAGAACAAATCAACTCTTAAAGCTAGCATACCCTAATTTAGAACTATTTACTTACACATTTTGTAAGTTTCTATAACTAGTATCATATAAAAATGTATAACTAGAACAACATACATAGTTATTTTTACAACAATCATACATAATTTTGGACCCATTAGCACAAAGGAAGAGAATGAATAACAACTTGTTATTGTTTATTTATTAATTAGCCGTCATTCAGTGCAAATGGGATCCAGCACTAAATATAATTTTTGTTCAGGTTTAATCAGTGCCAGAAATAATCACAGTGACGTCATTTTGTCAATCTAGAAAACGTCAACTAAGGCCGCTTGTAGACGCCTGTTTTTCCCATCGGACCACGGACCGTGTTTTTCATATTTGTATGAGTTGGACACCGGTCCGGCGTCCGGTGCGTATTCATCACATCACACACTTCCATTGTAACCTTAACACCATCGCAAGTCCGTTTAAAAGAATGGTCCAATAGGAGCGTTTACACCTTACAGCATTTCATACAAACTTTCAAGCCCTTGTTTTTCGAAATGACACAACCGATTTTAATGAAACTTCATACGCATAAGCAGGATACAAAGGTCTAAAAAGTTAGTAAAGAACATTTTCGAAAAATAGTATTACAGCCAAATTTAATTTTTAATTTTAATTTTTCCATAGAAACAGATTTCCAGTTATCTGTCTTTAAATAAGACATTTCGAAAATGATCTTTACTAACTTTTTAGACCTTTGTATCCTGTTTATGCGTATGAAGTTTCATTAAAATCGGTTCAGTCATTTCGAAAAACAAGGGCTTGAAAGTTTGTACGAAATGCCGTAAGGTGTAAGTAAACGCTCTTAACCGGTGAAAAAAACGGACGTGAACAAGCGGGCTTAGCATGTTCAGACGGACTGCATTCAAACTTCCCACGTGCAAATTTATCAAGTACTAGCTTCTGCCCGCGACTTCGTCCGTGTGAAATTTCTTGTTCCCCCGACCCACTGCGTCGCGTCACATCGCCCGCCCGCGCTATTACTTGGTTTTCGCTTAGCGTAACGTGTTATAGAAATAGCCTCAAGACTTGGACTATCAAAATGCAAAAAGCATTTTTCAAATCTGACTGGTAGTTCCAGAGATTACCCCCCTACATACAAACAAACAAATTCTACCTCTTTATATTAGTATAGATATCCCAGCACAAACATCAACCAAAATCGTATAGACACTGTTATCGTGTCACCATCCTCAAAATGCTGTATTGTTATTAATTTATAACAGCTCAATGTGGGTGGTATTTGGAACTAAACAAGTGTCAAGTATGGCTTTTGATTAAGGGCCCGATCACACGTACCACATCGAATCCACGTAGACGGGCGCTTCACACGAACGATGTCGTAGCCACAACGTTGCGTCGACGACACGACACTGTCTCAGCAGAGGTCGATCTGTCTGCAAACACAAGCCACAACGCAACCACATCGAAAGACCATTTCAGACACCTATCTACATAGTCCTCAAATGATCTGACCAAGTGTATGTCTGGACTATAAAAAAGACTGTGACCTCCGAGTTTGATTTGGCCTTGCTTCTCAGAGTAGTCTGATAGGAAACGCCGACCTCATCTAGTTTTTAAACTATGATTGACGTGTAAAAGTGTTTGTACAAAACTAATTACGGAAATAAATCAATTATCGAAATTTTGTAGTTACAACACAACTGCAAGAAGCTGCTTGCTCACATTTTGTGATTACGATGTGGTGTGGTTGTAATACGCATGTTCGGGCCCTTAGGCGGCACGGCATGGCAAGGTATTTTTAGGCGACGAATAAAAATATAACTTAATATTATGGAAATAAAGTTGAAATTTCAATGTTAAGCATACCGCGGTATTGTTTTTGTACTTACGACCGGTAACATTGAAATTTTAACTTTATTTCCATACTATTAAGTTATATTTTTATCGTCGCCCAAAAATACCTAGCCATGGCTTGACACCAATGGGCGCCTAACTCGTTACTATAACATGCCATAGATCCGTTGTGTTTGTGCTACAAATATTCAAAATTCATTTTGCAGTTGTAATTCGAACCTGATAATAACCATCTTACATGTCACCATAACATTAACTTACATAATTTCTGTATACAATTTCAAATCATACTCTTTTGGATTTAATTACTTAAAGCTAAATGTTTAGGCATTTAAACTTTAGTGCCATCATCACAGACACATCTATTTAAACTATTTATGTGTTCTGACTACATTCTCTATTGGTTGTAACAATATTATCAGTGAGAGATGAAAGTGGAGAAACATAGAGATAGCAAACCTTTAAAAAGAAACGAAAAAAAAAAAAATAAGTAAAGGAAATGATCTGTCATTATTTTGACCATGTTTTTACAATCTCATTGGGTGTCATAGGTTTACCATCTGTTAAAAAATATGTATAAATAAACAAATAAGTCGCATGTGATATAATTTGGCAACATAGACATCAAATTAACTCACAGAAGCATCAGAATTCAAAACATTAACTAATTATATTCATAAAACGAAAATAATAACAACAAATCATTATGGAAGTTCATAATGCACATGAATTATTAAAATAATAGGACAAAATAAACATTTATTATTCACATGGACACCATACTTCGTCAGCTGCCTTGAGAATATCCATTATTTGGTTCATCTAGTACTATTTATTAGTAATGAGACTAGAACTAAATTATGAACATGCATTCAACCTTTTCGTCAGTTTAACTCTACTCCTGCAGGCTTAGCACGAGATCTGTAGAGAAGTATTTTGTTGAAGGAAGAGTAGACAAAAATGACGCTTCCGTGTAGAAAATTTTCTACCGAGAAGGGTAGACAAGCGATTTCTATTCTACAGTAGAGTAGACATAGAAAGCGTCATGCTAAGCCTGCAGTAACTCTCAACCATTTTTCGGGCCACATATTTTCTTTATAATCAAATTAAATTAGCTAGAGAAACTCCGCAGACGTGTTGGGTATCGATATCTAAATACGATAAAACGAAAAAAGAAAAAAAAAATGTACATATTTTTTTTTGGGTCAACAACTAGTTACTTTAAATAACGTATGAGTTTCAAAATCAGTTTTTTTTCTCTGTATTCTTCACAGATGTGATGGGTATCGATAACTAAACACGATAAAACAAAAACTTAACTACTTCAAGTAACTTCACTGCCAGTGGTCATTGACACCAAAAAAAAAAACATCAAATCTTATTTTTTGTTCGTTTTATCGTATTTAGATATCGATACCCATCACGCCCGCGGAGTTTCGCTAGCTAATTAAATTTGACCCTGTATATCCATGTTTGTAGAAGAGCCAGATCACAATAAAACGCCCGGCGCACTCTGGAAACAGCTGGCACTCGGTAGTGCAGAGTCCAGCTGGCCAATCCTCCCACCACGATGATTCCCCATGGTCCCCCCCAGGAGCATCACCAAAAGAACTTTCCAGAGCGACCACAAACGGAATATCTAAATTCCACCAATAACTGCTCACAGACTAGAACTCAACGCCAACTATCTGAGCCTGCCTTGCCCGGCCTGCGTATCTCGGTCAACATTGAGGGCTTTCTATGCCTCATCTCTCGTCATGCTTTGAGCGGATGACCTTTGCGAGATCAACACTATCGACATAGCCGAATTATGGTCAAATATTATAATAAAATTAAGAGAATCATTGATACGACGAAGAGGAAAAAGACTGTCTATTGCCCTTCCAGTTTAATAACTTAATCATGTAAACGCAAAAGTGCTAGGCCGAAAATGGCTTGTCGAATCTAATGTGGCCCAAACAAAGGTTGAGTGTTACCAGCTTAAAAAACAAAACATAAGTCATTTGGCTCGTCATAACGACAGTATTGATCCAATGTGTACTTAGCTTAATCATTCAGTTGTCACTTCACAAACACAGCTTTCAGCACCTTGGTTTAGTCAGTCATCAAGTTCTACACTTTCACTATAAACTTGAACTAAGATTTCTGACCCTTTGGCCTATGGGATAACACTATGCAGTTGTCGGCAAGCTGGTTGCGCATAGAACTGTTCTCTTTGCGCACCTCGCTTAGTTCTTGGTTGAGTCTTAATATTTCTAGCACGAGTTTCTCGTTCTCAACTTCTAGTTTCTCTAATCTGAAAAAAGGTAATGTATTTTTGAGACATATTTATAACAATGTGTGTTTACTTAATACTAAATAGCCTCTGATCATCATTTCAGCCGAAAGACGTCTAATGCTGGACATAGGCTTCCTGCAAAGGGGTTGCCATAATCGCCACGCTTGGCAGGCGGGTTAGCAATCGCAGTAACATACTGCGATTGCTAACCCGCCTGCCAAGCGGGGGGGTTAAAATGAGGGACCATTTTGGTTACCCATTGAAAGGGTTTTCGATAGGGTTTTTCTAAGCGGTTAATCGAAAACCCATACGATATGGGTAACCCTTTTGAACGGCTTAATGTAAGCCATTCAAAATTACCCACACCGTATGGGTTTTTGATTAACTTTTTGAACCCATTGAATGGGTTATCATGTAACCCTTTCACTGGGTTTCTAGTATAAAACCCATTCAATGGGTTACATTATGATAAAGGTAACCCATTGGGTTAACCCTTCGAAAGGCTTAACTCTTAACCGGGGTTGTATGGTCCCTGGTTAAAATGCATAGAGAATGCTGTTACCCAATCTCTAGTAAGTCCCTTAGTCGCCTTTTACGACACCCACGGGAAGAAATAGGATGGTGCTATTCTATACGTCCGGCATCACACGGCACAGGGGGCTCTGATTGAGCTACAAGTCGGGAACCCCGAGAATAGTATTGCATACTATTTTGTTTTCCTGCCTTATGTTTTACAAATGATACAGCTGGATAATGTCGTCTATATTTAGTTGCAGTGATAAAACAGATAGCGATTGTTTTTATGTAGCTCCTATCTCTTACGTCAAACAGTATCATCGCTTACATTGCGATGTCATTGTTATCTATACTCACAACATTGGCGATAGGTTGCATAAATACACTTAGTGCCAATTCCACCAATGAAACTGAACGCGATCAGCACTTAAACCATGTTTAAGAGCTGTCAGTGTCATTATTTTCTTTGTAATATTGACACTAACAGCTCTTGAACTCGGTTTAGATGTGCTGTGCTCGTTCAGTTTCATTGGTGAAATTCGACCTCGATTCACCGTTTTATAAAATAATATAGTTAATCTGCCCGCCTTTTCCCAACTATGTTGCGATCAGCTTCCAGTCTAACTGGATACAGCTGAATACCAGTATTTTACATGGAGCGACTGCCTATCTGACCTCCACAACCCGGGTACAGGGTAACAGGATACTCTTTGGTAAGACTGGTTATCAGACTTTCGGGCTTCTGACTAAGGTCGCAAGAAGTGCCAAAAAGTATCGATATTTAAAAAAATATTGATATCGATTTTGATATATCGAACAAAAAAGTATCGATATGTCGATATATCGGTGAAATTTTCTAAAAAGTATATGGTATTAGGTATATGAAATTGTATTGTTTGTTTTTTATTCATAGAAATACCAAACTAGAATCATCATTTCTGATGTAAAATCTTAAACTAATAAAACATTATACTATATATTATACTTGATATTTTATATCGATATATCGATGTATCGAAATAATAGATATCGCCGAAAAATATCGATATATCAAACAAGAAATATCGATACATCGATATTTTTTCTGCAAGCCTACTTCTGCGTCAAAGATCCAAGAATGACAGCCGGGACCAACGGCTTAACATGCTTTTCGAGGCACGGAGGGGTCTCGGTAAGTTAATTGAAGTACCGCTGTCCCCGTAGGACCACACGGCGTACGGGGACAACGGGAATACACGTAAAAAAGTATTCAAAAACTGGCACATTTTTCTGTATCAGACATATTTTGAAGTTGATAAGTACTCTGAAAAAGCTTGATTTGAGAAAAAGCATTTTCAAATTACCACTGTTACCTTTTTACAAAAATTTTCTCTTAAAATTTCTGGTACTTATAAACATCATAAAAAGTCATTTACTATTTACGAACTTGTAGATAATTGAACATTTATAAATAAAAATCACAAAATGCAATGTTTTCACCCAACGTTACAAACTGCGTATATCTCGGAAACTAAATTCCGAGAACTTTTTTTGCTTGGACACACATATTATAGTAAAAAGAGTAAGTACTTATGGTAGAAGAGTAGATAATATGCTCAAAAGGGCATGGAATTCTACACAATTATAAATAAAAGTTACTTGTCGCGTCTGACTGTGTGACCGCGTTGTTTTTCTAAACTATGCAACGGATTTTATTACGGTTTTCCCCATCATTTAGAGAATTTATTCCGGAAGGTAGAGGTATATTAACATTAAATATACATAATATTATTATAATAAAGAATCTCTATGTCCGTTATGGACCAGGCCCGGGTCGACGGCGCGCGTGTTCCACGCGCGCCTCAGAGATGTCAGCACAAACTGACGAGGTCCGTTAGGGCCAATGCCTGCCAGGGTTGCGAGTTTGACCGAAAGGGATATCGTGGCCTTGGCACACAGTCATCTGAAGGAACACGGGTGGGTTTTTTATTTATTAAGTTGATAATTTCCCACAAAAAAAGGGGGGGTATATTAACATTAAACATACATATATTAACATTAAACATACATATATTATAACATAATATTATTATAATAAAGAATCTCGTGTTTTGTCAAGTCGTAATAACCGTGCGAATCTTTACCAACCTCTTATGTTTCTCCGTCAGATCAGTAATATGATCGCAGGCCTTAGCTAATATTCCTCCTTTGCTCGCAGAGTCGGATAGTCCGGAATTGGGCACAAGATTAGCCAACTTGGAGATCCAACTGTTGATTTTATCTCGACGGCGTCTTTCTACCTCGTTATGGGTCGCTCGTCGTTTGTCATCGCGCTGGAAGAATATATTAGAATGATTGAGAGGCCATTGACCTAGAAATGTTAAGTGGGTCTTGTCAACTGCTTATGGTACAGTTATTTTAAATCTCAGTTTAGTTTTTACTTGGAAATGCCTAAACCATGGTAGTTATGTTAAATATAAAGGATGGACATCCTTTGAGGAAATATTATCAAAATAAAAGGGAAGTAGAATATTAATGTTCTAGCAATTTGCAATTTATTTATTTGCCAATTATATGTGGTAGGTACAAAGTACGATGAATGGACTGTGTTATGATCAGCGACCGCACAACCCCGGTTAAGGGTTAAGCCTTTCGAAGGGGTAACCCATTTAATGGGTTACCTTTATCATGATGTAACCCATTGAATGGGTTTTATACTTGAAACCCAGTGAAAGGCTTACATGATAACTCATTTCAATGGGTTCTATACCTACTTGAAACCCAGTAACATGAAAAAATCATAATATTATGTTATTTCGGTATCCGCCCAGCACGCGTAGCAGGACCAATTCTATCTCTATTCTACTCAGGGGCCATTTTGGTTACCATTTTAGAAAAACCCAATCAAAAACCCATACAGATGTGGGTAATTTTGAATGGAATAAATTAAGCCATTCAAAAGGGTTACCCACACCGTATGGGTTTTTATCGAAAACCCTTTCAATGGGTTACCAACATTTAATTTAAGCCATTCATAAGGGTTACCCTTATCGTATGGGTTTTTGTTTAACCGCTTAGAAAAACCCTATCGAAAACCCTTTCAATGGGTAACCAAAATGGTCCCTGGTTATGATATGGCTAGAGAGTGGGTGACTACCGAGATTACGACTAGTAGAGAAGTATCGAGGAAGGGGACATGTTTGCGCTAACCCCATATAAATTGGTATAAGGAGAATCATGATGATGATGTGGTACTGTCAGTCCAGCACATTTATTCAGGACTAGGCTGCTTCATAATTTGTGGCGAATTTTTTGATTACTTGAAATTGGTGCACAAATGAATGAATTAAAATTCATTCGTCATTCATTCAACAAATCGTAGGGATATGTCCTAGACCAGGGGTCGGCAACCTTTTCAGACGGAAGAGCCAAAAGTTACAATTTACAACATTTCCTAGTTTTTAACGAGCCCCACCTCGCGGCATTTCTTTTAGGGCTGTCCACTTGTCCTGCACGTGCATGCATTTCTGGACCTCCAACTCTTCCAACATGCTGTTGAGTTCTGTGAACATGCGACTTCACAAGTCTTTGCTCTTCAAATCCAGTTCAAGGTTTTTTTTAAATAACGTTGCCCCACACTAGGAATTTCTCCTGTATTGTGGGTGCGTTTACAAACATTTAAACTCACATACACAAACAGCCAGACCCGGAACAACTACTGCACGATTTTGAATATGTATGATGACGCATATGGAACTGGAGAGCCACAATTTACATCGAAAGAGCCGCATGCGGCTTGCGTCGCAGGTTGCCGACCCCTGTCCTAGACTTAATTTAGTGTTGTTAACTTTCCCTTTTGAAGCCCATTGGAAATAAGACATGTGACAACAAAAGACATCACTATTACCTTCTAATGTTGCGCCTCTTAGCGATAATATGCTTCAATACCGCAAATAATAAACACAAATGTAAAATAAATCAACAATAAAAATTCATGTACTATGTGCATTTTAAAGGGATTTATTTTCTTGTTGTTTGTACGTTATTTAATTAGAGGCGTGCAATTTATTGTCAAAATTGTCAACATAGTTATTAATTTTCTGAAGAATAAAGAATAAAAACTCATTGAACCCTTATCATTAGTTTTAAAAAGTCTTTTAAATTAACAAACCTTTTTTGCTGTGACTGCTTTAGCTGCCAAAGGATCTCTGCGAGCGTTTTTCTTTGGTGTAGTTGTAGTACCAAACACGTCCACAGGATTGCTGATCACATAATATTCCGCATCTGTAAAGATTTATAATTTTCATTGATACCTTATCTTACTCAAAATCGTTTGAACACATTGTTGATTGATAAATAAAATTCAGAATATAACTGAAATAATGTTCTTAATTTATTTCAGAGTAGCTGACCGAACAACAATGACCTGTCCAATTTTCAATAATTCTTACAAAAATCCCATAGAAAAAAGGATGTTCAGTTTTTCCAGAATTTGAAAATTATCCAGGAAACTTTACAAATTTTTCATTTCATGAAAACTATATTCGGGCTACTAATAAAGATTAAGAATAAATTTTATTTCGCACTAATTTTAATACTATTGATAAAAGGTTACTGCATACCAATCAATGTCTTTTGCAATTTTTTGTGACATAAAGTTGGTTTTGGACCTTTTTGAGTCTCTACTATCTTTCACTCTCCACTATGTTTGAAATTTATACTTTTTTATTTTGTGTACATTTAACATATTATTATATAACATCACGCCTGTATTCCCCGAAGGGTTAGGCAGAGGTGTACCTATAGTACACCCACCATGTCCCATGTAAAAGGGAATGAGCATATTGCCATCAACCGGGCACAAATTCAGACACCGGGGATGTTACTGAGAAGTTCCAGTTGGAAAAATCCAATAACACTACGCACTCTGCACGTGTGTATTTTGTGTGTTTTCATAAACTGATACTTACCAAATAAATGTGGATTTTTCTTATATTTTAACGTAGAAATAAAGAAAAATCCACAAATTAGGCAAGGGGTGTAATGTAAGTGTACAACTAAATTAATGAGGCCTTACCAGGAGATGGTGAATGCGGTATGTTAATCCCAGCTTCTTCTCCCGTCATAGTAATTAATTTATACTTCACTGCTCCAGCTGTAAAAAAACGAGAATAATCAAATTTGTGCCCTAATACCGCATTACATTAGCCTTAAATCTTTTCCATCTTGGGATTGAATATCTTAAGTTTCTTTCCCAGTATACAAAGCACGTTTGCAAAATATTAATAAAACCAGTTGAATGATTATCCATAAAAATATAAGTACCTGATAAACCAGTAGGTCAATCATACTTTTCCTAGCATGTTGATAGCAGAATAAGTGTATTACATTTTAACAATTTACCTACTTCAAAACATAAACATCTGTAAATTATCACTGATAATAAAGATTCTATCACATAGTTATGCATCTTCATAACATTCAAAGTCATAATCAGAGCGATAATAAAATAATAACATTGTATAGCTGGACTAGCTTTAGCCCGCAGCTATGCCAGCGTGGAGGTTGGACATTATCCCATGGGAACATACTACTTAGATAAAAAGTATCCTATGTTCGAACCCACAGGTCATGGTCTACCCATGTGCTAAAATTTCATCCAAATCTGTTCAGCCGTTTTAGCTTGAAAGCATAACAAACAAACTCACTTTCGCGTTCATAATATAATATTAGATAAGGATAGCTTGATAGTAATAAATACGCAAATATATTGACTGTAACGGTTAATTCTGGGAGGAAATTAAAAAGTTATTATCTTTTGTTGGGTATATCATAGCTAATGTTATAGGAGGCATATTTAAGTGCAAAAAGCCCTAATTACGTGATGCAAGTTTCTTGCCTGGGCCTTTCAATAAAATTGAAGCAACAAATGACTTTGTCGTATCACACTGTTTAGGTGGTGCAATTTATGGTATACCATGCAGGCAATTAAATTGCACAATGTAAATCAGACTTAACTGAACACATCAACTTCTTAACATAATGCTCTTGATACATGTCAACATATCAAGAGGTGTAGTGGTCTCACTAGGAGCTAAAGAATGATCTAACCAACTTAGCACTTAGCTTGAAGTTATTAAGGATATCTACAGTTTGTACACAAATTATTTATCTATATGAAAGATAATTGCTTCTGTATTGATGATATTTAGGCTTATAGACCTCGTATCATGTTTTGGAGGATATTCCAAAAATATGTTTTCTACCTATCCAACACAGCTGTGTCACTTTGACTGTCAGTAAACATGCAAATAAATCGCTGAATTTATTGTAAAAGAATACAACTTACAGATATCCTTGAAGCTGTATGAAGTAGAATTTTCGTTAGTATCCAAGTAAGGTTGTGGCACAATGGATCTTCCTTCGTTACTTCCTGAAAATGTATCATAATTTAATTTAACCTTAATTAAATAACACCCATGACACTACTTAATGTACACAGATAATTAAATTGAAACTGGTTAGCAGCGAATCAGGGCTAATTCTGTGCTACAGTAAACAAGAGGTGATTATAGTACAAAATGAAAATAAATAGTAAAAAAAAATACATCGATATTACATACCAAACGATCCCTCATCTACCATGCCCAAATATTCACTATCTGCACTGCAAACAAATGCGATAAATTAAAATACAACACTTGAAAATAAAATCTAAATCGAGAGAACTGCGTTGACTGCCAAGTTGCAAAACTATAAAGCAATGACCTTCGGTGCTTGAAATCCTCATTATGTAATGCACTATACAAATAACACCAAATTCAACAGCATATTACCTGTTATCAAGTGAATTTTCATGCATGTCATCAACGTCAATTTCCACTTTGGCCATTGCGCGTAATTATTTTTGAATTTCCACAATTTGATCACGGGAACAAAATAAAAGGGTCATGTGATGAGACCAAAAACAAAGCAAACTTTGAGAGTTGCCACTTGTCAGTTACTTTAACTTTAACAAAAAACTAAAACTATTTTTGTTTATGGTTTTTACTTAGTTTTTTTGTCATATTTTATTTTTCATCTTCGTCGTAATTTAAATAAAGATTGTTGATATTTATGACATCTAACTGCAATAATTGGATTTAAAAAAAAAATTGTTTCATAAAAAATAATCCACGGACATGTTCCGTTGGGTGTAATGTAATATTGAAATCACAGCCATCTTTTGGAATTCCTTTGAACTTCACGCGGCGTTCACAGCGCCATCAAGTATTATAAGAGCGAAAGTGTAGGTAAAATTGCCATGCAAGTACTTATTACAAAATACCTATTATTTTTTATTTATCGAGGGAGAATTATATAATAAGCGATTACATTACATTATTCATAATAAAATTCCGTGTCACTTTTACTTAGCGAGCACAAGGGGCCTAAAATGGACGCTTTGGCAGAATCATACTATGATCTGCGTACAATTCATAACCCGCAATTCATCTGTTTGACAGTTTTGGAGTTTCGTAAAATACCTAGTCCACAAAATAAGAATTGCTATAGTGAAGTCTACAAATAGCAGCTGTCAAACAGATGAATTGCGGGATGTATGAATTGTACGCAGATCATATTCTGATTCTGCCAAAGCGTCCATTTTAGGCCCCCTGGTTGTTATCTTGGTAAGTAGGTACCTAGGGTAGGTATTCTTTGGATGTCATAATGTAAGTATCTTCTGTTCTTTGCATAAGTACCTACTCATTCTGGTAACACTACCTTCATTTGTGACCATCGTACGTACTTATTTAATTATTATATATCCATCAGATAAAATTGAGGTTGCCGTTGGCCATACCTAATAATTTTTACTCGGGAATTAAATACAAACACAAATCGAAATACCTAAACAAGTAAGTAAAGATGGTCGCTTTAAAGGTCCACAAACTGGCTTTTGTATCTACTAAATCGCCTGGAGGTGCAAGCTCAACTGAAGTCCCGGCTGTCTTTGACAAGCTTTGCGAGCCCCTCGGGGCTTTGGAACACGGAAACCGACACAGCTTCTAAAGTCCTAATCAGTTTTGTCGGGTGATTGATATATATTTATATTCAGTGATACGTACGTACCTACCTACCTATTTAACTACTTATTCGTTATTATGATTGATGTTTTTGTTTCCAGTAAGTATTTTTAGGGTTCCGTACCTCAAAAGGAAAAAACGGAACCCTTATATGATCACTTGAAATCACTTCGTTGTCCGTCTGTCCGTCTGTCTGTCTGTCTGTCAGACTGTTAAGACCCTCGTTTTCAGGAACGCGTGGAGATATCAAGTTGAAATGAATATCAAATACCTACTATCAAATCTTTTCCGTTTGGTGCCGGACGTAAATAATGTCACCATCCCATTTCTTCCCGTGGGTGTCGTAAAAGGCGACTAAGGGACTTACTAGAGAATGGGCAGCAGCGTTCTCTATGCATTTTTAAAACCATATTGCGATCGCCAACCCGCCTGCCAAGCGATGCAATTATGCAACCCCCCCCCTTTTTAGGGGGAGGCCTATGTCCAGCAGTGGACATCTTTCGGCTGAAATGATGATGAATGACTATCAAGTAATCTACGGTCACTTGGAGCTCTAAAAAATCAAGATTCTAAGTCAACGCAATAAGAAATACGGCGTTTTATGCGATATATTTTGGTATTCGCAAATAAATCAAAACCTATAGGTAGGTACTTACTTCCCGTAAACCTAGAATCATGAAATTTGGCAAGAAACAAGGCCTCACAGCATAATGTAATGGAAAAAGTCCGAAAATCGTTAAATTGTAGTTTAACACATTTATCAATATTTTTTTGCGATTACAACTTACAACTTGTGAAGCCTACTTAGCTGTGATAGTTTTCCTTTTAATTTCGTTATATATACTATTGCCATGAATTTTATCACATATTCAAAACCAACCAGCTATATTAGCTGGTTGACTCTAACAAAAAATAGCACTTTAAAGCTTAATATTACGCAAACGGATCCCTTAATTGAAAAATGGTTCTGGTAAACCCACAATATTTTTGAACGGCCTATCCAACGATACCCCACACCATGGAATAGACGAGAAAAAAAATATTCAAAAATATCATCCCCATTAATCACGTGTAAGGGAGATAAGCCCTAAAAAAATTGTTTTAATGGTTTTATTCGACGACTTTTTCGGCATAATTAATAATTATGTATACCCATGCCAAATTACAGCTTTCTAGTACCTATTAAGTGTCTCTGAGCTAAGCCGGGAACAGACGGACGGACGGACAGACAGACAGACAGATGGACATGGCGAAACTATTAGGGTTCCTTGTTGACTACGGAACCCTAAAAAGGTATTCTTTCGAAACTGTGGTAAATAAAATACCTAGGTAAGTAAACGTAAGTGATCAAAAATATTTTTTTCGTACCACTTGCTCAAAAAAGTGACATTCTATGCTACAAAAAGCGAACATAATAATAGTCATTTTTAATCTGTTAAAAACAGGGAAAGAAAATTGTACTGAATTTCATTCATCCTCTAGGGGGAGAATGTGATTTAAATTTGGAATACTTACCGAAATTTATATTGAACTACATCTGTGTTTACACCATTGAGATTATATATAAAGCATTATACATCTTTTCGAAAAAGGAATACGCAGTTATGATTATTAAATAAAATTACGAAAACCGACGAGGCCGTATGAGCTTGATGCCTTTGCTTTTCCGACAAAAAAATATTAGTCTAGGAATTTGCCGCGTTTTTGTTTTCTTCAAATACATAAACGTTAAGTTTATTTTAATTTATTTTTATAAATAAGTTAATGTTCTAAAATGCTTATCTCATATTTTTATTGTGTTAATTTTTTCGCAAATGGTACGAAAAGTAGAGTCTTAGTCTTGGGTGAACTTAAATCGTCATCCGCGACAGAAGACACTGCTTTATCCCCTTGGTTAATAATCTACTATTTCTATTCAAGTTTTGGGTTGCAGTGGTTTCAATTAAATATTTAAAACTATGCCCGCTCCCTGCTGCACCAGACCTGCAGCTGTGCATACGGGTCCAGTGCCCCAGGAATGGGCAATCAGGTTTATTAACAATTACCTTTAAAATGCTGTTGGTGCTCCCCCGAATCCTTCGCATCAGGGATGCTGTTCTTTTCGCATAATAGCTTTCATCTGTGTGTGCTTCCGCAAACATGCCCGATGCGCTACAGAACCGCGGGAGCCCCAACAGCACCCTAAAGGCGTTATTATACTGTACTTGAAGAATGTTGTAGGCCATCTGCGTATGTCTAACCCACAGGCAATGGGGGTAATGTCTTGATCATTATTTTTCAATGCAGGTTTGTAGATATGCTAAATCGTCAAAAATAATAGTGATTACTTAAATTCATTCTGTAGTTCATAGTTAAATTCATAGTGTAGATAAGTAGTTATCTTCTACTTAATCGTAAAACCCTACCTATCTATTCACGAAAACATTGTTCACTGCAGCAGCAACTTAATTTTACGATCTCGAGGGGCTATTTAGCGCTTCCAGTGAAAATGTTAATTAGGTTTGGAGCAAGAGCGCTAGCTCAGGACGGGGACTTACCTATACATTATCTAAACTTGTGTTAATGCAGTCAGTTAGTGTTTTCATTTATTTATTATTTATTTATAGTTAGTTAAAACGACACAGGTCCAATTACATTAATTAACATAGAATTATAACAATTATAATAAATAAGCATTCAAATAACATTAAATAAAACAAAAACAAAAACACAAAAATTAAATTCAAATTCAAAGATATACAATTCGTGGATAAAATTATTTATAATTATTTGAATAAATGGTCGGTGGTTCGTGTCATGCATTTTTTAGAGTTTTGTTTGCAGAATTTACGTAGTTTTCATTCAATAAGTAGCAATGTACTTACAAGCGATTCAGTCTCCTGCATTCGACAAGGGGGTGAACTAAACGGTTTTGGCTATGAAAGTCATATCCAATTCGTAAAATTAAGCTTTTCATACATGCAACGAAATAGTTTATCTGATGTTGTATAGGAATTGGATATGAGTTTAACTGCGAAAGTTTTTTAGTATAACGGGTAGAATCACTGCTTTGACGGATGCAGGTGACTAAATCGCCATCCCGTAGACTCATTAGCTAAAATTACATGAATCTAAGAAATTATTTAATAAATTTTGTCGAAGAAAAGCAACATCGGTGAATATTTCCCTGCGTAGCTCGTGTAGCGATTTGCTACGCTACGCAAGCTACGGCGTAGCTCGCACTGTGCTACGACCTATGATTGCGTGTTTTCCAAGAAGCTTTGTTTGTGTAATAAATTCAAGCTCGTCCATTTGGTTCAGTAAATTATATTTTGTTGAAACCCTACCTATTTTTAATTGCCATAAAAATAGTAGATTGTTATACAAGGGGCTAACTCGGTTTCTATTTACTCCCTCGCTAAAGCTCGGGAGTAAAACTACCACGAATATAATGGTTTTTAGCGCCGTGTGTTAGATACAAGTTACACTATGCTTTTCACTACGATTGCGAGAAAATTAAATAATCCAATACACCTTGACGGCAACTGATTGAAAATTATTTATTTTCCTTTTTCTTCCTTCTGCAAATACGGATCTCCATTCTCACTAGATGATTACATTTTTACTGTTGTAAAATACCTAAATTACGGTCACCAATTCAATTTGTAATTAAGCAATAAACTCTAAACATTTCGCGCCAATGCCTATATTTCTTCTGTAGCCGCAAACAAGGAACATTTAAACTCACCTACGGCGAGGGCGCAACGCAATGCACGCATTCTACCGAAGAGATCGCCGCTTTTAGTTCCATTTTCAAAAATAAAATGTTCGTGTTTTGTTATGAAACAGTAATAAGTCGAGTCTATAATCATGATTATTTTAATTAATGTAAATCCACGGCTGTTGGCCGCGAAATTCATATTTTCTTTTGCAGGTCAGTGTTAGGTTGTATCTTAATCACAACATGATTCGCGACTCTATCAGATAATGTATTTACATAATTATTATAATCATTAAAATCATTAATACAGCTACAGCTGCGGATTCACCTTAAGAATAATACTGCCAGGGTTGCGAGTTTGTCCGAAAGGGATATCGTGGCCCTGGCACACAGGCAAATGAACGAATACGGGTGGGTTTTAGTCAGTAAAAGTCTGACACGCCCTCCCGCTCCGCCCAGAGCGGGAGAAGTTATTTGATAATTTCCCACGCAAAAAAAAAAACCTTAAGAATAATGACTTTTTCGTACCACTTGCTCAAAAAAGTGATATTCTATGCCACAAAAAGCGAACATAACAATAATCATTTTTAATCTGTTAAAAACAGGGAAAGAAAATTGTACTGAATTTCATTCATCCTCTAGGGGGAGAATGTGATTTAAATTAGAAATACTTATTAAATAAAATTACGAAAACCGACGAGGCCGTATGAGCTTGATGCCTTTGCTTTTCCGACAAAAAAATATTAGTCTAGGAATTTGCCGCGTTTTTGTTTTCTTCAAATACATAAACGTTAAGTTAATTTAATTTATTTTAATAAATAAGTTAATGTTCTAAAATGCTTATATCATATTATTATTGTGTTAATTTTTTCGCAAATGATACGAAAAGTAGAGTATTTTCCTCGGTGATAAAGCTGTCTTAGTCTTGGGTGAACTTAAATCCCTCGCTACACTCGCGATTTAAATCGTCATCCGCGACAGAAGACACTGCTTTATCCCCTTGGTTAATAATCTACTATTTCGTTTTTGTAGGCTAGTTGGTAATAGACAAAAAAAAATCTATTTCCCCTAGAGGGAGATATGCTATTTTAGTCCCGCTCTGGTACGCTAAAATGACGGATTTTTTGAGCAAGTGGAATGAAAACACTTTTTATGTTCAAAATACACAGAAGTGTAGGTACCCAGGTAAAGTCAGGGAAATTAACTATGAAGTAAATGACTACTAACTTTAAACGGACATTTTAAGTTGGTAGTATTTATTTTTATTTAAATTACTACCAACTTAAAATGTCCGTTTATTCAAGTCCAACCTTCGATCAATAATGATCGAAGAGTCCAACTGTCATTCTTTGACATTTTATATGAAGTGGCGGCTAATTGACGTACGACAATGATGATATATAAGACGTAGGGTGTAAATTTGCTTATTAAATTAAAATTTAAATATTTTATTTCGGATATCATGATCCATACATTACACATCAAAAACATGGAAATGAAGACTACAACAACCATGGAAAATAAGTAAAAAAGTTAGAAAACAGATTTAACAAGGACCTCCCAAGCGGGGATGAGATCCTACCTGCAAAAGTCCTCAAGATTTCGTTGCGGCTACCACGCATTCTGCAGATCCGTTTGCGCCCTCACGCCCCTAGTCGCCGCAGGAGACGCCCCGGGCGTCGGGAGTCGCAAGCCGATTTCCGGTCACCGTAGGCGCGGGCCTGCGGACGGTGAGCGATGGGTAGCTCGCCGTCCGATAAGGACCAGGCCCGGGTCGACGCGACGGCGCGTGGTGTTCCACGCGCGCCTCAAAGAGATGTCAGCACGAATTGACGGGGTCCATTAGGGCCAATGCCTGCCGTGCCGAAAGGGATGATCGTGGCCCTGGCACACAGGCAAATGAAGGAACACGGGAGGATTTTAGTCAGTAAAAGTCTGACACGCCCTCGAAAAATTCTCGAGAAATTCTTTGATAATTTCCCACCAAAAAAAAAAAATGGGATACCGTCCGAATGACGCAATGGCATGAAACCCATCAGTGCGAAACAGCGCGAACATCTTACCAACCGTATTTTACAGGAGCAATAGCAAACGACATCTCGATGCCTCTAAAATCATTGGAGCTATACTGCAGAGCAATCTATCGATAAAAACATCCCGTTCGTTGACAGATTTATCGATGGCTCGACACTCAATACGGTTGATCTGTGGTAGCGGGAGATAGCGATGAACGAAACGAGTAGAGATGAAAGGCGCGGCTTATCGGCACCACGCAATGTCATAATGCAGCCTTCTTTTATGTTCCCTACTTAATATGTACGAAGGCTTTTGAATTTGTATGTTTATAGAGGGGTTAATCGCAGTGTGGGCAATTTACGTTCGTAATGTTCATTCCCCTAAATTCACATTAACACACGCAGTAGGTAAAGATTAGACAAACTCACACTTCGAAAATGTGTGGTTTAACTGGTGTATGTTTTTGTCGGGTTGTGATATTAAGGGCGTAATATAATATTCTCTACTATGAGAAATATGTTAGAAGTAAAAATTAAGAAGAGATTCGTCTATCTACATAAATCTCGCTCACCAATTATTTACTTCTAGATACTTTGTTTTAATGTACCCCTGCTTTAGAATTCTGAACTCTAAAGCAGATTCAACTTTTTTATCAGAAAGTAGGTTCAACTTTTTTCAATGATCTTAGTAGTACTAACTACTCATCGTTCATAAGCCGATTATAGGTTATATATCTTCTCCAATACAGACGGAATTAGAAGTAGTGTAGGTACCTGTCTAATCTTTGGAACGGGATACGTTCAGTACCTACCCGTTACTAACAACAAAGCTTACCTACTTCGGATTCTGTTTGATAAACCTATTGTTATTGGCTTTAAGATGTTGGGTTTGTGGGTGTAAATCTAATTTTGTTACGTTTTACTTTGTATAGGTATCTTGTAATATTATTAGCGAGGTAACCAGGCTCATTTAGTTCAGGCATACTTGCATTAAGTCCGCCGTTAGATATTGTGTGTGCTTAGAGTATTAAATAAATAAACCAGGGGGCCTAAAATGGACGCTTTGGCAGACTCATAATATGATCTGCGTACAATTCATACATCCCGCAATTCATCTGTTTCTTCCATTTTAGGCCCCCAGAGCTCAACTACAGAGTCCCTGAACTACGCAAGTCTTTGAACACACATGATACAAGGAAACATTGAAATGAAAAACACTATCTACACACTTATACCTACCAAAACACACAAAATACCAGGTGCGACATAACGGACAATCCCATACATTTTCGATAATCTTTTCCCATACCCGTGGTCGATGGGGTAACATTTACAACTTCGTGAAAAGCCTTAGGGGGCTACAAAAGGTGTTAGGGGGTTTTCCCTCAGTGTTTAATATCCCCAACCCTTATATTGGGGAAATGCGAACACCCTGTAGATACTGTTATCTTGTTTTCCTTACATTGAATATTGTTTCGTTTGTGTGTAATTTTGTTGAGCATTGTTTGACAGTGTGCGAATTCCATAATGCGGACGTTTTTGGTAGACCTAGCGTTAGTACAAAACCTCTATCAATGCATGGGGGTGCTTGGGGCAGGCCTATGTCCAGTGGTGGACGTCTTTCGGCTGAAATGATGATGATGGCTTGAATTTGTGATTTTATCAGCTAAAAACAGTTTCCATATACTTTTTACTCTTGTTTTGTCAAAAAAAATTACCAAATGGAATGTTTTCTTAAGTATCAATAATGATTTTATGCTGTGAAGTTAGACGTTTATTCCATAACATAAAATGAGACCAGCAGAAGACCATCGACTTTCCTTCAGGGCCTCAAGTCTGCTATTACATACAATAGTGTCAGAATGGTCGATTATTGATTTCATATTTGTTGATTTTGAAGTTTAGTAATCTACTATTATAATGGCGTCATTATGACTTTCCAATGGTCGGCCACTGACACTACATTGAAAGAAATTGCATTTATTGGTAATCTCGTACATAGTGACAAATTAATGACATTTCTACTAATGGGTTTTATAATAATGGCAATACGACAATGCCATTATAATAACACAATTCTACTACGAGAACATTGACCGACCAATGATCGACCATTATGAATTTAGCAGATTACAAACTTTTAGCAAAATGACAATGGCATGACAATGGGATTGTGTTGGAATGACTGAATTTATAAAAATTCGACGACATGTGACATCCACCAATTGCACTGGGACCGTGTGGTTGATTACAGCCCACTACCTCTCGAAGAGATTATAGGCTGATTATGTGATATGTGATGTTCTAAGTTCCATGTAGTAGGACGCGAGGCTTTTGGCATAAACTGGGCATTACTCTAGAGTCTAGATTAATGCAGACTTTTGCTAAATTGAAATCAATAGGTAAAGTCCATTTCCTAGCTCGTGGCTAAGTAATAACCTCTGCACGGGTTGGTTGCGCTGATTCGATTAGAATTATTTATTTATTTATTAAAATTTTATGCACAAGTAAAAAAAAAATACTTACTGTACAAAGGCGGACTTAATGCCTAAGGCATTTTCTATCAGTCAACCGACAGACAACTTTATCGTTAAAGCATAAGGTTCTAGATTGATTGGGAAAATTTGATCGTTTCGGGTAGCTTGCCCTACTGGCTACTTCATCCATTGTTTTACAACACCAACTACGAAAATCTATCGTAAGATATCTCTTATTTTACGTAAGCTACTATTGGCGGGGTTGGTCCGTGGATGGGTGACCATCTTTACATACCGAGACTCCACCGTGCCTCGGAAAGCACGTTAAGACGTTGGTCCCAGCTTTGCAATTCGTGGATCTTTGACAGTTGTTACGGGTTGTCAGAAGCTCGAAAGTCTGATCACCAGTCTTACCAAGAGGGGTATCGTATTACCCAGTTACTGGGTTTTGGAGGTCAGATACGTCTGGAAGCCGACCCCAACATAGTTGGGAAAAGGCAGGCAGATTGATTTTTGATAGTCCATTTCCTAATGACCTCGTGCATTAATGTGAAACCAAATCGGTAATCTTATATATAAAATTCTCGTGTCACGATGTTAGTTACCATACTCCTCCGAAACGGCTTGACCGATTTTGATGAAATTTGATATGTATATTTTAATTTTTTTATACCCCTAAGTGTTAAGAGTGGCTTTCCCACGGGATCGAGACTTACGCGGGTGAAACCGCGGGGTGCAGCTAGTCTTATATATAAAATTCTCGTGTCACAGTGTTAGTTACCATACTCCTCCGAAACGGCTTGACCGATTTTGATGAAATTTTATAATATATGTATATTCAGTAGGTCTGAGAATCGGCTACAATCTATTTTTATACCCCTAAGTGTTAAGAGTGGCTTTCCCACGGGATCGAGACTTACGCGGGTGAAACCGCGGGGCGCAGCTAGTCTTATATAAAATTCTCGTGTCACAGTGTTAGTTACCATACTCCTCCGAAACGGCTTGACCGATTTTGATGAAATTTTATAATATATGTATATTCAGTAAGTCTGAGAATCGGCTCTATCGGTATCTATTTTTTATACCCCTAAGTGTTAAGGGTGGCTTTCCCACGGGATCGAGACCTACGCGGGTGAAACCGCGGGGCGCAGCTAGTAATATATATTATGCTAATTAATCGCAACATTTCACGCTCGCTCGGGAGTATCTATTCGACTGATCTAACGTTACTATCAATTAGCCAGTGTTTCAATCGCTAATTAGTTTAATTAGCGAGTAATGAGAAATACTTCAAATGCTATAAATAAGCTACAGCACATGAATTTAGTATTTAAACTGCGTTCGCGATTTAGTTTCCAAAGTTGTAAACAAATGTGTATTTTTGATAAAAAAACAACTTTAATACCGACTCTTAAAAGTCAGTTTGCGCTACCACTTCAAACATTTTATTACTTTTTCATTATTACTAGTCATTCTTAAATCAACTTAATTTCATTAGAAATAAGTTCAATTGGAAACAAGGAATTGTTTAAACTTTTATTATATTGATAGATATGTAAACTTACATAAACATTGATTTAATTTTCAGAAATACCTACTTACATTATTTCGTAAATATTAATTATCTAAAGTAAACTTTGGAGAATTAGAAGGGATAACTAGGGTTGCCATAAAGTAAATATTTGCTGCTATAAACGAGCTTTATCATCGTAAGGGTAGATCGAATGTATAAAATGTGTAACCCTACATCAATGCAGGGCTGGGCTGGTAGACAAAGCGGTAATCTAGGGTCTGTGTGACCGGGTATACCGCAACGAGTATTTTTAAGGTAATTATGCTCAACTATTTGGAATAGTCTCTTATGTTATTAGTTAAGTACATAATAACGTGCAAAGTTTTGAAGACACGAGGATGGAATTAAGCATATAACTACGCACATTTTATCCACCTAAATAGGCTTATTGGTCAATTTGCACGAATTTACTCGCCCAAAACGGGCGAATCGACACTTTTAAATAATATATTTTTTTCTGTTAGCGATTCGCACGAAGGTAATTTATTTGTGGGCAAATCGACAACTTCAGAAATACGTAGTAGGCAATTGGCTCTTTTTTATTTACCTACTCATAAATATTTACTGAATAAAATAAAATATGAACTTGTACAAAAATAATTGGTACTTAAATAATGTAGTTTCTAGTGTACTTTTTTCATAACTTTATTGCATAGAATTCAAAATGTACCAATTACCTAATATGGATTTCTAAAGATGTTGATTCGCCCACTAATAAATACGTGCGAATCGCCTACAAAAAAATACTACAGAAAAAAACATATTATTTAAAAGTTTAGTGTAGATTCACCCGTTTCGGGCTAGTAAATTCGTGCGAATCAACCAATAAACCCCTAAATAGGTTTTTACTTTTGGATAGATTTATTAAACCTATTATACTTCAGTATTTGTGTGTACCTATCTATCTATTCCTTTATTTCAAAACCGTTTAATGTTAGTGATACTAATGTTAACACTTAGTTTAAGTAGAATTAATTAAAAGTTTAAAAGGCATTTAACTGTTTAAATGGATTTATGTTACTTTCTAATAGTGTTTACGTGTTTTTCAGTTAAAGTTTGGGTAAAACTTTTTGAATTTTAGTCGTCCTTAATAGAAATAGAATAGCACCATCCCATTTCTTCCAGTGGGTGTCGTAAAAGGCGACTAAGGTACTTACTAGAGAGTGGGCAGCAGCGTTCTCTATGCATTTTAACACCATACTGCGATCGCCAACCCGCCTGCAAAGCGTGGCGTTTATGGCAAACCTCGGATCCACCTTTAGGGGAGGCCTATGTCCGGCAGTGGACGTCTGTTCGGCTGCAATGATGATGATGATGAGTCATCCTTACATTTTTACCCGACTGCCTCAGAAGGAGGGTTATGTTTTTCGAGTGTATGTATGTATGTATGTCTATTTTCTTTAAACGGCTTGATGGATTTTAAAATATATGAGATTTCGTTAGATTCGTTTAAATTGCGGGAGTGACATAGGCAAAAAAAAATTAATATGGCATCTACGAATCAACAAAAAGAGGGGGAATAAAAAAATATATTTTGTGATAGTAATAATATGGGTATCAAATAAAAGCTAGTATATAGCCTACTCCAAATATATAATAAAGATATATATATATATACTATACTAATATTATAAAGCTGAAGAGTTTGTTTGGTTGAACGCGCTAATCTCAGAAACTACTGGTTCGAATTGGAAAAAAACAATTATTAAAAAAAAAATAACCCGACTGCAAAAAAATTAACTGAAAAGATGGAAACAAGATGAAAAGAAAACCAGAATCCTATAAGTATCAAAAATAAGTAAATGCAGGCGGAGGCATCTAGGATGTTACGAACGCCTTAAAATTTGCCGAAGAAATAGACATAAGTACATACATCCATACACTCGAAAGACATAACCCTCCTTCTGGAGCAGTCGGGTAAAAATATTTTTGTGTTGGATAGTTCTGTTTCGTCGCAAAAAGGGGCGGTAAACGAAAGAATGAAATATTATTTAAAACACA
This sequence comes from Tiliacea aurago, assembly GCA_948098905.1. Taxonomy (NCBI): domain Eukaryota; kingdom Metazoa; phylum Arthropoda; class Insecta; order Lepidoptera; family Noctuidae; genus Tiliacea; species Tiliacea aurago. The sequence goes on along the minus strand of OX402591.1, from coordinate 18,420,497 downwards.
CTGTAACAACACAAACAGCAGTGCTATTCTGTAACCTTCTCACCGTGAAAACTTATGTGAAGTGAGCGTGGAATGAACTGTCAGTGAGGGATTGACACTATTAACAACTCACTTCAAGCTCACTTCACCTAAGATTACACGGTGAGATTTTTTCAGAATAGATCGGCAGATATGGTCATCGTGACCATGGGATTTTGTTTTGCAAGTGGTCCGATATGCACACCCGCGATAGTACACTGTCATGTGAACTATTAACACGAATCATGAATAGATTTTGTCGGTAATTATACTAAGTTATCTAAGGAATTTCGATAATTTAGAAATAGTTTGCGTGTTGCTTATTTAGGAGGAAGTTACAATCACAACGGTAATGTTTTCCCATTGTTTGTCTTAATTGTTTTAATATATTTATGTATATTTATTTGTGCATCGATTTATATATAATTAGGTGTACATATTATATTTATAGTTTGAATAGGTTTATGTATATCTTTAAATTTAAATAATATTTATACCTCAATTATCGCTATTGCACCTACCACTGTTTGTCTCTGCATCGCCCAAAGGTTGACTGGTAGAAAATGCCTATGGCATTAAGTCCGCCTCTGTACACTAGTGTGCTTAAAGTATTAAATAAATAAGTAAATTCACACCTGTTTTAGAAGTACATAGGTATAACAGCTGTACAAGGATCTTTTGGCGCTTGGCCAAAATCGGAACCCACGCCGCCATATTGTTTATTCAATACATTTTACAAAACAATTTCACAACTGAACTTTACCTCAACTGAAATAGAGCTGAAAATTGAAAGGCAGTCCTCTTGGTAGCTACAATTACCAGAAGAAACTCAATTGTAATCGTTTTGGTAGCTGAAATTACCATATAATTTATTACCATTAACCAAAGGCACGTCAGTAGGTATTCAAAAGTCAAATTATTCTCGTAGCAATGTAACATTTCCTTACATAGACAATACACAACACTTGGCGATCAATCAAATGTTAATAGCACAACCGCCCCTGATCAGACCGATACTTGCAAACTGCCACCAACTTGCAAAAGTATTGATGGATTGATTGAGCCCTTAATCCACTCACAATCTGCTCGTCAACTTCTGTTCGAGACGTTTATAGAGTAATTATCAATTATTAACAGATAGCTGTAATTAGTGGCTTTAGATTATAATATTTTCCCTCTAACGGCAGCGTCTTAATGAGCAGATTGATGCTCAATTTAGATGAATTATGTTCAGCGTATATTTTTCGCATAGAGTATTTTTCGCATAGAGTATTTTTCGCATAGAGTATTTTTCGCATAGAGTATTTTTTAGTGTTGCAGCTCTGCGGTGGTTTATCATGTGTAAGTTAATGATGTGGAATGATTTTCGCAACCAATTTGTATAATTATATACTAAGTAGATAATAATATAGCTTTCGTAATTTTCATGTTGAATTACTATCTGACTGTAGTAAGTTCCGTAACTTTTTTTTTTCATTTTCCTTTTTTTTTTAAACGTTGCCTGACACTAGTTTCTCCTGTATTGTGGGTGCGTTTACAAACATTTAAACTCACAAACACAAACAGCCGAGTGCACAACCACACAACTACACGAGTGCACAGAATACTGCAGAAACAACTCAACTTTCTAATTTATACTCAATTCAGCTAAATAGCTGTTTGATATTATTGGTTTGGAACTAGACAACTCCCTAAGTAATCCATAACATAACTCAAATAATTACAAAATTGCACATTATACCTGCCACAGTTACAAAGTCAAATTATCATCATTTCAGCCGATAGACGTACACTGCTGGACATAGGGTTGGGGTTGGGGTTGGGTCGAGATTTGGCGACACTTGCAGCGCTCAGACTGCTCGTTAGCAATATTTAATAAATAATTGATTTAATAATAGTGACCTCCTTTAGTGCATTACTGTCGTAATGCATCCGTAAAATTTTGCTAAGTGTAGTTTTGTTAATAATGGACACAAAATAGTGAACTTGTGATAAAACAAAATGGATAACAGCCCCTTTAATCCAAGGGCCCCTGTGCAACCCTCTGCTTCCCCGTTAAAGACGACTACGCAAAACCCAGCCCTCGAGTCGGCCACGGCTGATGTTGTTTCGACGCCCGAGATCCAAAAATGGATGTTAGCCATCGAACAGAACCTTAATGAAGTTTGATCTATTGCCGCGGATGGAAAACTGAACTCGGAGCAGAAAATGAAATTTTCTACCCTATGCCGTAAAGTAAGTTCCGGCACTTCACAAATGGCAGTCCTATATCAGTCGCTCAAGCAGAAAGCCATTCACGCTTATAACATGATTGATGCCCTTCAAGAAAAGCGCGACCTGACGGAACATATTTCGGAGCTCAAGCAGACGATAAAGGACTCTAGTTCTGCAGGAAATGCTTCTTTTGCCGATATGGTGAAAAAGGGATCAAATGATTTCGTTCGACCCAATAACCTAAGCTCTGTTGCCATTTATCCCAGTGATTTAAATCATGTGACGAAACGAAAGAACTCGTGCAAAAAATCATACGGCCCGATCAAATGACGCTGCACGTTCGTGGTGTCCGGAAAACAAAAAATGGAGGCGTAATTATCAGTACCGAGACGAAACTTGACGCTGATAAACTGAAGCACGCAGTCCAGCTCTCTACATCTGGACTTACCGCCGACGAACCCAGTAAGCGTAAACCTCGGATCGTGGTTGTGGGAGTGTCGACTTCCTTGGCTGAAAATGAGGTGTTCAGATGCATTTTCGAACAAAACGTAGCCGACAAGTTACCAGCAATGTCCTTGCAATCCTTCTTGACCTTGATCAAATTAAGCCACAAATCTGGGAAGAGAGATGCTTCGACCTGTAACTACGTTGTTGAAGTTTCAGCCGATATACGTAAAGCCCTAATTCCTCAATCAAGGCTTTTTATAAATTGGACGTCCTGTCCTGTCAGGGACTTTACATTGGTAACAAGGTGTTATAAATGCCAATGCCTTGCCGTGAGATTGTTACTACGTGTGGTCACTGTGGTGACGCAGGCCATTCGATGTCCGAATGCGCGAAAAAAGCCGACATACCGAAATGTGCAACTTGCTCACGCTTTAATAAGCCTAGTGTTCACAAAACGGAAGACGCTGAATGCCCCGCTAGGAAAATAGCAGAATACCGATATATTAACTCCATCGATTATGAGGGCACCTAGTGCGTCATGCACAAGATCAGACTTCTATATCGCTTGTTGCTGACTCAACAATATACCTGACCACTTGGCTGCCCTACTGACCATCGATTTGTCGCTGTCTAAGCACATTAGCCGACTACTTCAAAAATTCAGCCTTGAAGGTGATTTATGCAATATTTGTTTCAACCTAGTTAATAAAACTGCAGTCGCAATCATAATCGTGTAACTAAGTGCTATCAACAATTTTCCGTAAATAATATAGAAATTATCTACAAGTTTAAGACCTTAATTATTAGTGTTTGTTTAAGACCTCAATTATTAGTGTTTAAATAAATTATAAATAATAAATTAACTAACATGTCACTATTCTTAAGATTTATGTTAAATATTGTTAAGAAATCAGTTGTCCTAATAGTAATTGTAAAAACTCATGCCGCCTGTGATACAGGTTTATCCTAGTACAGGCATCATACTTTGTAATACCTACATTATTTCTTAGATTTTTACTGTATTTTACCCATTTTTAATTTTGAATAAATTTTATTTACTATTATTATTATAGGCCTCCCCTATTGGAGGGGGGGGGGGGTGCCATAATCACCACGCTTGGCAGGCGGGTTAGCGATCGCAGTATGGTGTTAAAAAGCATAAAGAACGCTGCTGCCCATTCTCTAGTAAATCCCTTAGTCGCTCAATCCTTACGACACCCACGGGAAGAAATGGGGTGGTGCTATTCTTTACGTCCGGCACCACACAGAGCAGTCAAATTATAACACCAGTAATTCCAAATTAAAATATCAAGTCTTTTGTATGACCTTACTTATTAACCATGATTTTAAATATGATATAAAAATATATAACGTACAAAAGAAAGCCGTGGTCCACTCTCTCGATATAATCTCCCACGAAATGATGCAATGATTTATTTAAAGGTCGCCCGGTCGAACAAAGCTAAGAAAAGAAAATCCTCAGGTTTGATATACTTTCACGCCATATATTTTTTCAAATATCTTTCTAAAATCCTCTGTAATAGAGTGCCTTAAGTAATGCCTAGGTAAACATAGAATAGCTAATATTACTAGAGAAAGAAAGAAAATTTACTCAGTCTTTTCCGAAAAATCCGAATTTCAAATGCGAAAGGGATTCACCCTTCTCAGTTATTTACAAAGCAAGATAAAAGAGAACTTGTTTTCGAATTGAAATGACATAGTAATCGAGAAATGTCGAACTGTCCAACTTGTCGATACCAAAATTGGGCCGGGGACGACTTTATATTATTAACTTCTTCTACATTGTATTGTGAGCACAACTGACAATACTTTTTAAGGAATGCACAGTCAGGAAAATCTTTTTTATCGAATTGACACACAACTTGGCGTTATACGGCCATTTCATTTATCTGTCAAAATGACAGTTATGATTATGATTCAAACTTATGGATAATCTAAGTTAGCTGTCAATTTAATAAACAATTATTTTCCCTGACTTTATATTCATAGCATAATCCTTGTGTGTTAAAAAAGTTACGATCGCGATTTTTATTTTTAAATTTATTTAACCATTAATGTACACACATATTTATTTATTTATAATAAGCACATCAACAGCACAGTTATGTGCTGTTGATGTGCTTATTATACAATTTACAATTCAAAATTAAATAACATCTAATTAAAAATTAGCACTTCAGTAACCATGCAAACAACAGGCATGCATGACATTAGCATATGAATATTAGAGACAAAAGAGAAAAATGAAAAGTGTGTCTAGAGACCTAAATCTAGAAAACTATAAAACAAACTAATTTGAGTTACACAGACGTGCACTCTTCGCACTGTTTAAATAGGGAGAACGCCTTTATGAAGCGAAACTCATGGAGAAAATATCAATAGGGTAAAATCTAAATAAGTACATACAAGAAGAAAGAAACAGAAAAATACGTACAAAGATGATGTTTATTTCTAAAGAAATCTCTTCCAGCATACTCGTACCTGCGATAGGACAGTAGACAAAGAGATGTAGACAACGTGTGTAAGAGATAATAAGAGAAAATTGGGAATCAAACGAGCTTACCTCTTAAGCGAAGTCTTGATTCTAATTTTATGAACGGCGATCTGAAATATAATTAATTAAACAGACTAGTGTTCCTTACACACACGTATTAACATCGCATTTTTAGAGATATAATATATGTATATACATATTATTTTTTTATGTTGGATTATTATCTCAGCGTTGGCAAGTGGCAACACAGAAACGTCACTTATTTTAGAGATTCTTAAGTAATGAACAGGCTCTGTTTTCTGTACAGAGTAGTTCCGCATACTTACATTCACTAGGGGTTCCTGAAAGGATAAGTGAATTAGGTAGACTGATTATTGCAGCGTTGGGGTTGTTACCTAGTGGCGGGTGGGTGATTATATTTCAGATCACCGTTCATAAAATTAGAATCAAGACTTCGCTTAAGAGGTAAGCTCGTTTGATTCCCAATTTTATTTCACGGCGATCTGAAATATAATTAATTAAACAGAGTAGATGTTTAGAGTTTTCTGCAATAATTCAGGTTTACCTAATAAATAAATTATCTGGTTATAAATATTCTGGTTTGTTAAGTAGGTAATTTTTTTATTTTTGTTCATTAGCGTTACTTTGTTAGGAATTAGCACTCCTATTATATATAATTATTATTCCTATTCCTGGCTATTGTTAGTCAGCAATGAGGCATAATCAACGGCGAGAAAACCCACATTGTGTTTCTCTCAAATGATGTCAACTTTAAGGTTGAGCTGTTGTATTTGTTGTACTGTGAGAGGTAAAGGATTAATATTATTTTAACTTACTATTTCGCTTATCGTAACTTACGGTTATAATGAAGTGTTTGTTTTATTAGTCCACAGAGTCGACATTAGAGCCAAAACGGCAGCCAACTTTTGTTCTATATGTGAGATTGAATACTTTTGAATATTTTCGTGACTGAAAATAGCACTTTCACTTATTTGGGATTCAGTGTGGAACTTACTGCGTGAGATTGCAATAAGCTCGTGAACTCTATTATTACGTTTAATTGCGTATTATAATATGTGTTTTAGTCACTGAGGTGGCAGGTTTTGTTGCCTAGATCGTTGTAAGAAGCTCTGTTTTTTTTTTTTTTTTTGCGTTTTATAAGCGTTGGATAAGCTTTTGCCTTTCGCCAACCCGCCTGCCAAGCGTGGCGATTATGGGAAACCCCCCTTTGGGGGAGGCCTATGTCAGCAGTGGATTACTTAATAGAATTTAAAAAAAAATTGAAAATATCTTTCTTAATTTATAGTGAAACCGTTTACTTCAAGTACTTATGATCAAATGGATCATATCTTCCACATGATTTTCATATGTTCTGCTAGCAAATAGTCAATTACTTGACAAGTTGAGAGCTAATCGAAAAGATTAGTTTCATCTATGGGGCATAAAATTGAGTTATATGGATTAAGTGAGGAAGTTATATAATTAGTTATGTTCACTGTACAATGTGCTTAAGAATGAAGAAATTTTTAGGTACTTTTGTTCGTGGTGCCTGCATTGATTAGCTGACCTTGTTCATGTTCTAATCGCAATCCATCAATACTTTATACTCACAATGCGCAGCCCCCCCCCCCTTTGTTTCCTTGACAATTTTACTTTAGTGTTGTCATTATCATTTTAATCTAAGTACTGCTAAATGTGTAGTCTAGTACTTAGTTGGAATGGTTAAATGTTTAATTAGACATTTTGATTTTATAGCCTTTGAATAAGATCACCCATCTCTGTCCGGCCCTTCTGGGAATGTGGGCGTAATGTTATGTAAATAAACTTTTACTTTCGTTTTAATATAGGTATTTCAAGGCACTTGTTTCAAGTAAGCATTACCTACAGTTCACTTATTATATTTGTTAGGTGTTAGATCTCCATGGTTAATTTTCGGGCGATTTTCGATTTGTACACGTAAGTTGGTGTCTGTTTAAAGGTACTTATTATGTCGGTCTTGATATTTTGACGAATAAATAATCAGGGTGGGTTGGTAGGAAATCTTGTTTCGGTACCTAGTGTCACTCTCTACTGGTAATTTAGTCAATAGGTACCACTGAGTATATTTATAGGTCAATACAGCAGAGCTATAAGATACAGTTGAAGTATGAAAATTATATTAAAGAAGTTATTAGACAATGTATTTATAATGAACCCTTTATTTGTAACCTATCTGGTCATAGGAAGAATCCTGCAGGTACCTATAGGATGAAATCATATAACTAGATACCTATCTATTTTGATATGTTGAAAAATAATTAAATAGTGGCAGTATGAAGTAATAGGGTAATATCTGAGAGCTTTGCAATTTTCTGTCAATTATGTACCTATAATGGAATTCTCACTGCCCTAGGAGGGGTTAAGTACCAGTTTTAGGTTCAGAATGAAACTGAATTTTGTATTCTGTTTGGGTCTAAAATGTACAAATTCATTGTAAATCTGTACTTAATGCATTTTAATTCATCTCGGTTTTTACTAGCTGAAATGGTATTCAGAAGTTGAGATATTGAATTTTGATAGGTATCAAATAGTTTATTGTATCTTAGCTGTTTTTTCAGCATAGCATATGGTTGTTGCATTCCAGTATCAATCTTGATAAGTTGTCATTCAGGAGTGTAGATATAAGCCGGATTGTTATTAAGGTCCACCAACATTAATCTTTGTTTTCCATATTGATTGATTTCTGTACTCAGTTGTAGGATGTTTTATTTCTTATTTACTATAACAAGTCAACTCCTGTTGTGCTATTTAGGTACATTTTCTCAAAAGGACTGGTAAGTTTCTCTATTATCATAATAATAATATCAAAGAAATCATTCTAAATAGATAATATAAAAAAAAAACAGATTGATAGCGTTAGATAACAAGAGTGGATGTCTTGTGGGTTTAATATTTATTTATTTATTTATTTTATTTTTAGGAAAACTTACAGCTAAACAGATACATTTAGTAATAGTTCATAGAAGAAAATGGCCAATTACAAGTTTCCACTTATAGTCTATGATCATTGGAACAAAGAAAATTTATAGTAGACTTTGTAAAACACAAAACAGAAAAAAAAAATACTATTTCCGCTCGAAGAAGCTATTAGATAAGATTCTCTTCAACTGAGTAACACTAGTATTGAAAATGTCGATGTCAGCTTCCTGACAGGTTGCATTGTACATACGACTCGCTCTCATCATGTACGAGTTCCGTCTGTACGTAGTGGCTACCACTGGGGTGTGCAATAAATGAGGTCTACGCAAGAACACAGACGGCACTCGCAGTCCGATTTTGTGCAACAACGCGTTGACACCAGTTGTTCCATTGGCAATCTTGAAAAGTAACACAAGATCTGATATTTTTCGCCTTACGTAAAGTGGAAGGATATGAAACTTTTTGCAACGGTAGGTATAATTCGTTAAGAACGTTTTAGATCGATATTGAATGTGCCTTAAAAACCTTTTCTGTATGCTCTCAATACGAGTTATATAAACATTATAATTCGGGTTCCAGACCTGAGAGGCATACTCCAAATGACTACGAACAAAGGAACAGTATAATATTTTAATAGTCTTTATATTCTTGAAATCAGAGGACAGTCGGAGAATGAAACCCAGTGCTTTTGATGCTTTCTTAACTACATTGTCTATATGCGCATCAAAGAGGAGCTTAGCGTCAAAGGTAACTCCCAGGTCCGTGATAGTGTTGACCCTATTTAGTACTGTATCCAAAAGCGTGTAGTTATGGATAGGATAGGTTTCCGTGTGAAGGAGCAAACATAACACTTGGAGACATTCAAATCCAACTTATTATTAACACAATAATCCTGAAAACTATTAAGGTCTGCCTGTAATAGATGAGCATCTGCCACTGTATTAATTTGTCTCATTATCTTCATGTCATCAGCATATAGTAACAGATTTGAATACCGGAATGAAGAAGAGATATCATTGATAAAAATATTAAATAAAAGTGGCCCTAGCAAGGACCCTTGGGGAACCCCCGAAGGGACATTCATAGGCTTAGAGCTGTAGCCATTAAGAACTACAATCTGACATCTGTTCTCCACATAGGACTTGAACCACCGGTAAAGATCACCCCTGATGCCCACCGATAAAAGTTTGCGCAACAGGATCACATGATCTATCCGATCGAAACACTTACTGTAGTCGGTATATATAACATCGACTTGGGACCTCTGCGACATACACTCGGAGAGGTAGTCGCTACAGACAATGAGATTAGACGAGGTCGTATATGTATTAATTAATTATTATTCTTTGTGGCTATAAAATTATATACCCAAGTTTGTTATTGTATCTGTTTGTTTTTCAAATAGCGTAAGTTAGCATAAGTCATGTCAATTTTAGAAGCAATATTAGTTTTATTCTGGTCGTAATTTGGTAGTATTATATTATTATTTATTTATATTTTAATATTTTTTTATGTTGGCAGGTGTTTTTTGTTGCGTCAGCCAAGTCAATCCACAGTTTGTGTTTGTATTATGTTCTTTATGAGCATAAGGTCAGTCATTGCTGTCTCTATGATAGAGGTAACCAGTCCACCCTGTTTATGTCAATCCCTTGTTCCCTCAGTTTAGAGGAATCTGAAAGTACGGCTTTTACCTTATAGATAATTAAGGGAGCATTGAATAATACTTTGTATGGTTTTGGTTCATTTCAGTTACATTTAAGGAAATTTCCATAGATATCTGAAGCATTTGTTGTCTGCCGTTGTATCACATAATCATTTTTGCAAAATATCTTGTACCGTCAGCCATTGCATCACATAATCATTTATCCTGTACTTATAGAATTTGAATGTATGAGTGTAAAAATTACATCATTTTGCTTTATATAGTTTACAAAATAGGTATTATTTGTAGGTCAGGATAATTAAGCCACCTAGGTGGCTGATAAAAAGTAACCTGTTGAGGCGAGGTGTGCTTCCATAATATTGTCCTTGATGCGAGAGCTAGGTCACATAGTGTTGGGGTAACATGCTATGAGCATATTAAGAGTATTTCATACTCGCAAATTAAAAGCGTATCAAACCCCCTTTATGACAGGTCAGTGTCGTTAAGAGTATTTTATATTCAATGATAACAAATGTTTTGCGAGTGTATAAACGCACAGGCATTGTGCAGGGTTGAGTAAGCTGTCTCGCAGCCTTCATACTCGTAAGTTAGAAGCATAGCAAACCCCCTTTATGCCAAAAGTCAATATCGTTAAGAGTATTTTATACTCAATGATAACAATCCAGGTACGGAGGTAGAGTCCCACAGTGAATGAGACCGTATAATGCTGTTGTAAGTGTATAACACACAGACAGTGTGCAGGGTTGAGTGAGGCTGTCTCGTTACAAGCATATCAAACCACCTATTTAAATTTTCTTAACCTTGATCATAGAAATGAGACTTACCTGTTATTACAAGTACATACCCGAGTTAGCTATACGTACTGTTAGCTTTTCATCCAGCTAGTAACGGGAAGGTCACGTTACGTGTCTCGCACGCTTTGAATGTTTTTCACGTACCTTGATAAACGCATACCAGTTAGCTATGCACAGTAACATCGCTAAGGGCTTCACGAGCCTCTCTGGCAGCTCCTCATCCAGCTAGTATCGTTGAGATAATGAATACTGGTGACATCTCGTGTCTCTGGAGAGATAATGCTTTAGAAAATTTGCAGCAACTGGCAATAGGCAGTGCTATTGTCCACCATAGTGCTTTTATAAAGCGCTGTCAGTATCACGAACAAGGTGGTCAGTTAAAGTCAGGCACTCTCGCACATTAGGGTTGTGGGAGGCCTTCGGATCTTGGGTCAGGTTTAGGAGTCTGCCTCTGATGTATTTATCTGCTTTCTGTTGATGTCGTTCATGAACGTCATGGACTCCTGGCCGTCTCAGGTCTCCACTAACAATGCACTCATTACACTTTCTATCACTTGGCATAATTGACACTTTGTCAGAGATCATCATTTCAATAAAGAGCACTGTAAACTTATTAAAAACTAGCAATTCGACGAGAGCGAATTTTTTCTTGCGATGTCATTTAAGCGCGCGAAGGAAAAGTGACGTTTCTGTGTTGCCACTTGCCAACGCTGAGATAATAATCCAACTTAAAAAAACTTAAAAAAAAATATATATATATATTATATCTCTAAAAATGCGATGTTAATACGTGTGTGTAAGGAACACTACTCTGTTTAATTAATTATATTTCAGATCACCGTGAATTAAAATAGAATACAAAAATCAAAAACAATTCACTTAATAAAATGTAACAAATAATATGAGAATATTATAATATACATACATACATATTTTGATCATACACACATATATATCATATATTATAATAGTGGCACTTGGCAGATTTTCAATATTTGCCTGTACTCAAGTTTATTATCGTGTTTAAGAGCGTTTACGACGTACGGCATTTCATACAAACTCAAGCCCTTGTTTTTCGAAATGACTGAACCGATTTTAATTAAACTTCATACGCTTAAGCAAGATACAAAGGTTAGTTAAGAACATTTTCGAAATGTCATATTTAAAAACAGAGAACTGGAAATCTTACGGCATTTCATACAAACTTTCAAGCCCTTGTTTTTCGAAATTACTGAACCGATTTTAATGAAACTTCATACGCATAAGCAGGAAAAAATCGGTCTAATTTGGCTGTAACACTATTTTTCGAAAATGTTCTTAACTAACTTTTTCCTGCTTATGCGTATGAAGTTTCATTAAAATCGGTTCAGTAATTTCGAAAAACAAGGGCTTGAAAGTTTGTATGAAATGCCGTAAGTCGTAAACGCTCTTAAAAACATCTTGTACCCAGGGTAAACCATTTGACAGCACAATACCTATTAATATTATGTTATTACCCTAAATTGGCTGGTCAGGTCTTGCCTTTACTTTCAAGACTGAAATTCGAACGTGACTCCAATTAAACTTAAGAAAAGACGGGAAGTCGAGCTTCACGCAAGTTTTCTAACCTTTGAAAAACTTTAACGTGTGGTGAATAAACACTACTGGAAGAAATAAGTGTAGCTACGAGTATAATGATGTGAGTAGGTTAGTAACGGGTTTTTCAACAAGAACTTTGTTTTTTGAAACAAAATAAACCAAGCAATTTATATGAAAATTATTCAAATTTTTATTGTAATAGAAATAGTAAGGTTTGGCAATTATTAATGTCAAAGTCAAAGTCAAATTGTTTATTTCAAATAGGCACATAAAAGGCACTTTTGAACGTCAATATTTACAAAAAAAAAATAGAATTGATTCTAGTCGCCCCTTCCAAAATGTAGTTTCGTATGGAGAAGAATGGGCAAGAAACTCCACCGGTACTCTTTTAAAATCTTGTACAATATTTTTATAGGTACCTTAATTATATAATTATATGTGAAGACGATGCACCTAGAATAAAATTACTATACCACAATAGGTAATAAAAAGAGTTAAGAATGAAGCAATGACAGATAAATTAATTAGGCGATAGAACATGGTGCTCACATATTTACAAAAATTTTAAAAAATATATACGATTTCCTAAAAAATAACAATAATATCAGTGTGAGTTAAGGTAATCACAGAATTTAAAATAAATGTCATAAAAATAATAAACTATACAATTAAAATAGCTACCTGTTTGATTTTGTCTAGACTCTAGATTGTCCTATGGAGCAGGACCAGCATGTTTCCAAGCATTCTTATCTTGTATATAATCCTCTAATTTGTAATATGCTTGTTTACAAAGTGTTCTTTTAATATGAGTTTTAAATTTTCTTTCATTTAGTTGCAATATATCACAAGGTATTTTGTTGTAACATTTAACACAGTACCCCATAAAAGATGTATGTACTTTAGATAACCTGAAAAATGGTTGATCTATTTTGTCTTTATTTCTAGTATTAAAATTATGTCTATCACTTATTTTATTAAAAAGATGTAGATTTTTCCTTACATACATAATATTTTCATAAATGAATTGGCAAGGTACCGTCATAATATTAATATTTTTAAATAGTTCCCTAAGAGATTCGCGGCGACTTAGATTATAAATTGCTCTGACAGCTCTCTTTTGCAAAATAAAGATTGACTCAATGTCAGCAGCTCGACCCCACAGTAAAATGCCGTACGACATAATGCTGTGGAAGTAGCTAAAATGAAAAATGATATCGGACATGTCCACCACGACCACGCTCACAGATGTCGATTCTTTCATCAAAGACTTCAATCACTTTTTGGCAATATGGCGGGTCTATTTCGTTAATCGCATCACGGGTTTTGAGTTTTAAGGTAGCAATCGATTCGAGTGGCTCCGTATAGACTCTATCTTTAACATAGCCCAACATAAAGTAAGCCAGTTGAGTTAAATCACACGATCGGATGAAATTATGCGATCGGGAAAGGTTTGCAATAAATTCATGATGAAAGAATCGACATCTGTGAGCGTGTGGTCGTGGTGGACATGTCCGATATCATTTTTCATTCATAATTGCCAAACCTTACTCTTTCTATTAAAATAAAAATTTGAATCATTTTATCTAAATTATTTGTTTTAAAAAACAAAGTTCTTGTTGAATAACCCTTTATAAGAATTAGTATTTCATCCTCGTTGTAAGATCTTATAATATTATAATGTGATGCATCTCATCAAAAGCATATGGCGCTACGTGGAATGAATACCGTATGTATTGGATGAGAAGAATGTAATAGAGAACAACTCACACAGGCACAAAAAGCATTTGGCATTTGTGTATTTAGTCGCAAAAATATTAAGCGAAGAAAAATGATCCAGAAACGCGTTTGCAGGCTACGAAGTAACGCAATCATTTGTACAAGAACTGTTTTACTATGCAAAACTCGGTCGGTCATCAAAAAGGGCATAAAAGGCCCCCAAAGTTAACTCAAAGTTGTCTTGTCAAAGCAAGTTACGTAACCTAGAAGTCGCTCCATCAATTATGCCCTCCCCCGCCTTCAATTAGATTGCTATTCGGCAACTTCTCGACAAACATTGGCCATTTAATCGTCGATCGTCGGCGCCGCTCGTAAATCCCTTCATTTACCAAGTATCGCTAGCAGGGTGCTCATTAGGCCGCCCTAAGGTAGGTATTTAATGGTATGCCAACTTTAGGAATATTGGGACCAAGGCTTCTCGCTAATTACCTACTCAGGACAAGTTGTGACCATTCAACCTGGACAAAGCCATTCATCAAATCAATTGTATGCAAATTTTTAAAGGGTTTTCTTTTTTATTGCTGAATTATTCGCGAAATATACGCATTAGAGTAATGGGCAAGAAACTCCACTGTTACTGTTTTCAAAATGTTCTACAATATTTTGTTTAAGTACATTAATTATAAGATTATGTGTGAAGACGATGCACCTAGAATAAAATAAAATTACTATACCACAATAGGTAAAAATAATTAAAAATAACTTAATTATAAGATTGATATAATATGGTGCTCACATATTTACAAACATCGTAAAAAGTATAAATATGTTTTCCTAAAAATATTAAAATAATAAGTCAGTGTATGAGTCTAGGTAATCACAGAATGTAAAATCAATTTCAGAAAAAATAACAAATTATACAATTAATATAGCAACCAGTTTGATTTTGTGTAGACTCTAGATTGTCCTATGGAGCTGGACCAGCATGTTTCCAAGCATTCCTATCCTGGGTATAATCCTCTAACTTGTAATATGCTTGTTTAATGCTATATTTGTATTTCTTGTGCGTGTCCCGAATAAAATATTTTTCTTTCTTTCTTTACAAAGTGTACTTTTGCCGTTCAGTGGCGGCCTTTTTATGAGCCATATCGATTTTACTATAGGACGTATGCCTAATTGATGTCCGTGATATGCAAGGGCTATAAATTCATGCATGCATTTTTGTTTTGCCCTTCCAAAGGGTGGAATGAAATGCCCGTTCAGAAAAGTTTTAGTTGTCTCAATATTTCCGTTGTGATTGCTAGAGAGAGAAAACAAAAAAGAACGGGCCAAGTGCGTATCGGACCACGCACAATGAAGGGTTCCGTAGTTGGGATGAATTTATCCCAAAACTTAACATTGTAGTTGAAAAACATGTTCTCCCATACATCGGTACACGCCACGGTCAATTTTCCAACTGCAAATGTAAGTATATAAACGCAAAAAAATATATGATTGTGATAAAACTACAAATTAACGATTTTTGGACTTTTTTCTTTACTTATGCTGTGAGACCTTGCTTCTTGCCAAATTTCATGATTATGTAGGTCAACGGGAAGTACCCTATAGGGTTTGATTTATTTGCAAATATGTCGCATAAATCACCGTATTTTTTAATTGCCGTTGACTTAGAAGTTTGATTTTTTTAGATCACCAAGGGACCGTTGACCTACGTATTTGATATTAATTTCAACTTGATACCTCCACGCGTTCCTGAGAAAAATGGTCTTGACGGACTGACAGGTAGACAGAGACCGACAGACAGACAGACGGACAACGAAGTGATCCTATAAAGGTTCCGTTTTTCCTTTCGAGGTACGGAACCCTAAAAAGGAAGATAAGTTTGAGTCCATAATAATTCGGAACGGCTCGTGTAAATGAATATCTTTGTTTTTATATGTGATGGGCCAAAAAGCTTTAGAACATTTTGTTAGATAAAGTTGGACATACTAACATCAGTGTAAAGTAGGAGTAATTCAACTTTTGGGTGTGCTTAAATAAAGGCGAATGGAAAGGATTTTTTAATGATAGGCTGTAAGGTTTCGAGACCTTTGCTTGCTTTTATTGGCGATAAAAAAAATCTTAA
Source organism: Tiliacea aurago (assembly GCA_948098905.1). Lineage (NCBI taxonomy): Eukaryota > Metazoa > Arthropoda > Insecta > Lepidoptera > Noctuidae > Tiliacea > Tiliacea aurago. The sequence continues at coordinate 18,404,469 of OX402591.1, read as the reverse complement.
TGACATATTAACATAACGGAACAAGAAAAATTTTTTTTTTTATAATATCCCTTGATTAATCTTCCAAAAGATTAGGAAAAACGTTTTGTGGGCCGGGTGACTGGCAGATTCATCCCGGTAAATGAATTTGGGTTCCGCAGTGACATAGCCGTTTCGAAAATGAGTTCGGCTAGAACTGAATTGGAGTGGATTTTCGCTGGTTCGACTACAGCTTAATCAAGTTACGTCGTTAAGGGATTTTTCATAAAGATAAATCTTTTAAAGATTAGCTGAATGAGATTGTTAATTAAAGGGTAATGGCAGAAGTTGATTATATTCGTTTGAAAGAAGAGACTTTTGTATAGGTACGTGAATGGGTTAAAATGTATTTAAATAATAACCTTATTCCTTTTATTTAATATAGAATCTGTACAAAATATTTTTGTATCTTATTTTTTTTTAGAATGACTGACTTTTCGGGTAAGCAGCGGTATTTAATGTTCTTTAAAAATTAACAAAGGCTCGATATTGAAGTCTTGCAAAAAAAAAAAATTGCTAAAATAAGTCACTCATACGAGGTAAGACGAATCATATACTAAACTTTTATTTACTATTCTTTGCTGTTTCCGCTGGAAAATTTAGAAGTATTGCGCTTAAAATTATAGCAGAATTAAGTACACAACAATCCTAAAATCATAATTTATATTTTAAATATTATATCTTTTTTCTATTATTATTATGTATTCCTGTATATGTTTCAGTTTAGTTTTCATTTTTATATTTAATATTAACCATACTCAATGTGTCTACAAATTTATATCGCACGCCTTTCGTGTTTGTTTAATTTTTTTTTTTGTGGACAATGTTGTTGGTTATACATTTATACTCCTATCTTAGTTTTAAGTTCTATACCATAACATTGTAATGTGTAACCGTTTATTTTCCCAAATAAAATAAAAATAAACAGATTCCCAAACGACCGTCAATAACAAAATGTCAAAGGTCACAACTCCATTTCTACACAACAACTCCATTAAGCTACTTACTGACACCTCAATGGTCATTGAATTGTAGCCGGCCGACTGCTACCCATTAACTAGGCAGACAACTAAGTAGAAATAAACTGTTTATAGGCACTCACTAGGTTAAGTTAAACTTGCTCTGAAAAGACGGACATCAAAAACAATAGCATGTTTCACCAACACCCGAACTAATATGGGGTACAGTAATATTCGTACCGGTGTACAAAGTGACCCTTTGCTAGGGTACAAAGTGGACCCTTACTTGGGCTTAACGACCCTCCCAAAATTATTTCGTTACTCTACCTCGGGTATGTATAAAAGGGTGATTTGCTAAAACAACTAAGGGTCTTAGTAATGACCCTATTTTAATTTGTGCGTGTTTTGGCATTTGGGCTAGTTTATTTTGGGTATTTGTTCAGCCTTTACGGGTTTAGTTACTTAGTGGCTAATAGCAGGGACTTTAATCTGAGTTCTCAAAATCTTTTAGCAGACCGTCGTCTTGTATAAAATTACAGTATTCGTCTGACAACTGATTAGAAATTCGAGCTTGTTTTAAGCCTAAAGTAACGAGATTTTTTAAAACTTTATCTAAGACTTATTTAAAATGCTAAAAATGGATTGCGATATTTCATCAGAAGACGGTAGCCTGAGGGAAGCTTGACCTTTAAAATGTAATCAAAACTTTCAATTTCAAACGGGGAAGATATCTGCTGAAAAAATAAAATTATAGCCGATGGGTAGGATTTTTTCAAACAAGTTTGAAACTCTCTTTATACTTAGGAGTTTTCTTTTTAGAAGTATACTCACATTATAACTGGTATGTTTAAAAAATTCACAAAAAAAAACTGGTATGGTGTAAAAAAACATCTATCGTGGAAACGATCACCACTATACTAGTAAAATTACTTTAATGAATATTTATGAAAGTTATATCGCATTCATTTCCTTGCATAATTTTGTATTATACTAACACGCTATCGGATGTGGCTTAGCCAAAAGGAATTTACATAAGAAAGACTTTAAACCAATGTAGGAATTTAAGAGAATAAGACTAGATAGAATATTTAAAAAATATATATAAATAATAATTGAATATTTATTTGTTTATTAAAACTTTATGCACAAGTAATTAGTAATTTAGGTAGCATATAAGGAAATGTAAAGCACTGTTTTTGGAAAATAAACAAAATTTCAAAATTTAAATTTCAAAGTAAAAAAAAAAATACTGTACAAATGCGGCCTCAATGTCTGAGGCATTTTCTACCAGTCAACCTTAGGGTGATGCAGAGACAAAACATGGCAGGTGCAACATAAGGGATAGATAACTAGAAAATCAAAAATATTTACTAATACATAAACATACATATTTTATATACTTATAAACAAAATAAAAAATGCCAGGAGAAATAACGATTGCTGGAGGAGAAAACGAATCAGCGCTGGGATGATTCTGCCAACTTCTTACGAATATATTCCGTGCCTTCACTTTAAATGTAACCGCCCGGTTGCCATCCTGATGCTCAGAGGGAATATTCGTTGTTGATGATCTCAGCCGAAAGATGTTCAACTTTTATTACTAACCTACCAGCTTTTGCCCGCGGCTATGTCCGTGCTTTGGGTGGAAATTATCCCTCAGGAACGTAGCGGGATAAAAGTATCCTTTGTCTTAATCCAGGTGATGGTCTACCTGTGTGCCTTGCATCGAAATCCGTTCTGTCAACGTAGACAGACAGACAGAGTTACTTTCGCATTTATAATATTAAATACCTAGATATTTTGCTCTTAAAGGTACTGCAATTCTTGAATTTTATTATCTAGGATTTCTTAAAAAAATATTTTAAGTTTTATTTTTAGTAGTCTTTATTCGCCTTAATACAAAACAAGATTAGAAACCATGGAACCAGTTTTTGTAATAAGAACGTAACAGTGATTGAAATACCGTTCTTTATACAAAACTGAAAACTTAATTCGGTACTAAGTTGTCAGTTTTGTGTTTAGGAACTTTACCATAGTCGGAATAAAGTTCGAATTCAATAATGGCTCCATGTTTTAAACCTGGGTCTGAAGATAAACATTGTTTTGTAATAAGGGGGTATCAGTTTGTACTAGCCTCTGTGGACATACTCGTACACCTCTGTGGACCTGCTCGTACACCTCTGTGAACTTACTCGTACACCTCTGTGAACTTACTCGTACACCTCTGTGGACCTACTCGTACACCTCTGTGAACTTACTCGTACACCTCTGTCGACCTACTCGTACACCTCTGTGAACTTACTCGTACACCTCTGTGAACTTACTCGTACACCTCTGTGGACCTACTCGTACACCTCTGTGAACTTACTCGTACACCTCTGTGAACTTACTCGTACACCTCTGTGAACTTACTCGTACACCTCTGTGGACATACTCGTACACCTCTGTGGACCTACTCGTACACCTCTGTGAACTTACTCGTACACCTCTGTGGACCTACTCGTACACCTCTGTGAACTTACTCGTACACCTCTGTCGACCTACTCGTACACCTCTGTGAACTTACTCGTACACCTCTGTGGACCTACTCGTACACCTCTGTGAACTTACTCGTACACCTCTGTGGACCTACTCGTACACCTCTGTGAACTTACTCGTACACCTCTGTGGACCTACTCGTACACCTCTGTGAACTTACTCGTACACCTCTGTCGACCTACTCGTACACCTCTGTGAACTTACTCGTACACCTCTGTGGACCTACTCGTACAGCTCTGTGAACTTACTCGTACACCTCTGTGGACCTACTCGTACACCTCTGTGGACATACTCGTACACCTCTGTGGACCTACTCGTACACCTCTGTGAACTTACTCGTACACCTCTGTGGACCTACTCGTACACCTCTGTGAACTTACTCGTACACCTCTGTGGACCTACTCGTACACCTCTGTGAACTTACTCGTACACCTCTGTGGACCTACTCGTACACCTCTGTGAACTTACTCGTACACCTCTGTGGACATACTCGTACACCTCTGTGGACCTACTCGTACACCTCTGTGGACATACTCGTACACCTCTGTGGACATACTCGTACACCTCTGTGGACCTGCTCGTACACCTCTGTGGACCTACTCGTACACCTCTGTGGACATACTCGTACACCTCTGTGGACCTACTCGTACACCTCTGTGGACATACTCGTACACCTCTGTGGACCTACTCGTACACCTCTGTGGACATACTCGTACACCTCTGTGGACCTACTCGTACAGCTCTGTGGACCTACTCGTACACCTCTGTGAACTTACTCGTACACCTCTGTGAACTTACTCGTACAGCTCTGTGGACCTACTCGTACAGCTCTGTGGACCTACTCGTACACTTCTGTGGACCTACTCGTACACCTCTGTGGACCTACTCGTACAACTCTTTCCAGTCCACTCAAGTTGAACTGCTACAAGGATCTTGTTGCGCTCGAATGACGTTGACAGAAAGACGCTGCGGTAAACATTTGTGCAATTGTTTTATGAAATGTAATTGTCACGACATTATACTTTTCTCAGCTTTAAACTGGATCTCTGAAAATTAAAGTAAATTGAATAAAGGTGCTGTGTCAGCTTTCCAGCTAATTTTATTCATCCGAAGTTCGTGTACACAAAGGTACGACGCAAGTAAAACAAGACTTTGTTTACAAAGCCTACTGCAAAATGTAATGTAACACAATGAATACTCGCTGTATGCTTCAGTCAATTAAAATCTGATTTATTACGCCGCTATGAATTGGACTGTTACTTTTTTTCCAAGAGTGATTAATATATTATACTGTAGCGACCCGCCCGTGCATCGTTCGGATGCACCGGCAACATATAAAAACATCTTGATTGCTATATCCAAGTTAAGGCACAAACTCACGTGATATCGTGAGCGCGACATACACCGACAAAGAAATTGTGCTAATAAAGTTGTCAAAAAATAATAGGCCCCTTTTGACATTTAACTTGAGTCGATTTAACGTGAGTATCGAGTTCCGAGTCGTATCGTCGCGCCCGCGATATCGCACCAGTCTGTACGAGCCTTTAAATATTAATGTAAATAAAATACATATGCTTAAACCTTCCGGAATAAATTCTCTAAATGATGGTGAAAACCGCTTTAGAATCCGTTGCCGAGTTGAGAAAATCTAAACGATTACACAGACACGAAAAGCGACTTTGTTTTATACAAGGTGTAAATATAGATTCTTTTTATAGTTATTTGTGCAACAAGAGAGCAAAGTTGGTTTTTGCTGCAAGTGTTGATTTTGAATCAAATCAAGGAAGCGAAGCGAAGGATTCTTTCGGTAATTGAATTAGAGATGCAAATAACTTTGGTCTCGTGTAACACATACAACTTTTCACCTCAGCAGCGAGAACATAATTATTACCTAAAGAAAAAAAAATAACGTGGTAAACATTAAACCACATTTAAGTACTTATATTTGTAAAACAATAAATATAAAAAACGACGTGACCACACGACTGAAGTAAAACTGAAGTTTAAAACAGCCAGTGTGAATTTAAAAAAATACCTAGCACGGCATTGACGCGGTGTGATCCATGTTTAAAATTTAGACAACTTCCGTTCGCCTCGCCCGATCAGTTTCGCTCTCGTCACGCATTCACCAGCTCACTCCCCAAGTCAAGCGTGCGTAAAGAAGTTTTAGGTACTTCAAAAATTTCAAGTAAAAAAAAAAATATAATTACATTTAAAACCTTGATTTGCAATTTTACGGTTAAATGTGAATCCGAGCGTTTTATTGTTTGTTTCTTTTTTGGGCCAACTAGGTATGGAATTTGAAAATCGAACTTTCAATCGACATGTTTTTATCTCTCGCTTTTTTCGTATCGAAGTGAAGTTCAAATCTTTCGAATTTTGTGGGTAGTCCCAGCACAACCTGTTCTCAGCATTAAAAAAAATAAATAATTGAAAGTTACTTTGTCTCATATCACGCTCATATTTGTCTCATAACTCATCTCTCTTATCACGCTCGCAGCAAAATCGAATTTTGCTCACTGTCTTTAAACAGCAAAGGTGCTGAGGTGAAAAATACATTTATAACTAAGTACTTATAGCATGATTGTATATCAAAATATATACCTAAGATAAAATACGCTTAGCTATATAAAAATCTATTTTCAGTACCTACCTTTACGTAACATAAGTATTGGCTTTACCTACTTCCCACGTAAGAATGTATGTAATATGGTTAGAATAAAAATAAAACAATATATATTATATTTTTTGCTCATCTCGTTTGACATTCCTGTAATGTTATGTCACTAAGAAGTCCTGACGAGGGTCTATCTGCTTACTACATGTGTATTATTTCTCCATAATTCCAAATGTTACCGAATAAATAAGTTGATATTTTCCTTGTTATTGTTTTAATAAATGAAATTGTTTTACGAGTGTTTTTGTGAGGTTCTTCTATATTATATAAGTTGTACGATATTTAGTATGTTATTTTATTATTATAACGAGTCTAAAGGCTTCTACATACTGGCGCGACACAAAAGCCACGCGAGTCGCGCGACGAGCGGTGCCTTTGTGTCACGTCGCGAGTCGCGCTGGTCTGTAGAAGCCTTTAAATGTTGACTGCTGAACAAAGGCCTCGCCATGAATGGTCAAAAAGAAAATTACCACGCCTGGCCATACCTACAGATCATAGTTATTATATCACAGTTTAAAAAAAATAATTAACAGAAAGAAAGATTTGGTATTTATAAAATCTAGTTGGCTTTTACGGAACTCACAGGCGAAGAAGATGCCTTTTCCTAGCCTATAACTAGACAAAAAGCTGGTAATTCAGTAAAGATAAAAATACTTATCTTTTGCATAAAAATAAAATTTACCAGGCGGGCCCAGTGCGGGTCACATGTCTTCGAATTTTTGGTTCTAGGACATGCCAGTTTCCTCACGATGTTTTTCTTCACCGTTTTGAGAGTAGTGGTGATGAAATTATTTACACAAAGTAAAGCGCCTGTCTGGGTTCGATCCTACGACCTACACTCGTAAGTCACGGCCGGTACCACTGGGCCACCACTGCTGTCCACTCTCTCTCACCGAGAGGCCTCTGTCCCAGCAGTGGGAACATTATAGGCTGATTATGCATATAAATGATGATATAATCTGGCCTATACAAGTATAACATAAAGTTTATATATTTATTTACACAGACTGACCTTATTCTGACCTAGATAATGCACAGGGAAACCGCAGCATAACGTAGCCAGTTCAAATGGATGCTGCGACTTTGCCGCCTCATTTGTTATGTAACGTAACTTTATTTACACAAAATGCACAAGAGCGAAGAACTTGTATGTTTTTGTACATGAAAGATAATAAGTTTATCGTCACAAAGAAATGTGTTTGTATTATGTTTCCTCATAGAAGTGAATACGTGCGTTAACTTGAGACTGAGATTCCACCAGTTTATATGATAAATCTTTTACAGTTTAAGTAGTACGGTTATGGAATACCTTGCCCGTATCGATAAGGCGTGCTCATTCTTTGTCCAATTTTGAAATTATGATAAGAAACATTATCTCTCTCCTTAAAAAAATTTTTTTTTGTTGTTTGCACTTGTTTTATGATTAGTATTGTCTCGTAATTATGTGAATGGTACATCAAATACTACTTGCAGTATTGTCTCTCCTTCCCCCTTAATCCATCCAAAGGTTGTCTTTAAAATATCACTTTTAGCAATAAGACCGCCCATTGTGTCACCTGTAAAAGTTTCTACACTTATATTTCTTATGGTGTACGTAATAAAGAGTAAGAGTATTCTATCTTCTATCAATCTATTATTATCGCGTGAAAAAGAAAATGAAAAGCTATATGACTATTTCGCGTGATCGTGGTCAGATTTAGAGCTATATTATTCCTGCCAGGGTTGCGAGTTTGTCCGAAAAGTATATCGTGGCCCTGACTCTGGCAACTGAAGGAACACGGGTGGGTTTCAGTCAATAAAAGTCTGCCCTCCCGCTCTGGAGCGGGAGAAGTTATTTGATAATTTACCATAAAAAAAAAAGAAGAAGTCTATTGTTAACTTAAATAATTATAGGTAATTTCCATTTTGTTGATTATGATATTAATTTTTTTTTTCCGTGTGTAAAGAATAGTGTGTCCGGACGTAAAGAATAGCACCAACCTATTTCTTCCCGTGGGTGTCGTAAAAGGCGATTATAGGACTTACTAGAGAATGGGCAGCAGCTCTATGCATTTCAACACCATACTGCGATCGCCAACCCGCCTGCCAAGCGTGGCGATTATGGCAAACCCCCCCCTTTGGGGGAGCCTATGTCCAGCAGTCCACCTCTTTCGGCTGAATTCTGATGATGATTATGATTTTACTTATCTTACTTACTAGCACTCTTTTCCACCCATATCTGCATCCGTATGAGCTCCGCATTGATTAACACTTTCACTGTCCACAGAGCCACCTATGGTTCAGGAAACGTGCGCTTGAAAGGCACTAATACGCTCCTGAGCTATATGTGCGTCAGGAGACATATACAACTTCTAAGGCGAATAATTCCACTGGACGTGCTGGAACTGTACTGTTTCTGCATTGGACGTGCTGGTACGATCATAAAGTAAAGAAAAACGCCGGAACAATTAAATAAATCCAGGAAATTCGGGGAAATTATTAAAAAAATCCTATTGGACGGTCAATTTTGCATTTTTGTATTGGGACAGGAAACGTGTTAATATGGTTGCGGATGCGGAGGTCTAAATAAATGCGGAAGCGCCGCAATTGCAGATACGGATGCAAATATCCGCAACATCGCAGGTACCTAGTGCTTATAACCAGGTTACGAATGAAACAACGAAGGATGAAAATGTAATACAAGTGCTTTGAGTTTTTTATCGGTGTTAGGCTTTTTACCACATAATCTGTGAAGAATAGAATGTCATAGAAATGTGCGCATTGCGGTGAAATAAACGCATGCGGTACGGTAGAATAAACGCACCGCGTACGGTAGAATAAACGCACCGCATTCCACCGCAAGGCAGTGCGCGTTAGGCCTTATGCCGCTGTTAAAACTCTTTTTCCCGTCTGGTGAATGTGAAATTAATGTTCGAAAATGATAAAGTGTATGTTCAGGTAACGTTTGTTGCCAGAACCCTTTGTTTTTTGGGGTGGTAAATTATCAAATAACTTCTCCCACTCTGGGCGGAGCGGGAGGGCGTGTCAGACGTTTACTGACTAAAACCCACCCGTGTTCCTTCCATTGCCTGTGTGCCAGGGCCACGATATCCCTTCCTATCCCGCAACTCTGGCAGGCATTGGTCCTAACGGACCCCGTCAGTTGGCGCTGACATCCCTTTGAGGCACGCGTGGAACACAACGCGCCGTCGACCCGGGCCTGGTCCTTATCGGACGGCGAGCTACCCATCGCTCACCATCCCCAAGCCCGTGGTTGCCGGAGCCCTAATAATAGTTTTAAAAGATAATGGATAAACGCCAAGAGATAAAGAAAAACAACAAAGAAATGGGCAATTAATTTGTAGCCTTTTATCCTAATTAATTAAGGCTTCTACGAGCGGTGCCTTTGAGTCGCGTCGCGTCGCGCGACAAGTCGCGCCGGTATGTAGAAGCCTTTAATCGAAAACATCCACAATTTATCGTAAGTCGCCTACCATGCGAGCTGAAACATAGGTCATAAAACATACTTTTTTTTGTCAAATTAAGACATCGAAAAACACATTTTTCCTTAAATATAGGAAACCAATGTAATAGTCTCATAACAAATATCAACGTTGCTAACAAATTGGTATATAGGATTAAGCTCTAGGATTAGGTTATCGGTTCCTCCTGACCTTGAAGAGAAAATAGAACATTCTTACACCGGGGAGAAATAAAAATTGTTATAAGCCGTGTTGTTGTAAGAATATTTTGCTATAATAAAGAAAACGATAATGTGTGAGAGGGCACTTATTTACGGTAAGTTTTTATCGTGGACAGGGAGGATAATAGTCTTTGTAGTTATTATAATGGAATGTAGGTATTACCCCGTTTACCGGCTTTGCAATAAATTTAGTTCAGAGGAAATGCTCATGAAAGATATTTTTTCATCCAAGCAAAGAGGGTCTAGCAGGCTAATTGCGTAACACACTATCATTATGAATCGGTTTCAATTTGACAGTTCAACATTATTCATTGCGTTATTAACGTTGTTGAGTAGACAAATTTTTCTAACTTAAGCAGCAATGGATTAGCAATATACTTCAAAATCATTCCGATTCCGATTCAGACTGTGTTACGCAATTAGGGTACAGTTCTCGACATTTAGTTTCCTAGATATAATATATATATACGCAGTTTTGTAAAGTTGGGTGAAAAAATTGCATTTCGCGATTTTAATTGATTATTAATTAATGCTCAATTATCTACAAGTTCATATAGTAAATGACCATGTATGATGTTTCTAAGTAGGTACCAGAAATTTTAAGAGAAGAGTTTAGTAAAAAAACTGGCCAAGTACGTGTCGGACCACGCACAATGAAGGGTTCCGTAGTTAGGATGAATCCATCCCAAAAACAAACTTAACATTGTAGTTGAAAAACATGCTCTCCCATACATCTATATACGTTACGGTCAATTCTTCAAATGCAAATTTAAGTTGGTCGATGATTACTCGTTAACTTGTAAACCCTACTTAGCTGTGATAGTTTTCCTTTTAATTTCGTTATATATACTACTGCCATGAATTTTTTCACATACCCATAACCTACCATTTAGCTAGCAGGAGGGGAGGACACTTGACTCTAACAAAAAATAGCACTTTAAAGCTTAATATTACGCAAACGGATCTCAGAATTGAAAAATGTTTTTCACTGACCCACAATATTTTTGAACGGCCTATCCAACGATACCCCACACCATGTATTAGACGAGAAAAAAATATCATCCCCGTTTTACGTGCGAGGGAGGTACCCTAAAAAAATTTTTTTTCATGGTTTTATTTTACGATTTTCTCGGCGTGATTAATATGTACACCCATGCCAAATTACAGCTTTCTAGAACTTAGCGTCTCTGAGCTAAGCCGGGGACAGACGGACGGACGGACAGACAGACAGACAGACAGACGGACATGGCGAAACTATAAGGGTTCCTTGTTTACTACGGAACCCTAAAAAGGTACCTACCAGTGGTACCTAGGTCAAATTTGAAAATCATCATCATCAATCATCATTTCAGCCGTAAGACGTCCACTGCTGGACACAGGCCTCCCCCAAAAAGAGGGGGGGGGGATTGCCATAATCGCCACGCTTGGCAGGCGGCTTGGCGATCGCAGTATGGTTTTAAAAATGCATAGAGAACGCTGCTGCCAATTCTCTTGTAAGTCCCGTCGCCTTTTACGGCGTCTACCCACGGGAAGATATGGGATAGTGCTATTCTTTACGTCCGGCACCAAACGGAACAATTTGAAAATGCTTTTTCTCAAATGAAGCTTTTTCAGAGTTTCATTTCAACTTCAAAAGTATGATAAAAAAAAGTGTACCAGTTTAAAAAAAATGTTTTAATTTTATTATCAATGTACTATTCTAGATACTGACTGAACCTAATCTTAAGAGCGTTTACCACGTACGGCATTCCATACAAACTTTCAATGAAAATGTTCTTAATTAACTTTTTAGACCTTTGTATTCTGCTTGTGCGTATGAAGTTTCATTAAAATCGGTTAAGTAATTTCGAAAAACAAGGGCTTGAAAGTTTGTATGAAATGCCGTTAGTCGTAAACGGTCTTAACTATTGATACCCCACTACTGGACCCTTTTTGCTTGGACGCCCACTTATTACACTTTTTATACGCACGTGTATATGTGATCACTATTTTTTTGTCATTCTTCTTTCTATTGGTTCCTTACAAAACCAACCACAGACAACCAGAAAGATAAACTATCGGTTCATCGGAACAAGCTGCAATAGTCAGACCAGAGACAGAATGATGTCACTACAGCTAACTCATAAATTATTCAAAGTACCATCTTACGTTCGCGGTAAATGTTTTAATGTTGCCAGCCGAAATGGATTTCAGGATCATAAAAGGCGAATGGATGTTTCATTGTCGTTGCTGATTTTTGTGGGCGTCTGTAGGTTTGATGGTGGAGTAAAATGTCAAGGTTGGATGTTTGGTTAAATAAGTCAAATGGTTACTGATAAACGTGGTAGTTTTTATCTATTCTGTGTGTACCTAATTGACTAAAGGACGATTTTTCTACCGTCCGATAACATTTTATTTCTAGGCTAAATATTGTGGTTTGAATTTATTATTTTCTCTACAAAAGCTGTCATTTTTATTCCTCATATTAAAAGTTATCTGAAGATTGAAAAATCGGCCCTTTATATATTTTTTTTAAACACTCCACGGAAAGAGAGAAAGTAATAAATAAAAAACAACTTTTGCATTGATCTTAGTCCACACATAAAGTCAACGTAGTTTTTGAGACAATCGTCAATCCCTTAAAAGCCAAATAAGTGGGAAGCAATAAATTAAAGCAGATTACACAAAATTCTACCCGGAAATTCAGGAAGGAAGAAAAACAAGCTGTTTTAGATTACACGAGGGATCGTGAAAAATTCGTGATCATCTATCAAGAATACAAGTTTTACCCGATTTATTCTCGCCTCACCTTAGCTATATGATATTTATCATTCAGTTCCCTACAAAAGGCGGGAATCGTCGGCCATTTTGTGAGAAGAAATTCTTGGTATATCTTATATCTAAAACGAATTACTTTGGTGATGCTGAGGCTGAATCAAATCTGTGCCTGAATAAAATAAATTCGGTTTGGCAAGAATTTTACGATTTGGTTGAATGACTATTTTCATCACATACGCTCCTACTACCTATATCCTATCCGCCCCTGGGATATGCACGAACATTGTTTCTGATACGTTTTTTCAGGTGGATCAAAAGCAGAACAATTTCAAAATACTAAGTTACCTTCTTGTGGGTAATTGCAGGTCTACACATTTACTTTCATACTTCAGGAAGGTACAATAGGCGAATTAATTCTATGCCAAGGTAAAGTCAAAGTCAAAGTCAAATTGTTTATTTCAAATAGGCCCATATAAGGCACTTTTGAACGTCAATATTTACAAAAAAATAGAAGTGATTTTAGTCGCCCCTTCCAAAAGTTAGTTTCGTATGGAGAAGAATTGGCAAGAAACTTGTACAATATTTTTTATAGGTACATTAGTTATACAGGGTGTTTGGTGCATCGTGTGCCAAATTAAAATGGTCGACTGAAGGGGTCATCCGCTAGCCTTTCAGACCCCTTAACACCCCTCATGCTCTGTGGATTTTTTTTTATCGACTTTTTATTGTTTTCCAAAAAAAGACCCAAATTTTACATTCAAACACAGATTAAAAAAAAAATATAAGGCGTAGACTCTGAATTTTAATTTTATTTCGATGTGTATTGTTTAAGAATACTTTTAAATACAAAATTAGTGATATTAGTCACCTAGTTTTTTTTTTAATTCACTCGCCAAGTTAAAACTTAAATTAAAGCTGTACATGTTACAGCTATTTATAAGGCTACAAAAAAAAAACCAAAAGCGACCGGGATCTTCCAACTCCCTCATTAATTCTCCAGTCTATCCTCTTTCTAATGATGTGCCACATGCCATAAAAGTATTTTAACAACTTTGTGAATTCGCTAGAATTGTGAATCAAGTCACATAAAACTACATTCCAAATTCTAATGAAAAAATATTTATTGCGGAACTGTTACTTGAGAAAGAGGTAAAATTTGTTTTCTCACTCTTTCACAGTAAAATATATCTTCTATCTCTTTCTTGCATACCTTAAATCGGTTTGAACAAATCGCGCCGCCCGACCCCATTTTTTTAGTCGAGACATGACTGCCTCTGCTACCTAACGTGTGTGCTAGTTCACCATACTCCGCGATTCTTTTATTACTTTGTTATCGTTAAGTTTTGCTGGTTCTTGTTACATTTGTTTAATTTTTGTTGTTATTGTTAAACTTTGAGTTTTTTGTTATTGCAATGGCGACATTCTCTAACGAAGAATATGCGGACATCATGATGGCTTACGGAGCCGCTAATGGCGTCGCTCGTGCAGCGCAACGACTTTACCAGGAACGCTTTCCTGGTAGACGATTACCTGGCCGCAGAGTCTTCCAAGACACATACCGACGCATACGCGAGACTGGCAGTGTTACTTTTAATGAACCAAGGGGCCATATTGTGCGACATAATGTTGAAGTAGACGAGAGAATACTGGTACTTTTTGAGGAAGACCCTACAAGAAGCATTAGAAATGTGGCATCACATCTTGATATTTCAATATGGAAAGTGTGGAAAGTACTTCTTCAAAACAAAAAGCATCCATTCCACTACACTCCGGTGCAAGGTACGTAATTTTAAACTAACTTTAAACCCGTGCAAGCTTTGTTTGACCTTGCCTTTGTTTAGCAGGTAATGGGTATGGTATGGCGTCACTTCCAGGTAGTGAATCTATTAGCACGAACAGCGGGTCCTTTCTTGTGCAATTACTTATTGCCCAAGAGAAATTTAAAAGAGTGTTTTGTTTGTTGCAGGTCTTGAGGGTGGCGACTTTGAGAGACGAGTGGCTTTTCGTCGGTTTCTTTTACACTCGGATGTGGATGATCCTGATTTTTTAAAAAGAATACTGTGGACGGATGAATCCAAATTTACCAAGGATGGGATCCTCAATTTACACAATTTGCACCACTGGACAATGAAAACGCAAAACCCACGTGTTAAAAGACAGAAATCTTCTCAAAGAAGGTTTAGTGTAAACGTTTGGGCAGGAGTGATTGGGAATCAGGTAATTGGACCGCATTACCTGCCCGATAATCTCAATGGCGAAGACTACCTGGAATTCCTACAAAATGACCTGCCCGAATTAGTGACCGATGTGCCCGTATTTAATGAACGTGTGCCCATTGTATTTCAAAATGACGGCTGTCCCGCGCATTGGCGATTGACTGTGAGGGAATATCTCATAATTTTGAATATTAGCCTTAGGTGACTCGATTCACAATTCTAGCGAATTCACAAAGTTGTTAAAATACTTTTATGGCATGTGGCACATCGTTAGAAAGAGGATAGACTGGAAAATTAATGAGGGAGTTGGAAGATCCCGGTCGCTTTTGATTTTTTTTTGTAGCCTTATAAACAGCTGTAACATGTACAGCTTTAATTTAAGTTTTACCTTTGCGAGTGAATTAAAAAATAACAAGGTGACTAATATCACTAATTTTGTATTTAAAAGTATTCTTAAACAATACACATCGAAATAAAAATAAAATTCAGAGTCTACGCCTTATATTTTTTTTTTAATCTGTATTTGAATGTAAAATTTGGGTCTTTTTTTTGGAAAACAATTAAAAGTCGATAAAAAAAAATCCACAGAGCATGAGGGGTGTTAAAGGGTCTAAAAGGCTAGCGGATGACTCCTTCAGTCGACCATTTCAATTTGGCACACGATGCACCAAACACCCTGTATAATTATATGTGAAGACGATGCACCTAGAACAAAATTACTATACCACAATAGGTAATAAAAAGAGTTAAGAATGAAGCAATGACCACTCTGTCACGGTTTACCAACAGTCGATTGGTCCATGAATCGTTGGTCAACGTTATCTTTAAACCATTAACTTTTTATCCAAAGGACTTTTCACCCACGAACGTTTCGCCAACATAACTCAACGTCAGTGAATGCTTAACCAACAGAATGTTTTGACCAATAACTTTCAAAGATATCCATAGGTTAGGTTAGGTTAGAACTGTGACCAACAACGCGCGAGCCGAGCGAGCGTAGCGAGCGGTGCCGCGGTAGCGGCCGGCGAGCGCTACCTCGAAATTGGTCGCGAAACAAAACATTCTGTAGGTTAAGCATTCACTGACGTTGAGTTATGTTGGCGAAACGTTCGTGGGTGAAAAGTCCTTTGGATAAAAAGTTAATGGTTTAAAGATAACGTTGACCAACGATTCATGGACCAATCGACTGTTGGTAAACCGTTACAGTTTCAGCAATGAAAACTAGGTAACTAAAGGTACCCTACATAAATTTACTCATACATTTTAAAACTGAAAATTTCTTTCGGCGCGATGAGTGATCTTTGGTAGGGGAAAAACTTAAAGGTTCGCGTCACCGACATGCCCGCGGCCGACATGCTGTAGTAGCAGTAGGTAAGTGAAGTTAAATTAACCATGTGAAAATTTTAATTTGTGTATGCTATGCATTGTTTAAATTGTGTTTTAGATAATCATTATTTTATTGTGACCGAATTGGTGATGTTCTTCAAAAAGGTCAGGTGCGTAGTACTTGCAACCGGCGTGCGTATATGACTAGATGTATGAACCTAGGCGAAGCAAAAGGAGTATGTAAGGAGCGTAGCAAGTGGCTTCTATAGTTTCTGCCTACCCCCATGGGAAGAAGGCGTGAGTTTATGTATGTAGGTATTATTTTATTGAAGTGAAAACTTCTTTAGGCGCGTTGAGTGATAAGTTTACATTTCTGCGGGGCGCGCACGGCCTACTGTGACATTACTTGAGTCACACGTTTAATCACAGTTTGAGCGATAAAACTGTTTTGTCATAAAATGCTAGTACAAATTGACATAACATAATTTATCACGTCTTGTCACAAACATCTTGACACGGCCCGTGTTCGGCCCGCTGTTGGTAGTCCCCATGTTATATAGTGTTGAAAAGCTTTTCTATACCGCAGAGCTGTAACTTTTTAACAGGCTGCGAGGTAACTGATATTGTACGCCTATTTCGGACGAGATTTCCCAGGAGACCAGTGTAGAAGAATTACTAAGGAACCTTGTTGTTTGTTGACAAACGTTATTGCAGGTAAAATTAAATTAATTTTTATGCTGATGACTAAGCTTTTAATATGAAAGGTTTAAAATTATTACCTATAAAATATGATTATGTCTATTATATATTACAACGTGTCGTTACAATGGCGTCATTAATTCAACACACGGGTAGGGCTAGTGGCCAGTAATCATAAAAAAATATAATATGATAAAATGAAAAAAAAATAAAAATAATAAAGCTCTCTCCTTCCTTTAATTCGCCTACTCCTTGTACGTTATTTGTTTTAATTTCATTGATGCAATGTTATGATCCATGACCCCGGCAAATGACCTCTGCACTACAGTTCTAGTACTGGTTACTTCAAGATGCTATTTTAGAAAATTGTTTATAAATCAATAAATAATATAACACACACACATAACATCACGCCTGTAATCCCCGAAGAGGTGTACCTATAGTACACCCACACTTCACCAGTTATGTTTAAGTCCCATGTATAGGGGGCGAGCCTATTGCCATTAACCGGGCACAAATCCAGACTCCGGGCTGCTACTGAGAAATTCCTAATAGGAAAATCTCAATAACACTTTGCCCGACCTGGGAATCAAACCTAGGACCTCATGCTCAGCAATAGCGCTTGCGACCACTAGACCAACGAGGCTGTCACCAAATAAACGAAAATAATAACGTTTAATGAAATTTAAATATCTTCATAAAACGTAAAGGCGAAACCGTATACGTGTGTTAAATTAATGTCGCCACCAAAGCGCCATGCTGTAGATACACTTCTGCTTAACCTTTTGGGGATTACACTCGTGATATTATGTAACGTGAACGTAATTAATTTAAGTATTCAAAAATTACTTGATTTGATTTTGAAACATTGTGTGATAGAAAATGCTAATGCTACAAGTCTCTTAAACATTGTGTGAGATAAAATGCAAATGCTACAAGTCTCTTGAACATTGTGTGAGAGAAAATGCAAATGCTACAAGTCTCTTAAACCAACACGCTTAAGTCATTTATTCAAACTAGCACTCTTCGAACGTCGAATTACATAAGACAATCCCCCAAAAACGCCCGCCCTTCACCACTTCCTAGTGCTTTAGCTGAGAAGAAGAAGTGGCGCAACAAACTCCCCAGCAGCACAGCTGTCTGTTCAGTTCGAAAACTTGATTCTATACAATATTATGTAAAATAATTTGCATTACGCAACACAAAACATTAAATTAAATTATTCGCCATAATTATGTTAGCTAGCACACGCCGACAACCAAATATAAAATAATAATCTTTGAAAACTATACTCTAGCAGAAATAAAAAATAAAAACGAAAAAAGAAAAATAAACAGAACGTACCTAAATAAAAGCCTCCAGGCATAAAGGGCGTGCCCGCTTACATAAAGCTATAGCTGTAAATCGAAGTCAACAAATGTTAAAATAGTACCATCGAAGTAAAATAAATAAACAGTTAATTATTACTATCAATAACAAAACCATGGTCAGCAAGACGACCAGTCACCACAAGCAGATCCCGTTCACGAGCATAATGGAAAGATCAGCCATCACCACCCCTTGCCATATTTGAGGGAAGGAGGCAACCCGACCCCCAACGCTACCGCAAGCAGTGACATCTAAGGGAGCATGACAAACTTGCTGCCGGTTGCTCGGGCAAGAATAATATGATCAATTGTTGAGGTCGCTAGCTAACCACTTATTGCAATATCAACTCATCAAAAAACATTGTAATGAGTAGATTATGTCACTAATAAGTTTAAATAAATTGACTTGGACAGTCAAATAAAATAAACAATTATATGATCTCATATAACCTGTCAGTAGGTAAGCTAATTCTGGAAAAAGAACATGAACATTGTCTTGAGTTAATCACAGCGACCAACTATTCTTATCGTTTAAGTAGTCGTTGATAGAATATTATGCCTTTCAACAAAGGTTGGATTTAACAATAAACGCATTAAAATGCAATTATTATATTAACAGTGTTAAAACGGTAGGTAACGTTAACATCGCGATTTAAGTACGTACTTCGTCTCATTCCCAGCAGGAAGTAGGCTCGAGCAAATCGAAAGGGAATAGTCAGGAAATGAGTTGCGATTACCCAAAAAACACGAAAATTAATCTAAACGTTTGGCGGGATTGGCGCAGTCAACTTCGCTATACCAACATTTTCAAAAGAGTAAACACTTTCTTGCCGGTTCTTCTCCATAGGAAATGAACCGTGCACCTCGCTTCCGACTTTTCATAAATGCCCACGTAGGTAAGAGATTTTTTTATGTTTTATTTGAATTTAAATAAATTCCTGAATGGGTAATAGTGAGTAAAGTTGAAACAGAAAAATAACATAACATTACGCCTGTATTCTTCAAAGTATAGGCAGAGGTGTAAGGGTACACCCTCTTTCGACAATTATGGACCCTTGTAATAGAAGTGAACTTTTTGACATATTTTACTAACAAACCCGCTAACATTTTGCCCGATTGAGAGTTCGAACTGAGGACCTCATGCTCAGTAGTCACGCTTGCGACCACCATACTAGGTATAGAAAAGAAAACAGAATACCGAACCACAAACCATTATCAACAAACTTCTACAATTCGCTCAATGTTTCACAGCCATAAACACGTTTTCATCATTCTTCACAAACAAAAAAACTCGCAGAGCAATTCTGATGTTCACAAAAAGTATTATGAGCCCCTGCCGTGTTTCATTTCACACTGTGGTTCCTAGTAAGCGCAACATCGCATGTTTTCTTTTCATTTTACAAACTTTCCCTTGCCGAAAGCCGCTCGCCTCTAAACGAAATGATGCGAGATACAGATGGGCCATCTGCCTTATTAGAATGGAAGCTGGTGTACATCAGCTTTATGCTAGTATCTGTGAGATGTGGGCTTCAAAGACTTTGTATTTTATTAGTTGGGATTGAGTTGAGAAATTGATGACGTATGTGAAACTAGTGTTGTTAGTTATGTAAGTAGAAGGTACTTAGATGATTAATGGAAGCTCGCTCGTATACCAGAACGAAACTCAAGAATAGTTAATCTCGATTTTAGTAATGTAAATTATAGATTAGAGTGTAGATTAAAATGAAATTTGTTTTTCAATAAGCGTGCGCGTTTGTTTTTGTCCTAGAAAGAAATCAAAATCAAAAGTCATTTATTCAAACTAGGCTGAGAATCAGCACTTTTCGAACGTCAAAAATTACATGAGACAGTCCCCCAAAAACGCCCACCCTTCACCACTTCCTAGTGCTTTAGCTGGGTTGAAGAAGTGGCGCAACAAACTCCCCAGCAGCACAGCTGTCTGTTCGTATCAGAAAGAGTTACTAAGTTAAACTATTTTTGGTCAGTTTTTTTTTCTTCAGAGGTTCTATGTTTGTCTGTATGTTGTTCGATATTTTTGTCAATTGTGAACCGTATTTGGATTTTTTTTTATTCGGTAGAGCAAACTTGCGTGGTGGTCCCGTATTTTATTAACTTTGCTTCTGCAGTTTTTAGCTAGTAGTAGTAGCTTCAATAATACGTATTTTTCGTACTTAATCTATGTGGATGGTGTTATAATAACTTCTTGTCACTGTTATTTACATAGCAGGTAGTGGTATTCGAATTTGTGTGGGGTAGTACTACAACTAAAAAGTTAAAAATAAAAACTTTTTACAATATTTTTCTAATTTCAGAAGTCGGTGGCTAAAAACGAAAATATAAAACCAAAGACACCGACTTCCGAAATTAAAGTAATTTTTCACTTTGTAGTGTTTTTTTTGGAAGTCTCGATACTCGACTGAGGCCAATAAATTGAGTGAGATTTCATATTTTTCAATATAATTGCTCGATAAATCGTATTCAGGCAATATTTTTTTTTAAATGCATAACTAAGAGAATTAAAAACTTTAAAATAAAATTATGGAAACAGTTGCAATATTCGACCGTAGGTAATTAGGTTAATACAATTAAAATGGCAAAAAGCCTGCTTAACATTCGGGGAGAGTGGGGGAAATTACTTTGGAATTAGAATTTGGTTCGTGTCATTCTCATTTCGGGTTTACTCGATTTTTGATGTTCGTTATTGTCGCTCTACTTTATGTTGTGTTTTGACTATCCGTAAGTTATTTTAGCTTCTTACAGATTTGCTCGATGTTATCAATCTTCGGTTGCTTACACATTTACTCAATTTTGCTTGATCACACGAGTCGATCGTCAAAAATCGCTGTGTGCTGTAACTCAGCGATTTTTGCGAAAACAGTGGCATTTTATAGACTCTATGATATTCCACTGCTTTTATCCCATCTATCTATAGAAATAAAGAAAGAAAATACGTTTATTTGCAGTAAACATGACGCAAAAAAGAACATAAACACAAAAAATAAGGAAAGGTTGGGAGAAACATGCGTCACATAGAAGTAGAGTAGGTATAACACAGGTGGTGTGGTGGGGGTAGGTGTGGGTAGTAGCTGATTTTTTTACCATAATTTCAAAGTTGATCCCATAGTAAAAATTATTCAGTTCCATGGTCTAAACTTTAAAGCGTTCTGTCGCTCCTTTTATTCGAGCGGACTGTGGGTGTCATATACAAGCCGAGCCTACAACGTCCTGCGCGTTCAATATAATAACGCCTTCAGGATGCTGTTGCGGCTGCCGCGGAGTTGTTGTGCTTGGGGCATGTTTGCCGAAGCTCACACAGATGGATTTCACGCCATGATGCGGCTTCCTTGCTACAGCGCTTGCGTAGCACTCGGAACGGCATCCTGAAAATTATTGTTAACAGGCCAGACTGTCCTATACAACGTCACTGGGTGGAAATACTCGTAGGTATAGGTCCACGTAGATAAGTTACCTTAGGCAATTTAGCTGTGTTTGTGTCCATACTAACAATACTAATATAGACTACCTATAAGTACTTTCTGTTACTAACCCATCACTAAACAACCTATGGACTGTTCATGTACGTGTTCATGTCTGAAATAAAGTTTTTTTTTTTCGACCATTGAACTGAATAACTTTTACGAATAACCTTACAAACTTTAAGGAGTGCTTTAAACTCTAAAGCACTCCTTAAAGTTGGTAAGGTAAATTTTTAAACACGTTATTTAAGGACCATACTCATTACTGTCTGAGATGGTCTTTTGAGGAGAGAACCACACAGATTTGAATGGACCAGTCACTGGACAGGTCCACTCAAATCTTAGTGCGTTCACGTTCAGTCAGTGCATGCATTTGTCAATAGATTCTGTGCGTTCAGTATAACTTGACACGTGACGCGATTGGTAGCACTGAATTTTGTTCGTTGTAATAGAGTTCAAAATGGCGACTGGCGAACTGTAGGTACTACGAATCACATGACTGCAAAATTCAGAGCTAACAATCACGTCACGCGTCAAGTTATAGTGAACGTACAGTATCTATTGACGAATGCATGCACGCATCCGTCAGTAACTAAACGTGTAGGTCAACTCAGAACTTATGGAGCTCAACGTTGCCCTTATCTCCTAACACATTATTTTAATAAAGAAATATTTACTTTTTTAATAAAATTGTAACTCGAAGTCTTTTATCAAATTAAATGTCCCACGTCGTGTGTTCCGCGGTATTATTTATGGCGGCACGACGCGAACAAAAATAACTTACTTTTAACACAACCAGTAGTCGCTCCGTTATCATTATGTTTCACGTTAGTGAACATTCTCGTGTAGTGTGACGTGAAACATTTTTATTTAACAAACCCTTAGTTGTGGGGTTGGAACTGTTGTGCATTTTAATACTTTACCTATGCTGTATTTTCGTGGGTTCAGAGAAAATAGAGATACTAGTGGCCAATGATATTATATTAAACAGATATGTTGTGAGCGCACAATCGTGAAGACTCGAAAACGTCCTAATTGGGACGTATTTGTTAGTCTCTGACATTCGATGATTGGTGGCCAGAATAATGTTTGTTTACATTCACGCGCAATTGACAACACTAGCTGTTTCATTTTTTCTTGTTGTTTTTATCAAGCCATCTCTTTTCTATCATTTTTACTTGTAGTGAAATGTTAAATGAATGAAAAGTGGGTATGTGTGCTGCCGCTGCTGCGCGGTACACTTTTTTCGGTTGTTTTATGAGTGTATAATATATCTGTTTAATATAATATCATTGCCCACTGCCAATGATATTATATTAAGCAGATATGTTATACATAGCGCAGCTAGTCATACAGGGGCCCTGATAAAAATTTATTGGGTGTCTTTTTACCTGACTGCGGCGAAGTTCTAGAGGAGGGGATTTTATTAAACAAAATAGCGTACTGACTTGGGAGGCTAAGTTTCCATTGTGATTTTATTAAAAGAATACAAGAGCGAGCGAAGTGAGGTAGAAAATTTGAGCGCCCTGACTCGGATACTAGGTTTAGCTGTCGTTGTGATTCTACTAAGAGAATTCAAGAGCGATCGAGCTAAGCGAGCTCGAAAGTTTGAGCATCAGGATGCTAAATATAAAAATAAATTCAAAGTAGCTGAAAACGATCAACGTCACAAAATATTGTCTGTCTGAATCTCTGTCTGAATTACGTTAATTCGTCCGCACAATTTTCCGTTTGGTGCCGGATGTAAAGAATAGCACCATCCCATTTCTTCCCGTGGGGTGTAAAAGGCGACTAAAGGGCTTACTAGAGAATGGGCAGCAGCGTTCTCTATAGCACCATACTGGCCATCGCCAACCCGCCTGTCAAGCGTGGCGATTATGGCACCCCCCCCACTTGGGGGAGGCCTATGTCCAGCAGTGGACGTCTTTCGGCTGAAATGATGAATGAATGATCCGCACAATATATGTGTGTCCACAGTCGCCAGCATATTTCAAAGTCAAAGTCAAAGTCAAATTGTTTATTTCAAATAGGCACATATAAGGCACTTTTGAACGTCAATATTTACAAAAAAAATAGAATTGATTCTAGTCGCCCCTTCCAAAAGGTAGTTTCGTATGGAGAAGGCATATTTATTGGCATAATATAAATTTCACAAAATAAAAACTCTTACTTATTATGCCAACAACGTCATAATACGACGCAAAAGCAAAAAACCCTAACATTTAAATCCAGATAACTGTCCACCCACAAGAACAATTCTCTCACGCTAAACCCTTGTGTACATTAGCGTGGCATCCAATAGCATCTCATTTCAGGGTGCAGACTGGCCGGCGCCATGTGACCTTGGCCGTTTGGCGCCACCGTGGCGCGACAACTGGCGCTGCAGGGACCGATCTTAGCTAGATGACTAGTGTGTACTCAGCGTTGTAGAAAAACGTTTGTGAATTGTTAAGGGAATAAAAGGTATTGGATGTGTGCCAGTGGTAAATGAAAACGTATGCCAACGGGAGTGACGTTTTTTAAGACTGCGCATTCAAAATGTGGACATAATCAATATTTTAGTGCACTATAGAGCGATATTTCATAATTTCATTTAGTGATATTAATAGATTCATCAAAACAAATGTTTGCTTATTGGTAACGGGCTGACCTGTTAACTTGAGGTTTTCTTTTATACAAAGAGATTTAAGATAGATACCATAGAGAGGCCATCAGAAGTAATGTCATAGAAAAATTGTGATCGTATGTCTCAGTGACGCCATCTAGCGTAATGTAACAAAATTTAATAAAAGCTAAGTTTGACACGTTACACTTTTACCGACACCAACCTTTGATTACGAACCGTAAAATAGTTTTAATATAATATAAATTACAAAAAACTCCGCCCCTAAGACGACCCACTGACCCAAAATACTAACGAAAATAAACCGTAGTTAAGACTAGTCGATTTGTCACTACGTGATTTGCAATAGGTACCATAAATAATGCACAATTCAGTATCTAAACTTCAAAAAATATTTTCTTTTGGTGAAAACGAATACGACTTGACATGCAGGCGTACCACACTAGACTGAGCGACTTTTGCCCACTAGGACAAATGTATCGGATTATGATTTTGATCGCTATGTCCCGTCTATTGATAAATAAATAATTTAATGCCTTTGCTTTTATGTATCGTATTGTGGACTGAGCTTGATTTCTCATCACATTTATCATCGTGACAGCCTGTAAAGTTTAAAATATTGCATCGATTTAGCTTTAGCTCATCAAGCTTGTACAGTTTGTAGAGTAGACAAGGATAATTGCTACTAAGTACTGAAATGATCTTTTAGTAGCAACTAAAGGATAATTAATTCTACTAATTTCACGATTTCTACGACATCCATCGAAAAAAAAAGTTAGTTTGCTCTTATAATATAGCCTACCATCCATAGAACCATCGGAAAAAATTGGCTTACGTGTGCGCAAAACCAGAAAGTTATAAATTTCAAACTGCAGTTAATTAAATAAGACGGCCTTGATATTAAGCTGGTGCTAATAGCCAATCATTCTGAGGAGAAAGATATTTGTCAGAGCAATAACCATTATTATTCGTCTTGTTATTTATCAATGTAACTTTCCCAGAGGTCAGACTCGATGGCGCCACGTGTCCTTGGTCGGTTGGCGCCGGTCGGGCGCGACGCCCGACGCTCCAGGGAGGCTGCGTTCTTTTGATACTGAAAGTGAGGGTAGGTATTAACGAATGGTAAGTCTGGCAGTGAAATGTGACTGAAAATTAACCTCAAAATTAGCATTGCCATTCAACGTGGCACGATTCCGGTTGACAGCGATGCGGACGAGTACTTCGACGTGAAGTGTCCGTTTGGTTTTTGTATTTATTTGTATAATTTGTTAGTTAGTCATTTAATTTAGTATCTAGTGTAAGTAAAAGATGAGAGAAAGGGAAGATGTGAGATGAGTGAAAGGCGACTAACAAAAGGTATTTATAAAGCAGAGGTGAGTGGAAATGCCGGGAGGGGGCGCCCTAGAAGGACATATAGTGACCAAATTGGTGATGTACTTCAGAAAGGTCAGGTGCGTAGTACTCGCAACCAGCGTGCGTAGGCGAAACAAAAGGAGTATGTAAGGAGCGTAGCAAGTGGCGTTCTATAGTTTCTGCCTACCCCCATGGGAACAAGGCGTGAGTTTATGTATGTATACACATAAATAAAACACTATTATCGTATGAAAGTCGTTGCATCAATTGATTCACCTAATTGTGAGGTATGTGGGATACTGGAGGATGATATCCATTTATTGACGGAGTGTGTCAGATTTCAGTCTGCAAGAGGAGATCTACTTAGAGAGTTTGAGATAAATATGTACGATGTTTGCATGTTCCATCATATTTTGTCGTCACCTAACTCCGAAGCTGCTTATAGTCTAATTCAGTTTGTGTTGTTACGTTTTATTTACATTATAAGTTCCGATGAGACTGGCATATACATTTGTTTATAAGTCCCTAATAATAAATAAAAAGAAAAAAAAAAGTAGTTGCGTCATCTTTTGTAGACAATAATTTTAATGTATTTAAAATAAATAACACCTCAGAATAAAATAATAGTAAAAAAAATATTTCATTATTCAGTTATGTTTTTTAATTTTGATTTTTAACTCATTGTCACATATTATACGATATTGCACAGCTATTGTGTAATCAACGAAACTTCAAGAAAGCTTTTGTTAATATAAATAATTAAATCTTCAACGTCAACCCATTTGGAGCATGCGTGATGATCAATACTCAGCCTTCTCAGCACGAGAAGAGCTATAGATTTAGGCTTTTGCTCGCAGTGGGACCATAATAGGCTGGTGTTATTATTATTTAGTAAAACAATGTTAGGGTTTAAAAGTGTTAACTAATCCAATCTATTTTGTCTGTGTGGTGCCGGACTTAATGAATAACACTCTGTTTCCTTCCGTTTCTCATGCAGTCGGAGGCATTTTCTTAACAATAACGACCTATTGGCTATTGCCTCCGACTGCATGAGATTGTGTATAGTATTAATTTATATAAATCTTGTTTCCATCTTTTTTTAAGTTAACTTTTTACGCAGTCGGATTTTTGATTTTTTAAATTAACTTTTTTTATTTATTAAGGCAAACCAACTAAATACACACAAAGACATACAAAGTACACATCATTTACAAATACAGTAGCATTGCATGCATCTAAATTATAGGTAAGCACAGCATTTAATTAAGATCTCAGTAGTATACAATAATAATTAATATATAGATGGATAACAATGTAATTGGAACTAATATCAATAATCTTTTTTACTTAAAATTAACTTGAATTAAATTAAATAAGATTGTATTAAATTTTTACTTATAATATTAATGGATTATATGTCTTTAGTAGTTATTATTACATAACCTTGACGACTGACTTCACAGGCCCTGTGATGCCGGTCGTAAAGAATAGCACCACCCTATTTCTTCCCGTGGGTGTCGTAAAAGGCGACTAAGGGACTTACTACAGAATGGGCAGCAGCGTTCTTTATGCATTTTAACACCATACTGCGATCGCCAACCCGCCTGTCAAACATGGCGATTATGGAAACCCCCTTTGGTACAGGCGTATGTCCAGCAGTGAACGCCTTTCGGCTGAAGTGAATGATGCTGATTGTGTAATCCACAAAAGTTTTACAAACGTTTGGAAAACAATGTTTGCTTGCAGAACAGATGGGCGATGGGTCCGAAAGGTTCTGGAGTTGCGACTGCGTACCGGAAGATGTAGCGTTGGAAGGCCTCCCCATGGGTCCTTCACAAGGTCGACCGATGATCTTATGAAGAAGAAGAAGTGGAAGTCTTTCGGTGAAATGATGATGATCATGTTAAGGTCTAAAGGGTTACAGTTTAAACCAGACTTAGAAAATACGTTTTTAAATCTCACGACACGGTAAAACTTATAAACATGAAATTAACAACATGTTTTTTAGCTGCCTATAAAAATCACTGGTGTTTGTTATCAACAAAGTTTAACACTCACAGGTAAGTTCGTGCGGCACGCAACCTATGCTGACATGTAATTAGTATCGCATTTTATTAATAAATGTTGGTTATAAATCAAAACTATTGTAATTTCATAAATTGTGACCTGTTTTTTATGTTTATTTTATGTTATTAGTAGTAAGTATATTGCATAATATACTTTTCTGTCTCTACGTTTTTTAATAAAGATCACATCGAAGCAGCGGTCGTGAGGCTGCTGATCCCTAATTAATATAACGGTGCAGGATAGCCTGTACCAGATGTGGTCATCATATTAGTGGTGCAGCTTCAATATCATCAGGACGTGGTACGACAGCCAGCTCCCTTCATCTCTTCGTCTGTCATTAGAAGAAAGCCGCCACGTAACCATAACCATCGATGCGACGCTCTGCTAGAGTAACTGTCAGCAGCCAGTGTCACTCTTATCCGACCTTTTCGGTGATTCCAGTAACTTCGTAACAAAAATAGACGGCACCACTTGCTGCGCCGTCAAATATAATTACAGCTAACATAAAATTCGATTGACTGAATAGATAGCGTTCTTAACAAAAAAAAATCCCAACAGAGTTATACTTAGAAATATTATTTAATAATTTAGGACATAAATAAAATACATGAAAATATTTCCCAACAGAGTTATCCTTAGAAATATTATAATTTAGGACATAAATAAAATACATGAAAATATTACTCTTATCTTTTATCCATGTTCTTGACATATCAAAACAAGTGTTCCATATTTAGTCATATTCTATTTCATTTAGTATAGAAATTATCCTACAAAACCTATTAATATTGATAGGATAATTTTATGAATCAAATAATATATATTTCCAAGAATATCTACCGGTTTCGGTATCGGGTTAAATAAACACACATATTCTGCTAGTATGTCCAAAAATAAACTAAAAAAAAAAATGTTTATTGCATCAACTTCATAACTCAAAATCTCTCTTGAATATCAATCTATATTATTATTCGTTTCATTTGTTTTATTAATAGAGACATAATTGTTGATCCTACTTTCACTTTTATTTATGTACTTTCTAGGATTCATCGCATATTGCTGTATGCCTATTGTCCAATCAGATTGCTTTACAAAAAGTTTACAAGTTTAGTATAAAAGCGAAATAATTGATGGGTTTCGTTAAATCGCAAACATAGAACAAGCATACACACTAAAGAAACGGACTTGATTCATTTGAGGTCTTCAGTGTGACATTAATATCCAGCCCACAATAAAACAATAAAAAGTTAATTAAATACGTTACCAATCATCTCAGTTACCTTTTACAACTAAAATTACCAACGTAGGTAAATATTATACGTGTCTGCCAGGGTTGCAAGTTTGTCCAAAAGGGATATCGTGGCCCTGGCACACAGGCAACGGAAGGAACACGGGTGGGTTTTAGTCAGTAAAAGTCTGACACGCCCTCCCCCCGCTCAGCCAAGAGCGGGAGAAGTTATTTAGATAATTTCCCAAAAAAAAAAGAAGGTAAATACGAGTCCTAGACTGGAGCGGGCCTGGGCTGCCTTGAAGCGGCTCCTGCCCAATCTAGGGGGTCCAAACGCCTCCTGCCGGAGGCTCTACGCGGAGATCGTGCGGTCCAAGGCCATTCACGGGGCACCGGTGTGGGCGCGTTCTTTAAGGCTGCGACCAGCCGGTCGCAGCCTTAAAGAACGGTTGAACGCGTCCCAAAGGGTTATGGCCATCAGGCTGAAACGGGGTTACCGCACGGTCTTCCGTGAGGCGGCGAGCATCCTTGACGGACTGCCGCCATGGTATCTGGAGGCAAAAGTCCTCGCGCACATTTGGGAGTGACGCGAGGAATTACGACCCAGGGGACAGAACTCCGGCGGGATTTCATGGTGACATCGAGAGTGCGATTGTCGCATCCCAGCGCTGGGCACACCACCTCTCTTTGAGGAGTGGCTAGAGAGGCGCCACGGCGTCCTCACTTTCTGCCTGACGCAGGTCTTCACCGGGCACGGTGGTTTCGGGAGGTTCCTGTTCAGGATAAAGCGGGAGGAAACCCCCGGGTGTCACCACTGTGTGGATCGCCCGGAGGACACGGTGGAGTATTCGGTGGAGGTTTGCCTGGCTTGGGCGGAGAACCGCCATGTCCTTACGGAGGCGATTGGCGGCGGCGATCTTTCGCATCCGGCCCTGGTTCAGGCCATGGTTCGGAGCGAGAGTGCATGGGAGGCCTTCCCCTCCTTCTGCGAAGCAGTAATTCTCGCGAAGGAGGAGGCGGAACGCGTGAGGGAGAGGCAAGACTCGCACCCTCGCGGCCCTAGTCGCCGCAGGAGACGCCCCTGGCGTTGGGAGTCACAAGCCGATTCTCGGCCACCGTAGGCGCGGGCTTGCGGGCGGTGAGCGATGGGTAGCTCGCCGTCCGATAAGGACCAAGCCCGGGTCGACGGCGCGTTGCGTTCCACGCGCGCCTCAAAGAGATGTTAGCACCAACTGATGGGGTCTGATAGGGCCAATGCCTGCCAGGGTTGCGAGTTTGTCCGAAAGGGATATCGTGGCCCTGGCACACAGGCAACGGAGGGAACACGGGTGGGGTTTAGTCAGTAAAAGTCTGACACGCCCTCCCACTCCGCCCAGAGCGGGAGAAGTTATTTGATAATTTCCCACCCAAAAAAAAGAAAATAAATACGTGTGTGCGTGTAAGCAATAATTGTAATTTACGAGCGGAAGCTTTGTGTAACCATAGGAAATGAGCAAATATTAGACACGTAAATACTGTGATGTTTGCAAACATGATTGGTGTTATTATTACACACCTACGTAATAAAAATGTATGAATCATTGTTATATATATTCAGGATGCTGTTGGGTCTACCACGCTTTTGTAGGAGGCCAGGGTCGATGGTTTTCATGCCATTATCCGGAAACGATGTGCCTCTATTTTCGGTAGAATACGTGTTAGCTCCCACAGCATCCTGAGTGTATTGTGTGATAGGTGGGACAGCCCCATGCTGGCTCACTGGATACGGCTGCACACGTAGGTGTCATTCGTTTCAATTTTGTATATAGTGTCACTGTGGTTTTTTACTAACATTAGGTTTACTTTTACTAACAACTTATGGATCTTGATCTGAAATAAAAATAAATATATATTATTATTACATACATAATAATTTATAGCATATATCGCTAGCCAACGCATGTGCCTGTTTGGTTTTGTGGCCAACACTAAACAGACACATGTGCGTTAAAGTTGACCAACGTGGAAAAAAAGTGATCATGCTGATCGAATTTTAAATGAATAAATAAGTTATCTTAATCACTTTTGATTTTTTCAATCCGGTATAAAATCTTGAGATGAAAAGCATAGGTATACGATGGTATGAGAGTCCATGATTTTTTTAAAATTTTAAGGCTGGATTTTACTAAATTACCCTTTAAAATGAACTCTGCTACGAAATTCTTTGCATAGCCCGTAATTAGACCCTCAGCAGGTACACTATAGATCTTTTAGAAAATACCCGAGTCGCTAATAAAAGTTAAAATTAAAATGTTCAAAAGGATTCCAGACCCCGTCAGTTTACACGGGGCTGTTAAGAAAAAGTAATTTCCCTCGATAGCCGAGTTCAAATTGCGTGAACAATGACTAGGGAAGCATAAAAAAACGTTATATGAGAGACCTTTCGCAATTTATTGGCGAATTAATTTAACAATACATGCATTTTATACTCTGTTTTGCTCATTTCGTAGCGACGTAGCGGTAGAAAGAAAAATTGTTTATTCTGCACAAACAAGACACACATTACAAAAATAAAATACAAATTGACGAAAAAAAACACTCTAATACAAGTAGACAAATTGCAATCATATTTTAAGACTATGAAGTTTATATAATAACCAGAAATAAAAATAAGAAAAAAAAAAAAATTGCTAAAAGCCTAGCATTCAAAACCTTTAAAAGTTTAAAGTTTGACAATGTTCTCAATTGCTTGATGTCAGTGTCAGGGCTTGTCAAGGCAGGCCAAAGACAAAAGACAATAGTTGCGATTTCGGTATTGGTAAAATATGACAACAAACAAATTA
Source organism: Tiliacea aurago (assembly GCA_948098905.1). Taxonomy (NCBI): domain Eukaryota; kingdom Metazoa; phylum Arthropoda; class Insecta; order Lepidoptera; family Noctuidae; genus Tiliacea; species Tiliacea aurago. The sequence continues at coordinate 18,372,661 of OX402591.1, read as the reverse complement.
ACAAACAAAACAAAATGAGGATTACCGAGTGGAAATGTTCTACCTTTGTAACCATTACAAGTAAGAAAAGCCGTGTGTCGCATCTGTGCAAGAATCTGGTCGTTACTCAGCAAAATGCTGTGACTTCGGACGAACTTATTGTCAACAGCGCTGATTATCAGTAACTACCTCTCGAGTGACATAATGACGTCCCCCTGTGTTATATAATAATGCGGGTAAGTCTTGTGTATTGATGATTGGAAAACATCGGAACAGGAGGATATTAAGCCTCCTGTTCCGATGTTACCAAAGACATTATTTACATATCAATAGACGGGACATAGCGAAAAAAATCGTAATGTGAACTGAGCGACTTTTGCCCACTAGGAAAAATGTATCGGACATTTGTCCTAGTGGGCAAAAGTCGCTCAGTCTAGTGTGGTATGCCTGCATGTCAAGTCGCATTCGTGTCCACCAAAAGAAAATTATTTTCGAAGTAGGTACTCGGATATGCCTAATTATGCAATAAATGGTATTTCAAATCTCGTAGTGATAAAACGACTAGACTTTCCACGGTTTATTTTCGTTAATATTTTGTAATTTACCCAGAATTTAGATAAAATAAATACATTTCTTAGATGTTTCAAACTATTTGAGGGTTCGTAATCAAAGTTTGGTGTCGGTAAAAGTGTAACGTGTCAAACTTAGCTTTTATTGAATTTTGCTATTTTACGCTAGATGGCGTCACTGAGACATGGGATCACAATTTTTCTGACATTAAGGCATTTACTTATTTAAAAAAAACAATTAACCAATTTTCTCAATTAGAAAAGCTAAATAAATATATTTCTAACTGTGCAATGTATTTACATTGCACAGTTAGAAATATACTCTATTTATAGCTGCGCAATTTATTTATTTACCTTTACCAAAAAAATCAGTAAACACTGATAGATACTACAGCATCAAACCAATACGCTTCCAGAAAACTGCAAAATTTATCGATAACACGATACTAATATTTTAACAGAACTATAAAAATGAACATTACTTTTGTTCCATTACGTCATAATATTATCATCATATCCACCTCTAATTTGCGTCAGTACTTCGTTATACCGACTCGCTATAAGCCGTACCGGTGATGTAGGTTATCTTTTGTGTGGTGTGTAGAACAAGAGAACTCATCACGCATATTGTTCGCCTACCGTACGTACAGCCGAACATACTATTTGGTATACAGGCAGCAAATTTGCAACTACTTTTACGTCGACTGCGCAACCGCAAAGGTTCAAAACTTTCTATTTACCCTTGAAACATCGTAACAGCTAGATGGATTTTAATACATGAGGTTATATGCTAGGTTTTCTGTCTAGTAAAACAAGTAGTAAGTAGCTTGACATGGGGTATCAAAATAAAGGGCCCGAGGAGACGATTCCAAAAATATGGCACTTTTAAAAGTATTGAAAATGTCAAACATCCCGACTTTAGCTAAAAAGTTCAAAACAAGATCAATTTCATTGTCTGATACTGTTGGTGGCATTAGTTAATCTGAGATTGAACTAAAATAACTGCCATTGTTTTGAACTTTTTAGTAGCGGGACTGAGGGTAGTTTTACTTTTCAATTTTAAACAGTGTTGTAAGTGTGAGTAGTTAATTGTTTTACATCACTCTAATGCCGGGTACAGATTGCTGAAACGTAACATGAAACAATTTCGCCTTGCTGTTATGTTACATTTCATGCTGCTTTGCATAGATTTGGACGGTTCCTTTATGTTCACCAATCTGTACCAGGCTTTTTGTATGCTATGGCATACTAAATGCCGTACACAATAAAAAGAAATGGCATTGTAGAAATATTTTTGCCTGTATACTAAATAGCTTGGTCGACTGTACACACGACGACAAAAATCAAGCTTTATTTCCAGTTACAGCTGACCTCACATTGTGTAGGCTTTACGTACAATGAGAGGTCTACTTACACTGGCACTGTACAGGTTGGTGTCTCGCCGTATTTACTGTGGCCCACTGCGATGCGACGCTGCGCTTTTTTATAAAGGGATAGCTTTTTGTCTGGTGGCATTGTCTGGTTGTGTTTAGTACAGGATTTGACAGGAATATGTAATTTTTTTTTAGTTTTCCTGTCTTTCCTTAATTGAGTTGAAGTAGGGACTCAATGAGTTCTGCCGGCCGTGGTCGAGTCGATGGGCTGCAGCGAGGAGTTCTGGGACGTGGTGGTATCCTTCTGTGAAGCAGTCGTGTCGCAGAAGGAGGCTGCGGAAAGGGAGCAGTCCACCTTGTAGGAGGCCATCCAACGCTACGTCTTCCGGTACGCGGTCGCCACTTCAGAACCTTTCAGCCTCATCGGCCATCTGTTCTGCGAGCAATGTGCGCTGCCCACTGCCACTTATGTTTGGTAATTCTTTGGGCTATGTCAGTTACCTTGGTTCACCTGCGGATCTCTTCATTTCTGACCGTCTATGCAGTTATATAGAACATACTAATTCCATGGTAGGTAAAGAAGAACCCCTGTAATTTAATACCGATTATAGCAATGATATTATAAGTAATAAAAAAAATAATAAATAAACAAAAAACCCGACTGCAAAAACATGAACTGAAAAGATGGAAACACGATGAAAAGAAAATCTGTTGCTCCGACTGCATTTATTTATTTTTGGTACTTAAAGAATACTCGTTTTCTTTTAATCTTGTTTCCATCTTTTCAGTTCATGTTTTTGAAGTCGGGTTTTTTGTTTATTTATTAACTTTTTTTATTTTATACTTTTTAGTTAGGATTATAAGACGGTAAATTAGGTTATATACTCACTTATAATCGGGTGATAACGACCTCTTATTCACTCACTCCAAAAATTCGGGATATTTTTTTTGTTATTTCTCATTAACTTTTATACATATAATAAGTATATATTTTTGTAATCACCTTTTAAAACCCTTCATTTTGATAGGCTAGGGAGATATTTTTTTTTCGAAAATAAACCTTTTGGCGCCAAAAATCCACCATTTTGATTTTTAATCATATTAATATACCTTGTGACACTCGCGCAATAAAGACGAATCTAACGACATACCACTCATCAAAATCGGTTCAGCCGTTTACTAGTTACAAGGGAACATAGGGACAGACATACATACATACATACAGGTCAAACACATAACCCTCCTTTTTGGGCTTCGCTGCAGTCGGGTAAAAAGAGGTCTATAATAGATAGTTTATAGACGCACTGCATGAGTGGCACATAAAAATTTAGCTAATAAGCCACATTTTCTTCGTCTTGTCTCTTTTTCGCTCATGCGAATGTCATTAGCGACATGCCGCATCATACTTCGACGTGTCATCTAATAGTGTGACATTGTGCCGTTATTGAAGATCGAATGTTGAGTGGGTAATCTATCTACGTCTTTCAATGGATTATATGTCTTTAGTAGTTATTATTACATAACCAACAGTATAAACTATTTAACGTAAATGTCAGGATCTTACCCTAACATTTCACTATATACCTATAATCCCGAAGACAAGTAACTAAGACGCTTGTTTAATGTATAAAGGATTATGAACTGTCTACCGCGTTTCAGATAATAAGACAGGCTAACACAATGTAGCTGTTAGCCTGTCTTATTTAGACCTTCCTTTCAGAAATATAAACATATTCATATTCATTTATTTGCGTTCCACAAGGTAAAAAAGATTTTAACAAAAGGCTTACAGCTAAGATCCGTTGTAGACCCTGTCAGGGCACAGCAAAAATGATATAGCTAAAATCAAAATATAATTAAAAATCTAAATAAAATAAAGAAAGCAACACAAAATAAAAAAAGACAAAATTTAAATTAAATAAAAAAAACAAAATTAAATTTAAAAAAAATCAAAACAAAATTAAAACTCAAAATTAAATTTAAAAAATCATTGTGTAAATGTAATATTTATATATATGGGCTCAAAATAACAAATAAATAGTTGTTTTTATCAGGAAATTGAAAGAGGTTTTCTAGGATTTCCAATTATATTCCTTCTCAGTGCAGGGAGAAAAACGATTTATTCATATCGTACATTTCGTCTTTAGTGTATTTTTCATGTCTAGGTTTGAAGCGTTACTGCTATTAGAATATTCAGCCTATAATGTTCCTACTGCTGGGACACAGGCCTCCTCTCTTCGAGAGGGAGTGGGCTGTAATCCACCACGCGGGCCCAGTGCAGGTTGGTAGGACATTCCGGTTTCCTTACGATGTTTTCCTTCACCGTTTTGAGAGCAGTGGTGATGAAATTATTTACCCAAAGTAAAGCGCCTGCTTGGGTTCGATCCCACGACCTCGTAAGTCGGAGCCATTACATCTGGGCCACCACTGCCCTTACTATTATTATATACACTGGTATTAAACTGGTATTACTACCTTACTTAAAACTACCTTGTTTTGAGGAGCAGGAAAACACACTTTCAAATTAAGTAAAACCAAACTGAATATAATTATAAGCCGCTTTGGTTATGCAATATTGCATAATAAATAACGCATCATATTAGTTTGGTAACTGAATTTCATTAGCCAAACTAAATATCATGCAATATTATTCAGGATTTCATAACGTGCTATCATAAACTATTTAAAAACAGGTCGCACGCTCTGCCAAGAGGGTCATAACATTATCCAGGCACAGTATTCCACTTTCAATAAAGTATAATAGATCAAGGTTGCTTTCTCCAGCCCCTGGGACTTGTTTTGACCGAACTCCAATATTCTTAAACACAACTATGTAGAAAACAACCTTGGGCCATTTTTTCAGTTTATGTCAACTATCTTGTGGGAGCTACCATTTTTATTTAAATTGTATAAAATGGTAGGCCATGATATTTTGGTTGGCTATGACCTGGTGGCAAGATAGAGGATGACGTAATCCTGCGCTCATATGATGGGGTAGTTTGGCCTGCGGTTAGCGTAAGCCAAAATAAACCTTATTTCAATACTATGAAAGTGAAGCAAATATCTTTTTTTAAGTTTGTTGGTTAACTCGATGTCCAGACTATGAGGCGCCTACACAGTCCCCATATGTAGCTTTTCACGATGACTCAATCGTCTGACAAGGATAGCATTATCCTAATAGTAACAAAACAGAAAGTGATGGAGAAATAATTTTCGGGAGATGTTTTGTGTTGTCAAAAGACTTGACGTAAACAAAGTAGTAAACAAGTTATTTTTATTGATTTATTGTTTAGTCGAACAATTCATCCAAACTAATTATAAATGCGAAAGTCAGTTTGTTTGTTTGTTACGATTTCACACTATGACCAAATCACTATAGGAAGTTGTGCGTTTGATCTTATACCTCGGCCATCGTTCAAACTTCAAACCTTAGTCGGTAGGTATTGGATAAACCTATCACAAAAATGGATTGATAAACGATTTTTCTACAAATGCAGTCCGAGATTATATATTTGAATTTGATTTTTTTTGTGTAAAAAATAAGCTCTAAGCTGTAAAAACCTACGTTTAGATGAAAAATAACAAAAAAAAAAAAATGTATTCTATAAAACTCGGTTCAGACTGATGTTAGGTTATGTTACCGCATATGAACTTTTGTTTGTCATGTTATTCTGCATCTGACTAATAGGTAATGTTTGATTGATGGCCGCGAAAAAAAATTTTAGTATGTAATTGCACCATTTTTGGTCATTGGCTTTTGGTGGGTAGACCATAACCTGGGTTAAGACATAAGATACTTTGTATCCCGATATTCCGACGGGATCGAGCATTATATAAAAAAATAATATAAATAAATAAAAAAAAATATTGTAGACCACAATATGGTCCATAAAAAACACAATATAATAGTTACATAATACAAAAAAAATACAATAAAATTACAAACAAACGTAAACTTATGTCTGTGTGGTGCCGGACGTAAAGAATAGCACCGCCCTATTTCTTCCCGTGGGTGTCGTAAGAAGCGACTCAAGGGACTTACTAGAGAATTGGCAGCAGCGTTCTCTATGCATTTTTAACACCATATTGCGATCGCCAACCCGCCTGCCAAGCGTGGCGATTATGGCAACCCGGTTTAGGGTAGGCGTATGTCCAGCAGTGGACGTCTTTCGGCTGAAATGATGAATGATGATAAACTAACGCCTTTCTCAATTAAACTTAAACCGTATTATTACAAAACAAGATTTATATTTTGACATGGCTTAAACCATGGAGCCAGTTTTTGTAACAAAACTGAAAACTTAGTTCGGTACTAAGTTGTCAGTTTTGTGTTTAGGAACTTTACCATAGTCGGAATAAAGTTCGAAATTCAATAATGGCTCCACGTTTTAAACCTGGGTCTGAAGATAAACCTTGTTTTGTAATAAGGGGGAAAAAGTTTATATCGGAACAATAACACAAGAGTAAGTACCTAAAACAATTTAAGTAAAACAATGATAGCTGCAAAAGTATAAACTGTAGCGCAGCTATCAACGCCCTTCTCCAGATACAGAAAAGAATGAGGTTCGATGCAAAAAGTTCTTAATAGGTAATTAAGGGGACGATAACCGACCTTTAATGATTTATACTGAAAATCACGTCTTAACGAGTACTGTTAATGATTTGAAAAAAATATTTGTTAAATTAGAGCATTTTCTCAATAACTTAATATGTGAATATTTTAGATTATATTTATATTACATAGTGAAATTAATTTGTAAAGTTATTTCTAACGCGGATAAAAAACTGAGAATGGCACAAAATCTACCATGCATATTTTTCTGAAACCTTCACCAATTTAAAGATAATTTAATTATTGATCTTTTAGTATATGCGTTTTAATACAATACTTTTTGTTTTGTATGTAATAAATTAATAATGCGTCAAATTGGGGACAGCGCTCCTTGATGGGCGAGTCCTATTACTGGCTGAACGTACGACGCGTTGCGTGAGCTCAGTACAGAACACGCAAACTAACCACTCAAGGTCACTGGCATATATCTGCGTCTTAAGTTACGTACTAACCTTGGTAGCGCCGCACCTATGAACCGTCTAATGGGAAACTACAATAGCATCGACATCTATTCTAACCCTTTACGGCAATTCCGCGAGACTTCTTAACAGCTCAGAGTTTCGAGTCGCCTGTGCAATACGAACCACATTTTAATAGTTGTATCTACTTCCATTCCCTTCTTTTTGTTTTTTTGTGTTTTTTTTTTATATTTTTGTCTCTCCGATCGTATTTGTAAACATAGCTTATTTTCATTCTATTTTATTTTATAACTTGTATGTAATGCAACTAACGATATATTGTACATGTACATACTTTTAATTTCTGTGCTACTGCTGTCCACTTCTGTAAGTGACGAATTCACAATTCCTTAAACCTGTATGTGATTTTTGTTTATTTATTTAAACTTCTCGCACACAATAAGGTACAAAGGCGGACTTAATGCCTTAGGCATTCTCTACCAGTCAACCAAGGGTGGTGAAGAGATAAGATGGCGGGTGCTCTGATGGAGAGAAAATAATAATATTAAAAAATATTAAATTCTAACCTATTTATATTACTATTTTTATGTTTGTGTATGTCTTAGTGAGTAAGTCGTTGAAGTGCCATAAAAATAAATAAGTTAATATAGTTAATTTAGATTTGGTTAACTTATGCGGGTGAAACCGCGAGTCGCAGCTAATTTAGTTTTATAAGAGGACTTAACAATTGTAAGGGTGGGTTATGGTAATATAAGTTAAGCATTTCATTATCAAAAGCGGTTGAGGTAATAAATTTATTGAAGTTACAGGAGTTATATTTTCATGCAACGTTCCCAAACTTCGTAGATATTATGTAAAGTATACATTATGTGGATGCTGCGTTAACAAAGTTTTGTCGACTGCGTGTTACTAAAGTCCGGTCGCGAAGCAGAAAGAATTTTGTACAATGATCCATCATTACTTATCTCTATCGCTCGCGCACAATTTGTATTGCCGTCGCACTCGCACATTAAAAGGACCTTAAGGGGATGATAACCATCTTTTAATGATTTTATACTGAAGATCACGTCTAAATGAGTAGTGTTAATGATTTGAAAAAATATATTATTATGATAAATTAGAGCATTTTCTCAATAACTTAATATGTGAATATTTTAGATTATGTTTATATTACATAGTGAAATGAATTTGTAAAGTTATGTCTAACGCGGATAAAAAACTGAGAATGGCGCAAAATCTACCAAGCGTATTTTTCTGCAACCTTCACCAATTTAAAGATAACTAATTATTGATCTTTTAGTATACGCGTTTTATTAAAATGACAAAAGGTTTGTTATGTGTGTAAATTGCGCGAGCGCGACGGCAATACACCTTCACCCAATTGCGAGAAATGTGGAATAATCCAGGACGTACATCACATCTTGATCGAGTGTGAGCGGGGCGAACGCCTCAGGAGAAATCTGTTTGATTCCCAAAATAAGTTTGGAATTGGTATTTTAAATAGTGCTTTAGCTAAGCCTATGTCTGACTAGGCTAGAATTCTGTACAAAATATATTATAATCATATAAAATAATTACAATTCAAAATTTGGCTATGATGGAGGGACATAGTATTGTGACAAAGCTCCTTAATAAAGATTAAAAAAGAAAAAAAATTGTGCGCGAGCGATAGAGATAAGTAATGAGGGGTCATTGTATGAAATTGTTTCTGCTTCGCGACCGGACTTTAATTGTGATTTCATGATACAAAATGAGTATGTAATCCTAACTAATTTTATAAATGCTGAAGTGAGTTTGTTGTTTTGTTACGCTTTCACGCTAAAACGGCAGAACGGATTTGGATGAAATTTGGCACATAGGTAGACCATGACATACCAAGACCCTTCCGTGCGTCGGAAAGCACGTTAAGCCGTTGGTCCTGGCTGTCATTTGTAGATCTTTGACAGTTGTTACGGGTCGTCAGAAGCCCGAAAGTCTAGCAAGAACCCCTATCGTGTTACCCAGTAACTGGGTTCTGTAGGTCAGATAGCCAGTCACTCCATGTATGTATTATTTATTTATTTATTCATTCAGAAGTACACATACATTTTTACAAAAGTTAGCGCAAACACAAACTTATTAGAGTTTTACCGTGCACCAAAATCATTTATCACATAATTGAAACAATTAAACCAAACATAAGTTCTGTAAAATAAAATAAAATCAATTTATTGACACACACAAGTTAGGAAGCATTTATAAATAGGAACAATTTTAATTGAAGGAGTGGTTATGTAGATATAGCCGTGGGCCCCAAACTAGACACAGCCTGTATCTTGGTGGCCAAAATACTGGTATTCAGCTCCGCATCCGGTTAGATTGGAAGCTGACCCCGACATAGTTGGGAAAAGGCGGGGGCAGATGATGATGATGATGGTAGACCATGATATGAGGAAAGACATAGGCTACTTTTTATCCTGGATCGTAACGAAGATCAGGGATGAATGCCTATGTCCTTTTCCAGCTCATGCCCCCTTATTACAAAACAAGGTTTATCTTCAGACCCAGGTTTAAAACATGGAGCCATTATTGAATTTTGAGCTTTATTCCGACTATGGTAAAGTTCCTAAACACAAAACTGACAGCTTAGTACCGAACTAAGTTTTCAGTTTTGTATAAAGAACGGTATTTCAATCACTGTTACGTTCTTATTACAAAAACTGGCTCCATGGTTTAAGCCATGTCAAAATATAAATCTTGTTTTGTAATAAGGCGGATGGAGCGAAATTTCATTTCATCAAATTTCATCAAAATCCGTTCAGCCGTTTTAGCGTGAAAGCGTACAAACAAGCAAAATCACTTTCGCATTTATAATACTCATCATTATTTCACCTGAAAGACGTCCACTGCTGGACATAGGCCTCCCCCAATGGATGGGGGGGGGTGCCATAATCACCACGCTTGGCAGGCGGTTTGGCGATCGGTGTTAAAATGCATAGAGAACGCTGTTGCCCATTCTCTAGTAAGTCCTCTAAGTCGCCTTTTACGACACCCACGGGAAGAAATAGGATGGTACTATTCTTCACGTCGGGCACCACACGAAACGTTAATAATATTAATTAGGATTAAACTCGAACGTCTAAAATTACTGTCACAGTGTTTCAAATCTTCGCATTAGGCTGTCTCGAGGGTTGTCTAACCCTGATATGGAGTTCTCAACGGCAAAGAGGGTTTCAATGTTGGTGACGGTTTACGTATCTCTTGGGCATCCCGTATGCCTGAAGGCAGCGGTATGCTTATACGATATTCGCTGAGTTTCGCTTAGAAATGAGTTATTTTAGGGATTCTGAAGAATTGATGTGGAAAGATAAAAGTGATTTAATAATAATAGGGTTTCATATGAAACACGATGTAGGTACACTTTATTTTATGACTGAGAGTATATGATTTTTGTAATGTTACCAATCTCAGGTATTCGAAAGTCACTATTAAGACGCTGACAACAGCTAAACCGCGGTCACTGTCAAACTGCATACAAAAGAAAGGGAAGCGCAATGACACAACGGTTGTAATTTATTGTAAAATATGAAGCAATTATCTATTTACTCAAAAAATTGTTGAGTAATAGAAAATAAAAAACAACCTTGTTCTGCATACAAATAAGACGTTCTTGTTATTAATTAAATACCAACCGTAGGCGTTGATACTTAATACAGATATTTTGGATTGAAACTCAAAGTAAAGGGTTATAGTGTACCGTTAATTTGTATCGAGTTTTTTTTTCTAAACGTGTTTTGGTAATAACCAAGTTCTGAAAAATATGTTCAAGAATAACATATAGTTTTACCACTACTACGTTTTTTTTTTGTTTAAGACAAGCCTACTTTTATCATTTGCCTCTTATCAGCGCCTTAAGTCAGTGTAGTTAATCATTATTGTCCGCAATTAATTGTAAATTGCGTAACACTCTATCAGCAGCAATAGGTTTAATTTTAACAGTTTAACAACATTCATTGCGTTATTTACGTTGTTGAGCAGATTATTTTTTGAACATACGAAGCAATGGATTAGCAATATACTTCAAAATCATTCAGATTGCGATTGATAGTGAGTTTCGCAATTAGGGTGCAGATTTATGAAAGAAAAAAAAAGTAAGAAAATATAATACATAAAAAAAATGCATTTTTTTATGAACGTAAACGAAGCAAAAGGTAAGAATCGTAGCAGATGGCGTTCTGAAGTTTCTGCCTACCTATGCAGGCATGGCAGGGTTACCTTACCTAAGGCGAGAGATTATGTTTAGCGCAATATTATTTCAACTTGCTCTTTAAATCCATAGTTTCCCAGAAGCTAGTGCTTACAGTAAATTAATTAGAACAGACGCCATTTACATTCAACGCGCTGCGTCAGGCCCTTTCAAGATAAAACGGGTTGCAGAGCTCTTTCTCGGAAGGTCAAATTATAATTATAAAAGTCCAAGTTAATTAACTTTATTTAATTTTCTCACACTTTTCCTTGTGTTCACTGTGAAATAATGAAATTTTCTTGGTTATATAGGTTCCTAATGCCAAAGAAAAAGTGAAACTAGCTGTGGATCTTTATCGATATGGATCTTTTTAGCGCGTGGCCAAAGTCGGAACAAATGCCGCAATCTTGTTTTTAGGGTTCCGTACCTCAAAAGTAAAAAAACGGAACCCTTATAGGATCACTTCGTTGTCCGCCTGTCTGTCAGTCTGTCAAGACCCTTTTTCTCGCGAACGCGTGGAGATATCAAGTTGAAATTAATATCAAATACGTCAGTCTACGGTATCTTGGAGCTCTAAAAAAAACAATATTTTAAATCAACGCAATAAAAATATACGGCGATCTATTCGCAATTAAATCAAAACCTTTATGGGTACTCCCCGTTGACCTAGAATCATGAAATTTGGCAAAAACCAAGGTCTCACAGCACAAATAAAGGAAAAAGTCCGAAAATCACTAACTTGTAGTTTCGTCACATAAAAAAATATTTTTTGCTAGCTATAAAACATATTATTATAAAGTACAAGCCGGTTGTCGAAGTTGAAAAACTGAAGGTAACTTTCGGTGGTTCTGCCTGCAAATACCTGTAATTATTATTATTAAGAGACCGTATTGCCCACAGCTGGGCAAAGGCTCTACTCTCTTTCTACTTCTCTCGATTTAAGGCGACTAAGGACCAGTCTTTGTTGAAGGTGTCTAGCTCACCATCTCCGTCTGGGCCTGCCGCGATGTCACATGCCATACCTAGCCTGCAAAAACCTAGCATACAGGCGAAAAATTAAACCAGTGCGAAAATTTTGACTAATTAAACTTAAGTTTACTTAATTCTTCACATGATCTGACCAAGATTATGCCTGGACTTTAAAAGAGACTGTGACCTCTAAGTTTGTTTCTGCGTTTCTTCTCAGAGTAGGTAGTCAGATAGGAAACGCCGAAATCAATTAGTTTCTTTTTTTAAATATGATTCACGTGTAAAAGTGTTTGTACAAGCCTACTTATAGAAATAAAATCATTATTATCATTTAAGCGAGTAGGGTTTTAGGTATTTTATTAGTAGGTATTTCAAGTTGGGAAAAAAAAAAACAAATAATGGAAACGTGTCTAATGTCTATGATACAGAGCCAACAAAAAATGCGCATTGGTTAAAAAAAAACCTGTGTTAAAAACCGCTTTCACAACCAAATAGCACGTGACCGCAATATCTTGAACCGACATAGTAACTACCAACCCAGGTCACAACACAAGTGTACTTCGGTAACCGACATGGCTGTGCAAAGCCTACACATTAATGTAATATTCATGGGTGTGACATGGTGTTTGCACCGCTTTGATACAGTGTAACTTTGCCTAACTGGATGAATTAAACATTCGTGATATGTAGGTACAGGTAAATAGCTACACATTGTTCATGGATTTGCTGAATGACAATAGTACATTGTGATACAAGGGTGGAAAGTAAAACTACAACACGTTTGCATTAACCTACACACCCGTGTATCACACGACGTTTTTCAATACACTTGTGGGAAATAGTAAAACCGGCCAAGTACGTATCGGACCACGCACAATGAAGGGTTCCGTAGTTAGGATGAATTCATCCCAAAAACGAACTTAACATTGTAGTTGAAAAACATGCTCTCCCATACATCTATATACGTTACGGTCAATTCTTGAACTGCAAATTTAAGCTGGTCGACGATTACTTGTTAACTTGTAAACCATACTTAGCTGTGATAGTTTTCCTTTTAATTTCGTTATATATACTACTGCCATGAATTTTTTCACGTACCCAAAACCAACCATTTAGCTGGCAGGGCCCCCCCCCTGCCAGCTAAATGGTTGGTTTTGGGTACGTGAAAACACTTGACTCTAACAAAAAATAGCACTTTAAAGCTTAATATTACGCAAACGGATCTCAGAATTAAAAAATGTTTTGGACAGACCTACAATATTTTTGAACGGCCTATCCACGATCCTATCTATCGATACCCCACACCATGTATTAGACGAGAAAAAAAAATATCATCCCCGTTTTACGTGCAAGGGTACCTCCCTTGCACGTAAAACGGGGATGATATTTTTCAAAAAAAAATATTTTTCATGGTTTTATTTTATGACATTCTCGGCGTGATTAATATATGTATATATTAATCACGCCGAGAATGTCATAAAATAAAACCATGAAAAATATTTTTTTTCATGGTTTTCATGGATTTTGGCTCATGCCAAATTACAGCTTTCTAGGACTTAGCGTCTCTGAGCTAAACTGGGGACAGACGGATGGATGGACAGACAGACAGACGGACATGGCGAAACTATAAGGGTTCCTTGTTTACTACGTAACCCTAAAAAAAAAATCAAAGAATTAAATTATCATAAGTCGCCATATATCTTTCTCGAGATTTTGGGGGAAAAATTTCATCTTGCGCAGTTTTCGCCTCAGATAAAATATCGGGTGGAGTCAATTCCATTTCATCACTGTACTTGAACTCATATTAACAAATAAATAATCAATTTATCAAACAAAAAATTTAAATTTTCAAAAAATGACGCGTTTTTTTTTTTTTCCTTCTGGCTTCGCACGGTTTGTGCATTTAGCCAATGTCAAGTTTTAGTTCTTGTTTAAAATATTGATGAAATGAATTATAAATGCACGATGATGATATCCCCGCCCACTCCCCTTGAGTTTCATTAAAGATGTGGCACTTTACTGAGTCCTCACGCGGACTTCTTGAGAGAACTTGAAGCGAAGTTGCACTGTTTTGTTTCATTTGCCTACACTAATGCACGTTCACAAACACTTAATGGTTAATAATCCACCATTATTACACATTAATATTCGGCTAAACACTAATTTTGGAAAATTAAACAAACTGCTGAACATGACGCTTCACTTTCCCGCCAAGAAGTCCTTCACTTTCCCGCCAAGAAGTCATGACGCGTTTTTGCAACTGGACATATTTTTTTTTTTTTTACAACGAAAACGTTATGTATGCCAATACAGCCTATTCGATTTGTCAAAAATCGAATAGGCTGTATTGGCATACAGCCTATTCGATTTTTGACAAATGTTGATGTGGAAATAATTAAATTAAAACTGGTAATTATATATATTATAGAACCATATAAAATACTATTGAAAATTGAATGCTAAGACGTACGGACTCATTCATTTTTCCTCGTGTAATTTCTATCCCATTTTATTCTATGTATAAAACTCCTTGCTACTAAACTTTTTAAATTGACTTATAAATTTAAAACTGAACTGCAAAACTAATGATAGAGCTCGTACACAAAAGTCACGACCGCGTAACAGAAAGATGCCTATGCAAAAGATTTAATTTTCGAATCATAATTATAGCCTCCGAAAGTACGCAGGTTTAAAAGGAATTTGAAGAATGTGAATGGTAATATTAGTTGTATTTCATTTGTTGTATGAACGTAAACGAAGCAAACGGATCGGAGCAGGTGGCGTTCTATAGTTTCTGCCTACCTCCTTGGGAAGAAGGCGTGAGTTTTTGTATGTATGTATGTATTTTAAAAACAACTAGCAACCCTTGCTTTACGTGAAAAACCACGCGATTGAAAGAAACAAAAGAAAATAAAAAAAGCAAAGAAAAAAGGGAAAGAAAGGTAAGGAAATAAATCTCAATCTTTTCTCCAGTTTTAAGAATACAACTGGACAAAAGATAGAGATTTCTTTGTTGTATGTAAGTTTCTTTGTTGACGTAGCGTTGGAAGGCCTCCTACAAGGTGGACCGATGACCTTGTGAAGGCTGCAAGAATCTGCTGAATGCGAGACGCATAGAACCGGTTGAAGTGGCGGTTCTTAGGGGAGGCCTATGTCCAGCAGTGGACGTCTTTCGGCTGAAATGATGATGTAAGTTTAATATTATTGTATTTATACTACATACATACTTATACATACAAATAAATAAAATTTAAGTGTCTGTTTGTAATCTCAAAATAACAGTATTTACTAAATGCATATTATTATAAAATTATATACGGTACATATAAAAAAAAAAAAAACTTTTTGTCTGTTTGTTTGTTCCAGCTGATCTCCGAAACGGCTGGCCTGATTTTGACGAGACTTTCACTGGTAGATAGCTGATGTTATAAGGAGTAACTAAGGCTCTCTCTCTTATTTTAGAAAAAGCCACGTGGTATAAGCCACGGGCAGCAGCTAATTAAACATTGAACCTTCCGGAATAAATTCTCTAAATCATGATGAAAATCATGCATCAAAATTCGTGTTAGAGTTTTGAAGAACAACATGGTCACACAGACTGACACGAAGAGCGACTTTGTTTTATCATAATCAATCAATCAATCAACTCAGCCTATCGCAGTCCACTGTTGGACATAGGCCTCTCCCATAGATATAGGTCGATGTCATCACGTCAACTTCAGCAGTCGCTGAAAACCAGCGCTGAGGGTCTGTCTCGCATAGGCTCGCAGCATTATGCTGAGCGGTGGCCGTTAGACGTGGATGTGACGTATATTTTCCCCCAACTTTTTCTTTTTTGTTTTTGTTCTTTCTTTGCGTCATGTTTTTCGCAAATAAACGTATTTTCTTTCTTTCTTATAGATATTAATAATACAAACTGCGATGCGATGGAACTGCGATTTATCCATTCGAAAAAAACTCATTAAAAAAATAAAATTGGCAATCATCTGATGGAAAATAAAAGTAGTACGGTAACGAAAAGTATTTTTCATAATACGAAAGTAATTTTTTTTTCTGGCCTACGCTGTCCCACTGCTGGGCAAAGGCCTCCTTCCACTCCTTCCATCATTCGCGAGCCCACGTGTCTTCCTTCCAGTTTTGACGGAACCTATCCAATTCGTCCTGCCATCTCCTACGTGGTCTGCCACGACGCCGTCTCACTGTCTCAGACCACCAATTCTGTACCATTTGGGCCCACAGTTGTCCATGTCCCGCCCAGTGGGCCGAGCACGGGCGTGCCAAGACGTTTGTGACAAGACATGATAAATTATGTCTTGTCAATTTGTACTAGCATTTTAAGACGAAACGGTTTTATCGCTCAAACTGTGATAAAATGTGTGACTGAAGTCATGTCACAGTAGGCCGTGCTCGCCCCGCAGTCCCATTTATTTTATCTTACTTTAATCCAGAACTCAATTAAAAAGAAACCATCAAATAAACTCAAATATAAACCTGCATAAAATTTTAAGTCTGACCTTTCAGAGAAAACTCATCACAGTAATCTCACTGGCTCAACTTAATCTTAACTTAAGATACCAAACAAGACTTGCATATAAATAACTTCTGAGTACATAAACATTGCATATTTCAAAGAAAAGTACATTATATTAATACTCCACAAAACAATTGTACAAAAGAACTGGTCCCATTGTTCGTGAAAGAAAATGTGAATTAATTTTATATTTGCGACAGCGCAGAGGTCCCAAAGCGGTGACCTTTTTACTTATTTTTTTTGCTTTGTTACGCTCGTCATTTGTGAAGTTTTTCTTGTGTTAACACAAGCTGTCTTGCATTTATTTTACCCGATAAAATAGAAATCGTTTGACCTATGATGGCATGTAATGATAGTACTTACCTACTTTAGTTTTACTACACAACATCACTGTATTCCCTGAAGGGACTGGCAGAGTTGTACCTATACATATAGTAAACTCACATTTGGCCAGTGGTTTTAAGACCCATGTAATAGGGGCCATGGGGTGCGTGGAGGGCATGTAGATAGCCTATTGCCATCAACCATGCACAAGTTGAAACAGAATCCGGGCTGCTACTGAGAAATTCCAGATGGAAAACCCAATAACACTTTGCCCGACCCGGGAATCGAACCCAGGACCAATGGGGCAGTTAGATTTGGTATAGAAAGAAAGAAAAGAAAGAAAGAAAATTTTTTATTCGGGACACGCACAAGAAATACAAATATAGCACTTAAAACTAACTTACAATAAAAACAACCAAAACCTGTGCGATGCCAAAAAGGTCAAGAATAGGATAATATAGGAAAAGGGAATAGGTAGGTAGAATGATCCAAGATTTAGCTCACTATAACGTCAAACCCAGTTTGTTGTCATAACTCTCGATATGACGGCAGTTGCCACAGTATGTCGATGTCCCACATAGTTTATTGCCTGGCGAGATAAATTAATGCTCGACTATAATTTTGTATGTCCGTGGTTCGGTGCCGGACGTAAAGAATAGCACCATCCTAATTGTCCCCATGGGTGTCGTAAAAGCCGACTAAGGGACGTACTAGAGAAAGGGCAGCAGAGTTCTCTATGCATTTTAACACCATACTGCGATCGCCGACCCGCCTGCCAAGCGTGGCAATTATGGCAACCCCCCCTTTGGGGGAGGCCTACGTCTTCCAGCTGAAATGATGATGAATGATAATTTTGTTAATTTATTTGCAGTTATACTTAACTCTTATAGCCTGCAGAGTAAGCAAGCTGAAGTGGCAGTGGGCTGGCCATGTTTGTCGAAGGACCGATGGCCGGTGGAGCAGACGAGTCCTGGAGTAGAGACCGCGTAGCGGCAAGCGTAGTGTGGGACGCCCCCCAGCTAGATGGACCGACGACCTTAAAAAGGTGGCTGGGACAGACTGGATGCGGAAGGCGGAGGACAGGGTGTTGTGGCACAGCCTGGGAGAGGCCTGTGTCCAGCAGTGGACTGCTATAGGCTGAGTTGATTAAACCTAACTCACAATTTTCAGCCTTTGATTGTTTAAGTATATGTCTAATAGTGTGGCGGTGTAAACTCGTCAAAATGTAGGGAACAGTTGAATTTTTTTTCGCGATTTCAGGTTTGGTCCCCTATTAAAAGTTGTTCATAATGATGAGTACAATGACCCCTTAAGAGGTTGTGCGTTAATTCTGGGACATGTTCTAGTTATAAATATAATACTTACATTAAATCTCAATGTTTTGTCGAGTCGTTAAAACCGTGCGAAGCAGGGACAAGTCTTTAGTTATCAAAGTCAAATTATTTATTACAAATAGGCACCATTGATCGTCAAAATTTACAAATAATTGAATTGATGTAGTCGCCCGTTCCAAAAGGTAGTTTCATTATAAAGTTCCAACCACACGTGCGGGTCAGTTCACCGAAGTTCAATAGAACTGGAAGGCTAACTTCTAAGTTTGTCGGCCTGTGCCATACTTTAAACTTTCGACAGTAACTTGATCACGTGTGATTTTCATTTGCTCTACATAGTTAAAGTAGGTAGAGTGATGACCTGTCGCTGCCGGCCGTGGTCGAAAACGTCGTTCAAACACCTCAACCCTCCCCCCCAGACTTGAGGTGGCCCGCAGAGACGGGCTGGACTAGCCGGGGCTTGCGGAAGTAATAACAGATCCCAAGATCCCCGGTGCAAGTGTGGGAAGGGAACAATGGGGTGGTTTTTAGCTGCCAGACCCCTCCGCCCGCCACAGGGCGGAGGACATCCATGAGGATTTTCCACCCCGTAAACAAAAAAAGAAAAGGCAGAGTGACGCCCGATTTGCCAAATGTCGCAGAGAATAAAAAGATCACGATTATGACAGTTTTTCTTCAATAGTCTGTCTATATTTAGCTACGTGAAATAATCAAGTTTTTTTAAGTGAAAACTTCTTTAGGCGCGTTGAGCTTTTTTGGGTGAACAAAAATCATGGAACTCGCGTCATCGTCACCGAAAGCTTCGATATAATTCACAAGTTACTTAGTTTTCACTATCGGCAGTCCCCAAAGACTGCCCCGGTTTTTTTTGATGATTTATTTTAACCTTGTTTAAATAACTATAGCAATTGCTAATTTGCAATATCACGTAGATTGTCTTCCTGTTTCAGGTTATGACCGCATCTTTGCTAAAATACTGAAGCTAATCCTATCTGCTTAGGTAAACCTTATAAAGGGAAAATTAAAACGCCTATTTCGTTTGACCAAGACGATCACATAATGTGTCGTTTTCGATACTATCTCCCAGCCTGTATTAGTTAAACGCTTTGAAAGGGACCACGCCCTGAATCTCTGCCCAGTTTGTATTGTCATTTTACTTCCGACTCTCGGCAATGCCTTAGTGTCCCATCCTGTTCGGTTTTCGATAATAGTAATGCGTGATTGTTGTCACGTAGTTGACCTTTGAGATCGGCAGTTTGAAGGTGGAACAGGGTTTTGTTCATAAGGAGCAATGTACGAGTATAAACTTCGTTCAATTATTAATGGCATGTATTTAATCTGAACTCAAATAATTTCCATGTTGCGTGCCTATTTGAAATAAATAATTTGACTTTGATAACCAAAGACTTGCCCCTGCTTCGCACGGTTTTAACGACTTGACAAAACATTGAGATTTCTTTCTTAAATGTAAGAGTATCATAATATCTATATCTACAACATGTCCCAGAATTAACGCACAACCTCTTAAGAGGTCATTGTACTCATCATTATGAACAACTTTTAATAGGGGACCAAACCTGGAAATCGCGAAAAAAAAATCAACTGTTCCCTACATTTTGACGAGTTATTCGAACATAAATGTAGGGAACAGCAGATTTTTTTTTCGCGATTCTGGTCACGTGAAGTGTCGACCAGTCGGCGGGAAATTTCCTTAAAAAGAAGACGCGCACTCGGCCCCATGACCCGTTTCCACCCCTGTATTATACATGACAGCGCAAGTGGCACCGTCTATTTTTGTTATGAAGTTCCTGGAATCACCGAAAAGGTCAGATACGAGTGTACTGGCTGGTGACAGTCACTCTAGCAGAGCGTCGCATCGATGGTTACGTGGCGGCTGTCTTCTGATGACAGAAGATGGGGGGGGGGGGCACTGTCGTACCATGTCCACGACGAACTGCTATATTCCGGCACTATCCTGATGATATTGAAGTTGCTGAACCACTAATACGATGATCACTTCTGGTAAAGGCTACCCTGCGCCGTTAAGGCTCGTACAGACTGGGGCGATATCGCGGGCGCGAGGCGACACTAGTAGCACAATTTCTTTGTCGGTGCCTGTCGCGCCCGCGATATCGCACCAGTCTGTACGATAAACCTTTCGGAATAAATTATCTAAATGATGGCGAAAACCGCATCAAAATACGATGCGTAGTTTAGAAGAACAACACGGCCACACAGACTGACACGAAAAGTGACTTTAATTATAATAATCATTGATGTATTAAATAGGAAGAAAGGCCACTCTCTAACATCATGTAAATATTATATGGACCCGATGTCGTGCGTCATGTGCTCGACAACCGAAATAGAGAGACATATTACGCGGGTTATAGCGGGAACGAGATAGCAATAATTGTCACTGTTACGTACCCATAACAACTCGGAAACAAACTACGATTCGGGTATTCCCCGCAAACCGAGAGTAATGTAGGTCGATTGTGTTCTTTCCCCTAATTTATGCGGTCCACGTTGAGGAGCGCGTACCATATCTTCCTATTTAATACATCAATGATAATAATGTATGGTTAAAGATACGTCAGAGCTTCATTGTGAGGCACGGAAGAAAAGGCTTCCCGGTGAGAGGAACTTTATGAATATGTGATCTAGGTCTGCACGAAGTTATATTATGTTGTACATTTCAAAGGTGAATGACATTTGACAATGATCGGAGAAGGTGAATGACATTTTCTGTTTGATAATATTAAGCGTTTGCTTACATTTGTATTGGATTATATATATAATAGAGAAAGGAATTTAACAGTAAAGGCTGGCACACATTACTGCGCCGAGTGTCGTGAAGTTTCTTGCCGGCTTTCTTCATAGGAAACGACCAATTGGAACCGTGCACCTAGCTTCTGACGTTTCATAAGTGCCCATGTAGGTATCAAATCAATCAATCAACTCAGCCTATAGCAGTGCACTGCTGGACATAGGCCTCTCCCAGGCTGCGCCACAACACCGTGTCCTCCACCTTCCGCATCCAGTGTGTCCCAGCCACCTTTTTAAGGTCGTCGGCCCATCTACCTGAGGGGCGTCCTACACTACGCTTGCCGATACGCGGTATCCACTCCAGGACTCGTCTGCTCCACCGGCCATCGGTCCTTCGACAAACATGGCCAGCCCACTGCCACTTCAGCTTGCTTACTCTACAGGCTATGTCGGTAACTCCGGTTCTCTTCCGGATAACTTCATGATAGAAGAAGATAGTTTCATGTAGGTGAAATAAAATATTTTGATTTATTTTTTGTGCCACACCGTAACCATTTCATTACAAAAAAAACGCTATGTGGCCCGCCTCTAGTGTGAAATAGTTCATACAAAAATTTATGAAAGTGATGTAGGAAGATTTTTGCAATGCGTCATGGCCCGCCGTAATCCGCGCTGTGCTTTCGGGAAAAGCGTAGTACATATTTGTATGTAAACTTAATCATGTTTTAAAAAAAAAACACAATTTGTAAAAATATTTTATTAATTTAAAAGAGTGTCCGTGGATTTTCTTGCCCGTTCTTCTCCATAGGAACCTACTACGCTTTGGAATGGGCAACTAGCTTCCTGTTTCTGATTGACCGACCCCTTGACAATTCAAAAGTGCCTGTAATTGGTTTATTTAAAATAAATCCTTTGAGATTGAGTTTGAAAAATAACGGTAGTTAAAGGATTCTATAAAATCTTCAACTTTTTCGCTCCTTTAAAAGCTAACTTGAAGAAGTAAACGTTAACTTAAAGAAAAAAGTTACCTGAGCTCGCAGTAAGTAATGAACAATCTTTCTTCGTCCAAAGTCAAGTTTAAAGGACCAGGCTCATCTAATAATAATGCGTCCTTGACGTACAGTCAGCAAAACCCCATGATACACACACAGAAACAAGAAAATAATAAAAATAAAATAAAATTATTGTGTCTTTCACATATCTCCTTTCCACCTTTGGAAGGCGTACGAAGAGCCGAAGCCAACTCGCAGCGGCCCGTTAGGTCCTTTCAATGAAATGAGGCACCAGTCGACGATTATCCCTGTACGCATAGGCAAGTGCACCCAAAGACAACCCCCGGCCACCATCCGGGGGTTGTCCGGGGGTAGGACTATTGCAGGATATAGAAACAAAGATATTGGACTATGGATTTGGGTTGCTAAAGTGGACTGGTTACCTAAAACTGTGGAAAGATCCACCCCTGCCTTACCAATGTTTTATACATACAATACACGGATAAAATGGCAGGGGGTGACTCGCACTCTCAATAATGGGCTCCGGAAACGGTCACTAGCACATAGTGACGTAGAGACAACCGCAACATATCTTGAGGTGCTTGAGGAGTGGAGATGTATTCCACGGCTATCAGGACAATCCCGGAAGCACGGTCAAGATCCCTACTAGCATCTTACTGGAATACTACCTTCCTCCGAGCAGGTTCACTCTTGCGAATCTCCACTCCCAATATAGGCAAGAATGAGGTAGGATCTCATTGCAGTGCCTCGTCAGTGTTCATACACTATATTAGTAAAGATGCATGATGTTATGTTATTATTGCAACGACGCCGACGACTGTTTTAAAGACCATATTTGATTATGCAAGTGAAAGTCTAAAGTAAAAGTTCAAATTATTTACTTATTTCAAATAGGCACTAATAAGGCACTTTTGAACGCCAACTTTACAAAAAAAAAACAATTGATTCTAGTCGCCCCTTCCAAAAGATAGTTTCGTATAGAGAAGAATGGGCGAGAAACTCCACCGTAGGTACATTAATTATTGTGAAGACGATGTATAATTTCAACATGAATGATGTAACCAATACTTTGTAACAATATTTTGATTTAAAAGAGTGTCCGTGGTTTCTGGCCCGTTCTTCTCCATAGGAACCTACTAGGCTTTGGAATGGGCAACTAGTTTCATCTCTCTGACTGACCGACCCCTTGACAATTCAAAAGTGCTTGTAATTGGTTTATTTGAAATATATGCTTTGAGTTTGAGCTTGATGTATCTAGAATAAAATTGTATGTTGTAAAGTCATCAGAGGGCTCACGAAGGAAAATAAAATTAGTCTGGGTCGCTGATACGGCGAAGAGGACTATACTATAAGTTATTATTATTCTTTGGACTGCGCTGACAATTTTCAGTATTATTTTGGTGCGTTATACTTTTTATTATATACGTTGACGAGCACGTTCAAAAACAATATTAAACAGGCTTGATGTTGTGTTGTTATTTTATAATTATTTTTTCGACTCAGACCGCCTTATTACAAAACAAGATTTATATTTTGACATGGCTTAAACCATGGAGCCAGTTTTTAAAATAAGAACGTAACCGTGATTAAAATACCGTTCTTTATACAAAACTGAAAACTTAGTTCGGTACTAAGTTGTCAGTTTTGTGTTAGGAAATTTACCATAGTCGGAATAAAGTTCGAAATTCAATAATGGCTCCATGTTTTAAACCTGGGTCTGAAGATAAACCTTATTTTGTAATAAGGGGGAGGGGATCTACTCCGCAGTATCGGCCGAATGTTCAACCGTTTTATAACTTCCAGTTTTCTTTTTTTGACTTTGAGACCTTACCGGACTTCAAGTCACATTTCTGACTTTGGCTTATCTCTTTGAATGTCC
This sequence comes from Tiliacea aurago, assembly GCA_948098905.1. Taxonomy (NCBI): domain Eukaryota; kingdom Metazoa; phylum Arthropoda; class Insecta; order Lepidoptera; family Noctuidae; genus Tiliacea; species Tiliacea aurago. The sequence continues at coordinate 18,348,668 of OX402591.1, read as the reverse complement.
TTATTTTTTCTTCTTTTGCCGTAGTTTGCCATAGTTAGTCATAACCTAGAAACGGCCGAACATTCGGCCGATACTTCGGAATTTATGTTCAGAGTAGGCCCCCATGACATTATCATTAGTTTATTGCCCTTATCCCCCGGCACAACATGCCTGTTTCTTCCATCTATATTATTCGTCATCTGATCTCGGTAATGCCGGAAAGGCCGACCTTTCTAGACATAATTATTCTTTGGACTACGTTGACAATTGTTATTTTGGCTCGTTATACTTTTCTGATTTACTGATAATCTCGAGTCAATCGAACCCATGGATCAAAAAAAAATGGAAAGTCTTTACCGTCTCTTCGAAGTTATTAGGTATAATTCTTTTTTTGAAGGCGTTTAAAATTAGGTGTACTCAGTTGCCTGCATACCTACCTGTTTAGCTAACTGTACAAGGGACACACTGCCGCTGTTAACATTTAATTAAACTTGTTGACCTGTGTGTACATGGCTTTCGACGTCTCGCCGACAAAGCTGGATAAACTGCGCTGGAGATTAATCTCATAGTTTGTATAGGGGGTTATGTGGCGTGACAGTTTATTAACAAGGGCTTTAGGCGATAACCACATTAGACAAATATACGTTATGTTACAGATATTACATGTTTTAGATATTACTAGCTGTCTTGACACGTCTGTCGAGACAGCTAGTAATATAATGTAGTATGAGAAAGAACAGGACAATGTCTTTCCTGTCCTTTTTCATACAAAAATCCCATGGAAAAACGGACTTTCTGTTTTCCTAAATTTGAAAAAATCTGGGAAATTTTCCAATTTTTCATTCCATTAAAACCTAATTCGGATTACGAACTTTTTTAAACAAAAAATAATCAAATGTGTGCAGCCTTTCTCAAGTGATGCCAACGAATATCATTTAATTTTTATTTATATAGATAGGTAATTAGGGACATAATATATAGGTCAGCGGTTCGACCAAACAAGTGGCCAAACTCGTAATAGTCATTTTTTAAATCTTGTTACATAACATTTAATCTGTTTCATATTTTTGGGTGTTTGTGTTATACCGAGGTCAGTCCGTAGATCGGCATCCACGGACCCATCCATTAAAGTATAACCGAGACTCCTCCGAGCCTCGGAAAGCACGTTAAGCCGTTGGCCCTGGCTGTCATTAATAGATCTTTGAAAGTCGTAACGGGTAGTCAGGAGTCCGAAAGTCTGACAGCCAGTCTTACCAAAGGGGTATCGTGTTACCCAGTAATTGGGTTGTAGTGTTCAGATAGGCACTCGCTCCTTGTAAAATACTGGTATTCAGCTGCATCCAGTCAGGATGGAAGCCGACCCCATAAAATTGGGAAAAGGTTAGGCAGATGATGGTGATGATTCAACCTTTCAGTATGTATATATTAGATCCGGAGTTGGTAGATAAAAGTAAATAAATTACTCCTTATAACATCAGCTGCCAGTGAAAGCCCCGTCCAATTTGGTCAAGTCGTTTCGGAGATTAGCCGGAGCAAACAAATAGATGGACAAACCAAAATTTAAGAAAGTGTTTTTTGCTTGCTTGCAAATTGCATGCATGCTTGCAAATTCGAGCATTATTTTGACAACCTTCTTCGAGATAAATCGAAATTGCTGTACTGGCCAAATACATGCGAGCAGCGGCTACCAAAAGTTGTATGAAAAACCATATGTGTCGTGATTTAGCAGCCAAATAAATTACATAGTAAACTCGTATATATATTACTAATATTTATCTGTCATTGCTTCATTATTAATTCTTTTTACCTATTGTGGTATAGTAATTTTATTCTAGGTGCATCGTCTTCACATATAATTGATGTACCTATACAAAACATTTTAAAAGAGTAACGGTGGAGTTTCTTGCCCATTCTTCTCCATACGAAGCTACCTTTTGGAAGGGGCGACTAGAATCAATTCTATTTTATTTGTAAATTTTGACGTTCAAAAGTGCCATTTATGTGCCTATTGGAAATAAATAATTTGACTTTGACATATCTATCGTGTAATTTAAAAATGGAACGATCTTTTACTCCGAAACATGGCAACCAAGGAGGTAATTATCAAAGGTTTTATTTAAATTTCGAACTGGCTTGCAAATAGAAAGCTGTATTTTGAAAAAAAAAAAACAAATGAACACATTGGCGCCTCATTGGCGCGTGAAAAATTATCGTTGTTCGTCATAGAATCTGGAATTTATAAATAATTTACTTTGTTTGAATTTCCGCGCATTATTTGTGAAAAAGCACTATACAAGCCTTGGCCGCAACCAGGCATTGATGGACTCACGTATGAGTGCCTCGGCTTTGCCTCGGCCCACTTTCCATCAATGTCCCTTTTGCAGGCCGCTGCAGTAATGTACTATTTTTATAAGTACCGTATACGGTACATTAGTCACAGACAAAGTGTCTGTTTGTAATGTCAAAATAACAGCTTTATACTAAAAAAGCTTATACTATAACAGCTTTTTATAGTTTTTATAGCTTTTTAAGTAATATATTACTTTCATAAGCATTTAGTATAAAGCTGTTATTTTGACATTACAAACGGACACTTTGTCTGTGACTAATGTTCTTATTTCAAAAAAATTGAATTAGGCGCCATAATAACTTCTATTCAGTTCAAAAAGGGCATAATTCAAAGAAAAAGAATCTACAGTGATTTGCTATATGTTTCCATGTTTATGGGCAATTTATTTGATTTAATTATGTACTAAAACATTACAATGAAAAGGTTGGTCCTCAGTGTGTATAATGGCTATCAAGCCAATATTTATTGTTCTTATTTAACAGCTGCAACACATCTGCCAACCCGCACTGGGCTCGCGTCGTAGATTACAGCTCACTCCCTCTCACCGAGAGGAGGCCTATGTCCCAGCAGTGGGAACATTATAGGCTAGCTATGCTATTTAACAGTGCATTACTCACCTGTACATAAAAGAAACTAGTACATTTTAAGTAATAATAAACGATCAGTAATTTTATTAGAAGATAACAATCTGATATCTGAAAGAAAGTTTGGCTTTAGAAGAGGCAAGTTGGCCGAGGGCGCCGCTATTTTGCTGGCCATAGCTTCTTGTATTGAAAAGAGCGAACACGTCGTGACAGTTTTCATCAAAAACACATCTACTACATTATTTTGTGACCTTTCAACGTAGTCAAAGTCAAATAAGTCCTTTTTCCGTATCTTAATGTGAAAAATGGTGTAATTATGCCATTTTAGTTGATAATATTTTTTGAGATAGAATCTGGCAGAAGCGCCTTTTTTTCTGATTCCGAATATTTTCTCAATTTTGAAAACATGTTAATTGTGCCCTTTTTTGTTATGACGGCAGTATTCCCTATACCAATATTAGGTACTTCAACTCATTTTTATTCACAGGTTCGAAAATAATATTTATTCGTTGGCCTTCATTGAAATTACTGAGTTCTTAAGCCAGTTATTTTATCCATTTACCGTGATCACGAACGGAGTAAACGGCTTCGAATGTCGAGAAAATTAAATTTAAATATTCAACGAGAAATATAATCTGTTAAACATTTTCACAGTTGAAGAGGTACAGTTTGTTTCTCGAAAAATACGGCTTTTATTTGCTTAATACAGAAACTTGTCGATCAAATGAGTTCAAAGCGGCCGTAAAATGTTTTCGTGGAGGTTTTTATTTTACATTTTCCTTTTGTATTTATTCAGAAATAATAAGGCGAAAAAAAACAAATGATGAAAATTGAGAAAAAAATATTGATAAATGAAGTAGATTTCAGTTTATGATAATAGAGAACTAGGGACCTGCCCCAGGGGTCTATTCCAAACATAAATCGGCCGAATGGTTGGCCGTTTCTTGACTACGGGTAACTATGGCTGACTACGGCACAAGAAAAAAAAAACGACAGTCAAAGAGATAAGCCAAAGTCAAAAACGTGACTTGAAGTCGGGTAAGGACTCAAAGTCAAAAAAGGAAACTTTGGAAGTTATAAAACGGCCGAACACTCGGCCGATACTTATGATTATCGCTTTGGAGTAGACTAGAGTGCTGCGCACGATTTTTGCTATATATTAGGCATATACGAAAGGCTCTTGATTGGTTTAATCATTTAGATGTGATTTGGAAGCCGGTTGTAACTTATATCGTGTAATTTCAATATCAAACCTAAATAGCTTATGGTGAAGGTAGAAGGAAGGAAGGAAGTGAAGGATGGATAGTATATTTGTTCAAATGTTGATACCTAAGTGCATCATTTAGTTTCAACAAAAAAAATCCTGTTTGTTACTTTGATAAGTAGCACTAACTCACAAAGTTTAGCATGTTTTAATTAAAAATATTGTATAATTTAAACTTTAGCACAATAAAGATATTAATATCATCCATTCGTTTTTTTTTATTTATTTTTTCCTGAGTTCCTTTATCGATACTGAACCTAACCATAAGCTATGGCACGCACTTACTTTAACACCCTGTATAGGTAAGTACTTATTCCGATTAGTAGCATTTTTTAAGTTTCAAATGCTCATAGTGTAACATCAGACTTTTGGCCTTATCATGTATATACCAGACACCACAGACATACATATAAGCCGTCTGGAATCAATTATTTCAATGATTTTGAAAACTGCATCAAAATCCGTTGCGCAGTTTTGAAGAACAACATGACCACACAGACACGAAAAGCGACTTCATCCGGGCCTTTCATAGTCAAGAAACTCGTTTCAAAGTTCATAATTTATATTATAAGTAAAATCAAAGTAGCGAATCTTATTACAATGAGCTTCGAATCAGTCACGCTTCTGTGCCAAGTTTTAAAAGTAAATTCTAAAGGGTAATTAACCCACGAACCCGAAGTGAAATTAGTCACAAACGCTTTGTCGCGAACTCAATGCTTGCTCACTGTAACATTACACCATCCTTTTGTTTACAAACCCGTCAATGTACTGCTAAATTCTTCCATGTATCCTTTTGTTATTGGGAATATCGGCTCTTCGTCGAGAAGACGATGTTTACAATTAATTAAACTTTCATGTGTGATGTAAGATGTTAAACAGCGTCGAATGTTTACGTTATCAGTAAATATTTTAGTGATATGTAAAATCAAGGAGAATGTTACAAAAACATCTCAATAAAATAATGTTATTTCTCAATTATATATTTAAAAAAAGAAGGAAGATACGTTACGCGCTAACATCGCAATCAGTAAACTGGGCTCAGTGCAGTTTGTCTCGCAACTCGCGCGTATCGTGTCTCTCACGCATGTTTATAGGTAATATCTATCTCGCTCGTGCCACTACGGGCATCACCTAGTTTGATAGGACCACATCACCTGGTTAAGTCCCATATCTACCGCTTTTAATCATTATCATCATCATCATCATTTCAGCCGAAAGACGTCCACTGCTGGACACAGGCCTCCCCCAAGCACCGCCACTTCGACCGGTTCTGTGCTTCCCGCATCCAGCGGATACCTACCTCTTTTAATACATCAATGTTATTCCAAAATAAATAAAGGTGTTCGCCATCCACACCGAAGTTACTTTTGTGGACCAACCTTTGCAAGTGTTAGTGGGCAACAATGAACAGCAAAAAGTAATTAAAGTTACTTATTGTTATCAATGGTTATCATGTTGCAAAATGTTGCCCTACAAAAAACAACTTTGGTATGGATGCACCTTTAGAGGTATGGTATGGATGCGTAGTTCATACAAACGTAATACTAAAATAATTTGTAAATCAAACATATTCTTAAAGTAGTGTGTCTATAATCCGATTGGAATACAGAATATCTAGGTTCCCAAATATATTTATTTTGAATGGAAACTGATTTAAACAAGAGTTATGTGAAAAATAAGTTTTCTATAGGTAGAAATTTTAAATTCCTCATATCTCGTCTTTATATCATTGTCCTTTCAAAATATACAGGGTTATTTTTAAAACGTCAATAACCTCTTAAGGGGTCGTTTTACTCATCATTACGAACAACTTTTACTATGGGACCAAACCTAAAATGGGGAAAAAAAATCAGCTGTTCCCTACATTTTGGCGAATTATTCGAACATAAATGTAGGGAACAGCTGTTTTTTTTTTCGTATTTAAGTTTTGGTCCTATAGTAAAAGTTGTTCATAATGATGAGGACAACGACCCCTTAAGAGGTTATTGACGTTTTAAACATAACCCTATATATTTGGGAACATAGATTTTTTGAAGAATTATTTTGATATTACGTTTGTATGAATTACGCATGCTACGCCGGCTACTTAAACAGCAATATTATAACAATGTTAGTCAGATTTATGTACCTAAACAAATCTCAAATATTTATCTCAATAACTAACAATTCATACTAAAGTTCTCGACAACTTTGTCGTAACTGCATCTCGCTAAGCGACAAGATATCTATCGACTACAGCTGAGCAAATCGGTACGATTATTCGATCAAATGATGCCCCAGTTTAGCATCGCCTCAGGTAACTCGCTCGGGTGATTTCTAGAATTTCTGCATTCCTACTACAATACTCTGCTGGGACCTAAGTAGATATATGTAGATATATTTTGGAAGAGAATTTATTTTTACGATTGGGAAATTCATGTGAAAATTAATCTTTATATATTATAAAACAAAGTCCCCCGCCACGTCTGTCTGTCTGTCTGATCTGAACGCGATAAACTCAAAAACTACTAAACGGATTTTCATTCGGTTTTTCAGCAATGGATAGAGTGATTCATGAGGATGGTTTAAGTGTATAATGAATTAAGGTTTTGTGTAAATTGGCTGAAATATGACGATTATTAATGTTGAAGATATCGGAAAAAATCATGCCGACTGGAAGTTGTACCTACGAGATACATAAAATTGATGCTTTACAGGATTATACATCATAAAAAGTTCAACAAAAAAAAAAAAATATAATATGTTTATCTTCTAAGGTTTACCCCACAGTAAACGCTTTTATTTTTCAGTTTTTGATAAAAAAAAAATGTGTTTTCCGAAGTTACTTTAACGGGTATTATATTAATCCTTATCCAATAAAATATGTTATTTAAATTGGGCATTTAATTAAGATTAAAATATGTCTACAATGAATACTTTAAAAGATACAGATTCAAAATTACGCATAAGAAAAAAAAATGGTTGACGGTGGTGCGGCAGTCAGCCTTTGCTATTACTACGACAGAAAAACAGCTAAACGGATTTGCGTGAAATTTGGCACACAGATAGTTTATAACCCGGATTAACACATAGGATATTTTTTTCCCGATAATACATTTTCGTGCAGTATAAATTTTGCATCAACGTTTTGGTGTCTCGTTTGTAATGAATGTTTTGGAATCAGTGTGCTGTTGATAGATGTTTTTACTTCCGTATTAAAAGATAGGTACTAAAAGCGAATTTAGGCTTGTGTTCAGTCCTTTCTTTCCAGGTTTTTGAGTTTGTCCGAAAGGGATATCGTGGCCCTGGCACACAGGCAACGGAAGGAACATGGGTGGGTTTTAGTCAGTGACACGCCCCACAAGTTATTTGATAATTTCACACCCAAAAAAACCGGTCAAGAGTGAGCCGGACTCGCGCACCAAGGGGTTCCGTACGAATATATGATGTTGATGATTTCTGAAAAACTGTGCTATTTAGAGACATCGTTTTATGTTTTATTTTTCCTGTAATCTTTACATAAGCTTCTATCATATAGAATAATTTCAGATTTTTATCTCTGCAAACTTCGGAGATAAGGGGGGGGGGCGGTATTTACACACACTAATATACATACATTTACATTACATAACAAATATGGCTTTACAGAATTATAATCATTAGAATCAGCAATTACAACTCTCTAAGTTCAAAAAATCCTACTGAATGATTATTTCGGTTATTTCAGAAAAAAAAACATTCAGTAGAATTTATTGAACTTAGAGAGTGGTAATTTATTAATTATGGAATAAAAAATTGGTCATGATTAGTATGATTACATAAAACGAATGAGATCAACTAACCTTCAGTTATGTTTTATTTCCCTTTGCTTCAGCCAGTACCAATAATATACCCTATTGGGACCAATAAACCCCTAGAGAATATTCAGTAGTGCAATCGTCCCAATACCTAAACGAACGTAGGCCCAGTTGCCTATTATCAAATTAGAAAAGGTGGAATTGGTCCCTGGTCCCAGTTTCGAAGTGGGACGAATTGTCCATTTTTTTTTACATTTTTCTACAAAAGTCGAAATCGATGCTGCCTACGTGCAAACAGCGTTCTTTCATATGATACGAGTACCCCACATGCCCTAGTACACTTCAAAATTTTAAGACCCTTTTGCAAAAAATATATTTTTTTTCTTGCTTGCAAAATAGTTGGACAAACGTCATAAGGGTTCCTTTTTACCATTTTGGTACGGAACCCTAAAAAAATGGCTTGTGTTCAGCAAGTTAGCGTTTCTACTCTTTATGCCCGCCACATCCGGTGCAACAGTGAAATTGTTTACAAGTTGTGAATGTTTCGAAAACTCGCTTACCATCAGGTGAGTGAGATAGTCAAACGCGAGCCTATCAATAAAATACTTATTATATTGTTTTTACATTATTAAAAGTTTTCATGCTATCAAGCTTGTCTGTGTGGTGCCGGACGCACCACCCTATTTCTTCCCGTTGGTGTCGTAAAAGGCGAATAAGGGACTTCCTAGAGAATGGGCAACAGCGTTCTCTATGCATTTTAACACTATACTGCTATCGCCAACCCGCCTGCCAAGCGGGGCCGTTATAAAAAACCCTTCTTTGGGGAGGCCTATGTCCAGCAGTGGACGTCTTTCGGCTGAAATGATTATGATGATGAAAAGCTTTCATTAACAGAACGAACCTAAGGACACCAAGCTACATAAGCAACTAAATAAATAGTCAATCATGTTCATCTTTATTGCTGTTAAACAGTATTTACCTATTACTTAAAGTATGTGTCTCAACCATTCCTTCTCGAAACATATCATACTCGTACATACCAGGCTCTGTTGACAAAGATCTCATACCTCCATATAATCCGTTTTTCAGACTCCATGGTTTAATTCTACACGTGTCCAATCACAGATTATCGGCACGTGTACATCGAGCTCCTCAGATCGTATCCACAGGTATAAGGCGACGAGATTTGAATACCAAGTAAGCCATTTTAATCGATACTACTTATACGAATTAATCGAGTTATGTTTGCGAATACGGTATGACGAAGGATGCTACTTTTTAGGGTTCCGTTTTTTGCTTTTGAGGTACGGAGTTTGTTGTCGGTCTATCTGTCTGTCTGTCTGTCGGTCTGTCAGTCCGTCAAGACCCTTTTTCTCAGGAACGCGTGGAGTTATCAAATTGAAATTAATATCAAATACGTAAGTCTACAGTGCCTTGGATCCCTAAAAAAATCAAGCTTCTAAGTCAACGCAATAAAAAAATACGGCGATTTATGCGACATATTATGATACTCGCAAATAAATGTTGCTACTTCCCGTTGATCTAGAATCATTAAATTTGACAAGAAGCAAGGTCTCACAGCACAAGGAAAAAGTCCGAAAACCGTAAATTTGTATTTTAAGCACATTAAAAAAAAAAAGTTTTTGGGATATATTCATCCCAACTACGTAACCCTTCATTGTGCGTGGTCCGACACGCAGTTCGCCGGTTTTATTCAGAAAAGTACTTGATCGTTGGCCACGTTGAGAGGATGAAGAAAAGGCGACTAACAAAAGGTATTTCAAAGGAAGATGTGAGTGGAAATGCCGGGAACACCCTAGAATGTCATAGCGACCTTCATCATCATCACCTGCCTAGCCTTTCTTCAACCATGTTGGGGTCAGCTTCCAGATGCAGTTAAATACCAGTATTTTCATGGAGCGACCTAACCGATTTGGGGGCGCCAATTGGCAAAATCGGTTAGATAACGCTGTTAGATGTTTTTATAACACGAAAACGTGGCGCGACCGAAAAATTCGCAAAACACATAGTCACAATTAAACACATTAGTATGAAACTGACTGGTATCAAGAACGCATTCCCTCGACGGACTGTAATTTGCTACAAAAGGGCTAAAATGCATTTAGCAGTTATAAGTAACACATATTCAAATGGTTACAATAAATCCATTGAAGATATTAAATAGGAAGATATGGTACGCGCTCCTCGATGTGGACCGCATAAATTACCCCTAATTTATGCGGTCCACATCGAGGAGCGCGTACCATATCTTCCTTCCATATAAGGACACAATCGACCTACATTACTCTCGGTTTGCGGGGAATACCCGAATTGTAGTTTGTTTCCGAGTTGTTATGGGTACGTAACAGTGACAATTATTGCTATCTCGTTCCCGCTATAGCCCGCGTAATATGTCTTTCTATTTCGGTCGTCGAGCACATGACATCGGGTCCATTTAATATTTACGTGATGTTAGAGAGTGGCCTATCTTCCTATTTAATACATCAATGAATAAATCTCATTTATTTTCTATCGTAACACTGTTGTTCGATAAAATACCGAGTGCTAATAAATATCGATAACGAATTGAATTGGAAATCAAGAATTGTAATTTGCATGACGGGGTGTATCAGGTTTTATCGATACATAGCGCTGATACACAAACAAATCGACAGTTGAGTGTTTGCTTGGTTCGGGAAGCGATTATGTATTATTGCAAAAAAGCTGTTCGTTTACAATGGTAATTGAAATGAAGTGGTGTTTTTTATTTCATTTTGATTAAGAAAGAAAGAAAGAAAAATAATTTTAATTGTCCCAGTAAAAACGTGCGTACGACAAACATAATATGTAATAAACTCGAAGGTTACACAAAACAGATCTAAGTACTATCACAAACAAACAAATAGTCGGAAGCTGCACGTCATGACTGTGACACGAAGGCTTGCACTCATTAATCCCATAAATGTCCGTATGGTGCCGGAAGTAAAGAATAGCACCACCCTATTTCTTCCCGTTGGTGTCGTAAAAAGCGACTAAGGTTCTTACTAGAGAATGGGTAGCAGCGTTCTCTATACATTTTAATACCATACTCGCCAAGCCGCCTGCCAAGCGTGGCGATTATGGCAAACATCCCCTTTGGGGGAGGCCTATGTCCAGCAGTGGATGTCTTTCGGCTGAAATTAAATGATGAATACCATAAAGAGATTTTTTTTTGCAGTACGTGCTTGTTTTAAGGCTGCACTTGTCTAGGATGTATGTAACCTTAACTATCCGAATTCTGCTAATGTTTCAAAAATCAATCAAACTGCCTGGCGTTTCCTCAACTACGTTAGGGCCGGCTTTCAGTCTACCTGGATGCAGGTGAATACCAGTATTTTACATGGAGCGACTGCCTATCTGACCTCCAGAACCCAGTAACTGGGTAATACGATACCCCTTGGTAAGACTGGTTGTCATACTTTCGGGCTTCTGACGATCCGTAACGACAGCCGGGACCAACGCGGCAACAGCTTAACGTGCCTTCCGAGGCATGGAGGAGTCTCGGTATGTAAAGATGGTCACCCAGCCACGGACTAATCCCGTCAAGCGTAGCTTAACCTGATGGATCAACCCGTGTGGCTGTTATTACTTAGCCACGAGGTCCTCGTGTCAAACGCATTTAATTAGCCTTTAGCCTTCAAAAAGCCTTTACAGAATTATACATTAAGAGGAAATGCGGGCGGAGAGACTTTTAGAGTAAAAAGTCATAAATCGTGGATCGGCTCTCGCCTATTTCCTCCTGCAATATTGGACCAATTTAAAAGATATTTCTTATACTGAATAAGAAGGATATATACTATGTTTTCCTTTTTGATGATACCTTATCTTTATAAGAGCTGGAACCCTCTGAAAATGCTCAAAATTGCCTGTTTAGACCGCTGACAACAGAGGGCTATTGTACAAATTTGCCAACTATTAATAAAAAAAGAAAAACATAGGGACACAGTATATACCTATCCTTCTTATTCAGTATAAGAAATATCTTTTAAATTGGTCCAATATTAGAGGAGGAAATAGAGCCGAACCTCGATTTATGACTTTTTACTCTAAAAGTCTCTCCGCCCGCATTTCTTCTTAAGGCGCAATATAGCACCCCGTTTATTTGAATAAAACTCGATCCAGTTGTAACAGATTTGTGTTTGTTTCACAGCACACTATCCAAGTGACAGTGGAAGAATATTGTATACACAAACACGGGATAATAATCATGTTAAGACGCTGACAACAGGTCAACTGCTGTCACTGACAGACTGCATACAAAAGAAAGAGAAGCGCGATGACACAACGCTTGTAATTTATTGCAAAATATAAAGCAATTATTTATTTACTCAAAAATGAGTTGAGTAAACGAAAATAAGAAATAACGAAGTACTGCATACAAATAATACGTTCTTGTTATTAATTAAATACCAACCGTACGTTGGTTAATATTTAATACAGATATTTTGGATTGAAACTCAAAGTAAAGGGTTTGTTTACCGTTAATTTGTATCGAGATTATTGTTTTAAACGTGTTTTGGTAACAACCAAGTTCTGAGAAATCTGTTCAAGAATAACATATATTTTTCCGCTACCACAAAATATATAGATTTGGCATTTTTTTGTTTAACACAAGTCTACTTTTTATCATTTGTCTATTGTCAGCGCCATAATTATTGAAACCGAGTACAGAAATGTTTGTAAGATACGTGTATTATATTCAGATTCAAAAGTCCTCTCTGGTATTTACTTGAACCATCGACTAACTGCCTAGACCAAAATAGTGTTGTAATTTATATCTAAAGTGGGAACCATAGGTAATTAGTTGGTTCGCCACATAACTATTCGACGTTTTTATTCACCCAAGATTGTGTCTGGACTTTACAGGACACGGTGCCTCTGAATTTGTTTCGTTGTTTCTTCTCAAAGTAGTCGGTTATGAAACACCGACCTCATCTGGTTTCAAAACATAGTGATTTTTTGACGTTTAAAAGTGTTTCAATCATATCATAATCAGCCTATAATGTTCCCACTGCTGGGACACAGCCCTACTCTCGGTACGAGGAAGTGGGCCGTAATCCACCACGCGGGCCCAGTGTGGGTTGGTAGTTATAGATAAATTTATTTGTTCAAACATGTGTGACGTGCATGATACATGACTATGATATCTATATGATACATGGAAACATAATTTTACCGGGCCAAAATGTTTTGCCTCACTCCGGTATAAAATATTAATATTAATAAAATTAAGTTGATAGTTTTAAATTAATTATTAATAAATAAATAAGTTTATTTATTTTCTCTCACAATGGTTTTGTAGCTCTTAACAGTTTTGAACTATTTTCACATTGTGAGAGCTTGTGCCTGAAGATTAATGACATATATAAAATTAGAGTTAGTGTAAAATATAGTCAATAATCAGAGTCGATACAAAATGTAGTCAATATTAATTACAGACGAAATATGCCAATGTACCAAACCCGTATAATAATTTACAGACTGGTGCGATATCGCGGGCGCGAAAGGCAGCACGACCCTTGTCACGTCCGCGATAACGTACCAGTCTGTACGAGCCTTTAAGGTCTAAATTTATTATTAAAAATAATCAACAATGTTATAAAATAGCACTTCTAAGTAAGCAACTTTTTGAGTGTTTTCTTAAATTAATTACATTAATTACAGCATTATGTCACATGTGATCGAATTTATGGTTCAAGGACATGCCGGTTTCCTCACGATGTTTTCCTTCACCGTTAAAAATGTTTATTTGAACCAATTTAAATAAAAATGTAGGTAATTAATTTGTCATTTAGCTGAAAACAGTAAAGTTGTAGAATTACAAATTAATATCGTAATGGAAATAACATTCCTATTAATTCAGAAATTATGAATTTACATAGATAACATTTGCAGATTCAAACTTATATTTCATTCATGACCATTAAATTATTATTACATGATAATAATAATATTATTTTCATCTCTGCAATAATTGGTCACACTACTTATGTTATTATGTCGTAGCGTAGTGAGGACTGCTGGCATATGTTATCAAAGACGAAGGGACAACCAACGCCTACACGTCGCGACAGTCAGGCGCCAAAGCCTTCCCTCGTATGACCGCTATCCGTCATCCTATTAGGACGTGGTTACATTGGGAGAGTAACTAGTTTTACGAAGTATCTTATAATGACTACAGCTGGACACTCAAAATTGCTGCTATAAAGAACGATCTGTCGCCAAAGTTCGCCATACAGTCCCGATTAGTATAGACACTTAGTCACCCGCGTAATTTTCACCTTTTACCGTTTTTGGCAACAATTCCCATTTTTTTTTTGGGTGGGAAATTATCAAATAACTTTACAGACTTTTACTGACTAAAACCCTCCCGTATTCCTTCATTTGCCCGTGTGCCAAGGCCACGATATCCCTTTCGGACAAACTCGCAACCCTGGCAGGCATTGGCCCTAACGGACCCCGTCAGTTGGTGCTGACAACTCTTTGAGGCGCGCGTGGAATACAACGCGCCGTCGACCCGGGCCAGGGTCCTTATTGGACGGCGAGCTACCCATCGCTCACCGTTCGCAGGCCCGCGCCTACGGTGGCCGGAAATCGGCTTGTGGTGAAACTATGTAACTGAGACATTGGTCTTGAAAGCAAAATAGACCTTGTCGTTTTATGACATGCAAGTTGATGCAAGTGTAATTCAACGGTGATAAAGCAATGATGAAGTCGATAATATACCTTTTTAGGGTTCCGTAGTAAACAAGGAACCCTTATAGTTTCGCCATGTCCGTCTGTCTGTCTGTCTGTCTGTCTGTCTGTCTGTCTGTCTGTCCGTCCGTCCGTCTGTCGCCAGCTTAGCTCAGAGACGCTTAGTCCTCGAAAGCTGTAATTTGGCATGGGTATACATATTAATCATGCCAAAAAAATGGTAAAATAAAATTATGAAAAACATTTTTTTTTAGGGTACCTCCCTTACACGTGAAATGGGGATCGTATTTTTTTTTCTCGTCTATTCCATGGTGTGGGGTATCGTTGGATAGGCCGTTCAAAAATATTGTGGGTTTGGCAAAACCATTTTTCAATTAAGGGATCCGTTTGCGTAATATTAAGCTTTAAAGTGCTAGTTTTTGTTAGAGTCAAGTGTCCCCCCCCCCCTGCCAGCTAAATGGTTGGTTTTGGATATGTGAAAAAATTCATGGCAATAGTATATATAACGAAATTAAAAGGAAAACTATCACAGCTAAGTAGGCTTCACAAGTTAACGAGTAATAGTCGACCAACTTAAATTTGCAGTTGGAGAATTGACCGTAACGTATATCAATGTATGGGAGAGCATGTTTTTCAACTACAATGTTAAGTTTGTTTTTGGGATAAATTCATCCCAACTACGGAACCCTTCATTGTGCGTGGTCCGACATGCACTTGGCCGGTTTTTTTAAGATTAGAATTGTTACTTTTTCTATTGTTAGTAAGCAAGATGACGCTGCTGTTCTTCTCGAAATTATCTCTTACTTGCGTTTCATGAGGTGATTGGCAAATTAAGGGTCTATATTTGCGCGAAAACACATGAAAATATCTACAATAATTGAAATTATCTGGGGGCACGGTAGTGAAATGAATAATGTATGGCTTGGCTGTTTCGTTACTTACTTCAGAAACTAAATATTCGCATCACCTCCACGACGTTAGCGAAACGGCGAAGCCATACATTTTTACTGATATGTAGAATTTGTGAAGTTAGGATCGGTAGAGTTAGGCCGTGTAGATTCAGAAGCTTGGCTCTATATGAGATCTGATATCTTTTTCACAGGGCAAACCTTATGTGGTCATCTTGGCAACATTTTACATGAAATGTTTTTGGTGGGATATACATTAAAAGAAATACATACAATTTCCACCGTAATGTATTCGCTCCGAACTAGCCCAACTAGCTAGAACTGCTAACAATATAAATGTAAATTGAAGCTTTTAACTCGACCAGTATTTCAGCACTGCCCAGTGCCCACGCTGTATTACGAACTATAGTGCCATTGATGTAATATATATTGCTATTCAAAGTTTACTTCTTCCACTCGAATTCATTTGTTTTTAACATAATCCTTCACGGATTTTCAACTTGACACCGTTCGAATTTCGAAGTGATCGCCAACCCGTCGTGACTTCTCTGTACAAGAAGAAGCGTTTGCCCAGCAGTGGGACAGTAATAGGATGGTATTATTAAGAGAATTAAATTGAAAAAGATATTGATTTAAGATTAGATTTTTCGTGATTTAAAATTAATATAATGTAAATTGAAAATTAATGCACTCAAATGGTTGTATGCTTCGATCAATAATAGTACGTTTTATGTAATAATAATTTTAAATTGATTTTGCATACCGTCAAAACGGTGAGATATGTCGGTGTGTGTGTGTGTGTGTGTGGTGGTGTGTCTATGAAATGATACGAACACCTTTGTAAACATACCATGTTTCTGGCAAATAAATATTCTATTCTATTCTATAGAGAAACACACTAATGTACCAATGTAAACGCAGCCTCATAATATAACTGATCACAGTTACTTTACGATGAGGTAATTTATGATAATTATCCTTCTTCTTTATGTTCTTTCTATCTCCGTCTTACTAATACAATTTTGTAAATCACATGACTAACAACTGTTTGCTTATACTTACACTATTTAAGCTATGTATAGACGTATATACAAAGACACATTTCTCTAACTAATAAATCTTCTCGCAGAATTTACACTCTTCCTCTACAATCGTTCGTCTTCATTTAACCATTCTTATTGAAGCAATGATTGTATGTAGCGACCGACTATCGGTTTTCAGGGCCGCTAGTTTAATCAGAATGTTCACTATGGTTTTCGATTATCCTGGGGGCCTAAAATTCACGCTTTGGCAGAATCATATTATGATCTGTGTACAATTCATACATCCCGCAATTCATCTGTTTGACAGCTGCTATTTGACATTAGACTTCATTATAGCAATTCATAATTTGTGGACCATTTTACAAAACTCCATAAAAAAGCTGTCATACAGATGAATTGCGGGTTATGAATTGTACGCAGATCATATTATGATTCTGCCAAAGCGTCCATTTTAGGCCCCCTGAACTCACCTATGAAAAAAACTCCCCCGAACTAAAGTAGTGTCTGCTGCAAAAAATCATAATACTTACCTGCTAGAGAGAACTAATAAAGAATGCCTTAATTTGTCAGTATTATAAGCTCCAATAAACATAAGACAATCATAAACAATCAAACAGAATTTCCATAAGTCCCCAAAATTGTTTTAAAATCAATTTCGACGTCATTTCAATTTATGTAGATTGTAGATTAGTCACGTTCTATAAAAGTCGTTTCATTGAAATAAAACGCTTTGTTTCAATTCCTTTGCGAAGTAAATTGACGGTTAGAGTTAGGTCTGACAACTTGGAATAAGAGATCGGGAAGATTGCACATGAGAATTCAAGTATGTAGTAAATACATGTAGGTTTGAACGGGTCTAGTTCAAACGGGAACGTTTACAGGATTTATTTGTGACTGTGAGCGTTCACCTTTATTCTTATTTTGTAAGACATGTCGTGTAGTTGTTGTTTATTTATGAATTATTGGTTTCTTGTGTGTTTAGTTTATTTAATGTTTCGGGTTTGTTTATTGTCTATGCTAGTTGTTCCAGCTGAAGTTAAAGGTTTTTCAGGCATGTAAAGTATCGTGTGTCGTTCTTTTACAGATATAGGAAATGGTTAAATCAGTTCCGTAGTTTATCCGTAAAAAGCTACCAAGAGGCTTAAGGTTTTGAAGATCTATAATAATTATCATTTGGGAAGAATTCAGAGAACTGCGTGGCTTTCCGTCTTTGCACCTGAAATATTCTGGACATTAGGAAATGGGTACCTATTGTTCGGATCGTAATGTTATAACAAATTACAGGTTTCCTAGAAAATGTCGTGCTAAAATGGGTTTTCTTGAAAAGGATCAATATTCCTATTGAATTATTTTCAGCTTATAATTTTTATGTCGGATCCGGTCATTAGTACGGACAAGAAACGAATCGCAGCGCGCTATTACTGGCGACATCGCGTGATCTACCCACACCTCTAGCGCGCTTCTACAGAGTCGTGATGTTTTGAGCCGATAGGCGAGGAGGACATTCAAGATTCTGCGTCTGGTCGGATCGCATCGGAGTTAAGACGTCGCGTAACTGTACTCGATTCGGTATGCTTAGTTATAGTGGTGATTATAATTTGTAGTAATTGTGTGAATTTGTGATTTCAATAAACGCTGTGTATCGCACCCAGTGTGTTTTCATTGCACGAAACCCAACTTCTTCCCACATGATGACCGAATCTAACGGAGTAAAATCCTGACGATCCGACATATATAATTTCAGCAGTCAAGTCAAACTCAAAAGGTATTGAAATAATTTTAATAAAGAGATTATTATCAGGCAATGTTTGGCAGGGCACGCGGTCGACAGGCGCGCTCGGCGGCACAACAAAGGCGCGCCCGCTTTGATCTCGCCTCGACTCACCGCCCCCGATATTGTGTTCACGTACCTACATTCGGTCACTAGTGCCTATCGATTTGTTTGTAAACCACGGACGTACCTGTGAACAGCTGAATACATTTTCTTTGATGAACGATTTTTTTTTTTTTTTTGTGTATTCTTATTGTTATTCCTTCCTTATTGCAAATAATTATGTCTGTTTCTATTGAAATTTAACTGTGCAATAATTTGGATCTGGCTATGTAATATTGTAAATGTTTTTATTGAATTAAATTTCATACTGTTAATTGGCTGTATGCAAGTTTACCTGTGCCTCTGTTTAGGATAATACATTAGTTCAATGATATTATATTAAACAGATATGTTGTGAGCGCGCAATCGTGAAGACTCGAAAACGTCCTAATTGGGACGTATTTTACTTGTAGTGAAATGTAAAATCTATGAAAAGTGGGGGTGTGCTGCCGCTGCTGCGCGGTACAGTTTTTTCGGTTGTTTTGTGAGTGTAATAACATATCTGTTTAATATAATATCATTGCATTAGTTCCTACTTCCAACACTTGAAGTCGCTGTCTTGGCTGGTGTTCCCATGTTTTTACTTACTGTATCGAGTACGTTTGCTAGAGTAAATAAATTCTTTATTTAGTTCAAAGTACAGAAATCTAAAATTATTATTATATCTCGAAGTGTTGTTACCTAATAAATAAATAAATTGTTAAATTAAAATGTATATATATAGCCAGTAGTGATTAGTGGTGGGGGTGTGGTTGTAGTGATTTTATTAATGGACAAGCCGTGTGCGGTAGTATTTCCCATCACCAAAAGTGACGAACTTGCCTATTTTACCCTTTTTTGTGGGGAAATTCTCATGTAGACCTTCCGTCTGGGGAGAACGGAGGGTTATGTCGGACCCTTACCGACTAAAACCCCACGGTTCCTTCCACTACCATGAATCGGGGACCCGGAATATAATCGTACATTCGCGAACACCCCCGACTGGTATACGCCCGCCATTCCTAGCGGGATCGACCACACTTGGTGAAGCCTTTTATACCCTACTTGTGGAAAAGTTACCTGTGATGTTAATATTACATAGCTTGACACTATTGCCCGCCCTGCTGATATAATCTCCGGTACGGCGCCCTCGGGAAATAATCCGGTGTTCTATTCATAGTCGAGACCATATAGCGTTGTGTACAGATGAGAGAAGTACAAGTAAGTATTTCACGATAACGCTTCAATAAAGCGTTATCGTGAAATACTTACTTGTACATAACTACGTAATCTGTGTAAGCCGGGTCGCTTGTGATGAAAGGTGAAGGTAATATTTAGAAGATTTTTTTTTTTTTTTAACCACAAACGTTTTACTTAGGCAGTAGTTATTCAATTGATTTTTCTGCATTGTCGTAGTAGGTACTTATCTTATTCTTTTTGTAATAAATAAGTGAACTGTTTATTTTTATTTGATGTAGGTATTTATTTGCTCTTCTACTCTTACACACGGTGTCTCCATCTCTTTTTATCTACTTTCCTATCGCAGATATGCTGGAAGAGATTTCTTTAGAAACAAGCATTACTTTTTTTTTTTAATCTTTATTTATTAATGGACGTTCATATTTGAACATGTCACCCCCGTAAGAATAAACATGAAAATATACACATCACAACAAATATTTCATTTTCGTATGAAACAGCAGATATTTTTTTCGATATTTCAGAGTTGGTCTCATAGTGAAAGTTGTTCATAATCATGAGTACTTTCACCTCTTGAAAGCTTAACAGTGAATTAAAAATCACCGTGTATATTATGTGTGTACTTATATGGTTAAATAAACAATTAAAAATGGTTGATTGCAGGTCCTTATAATAACAAGAGCACTATGAATTATATTCACAAGAGCACCACGTTACTGCACACAAATGTGTCTCCAAAGCAAACTGCAGTTGTGAACCTCTAGAGTGTGTTGATAAAATAAAATACCTGGGTATTACAGTTGACTGCCATTTCAGCTTTAAAGAACACATTAAGCTGTTATCTTCTAGGGTACGTAAACTTATCTACGTCTTTAAAAAGCTTAGGCACGTCACAGATGGGACTCTACTAAAAAATATTTACCTTGCTTTGTGCCAGTCAATCATTTCATACTGCATATTATCCTGGGGTGGAACTCCTAAAACCACCATGAAGAGCTTAGAAATTGCTCAACGAGCGATACTGAAAGTGAGCAATTTTAAGCCGATATTGTTCCCGACAAAAACCCTCTATCAACTCTGCCAAGTCTCTACTGTTAGGCAGTTGTTCATAGAAAAAATTGTTTTGAAGAAACACAGCGAACTCGTTTATGACCCAATACTGGTCAGTATTGGGTCATAAACGAGTTCGCTGTGTGAACAAGCGCCGAAATCACGAGGTGTGTACACGATCCTATGAGCCCAAAACATCTTTCATAAGGAGATTTTACACAGTTATTGCTCCTTTTCTTTACAATAAAATAAATAAAGAACTCAACATATATCCGCTCAACAAATCTTTATGTAAGAAGAAGGTGCATAACTACCTAATTGGCCTTTCATATGAGGAAATAGAGAACCTGTTCATTGTTTCGAGATAGCTAATGCTTTTGTCAAATAATCAATTTTTATTTTATTTTTCGGTAAGACGTATTTACACTACCCAACACCTTCCACTACTCTACACCTACACAAAATTACAAGCACATACACACATTAATTTATGTATGGTTTTAGTTTTTTCTCTTTTATTTTATTTTTCTTGTTTAAGATCATTCAATGATGCATCTTTTTGCATGTCTTTTGGGCTAATATTTATTATCTGTTTTGAGGGGTCTGGCGCTGTATGCCGAGATACAGGACTCGTCCTAGTTCGGCTACAGATGCTCCCATGTTATATACTCCCATATTACTAGCCTATAAGTTTGTGTAATCCGCTGTACCTATTGTTTTTGGTGAAATAAATAAATTATTATTATTATTAAATTATTATTATTATTATTCAGGCGATACAGACACATTTTGATTGCGTGAAAGTTAGCGCATTCGACGCTATTTATGTTCGCTGTTTCTCCGCGTGTTTTCTTTTAATGGAAAACATAAGCAAGCGTCATCAATAGTATAAAAGTAGGTACGCTACTTCAAGTTAACGACACTACTATAGTGTTTAGTTGAAAGAGCTCAGTTGAGCGCGAATAACAAACGATGCCTTTCTATGTTTGAATGAAAAAACCAACCCAATTGCACAACAATTCTCACAAAAATAATATTTTATTTACACTTTTTTACACAAGCGAGAAATCCCCACACAAGCCAGTGAGGTAATCAATGGCTTGTGTGGGGATTTCCCGTATGTCTTTCAGGGTGAGCTAATTCGAAGCGTAATCTTAAGCTCAATAAAATAATAGTAGGTAGGTTTAATTGCGAGAAATGTGGAATAATCGAGGACGTACACACACACACATCACATTACGTCACATCTTGATCGAGTGTGAGCGGGGCGAACGCCTCAGGAGAAATCTGTTTGATTCCCAAAATAAGTTTGGAATTGGTATTTCAAATAGTGTTTTAGCTAAGCCTATGTCGGACGAGGCTAGATCTCTGTACAAAATATATTACAATCATATAAAATAGCTTAAGACGGAGATATATGCCAGTGACCTTGAGTGGTTAGCTTGCGTGTTGTGTACTGAGCTCACGCAACGCGTCGTACGTTCAGCCAGTAATAGGACTCGCCCATCAAAGAGCGCTGTCCCCAATTTGACGCATTATTAATTTTTTATACACAAAAAAAAATAAGTATACTAAAAGCTCAATAATTAAATTATCTTTATGTTTGGTGAAGGTTTCAGATAGATTTTAGACTTGGTAGATTTTGCGCCATTCTCAGTTTTTTATCCGCGTTAGACATAACTTTACAAATTAATTTCACTATGTAATATAAACATAATCTAAAATATTCACATATTAAGTTATTGAGAAAATGCTCTAATTTAACATATTTTTTTTTCAAATCATTAAAACTACTCGTTTAGACGTGATCTTCAATATAAAATCATTAAAAGTCGGTTATCGTTTAAAAAATTCAAAATTTGGCTATGATGGAGCGACATAGTCAGTATTGTGACAAAGCTCCTTAATAAAGATTAAAAATAAAAAATAAAATTGTAGGTATTATTTATAGCTATTTTAAGTCATGTCATCTAAGTGTCTATAAATATTTTTGGGGTCGATTTCCTTGGTGGGGCCCGCTAGGCATGGCGGGCTGATATCAGTTGGGGGTGCAGCGAAAGTACAAGTATCTCCCCGCCCGCCCCGACTCATGGTAGTAGAAGGAAGAGTGGGGTTTTAATCGGTAGGAGTCCGACTTAACTTTCCGTTCACCCCAGACGGAGGGTATCCATGAAGATCCCCTCGGGTAAAATTTATGGGTTAATACAGAACAAATTAGTCTGGAGATGATTAGTATTTAAAAACACGAAAGAGCATAAATTAAAGGTTTTTTTAACTCTCATTACGGACGGAATTGAGTTTGTTTTAGCCCCTTATTATTTGTAAAATCCTGTTCTCATTTTTCGTCTTCTCATCCGAGAGTAAAGTTCCAATTTTTCGAGATCAGATTTAACTAATCACCTCCTTGCTTCTAAAACTGGAGCCTTCTTGAGGTTAAATGAAAACATTTTTTTATATATTAGGGGTTATCCAAGCTAAGGTCATGTTGCTTTCGTTGAAATTTAAACTTCAGTAGATAAAATTAGACAAGTACCTATAGATAAAACATTAATTTTATAGTAGGCAATGAAATATTATGAATGCTTCTCCAGCATCACATAGGACGGCTTAAATATACTACTAACTCCTTAAAATACACTACTAACGTTGAGTTGCACGAAACCAACATTAGTTTATCAGAGAATTTAAATTCATGCCATCCCTTAGATTTTGTACCAAAAAGAAAGTGACTGCATCAATTTAAAGTCTCCGTGCAACTCACCGCTAATCCTTCAAATAAACTTAATCCCACATTTATGATGCACAGTTTGTGTAGGAAGGAACTTCCAAAGAATATCTGCATGTGTAACTACACACAGATTTGAAAAATCACAATTTAATTTAGCTTCCCTATTTGAAAACGTTATAGCCCTCACTTCGTTAATCAACCATTAGTAGATAATTAGCAACATACTTACGAAAAACTCGAATAGAAAAAATATTAGCCCTGAAATATAATAAAGTAGGTCAAATACCTACGTATATTCACGCGAATACATAATGAGAATAAAAAATCTGTGCTAAAAAGAAATGTCATCGTCCAGCAAATGGCGCGGTGTTGGGGCTAATGTCCGGTATTGTGGAAGGCTCATTACCAACTGCGGACACACGGTACCAGGACAAGCCTTATTATACAGTGATTAAGTGTTAACGTGCTCATTTTTCCTTTGGCCTCTATAAGAAATATTCAATCTACTTTCATGGTTGCGGTTTCTTTATTTTTTATAAGAGAATGGTCAGGGGTAAAGAATGAGGTGGTTGAACATGGACTAAATCTTGAAGACCACTCATTGTGTCACCCTATGTAAAATTTCTACATTTTATATCTGTAATTTTTATGGTGTACATATTCTTTTATTGAAATTGAAATTGTTTGTTTATTCATCAAAAAAAAAAATACATACAGATAGTTACAGAAACAATCAGTGGGTAGAAAGTTATACATTTAATTATGTTTGTTGTAAAATCAGTTCAAAAATTTTTTAACACCCTGTCTCAAACTAGATTATAACCTGTATTTTGAGAAACAGTGTACATTGTTTTTCATTTGTGTTTTTTTCGTGGAAAAAGTGGGAATCCTTTCTTACGGGGACGCTTGAACAATCTTGATATTTTTTATTAAAAGGCAAGGTATCTCGGTATGTTTGTGTGACTTATGAATAAAATGTTACAAGTGCGTTCTCCTTTTGCAGGCATTCAACTTGGATTACTGGAAAGAACCTATCATTCATCATGCTACGTCCTAGCTGTACTATTCCGGTTTGAAGTTTGAGGGTCCTAGTGACACAAACAACCTTCTCTGTTGACAGATGCAGAAATTGTCGCTTTATAAATAGGTTCTCGGAGCTCTGCCAGATCCATCCTTTACTCTAACTAATATTATTTTAGTTTTTCACGTATATATTATATATATATTTTTTTGTGTTTTCAGTAACAAAATGATCGTCTTGAAATTGTGGTTTATGGCTTTTTCAGGTCATCATTTCAGCCGAAAGACGTCCACTGCTGGGCATAGGCCTCCCTCGTCGCTGTTATGAGCCCTGCCTTAAATTGATACGTTTACGTAATTTCATTCCTTATCTTATTTACAAGATTTTGGTCTCGTTATTGACAGGCCCTTGACCTGAAAACTTGTCTGTGTGGTGCCGGACGTAAAGAATAGCATAACCGTATTTCTTCCCGTGGGTGTCGTAAAAGGCGACTAAGGGACTTACTAGAGAATGAGCAGCAGCGTTCTGTATGCATTTTAACACCATACTGCGATCGCCAACCCGCCTGCCAAGCGTGGCGATTTTGGCAAACCCGGGTGGTCCGATAGGGGAGGCCTATGTCCCGCAGTGGACGTCTTTCGGTTGAAATGATGATGATGATGAATAAGTAGGTAAATTTTGTTGTTCTATACGATTTTTTACATCTGACTACCTCTAATCTTTAAACTTAAAGGTCAAATACTAAGTCTAGACATTATTTCAAGAAATCAAATATAATATTTTTCAAATCTCAAATCTCAATAGGCATAATATTATATTCACCTACATAATTATATTTTAGACAATTGAGTTCAATAACATTACTCCGTTTATGTTAAACAGATGGGACAAAGGACAAACTCATTTAACTTAAACAATTGGCCGCTGGAAACAACTTTACTGCTGGACTTTCGACGGATGAACGTATTATGTTAACTAATGTGTAGTAATTTGAAAATGTATTGCACATATTTTTGTAAGAACTAAGAGGCGTTATTCTAAAATGGTTATGTGACAAATCTGTTTCTCTAAATTGCGTTTTCAAGTCGACTATGCACATCGGTGTTCATTCATTCATCATCATCATCATTTCAGCCGAAAAGACGTCCACTGCTGGACAAAGGCCTCCCATAAAGGGGGGTTTAATAATCGCATAATCGCCACGCTTTGCAGGCAGGTTGGCGATCGCAGTATGGTGTTAAAATCCATAGACAACGCTGCTGCCCACTCTCTAGCACATAGGTGACAGTGTGAGAAAAAGATCCAAATTGATATTTTTTTACTAATACTTTTGGGTTTTACGGTTAGTCCCCTTATGCTCTAGTCCCGCTATGCTCGACTCGAAAAATACCTACTAAATAGTTTCGCTATGCACGCAATTCTTCGATTCTACGTAAACAATGGAAGGTACAGTTGGAAAGAAACGTGTTTGAATTCAAGTAAAAAAAATTACAGCGCCATTCGTATATGCGTAAGCGTCTGTAAGTTAAAATTTGTTTTGTCTCGTTCTATCAATCAAAAATGTCAGAATGACAAATAAGGATAAACGAATTTCAGAGCAATTCTAAGTTATGAAATGTTTATGAACAGTCAATACTGGACCCACAAGATTTAACGAAGTCTGTAGACTTGTTTAATGATATTTACATACTAAGTGTTCTTATGTTACTTTTTAAATAGTTAAATAAAATATAACACTGTAACATTTTTCTTCATCACTGCCCGCGAATGTGATCTCGTGCATAGCGAAACTTTTTAGTAGGTATTTTACGAGTCGAGCATAGCGGGACTAGAGCATAGGGGGACTAACCGGGGTTTTAAGATTTATCAGATGATACTTATTCGGTCGAAGTGTACCTACACTGTTGTAAGTATTACTTTCACTCGGTTCACAATACCATTATCCGTTGTTGATAATATCAATAGTGCTGTTCAGAATAAATTTCTCGCCCCGTTAAGGCTTCTACATACCGGGGCGACTTGTCGCGCGACGCGACGCGACACAAAGGCACCGCCCGCGACAAGTCGCGCTGGTATGTAGAAGCCTTTAACCCGTAATCGTATATCAAAGTGACAGTGTGAATTGAGCCTTATGGGAAAACAGATGCCACGCACATCGGTCAGTCAAGCGACGGGAACATTTAATAAGATTAATCCTAATGACATTTCTGACCCGACAACTTCTACAGTTTGTGCCTTTATTATTCTTTATTCTAATAGACCCGTAGAATAAGAAGAACCAAGAAATGGTATTTATTAAAAGGTATTTATGCCCGAAATAATTACCTATCACTTCCAGGACCCTTCTATTCACGCTTAGTCAAAACAAAGCAGGGGTGGTCAATTCTGTCGGTTATCGAGCGTGGAACATAACGGGTGCCGCACTGCAAGCGACAATCCTGAATTTGTTGAACGTATCTTATTCAGGGACCATTTTGGTTACCAATTGAAAGGGTTTTCGTTAGGGTTTTTCTAAGCGGTTAAACAAAAACCCATACGATATAGGTAACCCTTATGAACGGCTTAAATTAAATTTTGGTAACCCATTGAAAGGGTTTTTGATTAACTGCTTAGAAAAACCTTATCGAAAACCCTTTCCATTGAAAGGGTTTTCGATAGGGTTTTTATAAAATGGTAACCAAAATGGTCCCTGGGTAGAATAGAGATAGAATTGGTCATGCTACGCGTGCTGGGCGGATATCGAAATAATATTATGATTTTTTCATGTTACTGAGTTTCAAGTAGGTATAGAACCCATTGAATGGGTTATCATGTAACCCTTTCACTGGGTTTCAAGTATAAAACCCATTCAATGGGTTATCATGTAACCCTTTCAATGGGTTTCCAGTATAAAACCCTTTCAATGGGTTACATCATGATAAAGGTAACCCATTGAATGGGTTACCCCTTCGAAAGGCTTAACCCTTAACCGGGGTTGTACGGTCTCTGTTTAGAATGCGCTTGCAGCAGGAGTTTCGCTTCTATAAGGGGGATGGAATTCAAATTTTCTTACGTTTTTTGCAATTTGCAGATCAGTAACAGGTTGAATTTATGTTGATCTAAATATGATTCGCGGACGTAACAAATATGATTATTATTTATTATTCCAGAATTATAATCATTACAATCAGCAATACAACTAAAACTCTTCGTAGAATCCTATTGAATGACTATTTCATGAAATTGAACTTAGAGCTGCTGATTCTAATGATAGCAATTCTGTAAAGCCATATTTGTTACGTCCGTGTATCATATTTTAGATCTACATACCTACAACATGTTACTGACCTGCAAATTGCAAAAAACGTAACAAAATTTGTATTTCGCGGGCTACCGCATCCCCCTTAAATTCTTATTCTATGATAGTTCCAACCTTCAACAGCTTTTTATAACTCGGAATACTTCAAATTGTAAGTAAGCCAGAATCCGGTAAATTAAAATTTCATGAGCGACTACAAAGAGGGCTATTATTATAAGGAACAGTTTGAGATGATGTAGGTTTTTTATGAGCTAACTTTCTTACTTTGTAATATATTGTAATATTATGCTCAGACTGCCGTAAAACAAGTACCTATTTTTAGGAGATTGATTGCGGCAAGAACAGAAATTACCGAAATTGCCTTGCCTGAAAAGTATTATGACCTTAGCAAATAAATCTCTTTCTAGGACTACCTCGTTGGTTAGTGGTCGCAAGCGCTACTGGGTTCGATTCCCAGGTCGGGCGAAATGTTATTGCGTTTTGCCATCTAGATTTCTCAGTAGCCACCCGGAGTAAGTAAGTAAGCTTGTTATGTTATTAAATGTATGTTATGATCTGTAAATAAATAAATGTTGGTAACTTGTTCGCTTTTATATCGTTACGTTACCTATTGTTATGCCTTCACGAACTCATGATATAGTCTGACTGTTTTAAATACAAAGGGGAATGAATGCATGAATATCTCTGCTATTGTTGTCTTACGGCCGAACCCAATAACATATAGATCACCAGTTCCGGCCTACTGGAGATATAAAAATATATCTATCGATGGTTTTAACGTCCCAATAATCTAGGAATCATACCGGCCCACGCTATCTACTGATGGGAGGGTGTATCGCCTACAACAGATATCTCTTTGTATGAAAATGCCAAAGTATGCGTCCCAATATACGATTTGTTTGACAGGACAGTATTACAGATGGCAGATTTGGCTATTCCCCGCATTGCAGGGATAAACGTAAAGTAGCCAAGCTAACATGAACTCTTTAGTACTTGCAATAATGATCATATATGTTTTTTTTTATTTAAAGTAATAAAAAAGTGGAAATTCAAATATCTCGATAACGGTGCGCCCTAGGCAAAAAATAACAGAAATTTAACCCCCCCCCCCCCTTGCTAACACCCCCCGTGCAAGCACCATTCCAACATAAATTTAACTTAAAAAAAAAATAACATTAATGCGCTAAGATAGCCCGCGAAATTCAAATTTTATTATGTTTTGTGCAATTTGCAGGTCAGTAACAGGTTGTATTTTGATTCGCGGTCATAACAAATATGGCTCTACAGAATTATATCTTAATCCAGTAATTTATTTAAAAGTAAGAAACAAAGAAGTTTTATTAGAACCCTAATTACCTAGTTGTTTTTTAAAGTGATGTTGGTTGTAATAGAACGCACGGGAGGGCGAAGTAGAGAAACCTACTTATTGTTTTCGTTAGATAGATAGCCTTTATCAATGATTGTGAGACGCCATCCGAGCATAGATATACCTAATTATACTGTCTATCATCAATAGCGATCTGTCTTTAACTGAATATAAGTTATTGGGTTCGGCCGTTAATCTTTTGATTTTCCAAAATTCTGTTGAATTTAACAAGGATTATGATTATGATTCATAGTTTATTTGGCATGTACCTATTCCTAAAAAAATATTATTGAACATTCTAATATAATGATTGCGCCTCTTTTTGTTAACCTCAAATAGTTCCTATTTTGGGGTCCTAAAAATTTAAATAGCCAAGTAACTCGACCGAGTTGGCGCAGTTGGTCACAGTTCTAACCTGACCATACCCATTTGGTCGTGATACCCCAGTTTAATTACTGCGACCAAGTGTGAGAAAATGCCAGAAAGTTACGAAGAGGCCATTTAGGCCAATAAAAAAAAATCCTGCATCATTAGAAGCGCAAAAACTTTTTAGAGGTTTGTCGTGATTTCTTTGATTTAATTTAAAAAACCGGCCAAGTGCGAGTCGGACTCGGGCATGAAGGGTTCCATACCATTATCTATAAAAATGGCAAAAAAAACACGTTTGTTGTATGGGAGCCCCCCTTAAATATTTGTTTTATTTTAATTTAATAATTTATATTTAAAGTGAATATATAATTAAATATTCTGTGAATATTTCAAGCGTCTACCTGTTGCCGTTATCAATATAGAGCAAAAACGAGCAAAAAAATCACGTTTGTTGTATGAGAGCCCCCTTAAATATTTATGTTATTCTATTTTTTAGTATTTGTTGTTATAGCAGCAACAGAAATACATCATCTGTGAACATTTCAACTGTCTAACTATCACGGTTCATGAGATACAGCCTGGTGACAGACGGACGGACAGACAGACAGACGTGACAGGCCTTAGTAATAGGGTTCCCGTTTTACCCTCTGGGTACGGAACCCTAAAACGACTGTATTATTTTAATACCGAATTATAATATTCGACGTGGCAACACTGTCAAAGTACGAATGATTAATGTTGTAACAAACTTTGAAATGTATTTTTACTATGGCAACTAAATGTATTATTTTACTTGTGCAACACTTAGAAATAACGGTTATGATGTTATCGTTATTTCTAAGTGGGGCAAAAGTTATTTTAAATAGTAAAATGTAGTGCGGAGCCAGTCGTCGTTTAGTTGTGAAATGGTGCAGTTGTGCGGAATAAAAGTGTTTGCAAGAAAAGAGTGTATTTTGTCAAAGGTTCATTAATAAAAGAAAGTGTTCATCATTAGAAAGTCAATAAGTTTTTAGAACATCAGTTCAATATTTCCCGTTTTATTTTAACGTTCATTCTATAAGATGGAGTTTCTTCTATTTAATAAATAAAAGAGCCAACGATAATAACTTAGTTATCTGAAACTTCTCAATTATAACATAATACATAGGTACTGATCAGACCGTTTCCCTTAGGGACGAGATGAGATTGGATCGCCATTTAATTCCCAATGGACCCGAATGACATTGTAATCTAAACTTCAGGCCCAATCTATATAATTCGGGGAGAAGTTATGGTGTAACAACTTCCTGGTTTTTGGCGTTTTTTTAACAAAAGCTTGATATATCTTATATATAAAATTCTCGTGTCACAATGTTAGTTACCATACTCCTCCGAAACGGCTTGACTGATTTTTATGAAATTTTATATGCATATTAAGTAGGTCTGAGAATCGGCTACTATCTATTTTTTTGATTTTTTCCCACGGGATCGAGACTTACGCGGGTGAAACCGCGGGGCTCAGCTAGTATGTATGTATAATTATATATTATACTGTTTTGAAAGTCATCAAGTCGACTAAAGTTTAAAATAATTATGTCTAGTCATGTTTGGAGATGACTAAAGATACTAGGCAAAATTTGGGGATATTTTTTTGGGCAACAGGTTGATATTTATATTCCATATAGCACAAGCATAATCAGCCTATAATGTTCCCACTGCTGGGACACAGGCCTCTTCTCGGTGAGAAGGAGTGAGCCCTAATCCACCACGCAGGCCCAGCGTGGGTTGGTAGATGTCTCACGTCTTTGAATTTTTGGTTGTTTTCCTTACGATGTTTTTCTTCACCGTTTTGAGAGCAGTGGTGATGAAACTTTTTAAACAAAGTAATGCACCTGTTTGGGTTCAAACCTACGACTAACTCGTAAGTCGCGGCTCGCATATTGGTTTAAATAATGGTTGTTCAATTCCGGACAAAAATTAAATTATTCAAACCTAAGAATTTGTCTGATCTAAAGGTCCATTTCAGTCGATGGACATTTGATAATACATTCTAAAATATTTACTCATGAAGAATAAACACGTACAAAATATTCACTGAAGAAAAAATAATCTAGCCATCTGTAAAATAATCATCCAAATCAATGGTTCTAGGTTCCCATATACTGGGATCTTCGGAACGCGCTGTCTGAATGGCTGATCAAGATTCAATTCAATAGCCAAAGATAAAACCAGCTTTGTCTCAATATCTAAAGTTTCATAAAAGAGTGGCTGTCATAAAAGGCGACTAAGGGATATATTAGAGGGTTATACTAGAGAATGGGCAGCAGCGTTCTCTATGCATTTCAACACCATACTGCGATCGCCAACCCGCCTGCCAAGCGTGGTGATTATGGCAAACCCCTTCCTTTGGGGGAGGCCTATTTTTAGCAGTGGACGTCTTTCGGCTGTAATAAAATGATAATGAATGATTTTAAGGTAAATCCGCAGCTGTAGCTCGCGAAATTCAAATGTTCATACGTGTTTTGCAATTTGCAGGTCAGTGTCAGGTTTTTATCTTGATCAAAATATGATTCGCGACTATAACATATATGTATTTACAGAATACCTGCAAATAGCAAAAAACGCAAGAATATTGAACTTAGAGTATACGGACCAATGGTTTTAGGCACCAAACAGCGCAAGTAAGTTATTGGAGCACACAGAAAGAATTGGAAGGTAAGTTAACAAGTAGAAATAGTAGCGCTTATTTCTCTTAACAAGTGTTTAGTTTCACAGTAGCTGTCGTACTCGATACGTATTACTGAACAAGTTCTTATATATTCGTGACGCACGACATCCAAGTCAGTTTCTGCGTTTGTACAACGAGTCTCTTGTGCAAAAATAAATTCTGCTATGTTCTAATTATAGTTATGCAATATTAGTTTTAATATATACAAAAGCCGAAACACGGGTCTAGTATTTTTATGCAAAGAATCTATGTACAAAATTTCAAAACTGTATCACGAAAAATCACAAAGTTATAAGGTTGTTATGTTACCGGGTTGTCCGTACAAAAACATGCTAACGGCGGGCGCCCCCGCGCCTCCAGGGTCGTCTTGCGCTCATTGATAATAATTTGGCAGTAGGTACCTAACCGGACGGCGATTGTATTGGAAGTAATTAAATGGTGATAACATTTTCCATCACACTTAAATATTTTTGGGACAAAATATAGTATGGTGTAAAAATTATTGAACTCGATTCAGTTCCTTATTCTGAACAAACTATCATGTTTCGCATATTACTAAAAATAATGTTGTATATTCGTGACGCATGATATCCAACTGAGTTTCTGCGTTTGAAAAGTGTATGTACGGTTTACGAGACCGTACAACGAGTCTCTTGTGCAAAAATAAATTCTGCATGGAAAACGCAGAGACAATCGCATTGCTACGCCGTAGTGCCCGTACCGTAACGACGCGCTACGAAGCTACGAGAAGGTAAAGTATTTGCTTGTTGATTACGCCTCTATGCAACCGTATCTTCAAGTCATAAATCAAGTAGGACTGTAAAAGATTTTTTCGTAGAAAGTTTTCCTTTTTACATTTTTAATATCATAAAAGCTTTACGATAACGCTTCTGAGTAGGTAAGTACTTAAGTATTAATGTAATGAAAACGTAAAATTGTGATAGAATTATTAATGCGTATAATGCTAATATTTGCCCTTTCAGCTCGAAGCTGTCTTTAAATTATACTAAGAAGCATTGTTCACTATTTCGAAACTTTTGACGAATTATTTGGTAATTTATTGTTATTGTGGAAATTGGAAATGCCTCATGTAATCTATACTTACTAATAAATTAAATTAAAATTTTGCACGGTGTTTTTCTCCAAGGGCTGTAAAGAGTGTTTCCGGAAAAGCACACAGACCAATTGTCAGATTTTCAGGCTTTTAACCGTAACTTCATAATTATACAAGGTGAGGGAGACATCAATCCTAACTAATATTATAATTTATGCGAAAGTAAGTTTGTTTGTTTCTTTCTTACCTTTTCATGCGTAAACCACTGAACCGATCGTCCTGAAATTTTGCATATATGTTGTCAGGTGTACAGAAACGGACATAGGGTACCTTTTATTCCGAAAAAAAGTACTGTTCCCAAGGAAAACAACAATAACGTTCATATGATAATAGATGGCGCCACGTGTCTTTCGAATCATAATAAGTCAAATTCTAAATTAACGCGAGAGAAGACGCGGGCTAAAGCTAGTACGAAAATAAATTAAATGCGTATATAATTGAGTCTGCAAAAAAAATCAACCAAATATTCAATAGTTTAGTCACAATATCTAGTCAAAGATTGGCAAAATCCATAGTCGACCCATCACTACTTTTTAGTTTGATAGAAAAAGCATGTTTTCAATTTCAGCGTTAGGATTTATAGTTTCCAAATACTTTATATGCATGAGTATTGTTAGTGTTTTAATTTATTGTTGTATGGTCGTCTCCACGTTGTGTATAGGCCGCAGCCGAATTGTATAATACGGCGTATATCAAAACGTCTGTATAGCTGAATGTCAATCAGCCGTAATAGATAAAAGCGCCTTTATGTATTTCGGTTAGACGTTTTGTGATACACCGTATTATACAATTCGGCTGCGACATATACAGCGTGCCGCTACAGTGGCAACAATAATTTGACACACTGGTAGGGCTAGTGGCCACCTGCCAGGGTTGCGAGTTTGTCCGAAAGGGATATCGTGGCCCTGGCACACAGGCAAATGAAGGAATACGGGTGGGTTTTAGTCAGTAAAAGTCTGACATGCCCTCCCGCTCCGCCCAGAGCGGGAGAAGTTATTTGATAATTTCCCACCCAAAAAAAAAAAAAAAAAAAAAAGGGCTAGTGGCCAGTAATCATTAAAAATATATATATATAATGTTTATGTAAAAATAAAAATAATTTAATTTAATTTATTTTAAATATTAAAATAATTATAAATTGAAAAATAAAATATAAAACAAAAAAATAATAAAGCGTTCTCTTTCCTTCAATTCGCCTACTCCTTGCACGTTATTTGTTTTAATTTCATTGATTCGATGTTATGATTCTTATGATCCATGACCCCGGCTAATTACCTCTGTGCTACAGTTCTTTAAGTACAGGTTGCTCCATGATGCTATTTTAGAAAATTGTAAATAAATCAATAAATGATAATGTATAACGAAATTAAAATTTTTTCATAAAACGTAAAGGCGAAACTGTATACGTGTGTTAAATTAATGTCGCCACTGTAGCGGCACGCTGTATATAACGGCGCAGGATAGCCTTTACCAGAAGTAATCATCGTATTAGTGGTTACAGTTTCAATATCATCAGGATTGTGCCAGAATAACAGTAGCTCGTCGTGGACGTGGTACGACAGCGGCTTCCTTCACATCTTCTTCTGTCATCAGAAGACAGCCGCTACGCAACCATCGATGCGAGGCTCTGCTAGAGTGACTGGCAGCAGCCAGTGTCACCTTTAACCGACCTTTTCTCTCTCTCTCCTTACACTAACTTCGTAACAAAAGAAGACGGCGGCGGCGCCAGTTGCTACGCCGTCATATACAGGGTTATTTTTAAAACGTCAATAACCTCTTAAGGGGTTATTGTACTCATCATTATGAACAACTTTTACTATGGGACCAAACCTGAAATCGCGAAACAAAATTCAGCTGTTCCCTACATTTTATCGAATTATTCGAACATAAATGTAGGGAACAGCTGGTTTTATTTTCGCGATTTCAGTTTTGGTCCCATAGTAAAAGTTGTTCATAATGATGAGTACAATGACCCCTTAAGAGGTTATTGACGTTTTTAAAATAACCCTGTCTATGTTGAATCAATACCACAAGCACCCACTACTTCCATACAAAAAATGGTCGTCCAAACAAAAAAAACAAAAGTCGTACGAAATTCTTTTTCAATAGTTATATTTCCAGTAAGGAAGGAACTGATACTCAGCGAAAAGGTAGAAGGATCATTAGCTTCTCGTATATCACGTGTAAGTGTGACAGTTGAGGCGGGACCGCGGGACTGAAATCCCGGGATCCCGGTACTGCGGGAATGCGGTCCCCAATCCGGACCGGATGGAAAAGTAATTAGGTCCTTCATAAACCTTTGTGGTTACTGCTGAGGCGGGCAGGTAAGATTCAGACATCGTATGTTCTTATTCTAGTTTATTAGTTGATTAAAATTTTGTGTAGAGCGAAGTAGAACAGAAATAGTATTCAGAGAATCTGGTGTTTTGAGAATCAGGTATTTTGAGAATCTGGTATTCTGAGATCGAGCCATAAAAGGAAGGTGGAACGAAAAATCTGCACAATGGAGAGGTGTATACAACCTACATTATTCTAAGAGCCTTATTAGACTATCATATAAATATGGTCAGAGATGTATCAGTAATTGTTATATAAAGAACCTAGGACGGTTTATATCTACATATCATTCAAATTTTCTATGATAAGGGATCCTATTTGCGTACAAATATGCTCATAACCATCTAACCTCAAAAGTGGTGTGAAAATGCAAGAATTTCGGCTGGAATATCGAAACAACAAAAATATTAATTAACCTTTACGAGGAAAACCAGTATTTAAAAAAAAAATAAACGTTTTTATCTTCTTTTTTAAAGCAATTAATAAAATTGCATTCATAGCAACGGAAAACACGGCTTAATCGTTATCCATCTTGATTAAATATGACGTTTGTATGATCATATGTGGTATTTGTAAAAATGAAGAACAGCATCATTTATAAGTAGATTAAGCGCTATATTCTATGTAAAAATTATGAAAAGTTTGATGAAATAAACAGATTGTTTTTTTTTTTTTTCTATCTATGATCATAGAATTTACAGATACGAAATAATTTTGAATGATAAATATATGATAGTGGAATTGGGGCCTGTTCGGTACAATATTTGCGACCAAACAGCTCAGCACTTTTGCTTGCATGCATTTCCATAAATGTATCGTAACTATTACCAATTAGTACGTGTTCGACTGCCAACCGTGTAACTCAAACCAATATTGTAATAAATTGTAGTATTCAATATAACCTATAAACAATATTATTTCGTATCATTAAATGAGTGTTCGTAAAACAACAATCAAACCATAACCGGTCTAATATAATACCAAATCCACCGTATTAACCAAGTATTGACATACCCAGAAGTTAGTGCTAAACCATGCAGGCACTAACTGCTACAGGGCCTAAAACACTTATCTGATGTTCAATAATCGTGTGGTAGTTAAAAAAGTGTGTTGAAGGTCACCAAAAAAAATTGTTTTATTGTTTCTCAAGCCAAACTAAACTTGTTTTACAAAAAAAAATATGGACGTGTTACCTAAATAATCATAATTTCAGCCGAAAGACGTCCACTGCTGGACATAGGCCTCCTCCAAAGGTTTGCCATAATCGCGACGCTTGGCAGGCGGATTGGCGATCGTAGTATGGTGTTCGAATGCATAGAGAACGCTGCTGCCCATTCTCTAGTAAGTCCCTTAGTCGCCTTTTACGACACCCACGGGAAGAAATAGAGCGGTGCTATTCTTTACGTCCGGCACCACACGGAACCTAAACAATAAGTAGTATTTATTATTACTAAACTTTGTACTAAATGATAGCAAAACTGGTTTATTTCTTAAAATACGTTTAAAGGCTTGCAACGCGACTCTAGTAGAAAATTTTCTATGAAAACCAGTTTTTTTATTGACAAGATGTTTTATTTTATTTAATTTTACTTTAATGTGACATAAAAACAGTTACACATTACAATATAAGTGTGACAGAATAAATTAAAAACTAGGTAAATGTGTAACCCACACCAATGTCCGCGAAATAATGGTCTATACCTTAGATATTTAATACGTGTAAAAAAACAAACAAACAAAAAGTACTCGTACGTATTTTGGAATAATAGGTATAAGATGGCTATTTTAAAGAATCAATAGCCATCCTTTTGAACTTAAAGTGTTTAAGCGCGAAAATATAAAAACTAGTTGAGGTTGGTGTTGGTGGTGTAAGGTAGACTGTAGCCGATCTCATTAATTTATGTACAACATCATATTATTCCTGTACCTACATTCGTAGCAAATAAAGTACTGATTTCTGATTTTTCTGATTTCCTACCCGACTACTCGAAATGAACCTTCACATAACCTCCCCCTTACATATCCTTCACATAACCATCCCTTAGGCCTACAATGCGTTACATTAGTAGAAAACAAATGAAACAACATACCAATACGTGACATCCCATAAATAACTCTCATGAATTATTCCGTGAGGAAAAAGGTCGGATTGATGATAAAATAAAACGAAAAAACATCTAAAACTAATATTGTATCGGAATTGGAGGAAAAATCTTCCCATGAACAAGTTTAAATATACAGTCTTTTCATCATAAAAATAACGGTAACTACGATCAAGATTAATTTCACTAGACTAGACAAGATTTAACTACCGGCTAAAACGGGGTGAATAGACATGCAGGGGTGAATAGAGACGCAACTTTAAAATGTATTTTAACGTTGAAATAATATATTTGTTGCCAAAAAGGACTATAATGTGTTACCTGTACTATAATTAACGATTAAGTGTCCTTGTTGGCAACAAACTATATTATTTCAAGATTCAAATCCATTTCAAACGCCGGGAGGGGACGACCTAGAAGGACATAATAGTGACCAAATTGGTGATGTTCTTCAGAAAGGTCAGGTGCGTAGTACTCGCAACCGGCGTGCGTGTATGACTAGATGTATGAACGTAGGCGAAGCAAAAGGAGTATGTAAGGAGCGTAGCAAGTGGCGTTCTATAGTTTCTGCCTACCCTAATGGGAAGAAGGCGAGAGTTTATGTATGTATGTATGTATGTAAAATACATTATAAAGTTGCGTCTCTATTCACCCCTGCATGTCTACTCATCCCGTTTTACGGTACCTATCAAGTTGGTTGAATAGGTAGTTAAATCTTGTCTCACAACATAACATAACATAATGCCTGTGTTCCCCAAACAGGTAGGCAGAAGTGCACAGTGCAGTGATCATTTGTGCAATTTTTGAAGCTGATGCAGCATTCTATATTTTGGCGTCGGTTGTCTCGTCAGATATTTTTGGTGTTCCTTCGATGACACATATTTGTGCTGCCACTTATATAGGTACTTATATCAATCAATCAATCAACTCAGCCTATAGCAGTCCACTCCTGGACATAGTCCTCTTATATGCCTTCCACAAATGATCACATATATTTTTTGTCATCTTGTGTTAATGTAATGTTTACGATAAATAGAATACCTTGATTATTACAATAAAAAAACGTTTATGCAGAAATTAACATATAATTGTGTTCTAAACTCAAAAATATATGAATTTTCTATTTTTCATAATAAGCTTTCTATCGGCTTTATACCTTTGCTTCTCCTTCAACCTGGTGAAAGTAAACCGCGAAAAAAAATAATAAAAATAAATAGATAGTTTCTTAAAATTCATGACAAAAATATTTTTCGTTATTTTAAGTATCTTATTTCTTCAAAAGTGTATTGAAAAACGTCGTTTGATACATGTGGACATTTGTTATTGCAGTTCTCGGCTCAAAAACAACCTTGCCTACGGCTCGGGTGTTAATTCCGCCTCGAATGCAATAACAAACATTCTCCACTTGTATCAAAATGTACTATTACTTAATTCCATCGAGCCGGCTCGATGCGAGCCTTCGAGCTGTGAGTTTTGCGGTCCACACGTTAATATTTACTCGTTTTGGAGTAAAACTATCGAGTAAAACCGTATGTGAGTACGGAGCTTTAGGGGAAATAGTTATGGGTTCGCGTCACCGACATGCTAACCGCGATATGCTAACGTGACGTGTTGCGCCAGACTGGTGACACGCAGCGGCGGTCAGCGGCCTGTGTACATGTATAGGTACGCATATAATTATACAGTATTAGTATATGGGAAACCCGAAACACGTGTCTAGTATTTTTATGTAAAGAACCTATGTACAAAATTTCAAAACTGTATCATGAAAAATCACAAAGTTATAAGGTTGTTATGTTACCGGGTTGTCCATACAAAAACATGCTAACGGCGCTCCGTGCCTCCAGGCATGGGACCGTACAACCCCGGTTAAGAGTTAAGCCTTTCGAAGGGGTAACTCATTAAATGGGTAACCTTTATCATGATGTAACCCATTGAAAGGGTTTTATACTAGAAACCCATTGAAAGGGTTACATGATAAACCATTGAATGGGTTTTATACTTGAAACCCAGTGAAAGGGTTACATGATAACCCATTTCAATGGGCTCCATACCTACTTGAAACCCAGCAACATGAAAGTCATAATATTATGTTATTTCGATTTGCGCCCAGCACGCGTAGCATGACGAATTCTATCTCTATTCTACCCAGGGACCATTTTGGTTACCATTTTAGAAAAAACCTATCGAAAACCCTTTCAATGGGTTACCCAAATTTAATTTAAGCCGTTCATAAGGGTTACCCTTATCGTATGGGTTTTTGTTTAACCGCTTAGAAAAACCCTATAGAAAACCCTTTCAATGGGGAAACAAAATGGTCCCTGCCCAGGGTCGTCTTGCGCTCATTGATAAAAATTTGGCAGTAGGTACCTAACCGTACGGCGATTGTATTGTAAGTAATTAAATGATGGTAACATTTTCCATCACACTTAAATATTTTTGGGTAGAATAGAATTTAATAGAATAGAATACTCTTTATTATGTACGCCATAAAAGTTACAGATACAAATGTTTAAATTTTACATAGGGTGACACAATGGGCGGTCGTATCGCTGAAAGCGTCAAAAACTAAAAAAAAACAACATGTAAAAAAACAACATAAAAAAGCAAAAAAAAAACATGGCATTGGGATAAAATATAACATGGTGTAAAAATTAATGAAATCGATTCAGTTCCTTACTCTGAACAAACAATTTTCAGGTTTCGCATATTATACTAAAAATAATGTTGTATATTTGTATAAAAACGTTATTCCAAAGTTCGACTCGTTCGAATTCGAGTGACTGCCCCGTTGGTCTAGTGGTTGCAAGCGCTACTGCTGAGCATGAGGTCCTGCATGGGTTCGATTCCCAGGTCGGGCAAAGTGTTATTGGGGTTTTGCATTAGGAATTTCTCAGTAGCAGGCCGGAGTCTGGATTTGTGCCCGGTTGATGGCAATAGGCCCGCCTCTATTACATGGGACTTAAACATAACTGGCGAAATGTGTGTGTACTATAGGTACACCTCTGCATAACCCTTCCGGGATTACAGGCGTGATGTTATGTTCTTCCAAAGTTTTCACTTCTGTCGGCAGTCCCACTGCCTATTTTTTAGCTGACACTTTACCTGCGTGTTTTGAGGGGCCCGTAATTCTTGTAGTCGTGCTAGACAACACGAGTTCATAGTAAGTAAAGTAGACAGGCTCACCATCGATTCAATCCTAGTGTTTAAAACCATAGATCAAACGGATTTGAACCGAGCGCGAGCGCGAGGGAAGTGCACTCATAGTTACGTTTAAAACAAATAAATCTCATATCTGTGGCAATTAAATAATATATTCATAGAGTATTGACATTAATAATTTTTCAATACACCTCCTCGAAAACAGGTTTATATCGCACTACGATTAGGTTCACAATGGAATGTATTTCACACGCGTGCGATTTTTTATTTTCCAACACGTGTGCGGGGATAAAAAATTGCCACCGATAATTTATACCTATACTTAGTCCAAATTGGTCCAATGCCTCTATTCACACCGTCGAGAGACGGTCCTCTCTATTCGGAGGTGATTTTTTTTTATCTCTCAAAGATGCGTCTTTACGGCGTTAATATACAACCATTGTATAATTTGTATTCAAAATCAATATATCTGCAACATTTGTATTCACTGCGAATATTACGTATAGTTTGTTTCAAATCATTTATATTTATATATACAAATTCTTTAATGGGCTCAAAACAATATAATTATTGCTGAATACTTCGAGGAGTTGGCGTAATTGCGCATACAATTTTTTTGTATCATAATCATTTTCACCCACACAAATGATAAGTTTGTCGCCACCCACTTGATGTTGCAATATTTTGACAATTCTTAATGATGTCACTAGTAAGCGCGTGTGGTTTTGTTTCCGCCGTCACAGTATATTTTATATACGGTGTAGCCGCTCGTGACTTTATCAATGCAGAAGAAAGTCCAACACATTGTTGTGTGCCAAAGATGAATTTATCATGTTAGTGCGTTCTTCTTTTGGTCCATTAGAATTTTTCGTATGGTTGATTTTTTTATCGCTTTCTTTCAATTCTAATAGCTTCTGTAGTTTTGCTATTTGATCCTTGAGGTGTAGTATATCATTTCGAGCCTGTTTCAACTGATCTTCGTCGGTGATATTTTTTGTAGGCTTAAGATAGAAGAAAGAAGAAAGAAAGAAAATACATTTATTTAGCACAGACTAAGGCACACAATATAACATAAGTACAGCATGTAAAAATAAAAAAAAATAAAAAAAAACAAGTAATTAGTGTAAAGTGCGATGTAAGAAATTAGCGGGTAAGTGTGCCTCACGGCTGCGCCAAAAAGGCCCAGTTCAGCATAAATGCCAGACAACTAGTGCCTGACGCTGGTTTCAACTGGACCTGAAATGTGAGGTGACGGATGTGAATCAGTTTTATACTGCATACATAAATAAATAAATAAAATAAATTTGTGTCAGATAAAAAATAATATAGTTGTGATTATAGTGAAAACTGCAAAAAAACAAAACAAAAAAAACACTAATAAATAAATGAGAAGGACACATCAGGACCTTCGTTAATATGTAAGTAAATAAATCCTTCGAAACAAGTCGAACAAAAAACCTGTTTAAAAAAAAAACGATGCCAAACTTCCATGTTCAATGTTCAAATCAATTATTAACCTAATCTTATATAAAAATTATCAAAATTAAAATCTAATCTATTTTAATTTAATTTATTGTAATAAATTTAGCTTTTTAATATTTTTTATTATTACCTAAATTATGTATAATGTACTTGTTTTAATAATATAATTGCGTTATTATCTGCGCATAATGTAGTGCATGCTGTGCTTTTCTATA
This sequence comes from Tiliacea aurago, assembly GCA_948098905.1. Lineage (NCBI taxonomy): Eukaryota > Metazoa > Arthropoda > Insecta > Lepidoptera > Noctuidae > Tiliacea > Tiliacea aurago. The sequence goes on along the minus strand of OX402591.1, from coordinate 18,306,026 downwards.
AGTAATGAGGCGCTTAGACTTAAGTTTGCAATGTACAAATTTTAAAGTAATAGTGTACTCATTGTTGAAGAGCCTAATAAATAAATAAATAAATGTTCCAACACATTGACTCATTATTAATCCGTGCACTTCATCGCATAATCGCACAATACGCTGCAAGCAGCCGAGCGCGACGGACTATTTACGAACAAATTGCAACTTGATGTGTTTTTTATACTTGTCTTAGCCATGCTAGGTATTGAGATTGACTAAATACTGTGGTTATATTGGATAGTTTAAATAAGTCAGCTAAACATTGTTGGTGAAAGTGGAAAAGAGCAGACAAGCGTACATAAACGAAAGATAAAACATTATATATATGAAAGGTAAGCGCTAGTCATTATTAGTATTATAAGTCGTTATGAAATCTTTACGAAATCTTTATAATGTGACGATACCTACCCACTTTTAATTTCTCGTTTCCCCTTCTACAGTCATTATGCTTCTTTATGGGGAAGGAAAACCACAATCTGCACAGAGCTTGGTGAAGGAGGATATTCCCGCTTAGATGTTTATTTTTATCTGTTGTATTATTTGCAGTCCTAGGAAAATTTCTAGGCGGTGTAAAGAACGCTTGCACGTCCGAATGTATTAAAGAGTAAGCGTTTGTTTTTTTTGTGCCTTCATTGCTGTAAATACTTTTTGTGGGGATTGGCCTAAGAATCCTTTAAAAGTGAGATTATCTTTAAGTAGTTTTTCATTTTGTTTATGGAGCTTATTATGAGTCCGCGTATCACTGGTCAGTTTCCCCCAGTCGTCAGTTTATTTATTACTGTCTAGTATGACATTATCAAGTTCGTTCTGTGAACTTTTAAGTTCCATCTGGAGGTGTTCAATTGATTCTTTGAGCTTATGATATTGCATAGGATCAATTATTGTATAGTCCATACTTCTTGACAAGTGTATTATCGGATATAGCAGTTGATTCATCGTACTTGTTCATGATTCTATCATTTAAAACTTAAATTATCACTATATCACCACAAATAAAAAATCACATTTTCAAGTTACGTAATTACTAAGTATTATTAACAGTTCTAACATTATTCATGATTAGACAATTAGAATAAGATAAACATTAACAAATTCTTTCTGTCTCATGACTCGATACATACGCATACGTGTAATCCTCCCGCTACTTGAGCCCTAGCGCGTAGATAGGGTCTCGTCGCCGACATACGCAATTACCCCGCTTGAGATTATCATAGAATTACCCCTCTATATCTAACCCTTCTATACCTACGCTATTAAATTCAGAATATTACTAATCAATGGAAGGATAACTAGAAGTCTAGAACCACAGCCACAGGGCTGTCAATCTATCAGGCTTCAACGTTGAATTGGCTAAAAACTTTGAATGACGTTTACAGATACGAAAACTGCCGCAGACGTTCATCCCTGCGGTCTTCAAGTTTATCTCTGACGAAGCGTCGATGAGTTTGTTGAACTCTCGTTAGTGCAAAATGGTAGTCAGTGAAATTAATTGTTTAGTAAATTAACTACCAACTTATATGTAGTAAACTAGCTGCGCCCCGCGGTTTCACCCGCATAAGTCTCGATCCCGTAGGAATATCGAGATAAAAAGTAGTCTATATGTTAATCCAGGGTCTCAGCTATCTCCACACAAAATTTTTATCAAAATTGGTCCAGCCGTTTGAGCATGAAGAAATAACAAACACATCTCACAAACTTTCGCCTTTATAATATCAACTTATATTTTGTATAATATTCCGTTGTCCCTTTGGTGCCGGACGTAAAGAATAGCACCATCCCATTTCTTCCCGTGGGTGTCGTAAAAGGCGACTAAGGGACTTACTAGCAGCGTTTTCTATGCATCTTAACACCATACTGCGATCGCCAACCCGCCTGCCAAGCGTGGCGATTATGGCAAACCCCCCCTTTAGGGAAGGCCTATCTCCAGCAGTGGACGTTTTTCGGCTGAAATGATGATGATGATGATAATATTCCGTACACTGCCTGCTACAAGGATCTTGGCGTTCGACTGGCGCCGACAAACCTATCGGGTCTACGGTGTAAAAGAGTAGGTAGTCTATATCCATCTGTTTACCTTCTACTTTACTTTAAATACTGTTCGTAACCACTCTAATACAACGTGGCAATGCGCCAGTCTCTTGGGTACATTACCAGTCGACAGCGATGCGGAGGAATTTTTCGACGCCATATTTTAGTTTGTTAATAGTTTTAGTTAGGGTAGGATATTATATTTTGAATTTATTAACTCTAACCATGGTAAATTGTAGTTAATTGAAAATCAATCCATAGTTAATGAAAAAAAAATTAGGTAATAGCCGATAAATACAACCACAACATGTAGCGATGGTTTCTAACTAGTCACCGACTAACGCAGAGGCAGTTATCAGCTGAGACTAAATAGGGATAATTCGCATGAGATTTAGATTGAAATCAGTACACACAGTTGGTTTTCTCAATTCACTTTACAGCACGGTACAGATGGGTCTTCCATGAACATAAAATAAGTGGTACCTATTTAAACTTACTGAAGTTCGGGCTAACCTTACCCTTTTACACATTATCTTGAGAGAGTTGACATCACATGCAATACCGCTTGTGTGTGCTAAGTGGAGGTTCAGTTCCAAAGCTGGTTAAGTTCGGAATCAAATATCTTCCAGTATTGTGTTTGGTACCAACCATGCTGTGCCATGTAGATGAGAACTATGAGTCCGTGAGATCCGCCGCTCGTGAAGCTATATTGAGGAGATCATTTTCCTCTTTAAATCCTTAACCTATCATTCCATTAATAAATGCTTAATACATCCTAGGAACCCTGCCAACAATATAGAAAGTCATGTTGAAATATGAGGTTATGAAAAAACATTACCGCATGGTACAAGTAACAATGTGTCTGTCGAAATCAATGAAATCAATAGGTACTCACAGCTTATTTAATGTATTTGATTCTAGAGGTGGTCCTAGCAAAATAATGTTACCTACATCAAGTAATTAAATACTTAATATTCCTTTCAAACTTCTTTACACCATTAAACAGAAAAAGGAAAAGATTGCTGTCGGAATTAAATGTTGCTCGCATACTGCTACCTACGTTTCCATTAATTAATCGTATTGTTAGGACTTTACCGGACTTCGTTGGAAGACGGGGAAACTGGTCCTTATTAAGATGCCAGGGCGCCCGGCGGACTCTCCGTCCGCTCACCGGCCCATCGTGCTGCTCGACGAGGTGGGCAAACTCTTTGAAATAGTAATTGCAGACCGCCTTGTCGGGCGGCTGATGCGGGTGGGGCTGGATTTGGCGGAGAGCCAGTTTGGTTTCCGTAAGGGGTGCTCTAGGTGGATGCCATCATGCGCATTCGAGCCCTCACGACGCCGACGCAGTGGCCCGGGGTGGGGTCGTCTTGGCGGTGTCTCTTGACATCGCCAATGCCTTCAATACCCTGCCCTGGAGTTGCATTAGGGAGGCACTCCGATATCACCGGATGCCGACCTACCTCTGTCGTGTGGTCGAGGCCTACCTGACGGACAGGGCCGTCATCTACCCTGGCCAAGTGCGTGTCGGACCACGCACAATGAAGAGTTCCGCAGTTGGGATGAATTTATCCCAAAATCATTTTTTTTTGTGATAAGACTACAAATTTTTGTTTTTCGGACTTTTTCCTTTACTTGTGCTTTGGCTGTGAGACCTTGCTTCTTGCCAAATTTCACGATTCTGGGTCAACGGAAAGTACTAGTACACTACAGGTTTTGATTTATTTTCGAGTATCAAAATATGTCGCATAAATCACCGTATTTTTTTATTGCGTTTACTTAGAAGCTTGATTTTTTTAGAACTCCAAGCAATTTTTTTAGAACCGTAGAGTTAAGTATTTGATATTAATTTCAACTTGATACCGCGACGCGTTCCTGAGAAAAAGGGTCTTGACAGACTGACAGACAGACAGACAAACAGACAGACGGACAACGAAGTGATCCTATAAGGGTTCCGTTATTTCCTTTTGAGGTACGGAACCCTAAAAACAATCAAGACTTGTGCGATTCCAAAAAGGCTTCTATCTCAGCATAATTCTGCGATATTTAAAAATAAATACCTACCGCAATTAGCATTGTCTATGAAAATAAACATCACACAAAATAGTAAACCAGTCGATACGATCATACGATCAACATCAAACATTCCAGCCAGAGTGCCGGAGGGAATTTCATAAAATACGGAATTTAAATTTATTTCATGTTGGTCGAGATTAAAGGGACAATGAATCGGCTAGTAATTGTCATGCAAATTGGCAGTCACCCTGTTGTGAACGTTCGCTGTAGACGGCAGTCTGTCAGTGTCCTGCGTAGTAATCGAGTTTGTGACTTTGTAATCTGTTTCTACTTATTAGTATCTTTTTAGAGAAGATATTTTATGTTTATACTTCTGCTATGACTTTTTTTTTAGGGTTCCTTACCTCAAAAGGAAAAAACGGAATCCTTATAGGATCACTTCGTTTTCCGTCTGTCTGTCTGTCAGTCTGTCAAGACCCTTTTTCTCAGGAACGCGTGGAGGTATCAAGTTGAAAAAACGTAGGTCTATGTTTTTTTAGGGTTCCGTACCTCATAAGGAAAAAATCGGAACCCTTATAGGATTACTTCGTTGTCCGTCTGTCTGTCTGTCAGTCTGTCAAGACCCTTTTTCTTAGGAACGCGTGGAGGTATCAAGTTGAAAAAACGTAGGTCTATGTTTTTTTAGGGTTCCGTACCTCATAAGGAAAAAATCGGAACCCTTATAGGATTACTTCGTTGTCCGTCTGTCTGTCTGTCAGTCTGTCAAGACCCTTTTTCTCAGGAAAGCGTGGAGGTATCAAGTTGAAAAAACGTAGGTCTATGTTTTTTTAGGGTTCCGTACCTCATAAGGAAAAAATCGGAACCCTTATAGGATTACTTCGTTGTCCGTCTGTCTGTCTGTCAGTCTGTCAAGACCCTTTTTCTCAGGAACGCGTGGAGGTATCAAGTTGAAACTAATATCAAAAACGTAAGTCTATGGTCCCCTGGAGTTTAAAAAAAATCAAGCTTCTAAGTCAACGCAATAAAAAAGTAGGGCGATTTATGCGACATATTTTGATATTCGCAAATAAATCAAAACATAGAGGGTACTTCCCGTTGACCTACAATCATGAAATTTGGCAAGAAGCAAGGTCTCACAGCACAAGTAAATGCCTCAGGCATTAAGTCCACCTTTGTATTTTTTTACTTGTGCATGAAGTTTTAATAAATAAATAAATAATAAGTAAAGGAAAATCGTTAATGTGTAGTTTTATCACATAAAAAAATATGTTTTTGTTATTACAAACTCACATTTTCAGTTGGAAAATTGACCGTGGCGTATATCGATGTATGGGAAAACATGTTTTTCAACTACAACGTTAAGTTTGTTTTGGGGATAAATTCATCCTAACTACGGAACCCTTCATTGTGCGTGGTCTAACACGCACTTGTTTTTTAATTTGGAAGGCTCACGTTTCTTACCTATTTCGTTCTGTAACGTTTTATTATCTCGGTGCTAGTGGTTTGAGATTTAGAAAACATAAAAGCAGATAAGTAGATCATAAGACATCAATTTGAGCTATAGGAAAAAAATATGGTGCTAATCATTGGTGCTAACATAACAGGAGTAGACACACCCTCAAAAAATCATTTTTCACTCAACCCACTGACACGACCGTGACTTGCACAAAAACGGTAATTTTTCATACATTCCCATACCCACACATTTTCACAAAATAGCGTAGAAAGCCTACACGCAATCAAGACATGGCTTTATTTAAGGAGGGGAGAGATCGACGCCTCTCAGCCGAAGTGAGGAAATGGCTGATTGAATATCGAAGTACGAAGTTTGTGACGTCATCCATTGATTGGTAGTACCTACCTTCTTGAACACCTCTAGCTTTATAAACTTGTCCCATTTTCTGTCTACTCTTCTTTGTTTCTGTGATTACCTACCTTTTTTTTTTTTTTTTTTGGTTGGGGAATCATCAAATAACTTCTCCCGCTCTGGGCGGAGCGGGAGGGAGTGTCAGACTTTTACTGACTAAAACCCCCCGTGTTCCTTCAAATGCCTGTGTGCCAGGGCCACGATATCCATTTCGGACAGACTCGTAACTCTGGCAGGCATTGGACCCAGTCAATTGGTGCTGACGTCTCTTTGAGGCACGCGTGGAACACAACGCGCCGTCGACCCGGGCCTGGTCCGTATCGGACGGCGAGCTACCCATCGCTCACCGTCCGCAAGCCCGCGCCTACGGTGGCCGGGAATCGGCCTGCGATTCCCGATGCCCAGGGCGTCTCCTGCGGCGACTAAGGGCGGAAGGGCGGGCACCCTGCCTCACCCTCATGCGTTCCGCCTCCTCCTTCGCGAGCATTACTGTTTCGCAGAAGGAAGTGACGGCCTCCCATGCACTCTCGCTCCGAACCATGGCCTGAACCAGGGCCGGACGCGAGAGATCGTCGCCGCCGATCGCCTCCGTGAGGACACGGCGGTGCTCCGCCCAAGCAGGGCAGACCTCCACCGTATGCTCCACCGTATCCTCCGGGCGATCCACACAGTGGTGACACCCGGGCGTTTCCTCCCGCTTTATCCTGAACAGGAAACTCCCGAAACAACCGTGTCCGGTGAGGACCTGCGTCAGGCGGAAGGTGAGGACGCCGTGGCGCCTCTCTAGCCACTCCTCAAAGAGGGCACTTACCGCCGCAATTGTGGCGTGCCCAGCACTGTGTTGCGACAATCGCACTTTCCATGTCGCCATGAGATCCTGCCGGAGCTCCGTCCGCTGTGCCGCGATTTCTTGCGGCAGCGGAGTTACACCCCGGCGTTTCGCCTCTTCGCGCCACACCCACATGTGTGCGAGGACTTTCGCCTCCAGATCCCGGGAGACCGTGCGGTAACCCCGTACCAGCCTGATGGCCATGACCCTTTGGGACGCGTTTAACCGCTGGGCTGGTCGCAGCCTCAGTGAACGCGCCCACACCGGTGCCCCGTAAAGGGCCATGGACCGCACGATCCCCGTGTAGAGCCTCCGGCAGGAGGCGTTTGGACCCCCCAGATTGGGCAGGAGCCGCTTCAAAGCAGCCCCGGCCCGCTCCAGTCTGGGAGCCAAACGTCGGAAGTGCTTGACGAAGTTCCACCGGCTGTCGAGGATGAGTCCCAGGTACTTCATCGTAGCCTCGACGCCGATGTGAACCTCTCCCGCCGTTATCTGGGAACCCGACAGTGGCGCGTTCCGAGGACCATAAAAACACATGGCCTCGGACTTGTGCAATACCACCTCGAGTCCCAATTGCCGGATCCTATCGACGATTGTCGCAACCCCACGTTCCGCCAGTTCGGCCGCCGCCTGATGTGAACTCCCCTGTGCCAGGACCAGCGTGTCGTCAGCGTAGCAGACTACGCTGACGCCACTGGGGAGGTCAGCGCGCAGCACCCAGTCGTACCCGATTCCCACAGATGCGGCCCCAGAACCGATCCCTGTGGAACACCACACGACATCTCTCGCCGGTTCCACTCTCCTTGGTGACTGGGGTAGATGACGGCCCTGTCCGTCAGATAGGCCTCGACCACGCGACAGAGGTAGGTCGGCATCTGGTGATACCGGAGTGCCTCCCTGATGCAACTCCAGGGCAGGGTATTAAACGCATTGGCGATGTCGTGCCCTGGCCACAGCATCCCCCGTCGTGAGGGCTCGAACGCGCATGATGGCATCCACCGTAGAGCGCCCCTTGCGGAAACCAAACTGGCTCTCCGCCAAATCCGGCCCCACCTGTACCAGCCGCCCGACAAGGCGGTATGCAATAACTCTTTCAAAGAACTTGCCCACCTCGTCGAGCAGCACGATGGGCCGGTAAGCGGACGGAGAGTCCGCTGGGCGCCCCGGCTTCTTAATGAGGACCAGTTTCCCCGTCTTCCAACGAAGTGGGAACTGGCCCCTCTCCATGCATGGGCTTAGGAGCCCCCTTAGTCGAGGCCCGAGAGCCTCTGAGGCCAGAACCCAGGCTTTTCCAGGCAAGCCGTCGGGTCCTGGGGCGGTATTCTTGGCATTCAGCCTACGTACCGCCACTCTCAGATCTACCTCGGTCATCTCCGAAGCATCGTCGTCGTCGTCGGCGGTGTGGTCCGCATGGGGCACCACAGGAGGCGGAGCCATGGGCGGGGAAGTATGTTCCCCTAGCGAAGGGAACAGAGCGCTCACCACGTCCTCCACGAGCTGGGGCCGTGTGATTACCTACGTAAACTCACACACTGACTTATTTTTTTTTTAGGTAAACAGGTACTGTTACTGATTTTGACCGGTACCTATCATTGAGTACCTATATTATAAATCCTCATAATATGTTATTTAAATTGGGCATTTAATTAAGATTAAAATATGCTTTACATCATTTAAATGAAACTTTAAAAGATAACGCAGTGATATGGTTGACGGCGGCAGCGGCGGCGAGCGGCGGGTGCAATGCGATCGCTTCGTTTGCTTTTAATCCCGGTAGTACGTTCCCGTGGGATAGTTTCCGACAACCACGCGGGCGAAGCCGCGGGCAAAAGGTAGTTAAAAATAAAATAGAAAAGCCTACCAATAAAATACAAAACTCTCGTATGACTAGAAGTTTCCAGAGTATTTTAAAAACAAACATTTTAATATTTCATGAGAGTTCCAAATTGAGTATTTATTCAATCCAATACCACGAGAATAATTGTTTTAACAACTCTGAGAAATGATTTTGTTACATTACTTATATACCTACTTATTTTGTAGAATATTCTACGCACTATGAGCAAACGTCTGGGCCAATTTCACGTGTTGTGCATAAACAGTACTACTTAATCTGTGGCATAAACACAGACTACAATATTATAAATTTGCGAGTTAAAATTCCGTGGCATAGAATGTAAATGTTGTCACATGAACGCAATGCGTTTAGCATTTGCAACATGCGTCTGCATTTATCATTAAAAGAAGATTGATTCATTCAATTTTATTGTTGTTTTATTAGAATTGAAGATTTTATGGTAAATTATAAAAAAGTCATGTTTTACTTTTTTTTTATTGTACTGCTATACAAAGACTAAAAAATTAAGGGTCGGGCCGTTTTACCCAAATGTCCGGCTATACTGGCTGGTCTGTCCGACTTTTCGGTGCTAAGACCTGGCAACTCTATGTACGTGTGTTTGTCACCTAACTCCTCCTAAACGGCTAGACCGATTTGGTTGAAAATTTGTATTATATTTCAACGGGTTCCTGGATGGTTTGAAAACACAATTGGATCCGGTAGGTGGCGCTGCTGTTTGTATAAGGCGAAACGAAGTTCGCCCGCCGGGGGCAGCTGGTTTAATTAGGAAATCAGACTAACTTACCATAAGTGACGTCTGATGGTAATTTTATGAACGGCTCATCCTGAATACATTTATACAGTAGTATTCGTCTCCAACGAACTCTCCGCGTAGATATTTAGAACTCTTACAAAATTAAATTTGAACGCAGCTAATATCATTAGTCGTCAGCGGTGACATCTGTCAATAACTTTAAAAAGATAATTCTCATCACTCATGTCAATGTCAGTGCATCTGATTGATCAGATCACTGGTTTCAACAAGGGTTGCAGTCTGTGCTGGACTGCTGGTTGCCATTAAGTTAGCGTTCTAAGCGGGTGGGTGATACTTGATATCTGACAGGGAGGGATTGGAGGAAACCAATTGTTTTCAGGATGAGCGGATGAACCGTTCATCAAATTACCATCAGACGTCACTTAAGGTAAGTTAGTCTGATTTCTTAGTTTTATTACACGGCTCATCCTGAAAACAATTTTAAACAGTAGATGTTCAGAGACAACTAATGGCTTAATAATACGTTAATGGCAACTTAATATCTAAATTTGTGTATGAATATGAAAATCATGAAAATTTAAATTCAATAAATAAAGATTCCTTATAATTTTACCACAAGTAAAACCAGAAACAAAAAAAAAGTATACAATAAACGTAGACCATTCAGGAGCTATTTTATGTTTATGTTTTTAAAATCAAACTGAATAATAGGTGACCTTCAGATCTGGTCAGGTGTTATCGACTTAGTAAATCTTAAAACATAGAAATAAGTAGGTAGCCTTTTTGGCTTCAGATAATATGTAGAGACAATTTCTGTTCTGTTTTTAAAAACTATGCCCCACACTAGGAATTTCTCCTGTATTGTGGGTGCGTTTACAAACATTTAAATTCACATACACAAACAGCCAGACTCTGAACAACTACTTGTAGGACATACAAATATGCAATCAAAACAATGTTACACAGTCAAAGCATATATTAACGTGTGCCCTTCAAGGTGTTACCTACTTATTAATAGTAAATTATAAAACTAAGGATATAATAATGTATCCCTTTGGTTGCACAAAAACAAACAACAACAAATGTACACTTAGTTTGCAAGTAAATCCAAGAATAATGTTTTGTAATAATTTTTATTACTTAATTAAAATCATAGTTAAAACTTTTGCCGTCTTATTACAAAACAAGTTATAAATTTTAACATGGGGCCAGTTTTAGTAATAGGACCGTAACTGTGATTGAAATACAGTTCTTTATACAAAATTGAAAACTAAGTATGGTACTAAGTTGTCAGTTTTGTATTAGGAACTTTACCTTAGACGGAATAAAGTTTGAAATTCAATAATGGCTCCATTGTTTAAACATGGGTCTGAAGATAAACCTTGTTTTGTAATAAGACGGAATCAGTCCATAACATTGACAAATTAATTGTCACAAACTGGTTGTTACCAAAATACCACAACAAAAATGTTGTCAAGGCAAAGTCAAGGGTTTTATTACATTCTTTGCAGTATTTAGTTAGCGCTTAATCTAAGATGGTATTGGCAAAAACAAGGTCAGCTCTATCATTTATAATAGGTAGATTATAATGTTTTGCAAAGATAGCTGATCTATCGGACCAACCAGCAGTCTTCTTAATAATTTCAATAGACACTCCTGAAATTTTGGCTTTTGAAGTAGATGCATGTCTGGTACTGTGTGAACTAAAAATACTGGTATCAATGCCACTCTCAGTGAGGACTTTTTTGATCCGGCAACTTACTGTAGTGGATGTAGCTTTTTTAAAACGTTTTTAGTGGTAATCACCAGGTAAGGTTCCTCGAGCTTCCTTAGAACTTTGCATGTATAATTTTAAGGTTTTGGCTGGGCACACTGTATGGTTTTCAAAGTAGTTTTCAAGTGGTGTTTGTTTTAGTCTTGATAGACACAGTCAGATGTAAAATGTATGTCTTACATTTTAATTGATGCCAATGTCGGAACTCTCTGGGCAGTACACAGAGCTAACAAAGTAATTATCTTTTTTGACAATTCTTTAAGATTTAAAACAACTGGCATCTTACCTAGGAAATCTAGTATTACTGCAGGGTCCCATGTTTCTGTATACTTATGGAGAGAGGGTCTTTGTCTAAATGCCTTTAACAACCGCTTTATATTCTCATCCTTCCCAATTTCAGAGCTTATTAGCAGGGACAATTCTGAGCGATGTGTATTTAATGTAGAATAGTTACTTCCTACATTAAATGCTTCTGACAAGAAGCCTAAAATGTGTGATATAGAGGCTTTGTAAATGTCAATATTATTACCTACTATGGCAGTGTGCCCACCACTTTTTATATGAGCAATCATACATAATGTTTTTGACTATCTTGAGCTAAGGATCCAATCATTATTTCCAAGGAAGCTTGAGGTATATTTCTTAGCTGACATGCCATCCGGAGAAGTGTCCTGCAGCCAGGGTAATGTGGGAGCTCAAATGGTGTTGTTTGCTAAAAGGAGATGGGAGCAAGATTGGTTTTGATACAGTCAATATTTTAACTAAAGGAAACCATGTCTGTGCTGGCCACCAGGGAAAAACAAGGATTCTCTCAGCTTGGTCATGTCTTATTTTTTCCAAACATTTAGTACCTACCTAATTATAGAAAAAGAGGGGAAAGCATAAAAGAAAAATTTGCTCCAGTCTAATGTGAATGCATCTAAGGCAAATCTCAAAGGAAGCCTCTTTTCCAAGAGATATATTTTAAACATTTTGCATTTATTCTGGTAGCAAATAAATCTATTTCAGGTGTTCTGAAATGCTGGGTAATTCTGGTAAATGCATAGTCTGCTAAGGACCCTTCTGTATCATGATTTAAGTTCCTAGATTCCATAATAGCGTCTGTGATTTCTTTGGACTTGATTTATGAGGCTGTAACCTATAAGTTTCTTCTTCACACCATTGCCATAATTCCTGAGTAATAGTATTTAGATGTATAACTTGTATGCTACCCATTTTATTAATATGGCTGTTGTCTATCCTTAACAAAATATGATCATTTTCTATATTCTTAGCAAAGGATCTTAGGCCAAAGTAAGCTGCTTTCAGTTCTAGGTAAGTAATTGATATGTTCCTCTTTCTCAGTTGTTCCAAAGTCCCCACCCTATCGATTCACCTAGACAATGGGCACCCCAACCAGTACCTAAGTAATGCATTAGTGAAGATTTCTAACTTGGTCTTTTGTAAAGCAAATGACTTTTTGGATAAGTATAGGGATGTTAGACAATCACCATTTTAGTCCAGAAATAATATTATCGGAAATATTCATAAAGCTTTCAAAATTTTATTTGATGACTGTAGGTATGATATTCAGTATCAGATGCAATAATCCTCACGACCATATTGTTTAAAAAGTGCTGTAGCTGAATATGCTAATTCAATAGGTTCTTCGCCTTTATGTTAGTCCGATCGTCTCTTGTTCTGCTTGTTACATAGATCTATAAACGTCTTTCGGGATCTTTTTGTCATCGTTGAAGTCGATGTCAACGTTGACGTTGATGGTACAGGTTTAGCACAAATATATTCACTTACCTTACCTATAAATTGGTTCTTGAATGAGCAAATCAGTTTGCACGCAATTTGGCCAGTCAATAGGTCAGAAGGTACTCTTAGCAAAATAGCACTAAACAGATTTAAAAAAAAAGATAATAACGGACAAAAGGCGGTTTATTTTTTAACAATTAAATTTTACAGTAATAATAGAAAACTAAATAATCAGAACAAAATTAAAGTAGGCAGAATTGGCTATCCAAACGGGCAGCGAGTCCTCTTATGATGATGACTCAACGGAAAAAAGGACAGAATTTTTTTTTTTTTTTTTTTTAATGGCATCTCGTAGCAGACCTAGAGAGGTCGTTGCTACTTAACCGGATATTATGGACAGAAAATGAGCGTGCAGCGGCTTATAAAGGCGCGCGATGACGGCTGTCTGTCGTCCCCTCCTTGCAACGGTTTGACAATGGCTTTTCCGCTAACAGTACTGTAATCACGTCTAAAAATTTCGCTTTTGCGGTGGGATTGTAACCATCTCTTTTGAACTGCCCGTGTGAACCTTCGATAAAATTCCTTCAAGGTAACACTGTCTTCATCAGAAAGGCTAGAACCCAGTCGAATAACAACTGAATTGAACAATAGGTATTTCATGATCGAGGGAAGAAGTATCCTGGTTCCTCAGAATAACTCGCAATAACTGAGACGCACTGTGTTATCAGATGTTAGCAGTAGAAATGCTCAAAATGAACTGTAGTTACGAACCTAGTTTTTATTTATTTATTGTTATTGTTAATGAGGATATCACATTTAACTAATTACCCTCATTAAGGTGATCCTGCACTAATTGTTAAATTAACGTACCTATACCCTAATTATTTTTTGTCTATACTTTTAACTAGTTAAATCATTAGGTACATAAGTATTTAGTCATATGAGGTGATTACCTCAATATGAGGTCATTAACTAATGAGGACTTGACCATTAGAGGAGATTACATTAAAAAGATAATTAATTCGTATTTACCATGTCATTTCAATGTAATAAAACGAACTTTACCTATTTGTGATTTCTTAGGATGTTTTGACCTATGGTATAAAAAAATTTGTAAACTAGACTTGGCATAATTATATTTAAAGTATTTAAGCCAATGATATTATATTAAAAATATATGTTGTGAGCGTGAATCGTGAAGACTTGAAAACGTCCTAATTGGGACGTATTGACTTTAGTCTGCGACACGCATGGCGACGAGTAATACGCTTAGTTAAAGCAGTTAAAAAAATCAAAAAATGCCATCGTGTGTATTTAGAAAGTGTACCAATTATGATACCAAAGTTAATAAAACACTAGGGATCTCATACCACATGTACCTAAGTACTTATGCAATATACTTTGATTTATTAACATATTTCAATTATTTTCCTAATATTCTCATAATTAGAAAAAAGAAAGAAATGGAAATACATTTTTTTGTCGTGACAAGGACGCATGCACTCCATTCACAATTTGTTAGTCTGTGATGCCAACATTCGGTGATTGGTGGCCAGAATAATGTTTGTTTACATTCACGCGCAATTGACAACACTAGCTGTCTCTTTTTAGGGTTCCGTACCAAAATGGTAAAAGGGAACCCTTATGGTGAGACTAAGTCTGTCTGTCTGTCACACCTGGATATCTCAAGAACTACTAATGCTATCAACTTGAAATTTAGAATAGTTTTAGATGACGTTTGCAAATTCTCAAACATGTTTTTTTTTTTGGCAGCACAGTTTCCGACTTGTGATGAAAAAAAAAAAAATAAAAAAAAAAAAATACCGTTCCCCCCCCTTATCTCCGAAGTTTGCAGAGATAAAAATCTGAAATTATTCTATATGATAGAAGCCTAAGTAAAGATTACAAGAAAAATAAAACGATGTCTCTAAATAGCACAGTTTTTCAGAAATCATCAACATCATATATTCCTACGGAACCCTCGGTGCGCGAGTCCGACTCGCTCTTGACCGGTTTTTTCTTGTGGTTTTTATCAAGCCATCTCTTCTCTATCATTTTTACTTGTAGTAAAATGTAAAATGAATGAAAAGTGGGTATCTGTGTGTTGCCGCTGCTGCGCGGAACACTTTTTTCGGTTTTGATTTAACCATTTAAATGAATCATCAACATAACGTTTTTTTTTTTTAATTTTGAGGAATTAAAAAAATATCATTGCACATTGTGCTACAATACGAAGTATGTCAAAAAATTACAAATAAATAGTACTATAACGGTGTGTAAGGATATAATGGCCAACCTTATGATGCCGGAGATAGCCTCATTTTTCATGTCAGCGCCATACAAATTATAACTCCTTCATTTGTACATGCAATTGCCTCATACGAAATTTTATCGAATCAATAGCAGAATCCATATCTAGCCAAAAAAGGACCCTTCAAAATTCAAGTCTATGAAAGGCGATTTTCAGCCCACCGTGCGGCGCTCGGGTAACCTCGCCCTTAATAGCACACACATTACAGGTATCTGTGCGATCAGCGCTATGTGTGGGTAAATCTTGTAAAAAGCGATAAGGACATGTGTTGCCTTGTCGCGTCACTGCCACACACATTAAAGCAGTATACGCACGTTGTCGCGCGCACAGATGAGTTGAACTATCCGTATCACAATCACTTTTTCATTCTGTGGATCACTAGAAAACTATTAAATATACTATAATTATAATCATCAATAATAAATAGCAAAAGTCTGGAACGTATTTGAATTCATACAAAACGTCAAACGACTGACATCCTTTTTGTTTCGTCGAAATTAATTTTTGTCATTTAATTGACATAATAACTATAGACATTATGTACAAAGAGTAAAACACATGTATAGTAAAAATTATAATGTCGTTGGTGTTTATCGGATGATCGCATGACTATATTAGCGTCAGGAAAAAATAGGGGCAAAATACATAGAAGGGCGGAAAAGAAGCCTTTGGCGTAGAAATTTTGCAATTTTCTTTTCTTAAATATTTTTTTTACACAAGTGATCTATCAATAAAACTACTAATTTGGAGTAAATTTTTCATAATAGAAACAAACGGAAATTATCAAAATTCAAATCGTTTAAAGTAGTATAATTATAATTGTAACATTCGATTACCCCTGAAAAATGATATTATACAAAATTATATAAAATAGATCCTCCTGAACGGGCTGAACCCCTGAACTTAAATTTCATACAACCATATCAATAAACCAAATAAATAAAAAGTGGTAAATAGTAAGTAACGTGGATAATAGTAAGTAACGAAACAGCCAAGCCATACATTTTTACTGATATGTAGAATTTGTGAAGTTAGGGTCGGTAGAGTTAGGCCGTGTAGATTCAGAAGCTTGGCTCTACATGAGATCTGATATCTTTTTCACAGGGCAAACCTTATGTGGTCGTCTTGGCAACATTTTACATGAAATGTTTTTGGTGGGATAGATTAGAAACTATTATTTAAAAAATATTTAACAAAGTAGTAACATTTTTCAGTAAGTAACTTCTTAAGTTCTCTTTTGAATAAGTATACCACCCCCTTTTTTTTTTTTTTTGGGTGGGAAATCATCAACTTCTCCCGCTCTGGGCGGAGCGAGAGGGAGTGTCAGACTTTTACTGACTAAAACCCACCGTGTTCCTTCAAATGCCTGTGTGCCAGAGCCACGATATCCCTTTCGGACAGACTCGTAACCCTGGCAGGACTCGTACCACCCCCCCCCCCCCTCTGGAGTTGCTTTTTGTTGTATATTATGTGTTAAATTACAGGCAGTATGAAATAAGTTAACAATGTTTGAGATTAACTAGATAAAAATAAACATAAACAAATTTTTCGCAGCCGCCATCTCGGATTCACACTTTGTTCAAATTCACACTTTCTCTCTCTCGATAGAGAAAAGAAAGTGTGAATTAGAAGAAGACAGTAGCAAGTATGAACGCTTTTTCGCGTGACGATTTCTCCCCGTTTACTCGTACTCGTACCGCAAGCTGCGTTAAAATAAAACAAAAAGTAAAATATTTTATTTCAGTTACAAAGTTAAAAAACGTCGTTCCAAAAATACTTAGTTTCGAGCGGGCATTGTTATTTATATTTTTAACAAATTTAGAAATGCCATGGTATTAACCTACCTACTTAACTAATGAAAAAATATCCCGATGTTTTCCTTCATTGTTTTGAGAGCTATGGTAATTGCACAAAATAGACGAAGCTCCATTTGGCATCAAGGCTCTTACAGACTCACGCGATATCGCGGGCGCGACTGGCACTGGTATAGAAATTGTGCTACTAGTGTCGCGTCGTGTCCGCCATATCTCACCAGTCTGTACGAGCCTTAATTCGTACCGATTTAATTTTTATGAACTTATCACGTGATTACTATCCCAAATGAGGCACAGAAAGTTTTATTTTCATACTATTCCAGTGTTGCAAAGGAGGATGGTGTCATAATTCACCCAAAAATCTAAGTGCAATCGATACGGTCAATCTATAAGCACGAGAATTCCCTAGAACTATCTAAATAAACGTACCCAAGTTGCAACATCCTAATCCGTGGGATATCGGAGCTATGGGCTGTCAAAGTATGCAAAGAATTCATTTTTTGACTTGGGATTTTCACAGCTGTGGTGCCAAAATAGTCATGCTGTCGATTGTGTTATGTACCAACGACGCCATAGATGCTACTAACCTTATTACACTAAAAATAATATCGATATATAGTTATGTGCTGGGTTTGGCGCCATTTATACGTTTTGTTCCTACTGAATTTCGTCTCTTTTACCTTTGATCTTTTATTTAGTAGGTATGTATGAGAGTAGATAAAGTAGTGTATGAAACTGCACGTAACTATAATCCATCGGTTTAGGTAATTAAATAAAGGTAAATAAAAAAACCACGTGACGTGGTTAACCGACGGAGTACAGTATCCCGAGTGTAAGTTTGCAAGTGAGTAAACGTAACTAGCGCGTTTGCGTTAAGATTTTTATTCTCACCCATAAATTCTTAGCATTATGATCTATCGGTCAAATTTTAACGCAAACGAAATAGTTACGTTTACGCTCTTGTAAACTTACACTTGGGGTACTGGTATTAAAACACTCGTGTGTTACAATTAAAACACAATACAACACAGTTGTGAAAATCCCAAGTCAAAAAATGAATTCTTTGCATACTTTGATAGCCCATAGCTCCGATATCCCACGGATTAGGATGTTGCAACTTGGGTACGTTTATTTAGATAGTTCTAGGAAATTCTTGTGCACACAGTTTGACCGTATCGATTACGATTCGATTTTGGGTTTTTGGTCTATACATTTTGGACCATGTCCTTTGTTCACATATTATGCTTCGTCTACACAATGTGTAATCACAACATAGTTTCGGCACAATATACCTTATAATTTTTAAAAATTTAAAATTTGTTTCAGAATTTTATTGTGACAAACACACACATTAAAGCCGCGAACTGTAACTCGTGATACATGTATTGCGAATTTGCGACTCGAGCCCAAGTGCGGACTAGGCATTAAATCAATGACAGGTTATTCCCCCCAAATGTTAAAAAAAAGAGTGCGACCGGCGAGCGCTCCGGACCATAGAGCATAGACTGTCTTCCAACTCAGTTATCGGCTGACGCCGCCGCGGGAACGACACGTCTGTGTAGAATTTATTAGTGCAGTAAATTTATTCGCCGTCACAATATCCAATAAATTATCGGAGTTTTTGAAAAGCTAAACAGTTGCTACGGTAAGATATTGTTTACTTGACTATTTATATCTAGTTATCTCTAACTTTAGGTAAGAAATTTTACACAGAAATTGTTTCTATCTGGCAGCCATTACGACGCACGTCGAGCACGGCGTATGTTGCTGCAACGAATATTTATAATGTTGTTATGCAAACTATAATATACTACGACTATATTGATTTTGTGCGTTTTTTTTATTATCATTAAATTACCTATATTATCCATTTAATTGGTATCAATACAACCGGGATGGCGATGATACAAATACTGCTTCCAAGTCTACCTAAGAATATTATATCAGCGAACGCTGCAGTTGGCGGGCGCCTCAACCAATGGATGACGCAATAGTGACTCGGTCGAATCGCACATTGCATGCCAGAACGTTCTACATAATTACATATTTGCAAACAGACAATCACGTGCACAGCGCTTTCTATAAATAAACTTATCTTTTTACAGATAATGGAAGAATATGGGTCATATTTAGTTATCAAAATATTAAGTCCAAATCGAAATGATCTTCTTAAAGAATACGAATGTGTACTAAAAATTTGGGTAAAAGTGAAAGATCACTATGATAACAATGTGGTATTTGGATATCCCTTAGAAGATAGTGTAACCACCAGATTAAGAGTAATTGAATACCAACCACTGGATAAGAAATGGCCCATTCTTTACGGTGAAGTGGTGTTTAACACAGGTAAGATTAAAATTTCTTGTCTTACCTAATGATAAATTAATACATTAAAAAAAAACAATGCTAAAACAAGTTTTACACTTTATAATATTTGTATTTAAAAAAAAACTGTCTCGGATTCCCGGGTATAACATATTTTTTTTTATATCCCTGGCTCAAAAACAAACCTGCGCCGCTGTGCCAAGACTTTGCAATATAAACTATAAATTTAAACGTCTGCGTCAAATTAAATCTATCAAAAATTTCTTATTGACAGAGCCGCTCTGTCCAAATATAAGAAATTTTTGCTATATTTCATTTGATTTAAGTATCTCTAAATGTTAAATTTTCTTATTATGTTCCATAAAAGTTTATTAAGTAACTCCAAATTTTTCCATAATTGTTTAAATTTCTCCACGTTTTATGCAATGAGATTTATGATACTTACTATAGAGAGGCTATGCGAAGAAATGTCATAGAAAAACTGTGATGCCATTTCTCAGTGACGCCATCTAAATAAACCGTCGTTTTTCCATAACGAGATTTGCAATATCGTAATGCGCAACTTACAAACAATATTTTCTTAGAAAATATTTTCGACTTGACATGCAGGCGTACCACACTAGACTGAGAGACTTGCCCACTAAGACAAAAGTATCGGATAACGATTTTGTTCGCTATGTCCCGTCAATTTTTTTTTAGTTTTTTCGTTTAGTTAAATTTTTGAGTAAATAACTATGTCTTTGGTTTTATCAAATATTCATATTTTAAATTTGTTAGCTTACTTATTCAATTTATTGTGCGTGCTATGGTCTCCTATATGTGAAGGAATAATACCTACACCAGAGACATTAAAATATTTACTCAGTCCACATTTATATAAAACCTTATGTTGTCTTTTATTTATACATACATACATAAACTCACGCCTTCTTCCCATGGGGGTAGGCAGAAACTATAGAACGCCACCTGCTACGCTCCATTCATACCTACTCTTTTAGCTTCGCCTACGTTCATACATCTTGTCATACACGTCTTTTATTTATGTGTCATGTATTGTGTATATTTTTTTGGAGATGCTAACTGTAAGAATCCCTAAAAAAACCATTATCAACTATTACTTACCTACAGTCACGAGCATAAATGATTCAAATTTTCTTCTAGATTGCAATCAGTTGCCGCTCATATTATTATTGCAAAAAAATGTGACATCCCACTGACAGCATAAATAACTGACGGTAGTGTTTGACAGTAGGAATGGCAATATTAATCGTTTTTTTTTTCTTTTTGGCACTTGTGCCGTTGTCGGCTATTCTGCCAGTATTAAGTATGAAATTGATACTTACCTAAGATGGGTGATTGAATACTGGCAGAATAGTCGACATCGGCTCAGTTTTCAGCATTCCTAAGAGGTGACACAACTTTTTGAAGCCGATGCAGCATCCTATATTTTGGCGTCGCTTAACTCAAATAGTTTTGGTGTTACTTCGATGTCACTTATTTGTGCTGCCACTTGTTTAACCCTTCCACAAATGATCATATATATTTGCCGTTGTCTTGATGCCAGATATTAAATGGATGAATCATGAAATCAGATATTATTGCCAATCTTTTCATAGTAATATGGAAACTATGCTCTTGACTATATTTTAAATGTAATGACATTAAATAACAGGTTAAATGTCTTACTTATTTATAGATTCTCAAGAAGAAGCGTTTCGATTTCTTGAAAGAAAAATGCATGAGAATGAAAGTGATAGTGATCAGTCGAAGGACACAAGTAAAAAAGGTAACTATTAAGATAAGTTATCGATATTTTAATAATATTTCGCTCCCCCCACCGAATAATAATATGGTAATGTGGTACTACGACAGTTTTCGTTTGATTGCATGTTCGGTGTTTAGAGCATTAATTACCATCTCGTATTTTTTCTATGTATAAGTATTTATATGTCTTTTTACATAATCGTAACGTCGTTCGCTGTATCTTATAGTTAACTAACTGCGCCCCGCGGTTTCACCCGCGTAAGTCTCGATCCCGTGGGAATATCGGCATAAAAAGACGAGTAGCCTATATGTTAATCCAGGATGTCAGCTACCTCCAACCAAAATTTTATCAAAATTGGTCCAGCCGTTTGAGCGTGAAGAACGAACACACACACACACTCACAAACTTTCGCCTTTATAATATTAGTGTGATATTTTGAAGCAACCGGTTTTACAATAAAATATTGCGATGATTTCGGTACGTAATAATGAATACAGTATTATTATCCTTCCTTAGTGATTGACGAGTAAGAAGAGCGCACGGTCAATATTTTTTCACACCGTATTTCAACGAATAATACTATAATGCATTAATATTGACTACGATATCGTTGCGTTTACACGCAAATAATATGGTAATAATGCGTTGCATGCTTTTGCCCTTTAATTTTAGTAACATTATTTTTGTCAATAACTTAATTTTGTTAAACTATTACAAAAAGAATCATAATATAAAATAACTTGTAAAAAATAGCTGTTTTGACGTATAAATGTCTATCTTACGATCTACCCGTGCTGAGATATACGCATAAAACAGTTTTTCATGTTTAAAATTTAGATTTATCAATTAATATGGTCATTGCCAAATCTAAATTTTACAGGAAAAATGAAAAACTGTTCGGTGCACTATTCGGTGGGGAGAGCGATTTTTTTTATCAACAAGTGAACATGGTAATAAAAAAAATGTTATTAAAATTTGAGAAAGTGTGGTGAAAATGTGGGTGACTGAAGTGGCAAGGAACTCTAGGATCAAATTAGTATTTGTAATTGGTAGAAAATGTTTAGTTTGAAATAAGGAGGATTATCATTTTAACTGCCAGAACTCCAGCTGGTACAGTATGTATGCCATGTCTGTGGAGCGTAATTGAGGTTCCCCTTCCATTCTCCTTTGTCAACCGTCAAGCTATTTTTCACTGCCTTATTTGTATTTATTTTTACGCCGTTAATTGTTTTTCAGATGATGACAAAGCAGTTGAAACAACAACGTCGAATAAAATTAGAATAAAACCAATTAAATTATCTTCGAAAAAAACGAATCGCCCATCTAAACGGAAACAATCTGAACAGGAAAATATTCTTCACAATAATAAAGTTCGAAATGGATTAGAAGAAGGATTAGAGTCAATATTGTTAGAAGCAGATGAACTTATACGCACGTATGCGAGTGATGAAGATAACGAAGAAATTGTGTCTTCCTCAACATCAAATAGTTTACATAATACTCAAATACCAGACACAACTCAAATACTTCCAAATGAAAATGATAATGGTGCAGAAAATACACCCACAAATAAAAAAAAAGCTGAAAAGATAGTGAAACTACCTAGAAGGCAATCAACTCGTCAAATAAGAAGTCTGTCACAAGGTTATTTGGAATTTTCAGACGAAGAATGCGATAGGTCTGATGATTCAGATTACGTTCCAAATACCGTACATACCGTATCGGCTGGACACCACCACCAAACTGAATTATTAACTGCCAAAGCAGTTAATAATTCACTGGATCAAGATATAAACATGAGTCTGTTGAATGACCAAGTTTATTCTCACTGTTATAACTTTTATACTGAATTCAATGAATCATACCAAAAGACTATGTCAATTCTAGATAATGCTGCAGATTATTTACAAAGAATAATTTCTAACCATAAAGATAATGTTGCATCAAAAGCAATACGATCACCGTTACCAACAAATCAGCAACCGGATGCTATAAATCCCAAAATGTTTTCCCATCCACAACCACTGTTACAGGAACGATCAAGTTGCAGTACCGAAGACACTAAATGGACTGTAAGATATCCAGAGCCAGGACCAGGAATTATAGAACTAATGCCAAACTCAGGTGTGTATGTTTCTGAAAAAGGTCTAAGTGAGTGCAAATCTACGATCAGCGAAACGACCACATTTACAAGAGCCTTGTTAGAAGAGGTTTTTACAGATGAAGCTTTAAAAAAGTGTTCATTCACTGGTACTGCAGGAAAAAGGAATGCAAAGAATCCCCGAAAAAATGTTAAGCCTCCCCTGGATTTAAAGGCAAGACAAATATTTGTAGATTACGTTCTACAATATTCACTTGAAATGGGTTGGAAGAAAGCAGATCCTGATATAATTATGAGTTGTATAAGAAATAGACTTCAGTCGTTACATCGAATTGGATAAGTAATAAATACCATCATTTGCATAACGTTTTCCCAACTTTAGCCCCCTTATTACAAAACAAGGTTTATCTTCAGACCCAGGTTTAAAACATGGAGCCATTATTGAATTTAGAACTTTATTCCGACCATGGTAAAGTTCTTAAACACAAAACTGCGACTTAGTACCGAACTAAGTTTTCAGTTTTGTATAAGGAACGGTATTTCAATCACTGTTACGTTCTTATTACAAAAACGGGCTCCATGGTTTAAAGTTTTAAACCATGTCAAAATATAAATCTTGTTTTGTAATAAGGCGGTAATAGTTTTCCCAATGATACAAAAAAAACACCAGCATAATTTTACATGGAGCGACTGCCTCTCTGACTTCCACAGTTGCTAGGTAACACGAAACCCCTTGTTAAGACTGGTTGTCAAACTTTCGGGCTTTTAACAAGCTTTTGACTGCCCGTAACGAATGTCAAAGATCTAGGTATGACAGGCGGGACTAACTGCTTAACGTGTGCCCCGAGGCATGCAATATAAAATATACAGGGTTATTTTTAAAACGTCAATAACCTCTTAAGGGGTCATTGTACTCATCATTATGAACAACTTTTACTATGGGACCAAAACTGAAATCGCGAAAAAAACCCAGCTGTTCCCTACATTTGTGTTCGAATAATTCGTAAAAAATCGAACAGCTGATTTTCGTGTTACGGAAAGGGTATATACATATCGAAGGCACGGATTCTTTTGGTGATAACAAACTGCATGGCAACATTTTTTTGAATAATACCTAGATAATTATAAAGTTAAGAAACATTTACCTAAGACGCTGACAAGAGGCAAATGATAAAAGTAGGCTTGTCTTAAACAACAAAATTGCCAAATCTATATAGTTTGTGGTAGCAGAAATAATATATGTTATTCTTGAACATATTTCTCAGAACTTGGTTGTTACCAAAATACGTTTAGAAAAAAAAAATCGATACAAATTAATGGTAAACTTGAGTTTCAATCCAGAATATCTGTATTAAATATCAACGTATGGTTGGTATTTAATTAATAACAAGAACTTCTTAATTGTATGCAGAACTTGGTTGTTTTTTATTTTCGATTACTCAACTCATTTTTTAGTAAATAAATAATTGCTTCATATTTTGCAATAAATTACAAGCGTTGTGTCATCGCGCTTCTCTTTGTATGCAGTCTGACAGTGAAAGCGGTTTACCTGTTGTCAGCGTCATAAGGTCATAACTAATAAAAATCAAATGTTTCCAATTGATTTCTACACATCACTAGACCAAGTCAGCTGATCGGTACACGTTTTAATCCATTCTTTTGATCTTGCCGCCAATCGTACCTACCGCCCGCGCCGCTGCGTATCGGTGCAGCGCCGCCGTGTTGCAGAGCTGTGGCAGATTGGTGTGTGTACTCGGCGCACAGACACAGATAATGGATATGAGCCTCGTAGTGCGGTGACACGTTTGTTACGATTTAAATTTAATAAACTATAGAAATAAAAAAAATATCAAACATTTTCAAGGTTATTCTTTTTGAGCTGGAATTTTGTACAAAGATTCTGAACCAGATGCACTCTTCACCCTGTTTGTATGGATACGAGTATACCGTTTCCGTAACACGCTGTAGATAATTAGGGAAGTTTACCAATTTGGTGGTACGGTACAATTAGTGCGCAAGTCCGACTGGAACTTGGCTATTGTTTTTACAGATAAGTAATAGTTATTTTTTCAAATATTTCTTTGCAAGTTACCTGTGAATAAATTAATTTATAAATGTAAGTTGTGATGTTTAATTTGAAAGCTACTCATAGATGATTGAAACAACATAATTATTATTTCGCTTGAGACCTTCCTACGTTAGTATAATTATTCCAAGGTGCAACACCGTAGCATAACTAGAGGTGGTGGCAAAGCCAAGGAACTAAATTTCGGGCGCTCTCTGTTGTACCTACAGCGAGACGTCGACCGGTGTGCGAGAGAGAGCGCGCTAAATGGAGTCCGCGTTATCGCGACAATGTCGCCGTAGGATAACAGAATCATTTGAATCTTACTTCAGTATGGAAAAGAAATGGAGAATGGAATACATACCTCCATCTCTTTCCTTCATAGAAACGAGAGTAAAATAATACTGTTATCTTTGGCCTGGTGATATGCCCAAGGATAGCTGCTTATTTATGAAATTCGTTACTATAGTGTCTCATAGAGATCGGAATAGGTAGAGTATATTTACCTAAATTTCAAAGGAGTAAGTAACAGAGTGGATAGTAGGTACCTTCTAAAATCCAGGAGTGATGATAATCCCGGAATTTAAAATTCACGAATTATTTATTGGACTTTTATATAAAGATATAAGTACCTAGTTATAAATTATTGATTTGAAGAATCATATTAAATTTTTTAAGGTTCCGTACTTAAATTGTGTCAAATTCGAATGTTTTGTTGTAAGTACTTACGTAAAATAAAATTAAGTTGGCTGGTTTTTGTGCTTATTTGTTTAAGTGGATATTAGGTAAAGTAAAACTTGTGTTGTTTTAAATTATCTTTAGTTACACAACAAAATGTGATATTATTTACTATCTCTTTCACATGATATTAGGAGTTGCGATTTGTTATCTCTTTCACTCAATGCAAAAGCTGTGTGAAAGAGATAGCAACTATCGTTTTCTATTGTAACCCTAAAAACCAGTAATACTTATACAACTTTCGCTATGAAAAAAATACTATTTTGATGCATGTTAAAGTTTTAAATTTCCCTGTTTTTTTTACATCATCTCATGGTTTTTGACTAAAGCAACAATTTCTTTCCAAAAAAGGTTTTCATCCGAGCTACCATTTTACGAAATATAGATCGTTTTATATAAAATAAAATAAAATCGGAGGCTCATATCTCTGAAACGGTGCGTCGCACGGTGGATTGAAAATCGGCTGTAGAAGACATAGGATCTCGATTTCTTAAATGTTATTTTTTTTGCTGGAAATGACTTCTGCTGATCATTACTGTTCTATAAAATATCATATGAAGTAATTGTGTGCACAAATGGAAGAGTTATAATTTTTATAAGAAAAAAATGTATGGAGCTGACATGAAAAATGAGGATATCTCTGGAATCGCAAGGTTGGCCGTTATATCCTTGCACACTGTTATAGTACTATTTATTTGTGAATTTTTGACATACTTAATATCGCGGCATCACTTGCGATTTTTTTTTTAAATCTTCAAAATTAAAAAAAAAAAGAAAAGTATATGATACATTTTAATGCTTAAATATGGCTATACCAAGTGTAATTTACAAAAAAAAATATGCTTAGGACAAAACATTCTAAGAAATCACAAAGTCGTATTACCTACTTATTTGAAATGACATGGTAATTATGAATTACATAATATGCAATCTTGTCTAATGCCTCAAGTCCACATTAGCTAATGATTAATAAAATTTAATACCTATATACCTGTTAAAAGGATACGTACCATAATGAGGGTAATTAGATAAACGTGATCATTATTCAATAACAATAAATGGTAAACTATTGTATGATTAAAAATAAAAGCAAATTATTAAAAAAAAAAATGAACTTAACCTTTTTTTTTTTTTTTTGACGCTGGGAAAAATGCATTACGCATGCCCCCCCATCGGGGGATGGAAGGGGTATGTGGGACTCCCCGGAAAATCCGGAACACCCACTAAACGACCCAGCGGCGCTCCTATTTCGTCTGCAAGGAGGAGGACTGGGAATCCGGCAGAGCCATAACATCCAGTCCCCCGCTGACGACCGCCCGCCTTGCAGGCGGGCCCGATACGCCCCCCCCGTCGGGGAGGGGCCCAGGAATGACCGCGAGTGCTCTGTCATTCCCGCCCGACGTGGATGGTGAACTGTGCAATGCAGGAGAAGGCGCCCCCGCACCCGTCTCCCGCTGTTTACCACCAGGGGGCATAAGACGACGATCGTACAATCGCCTTCTCATGCCGTCTTCGCCTGCGGAGCGGCGCTGCGAGAGGGTCGTCCTCCCGCGCGCGCTCTGCGTCCTCCTTCTGCGACATTACGTCCTCGCAGAAGGAGGCGACCGCTGTCCAGGCCCCCTCGCTCTCCAGCATCGAGTTGACGACGCTGGGAAGCGAGAGGTCCTGCCCGACCGCTGCGCTCAGACCGCGGCGCAGCTCGGACCAGGCTGGGCACACCTCAAGGGTGTGCTGAGCCGTGTCCTCCGCCGCGCCACAGTCGTGGCACGACGGGGTCTCCTCCCTTTGGATCCGGCGCAGGTACGATCCGAAACACCCATGGCCGGACAACACCTGCACCAGACGGAAAGAGAGGAAACCGTGGGACCGCTCGAGCCAATCCTTCAGGACTGGCCCGAGCGCGTCCAGAGTTCGGCGGCCGAAAACGGCAGTGGCGAGGTCCTCCGTCCAGTGATGGACGATTGCGTCCCTCGCCTCTTGCCGCACGGCCTCCCGCTCTACTGCGGCGGGAGTTCCCCGAGCGCCTTACGCCGCGCCGTCCATTCGTACACTCTGGTCAGCACCCACGCCTCGAGCTCCCAAGGAGGGGTGCCGGCCAGAGCGCACGCCGCCGAGAAGCCCACCGACCGGTAGGCCCTCGCCACCCGCAGTGCAATGGCCCTTTGGGGCCTACGGATGGTAGTGGCGTTCTCCCTCCTGTGGAGGGAGTCCGCCCAAATCGGGGCCCCGTAAAGGGCCATGCTCCTGAGGATGCCGGCATACAAAAGCCGGCATCGCGCCTTCGGACCTCCCAGGTTCGGGAGGAGTCAGGAAAGAGCATTCGCAGCCTTCAGCAGGCGCGTCGACAGCCCGCTGAAGTGTGGGCCGAAGCGCCACCTGCTGTCGAGTACAAGGCCCAAGTACTTCATCTGGGCCTTGACCCCGATCCTGACGCCCTCCACGACAATGTGTCCGTCGGGTGGGATGCGCTGCCGAGGACCGTGAAAATACACGGCCTCCGTCTTGTGCAGTGCCACCTTCAGCCCTAGGCAGCGGATCCTTCCAGCCACTAAGGATCCGCCAGCAGAGGCCAGAATGGCCGCCTCCCTGAAGTTCCTCCCCCGGGCAACGAGGAGGGTATCATCTGCGTAGCAGATGATGCTCGTGCCCTGGAGGAGGGTCCTCCGCAGGAGCCAGTCGAATCCAATGTTCCACAGCGGTGGTCCTAGGACCGATCCCTGTGGAACACCGGACTCTGCACCATACTGCCTCACTCTGGCCGTCCTGTCCGCGAGGAGGACCACCCGGTCCTCCAAGTAGCTGGCCAAGAGTGTGCGCAGGTATTGAGGCACTCCGTGATACCGGAGCGCCTCCAAGATTGTCGAGTGGGGGACAGAGTTGAAGGCGTTGGCAATGTCGAATGACACCGCCAGCACTCCGTCCCCCGCCTCCACGGCCTCCTTCACCTGGCCCTCGAGCAGGGCCAGCGCATCCACTGTCGAACGACCCCGTCGGAAACAGAATTGGGCGTCCGACAGGTCCGGCCCCACCGTTCCCAGCAGACTATTCAGCCGTTCGGCGATAATCCCCTCGAACATCTTACCGACCTCATCGAGCAAAACGATGGGCCGGTAAGCCGAGGGGGAGTCCGCCGGGCGTCCCTCTTTTCGGAGGACGCACAGCCGCCCCTCCTTCAAGGTTTCGGGAACCTCCCAGTCGTGAAACACGCGCTAAAGAGGTCCCGAAGCCTCTCCTCCATCTGAGAGGCGGCTATGGCCACCACCCTTGCGGGAACACCGTCCGGCCCTGGGGCCGTGTTCTTCGCGCGGAGGCGCAGAGTGCCCGCGTAGAGCTCCGACGCTGTCACCGGGAGAACCTCCTCCTCCGACGGAACCGCCTCCATATTAACTTAACCTAACCTAACATAAACAATAAAAGTTAACTTATTTTATACTTCGTCACCATCAGAATCCACTTCAGAATCAGGCTCTACAATAGATATAACTTCTAAGAACTCTGTCGGAGCTTCCTGATCCTGAAGTTTCAGTAGTTCTACTGTTTCCTTAAAGTATGTCTGCCTCTTGTGGGCATTTAATTTTGGTCTTGTGGAAGAAATTAGAGGATCAGAAGAGACGATAAGCATATTGAGGATATCCTCGTTTGATGCTTGTCTACTCTTTTTCCTCGAATTGTGTTCTCTGAACCTCCTAGTCTTTGTTTCGGGCCTCTGAAGCTTCTTCCGAAAGACTTCCAATTGGTACAATAGCATTTTCTGCAATTATGTCCCCTCCGTGAATCAACAATTTGTGGACGGTTGATGACATGTAGTACCAATCGTACAGTTCCACGTATTTTTCAGCGGTTGTTCTAGCGTATTCTTTAAATTTCGGCACGTCTACAATCTCTCCAGATGTGATAGCTTGCAGAATCACAGCAAATCTGCGTATTAGGTCTTCATCTAATCCAGTGATCGCTGCAGTTTTATCAGGAAATTCAAAAAACCGCCTTGCTGTGTTCCCGTCGTTAGTTGTGCCTGATCCTTGCTTAACGATGTCAATCAAAAGGTTGAGATCATCTTTGAATCGATCTTGAATGAGTTTTTTTCGTGAATGCAATAACTCTTGATGACCTTCTCCTCTTGCAGACCACTTTTTGAACTCGAGACGATACGCTATGTGTAGAAGACATTCCATCACATTAATGCGGGCATGAAGTGATGATAATCTGAACTCATACACACCAGAAGAAATGGTTTTTGACGCAATGACATCTAACTTATTCATTTCTGTAGGCTTAGCCAAACACAGGTAGCAGGCCGCATTTGACTTAGCTTCAGACAGATA
Source organism: Tiliacea aurago (assembly GCA_948098905.1). Lineage (NCBI taxonomy): Eukaryota > Metazoa > Arthropoda > Insecta > Lepidoptera > Noctuidae > Tiliacea > Tiliacea aurago. The sequence continues at coordinate 18,275,683 of OX402591.1, read as the reverse complement.
TGTACAAATTTTGCCGTCAATCATCGTCATCATTAATTTGTGACTAATTTCATGTCCTTGACATTTTGAGGGAAGGAGAGCTTCAATTTCGTTATCCATTGCAGTTTTTTCATTTATGACAACGTCTTTGGTTTCTTTCACAAAACTAAACTGGACTGGACGGCAATACCTAGGTGAGCAGGGTTTTGGATTCACCCATACGGTATCACCGTCAGCTGTCAACTTTAATGGAATCAAAGAGGTCATAAATATGCTGAAATCATCTTGACCACTCTCTATGTTTTGCTTATATCTACTTTGGTTAGATGCACCGTCAAATGCCCACTTTGATATTAATATCAATTGTTTATCTTTATCGCATCAGGACTACGAATAGTTTCAAAAATTCTGTTCACTGTTAAATCTAGTAACGCTTGTAGTGCAATCTTAGCAGATGAATCCGTTACAGTCACAAATGTCTTCGGAGGGTAGCACTGTAGCTTAGCTTTTTGCACTTTATAGTAAGACGGATATATCTCCTTTGAACCTTCTCGAATAGTCGTTTCCCTTAATGTGATATATTGCCATTTCGATAGTTTTAATGAAAGTAGCAAACCCAGTGCTTTTTCTGGTGAAAATATTGTTGAAGGAGCTGTTTTGTTCAACATTTCCTTGATTTTTGCTGCTGCTTCTGGATTTTGGAGCATATGTTCAATAACAGATGCAATATCCTCACGACCATCTCCTTTCAAAAGTGCTGCAGCTGAATAAGCTACTTCATTAGGGTCATCGCCTATATGTTCATCAGATCGTCTCTTCTTCTGCTTGTTACTTAGATCTTCAAACGGCTTTCGAGATCTTTTTGTCATCGTTGAAGTTGATTTCATTGTTGAAGTTGATGGTACAGGTTCAGGTACAGGTTCAGTAGAAATATTTTCACTTGTTGATTCTTGAATGAGCAAATTGGTTTGTACGCAGTTTGGCCAGTCAATATTTGCCTCAAGCCAATTACTGTAATCACGTCTAAAAACTTCACTTTTCCTGTGGGATCGTAACCATCTCTTTTGAACTGCCCGTGTAAATCTTCGACAAAATTCTTTCACGGTAACACTGTCTTCATCTGAAAGGCTAGAGCCCAGTCGAATAACAAGTGTGTTGAACAATATTTCATGATCGAAAGACGAAGCATCCTGATTGCTCAGAATAACAAACAAATCCAAATTTGTAATAATGCTTTCCATTATTCACGATCACTGAGTAAAAAGACACGGTAGGATAGATGTTGGTATTAGAAATGCTCTAAATGAACTGAAGTTGTGAATCCAATGTTTGACTATTTATTGTTATTGACTAATGATGGTATCACATTTATCTAATTACTTTCATTAAGTTAATCCTGAACTAATTGCTAAATTAGCGAGTACCCCAAATTATTTTGGTACGTATCCTTTTAACTAGGTATATAGGTATTAAGTTTTATTAATCATTAGCTAATGTGGACTTGAGGCATTAGACAAGATTACGTATTACGTAATTCATAATTACCATGTCATTTCAAATGAAAATCACAAAGTAGGTAATACGACTTTGTGATTTCTTAGAATGTTTTGGTCTAAGCATAAAAAATATTGTAAATTACACTTGGTATAGCCATATTTAAGCATTAAAATGTATCATATACTTTTTCTTTTTTTTTTTATTATGAAGATTTTTTTTAAAAAAATCGCATGTGATGCCGCGATAATAAGTATGTCAAAAATTTACAAATAAATAGTACTATAACAGTGTGCAAGGATATAACGGCCAACCTTGCGATTCCAGAGATATCCTCATTTTTCATGTCAGCTCCATACATTTTTTTCTTATAAAAATTATAACTCTTCCATTTGTGCACACAATTACTTCAAATTACATTTTATAGAACAGTAATGACCAGAAGAAGTCATTTCCAGCAAAAAAAATAACATTTAAGAAATCGAGATCCTATGTCTTCTACAGCCGATTTTCGATCCACCGTGCGTCGTAGGGCTATGCGTTTCAGAATCTAAATGGTTTTTATGGAGAAGGTTAACCCGATACTGCAATAAAATAGGTAGATTTCCAAAATAAAAAAAACATCCCCAGTCCCAAACATTTTTTTTCGCCTTTTCCCCTGATCTAAAAAAAAACCTTTTATTTGTCTTAAGTATAAGATCAGTCAAAAGGCCAACTTTTTGGTCTCATTTATCGTCTACTGGTATACCAACCAGCACCCTAATTGCGTAACACACTATCAATCACAATCTGAATGATTTTGAAGTATATTGCTTATCCAAAGCCTTTTATGTTGGAGAATTTGTTTGCTCGACAACTTAAACAACGTAATGAATGTTGTTGAACTGTCAAAATTAAACCCATTGCTACCGATATAGTGTGTTACGCAATTTCCCCACTGGCTTTTACGCCCCTGCAACATCTAGCGCTGATCGACGCCGAGGTGTGCGTAATGCCACATCACCTATGAGTTAGTCCAGGCAGTTTAAACCTGCGGTTCCAGGTGGCGCTATAACGTGCCGACCACCGGCACGTTATAGCGCCACTAAATTATTTTACACACTAAATTATTTTAAAATACTTAATGTACTGAAAAACTAAAATATATTCCTTATTTGTTTAGTAGGTATAACTACGTAAATAGTGACGCGAATCTAATGGGCGATTTCCCGAAGCATATTTGCTCCGAAATTACGCTTAAATTTACTATAAGTTTTTTATAAATTTAAATCTTCGACTCTTACATTTTGTTTTTCGTATATTTATTTTATCATCTAAACCAATATACGTGATAAGTAGTGAATAATATCTTTCATTTACCTGCCGTATGGCGTTCGGGGTTCGATTCCCTAACACATCGGAACATTTTCCACTACAATATGTATAAAATAACGAATAATGGAAAGATTATGTCAAGGAAGGATGTAAAAACATAAAACAAACATCGTAATTTGGGAGCAGTTAATAGAAATTTACATAGTTATGCCGTTAATGAGGTACCAGGAAAGCCATGTGTGCGGAAGGAATTATAGCCAAACTTAAGGAAGTTTGGTTATAATTCCTTCCGCATCAAACGTGTTCTTATCAAAAAAGCACTCTACACAAGGGTGTAGAGTTCTTTTTTGATAAGAACACGTTTGATGTGGGTTTTGAACTTTCCATCGCTAAGTTCTGTAACCGACTTTGGCAACGTGTTATAAAAGCGGAAACTGTTTATAAGAAATTACTTGCTTGTTTTAGTTAATCTTTTGGGTATCACAATTTCATGTTTACTACGGCTATTTATGTTACGGAAATCGCTTCTTATTTTGCAAATTTCTAAGTTATTACGAACATACAAAATACTTCCTAAGATATGAAGAGAAGGCAGAGTTAGTATATCAATTTCTTCGAATTTGTTTCTAAGGGACTCACGAGGACCCATTTTATAGATCGCGCGAATTGCCCTCTTTTGTACCTAAAATGAAAATAGAATCTACGTCAGTTGCCGATCCCCACAGCAAAACGCTTTAGTAGGACATAAACTGTGGAAATATAAGCAAATTTTAATAATCCAGCTGTGTATGCTTTATCGGTCAACTGCCTTATTTTACCCGACAGCGGCGTAGCCAAAAAAGGAGGGTTATCTATGTATTTGACCTGTATGTATGTATGTCCGTCCCTATGTTCCCTCGTAACTACTAAACGGCTTAACTGATTTTGATGAATGATATCTAGTTAGGTTTGTCTTTATTGCGCGAGTGTCAATGGCTTTAATAAAATTGTTAAAAACAAAATGGCGGATTGTTGGCACCAAAAGGTGTGGTTTCGAAAAAAATATATCCCAATCCCAAGCCTTTCGAGTGGGGTATCAAAATGAAGGGTTTTAAAAGGCGATTACAAAAATATCTACATATTATATGTTTAAATCTAATTGACATGAGAAATTATAATAAATCTATACCCAACTTTTGCAGTGAGTAAGTAAGAGGCCGATGACATCCGATTAAGTGAGTAAATTTTTTTTAGAGAAAATTCGTCATAAAATCCTAATTGAAAAGTGTAAAAAAAAAGTAAGTTAAAAAAAATATAAAAAACCGACTGCGTAAAAATTGAACTTAAAGAAGATGGAAACAAGATTTATATAAAATAATACTACTTATAAACAATCTCATTCAGTCGGAGGCAAATATGTTGTTATTGTTATGAAGATGCCTCTGAAGAGAGAAGAGGCAATTAGGTTGTTATTGTTATGAAGATGCCTCCGACTGCATGAGATTGTTTATAGTATTAATTTATATAAATCTTGTATCCATCTTCTTTAAGTTCACTTATTACGGTGTCGGGTTTTTAGATTTTTATAATTTACTTTTTCTTCCTACTGCATAAATGCAGCTGAACTTAATCTACCTGAAAAAGCTCTTATGTGGGCGCCCCATTGCAATTTCAAATCTAGATCCAGTTTCCGTAATTGCATCTAGTTTCTTGCTGTCAAGTTTTAAATTTAGTTGTGTTCGCATTAAGTAAAAGGTTATTAGCTGCGAAACATTTCGAAAGAACAGCCAGACTATTGTTGACATGTAAGACATCCGTATATTTTCTATCTATTTAAATAAGAGAAGTGTCATCAGCGATTAGAATTATATCCGATAAGTTAGCCATCATGTAAGGAAGGTAATTAATATAAACTAAAAATAGGAAAGGGCCAAGAATTGAACCTTGAGGTATGCCCATCTTAACTAGAGAACCCGAGGACGCCGCCCAGTTAACGTTTACGCTTTGCTGCCTGTTTGATAGATAAGAAAGAACAAGATCAACAGCTTGTCCACGAAATCCTTAGTGGTGTAATTTACAGATCAATGTATTGTGGTCAACACAGTCAAACGTTTCTGAGAGGTCACAAAAAATGCCAATTGCATCCTGGGAATTCTCCCAAGATTCCAAAATGTGACTGATGTGTTTTACTCCTACGTTAGTCGTCAACCTATCCTTCGTGAAACCAAACTAGCGACTATGTAAAATCCAAAAAAAATTGACATCTGGTCTAAAGTTGTCAAAAAAAAAATAGGCCCGTTTTGACATTTAACTTTTGACGATTCGACGTTTGACCATCACGACGTACCTAACTAGTGAAGTAACCATACGACTCGGTACTCGATACTCACGATAAATCGATTCAAGTTAAATGTCAAAACGGGCGTATTATTTTTTGACAACTATAGCATGATTTTTTCCTATATTTTAATCAATGCTGGTAGAAGGTAGAAGAAAAAAAATATTAGATTACCGTGAACGAGTCCAGGGGGCCTAAAATGGACGCTTTGGTAGAATAAAATATGAAAATATTATGAATCATATTAAAATTCGTAAAATGGTCACAACCAACTGACAATTCATAATATGATCTGCGTACAATTCTTATCCCGCAATTATCTGGTTGTCAGCTGCTATTTGAAATTAGACTTCATTATAGCAATTCATAATTTGTGGACCATTTTACGAATCTCCATACAAAACTGTCTAACAGATGAATTGCGGGATATGAATTGTACGCAGATCATAATTAAGACTGTTCGCAAAAACCGTGGGAACCAGTAGCGGGTCGCTAGATTATTTTATTAACATTAAATGGGTGTGCATAATAATGCACACACTTTTTGGTACCAGAGCAAAGTAATTATTCTCTTGCCCCAATTTATTTAGGGTCGGCGCAACATGTCTTAATATTCCATACCAGTCGATATCTCGGTAGACACCCGCTTTCTAGCCTTATCATCTCTCACACAGTCTATCCATCGTTTATTTGCTCTTCCTCTACTTTTATAGCCATCCACATTCATATACAAAAGTTCCTCTCGACATTTTCCTATGCAAGCAAAATATGATGCAAAAGTAAGTTAGACCTTAGTTTTGCTTCATGATAAATGAAGTTAGGTAGTTGTGTCCACTATCATTATGCAACTTATGTAATATTATCATTATAGGTAGGTACTATCGCGGATGTGAAAATGAGACCACCCGTAAGGCCTATTCCTGCTTGTAGCGCTCGGCCGCTATAATAATGCTTACCTAGCTCATCAAACAATTGTATCGCATTTTCGCATCAGATTTTTTGTAACATCGCCTGAGAAATTTATTTAAACAAAAAAATGTGGTCATCGTGACTAGGATTTTGTTTTGAAAGTGGTCCGATTTGGAAGCCCGTGATAGTACATAAAGTTGTTCGTTCTTTTTCAAGCGAAAAGTTAAGTTTGTAATGAAATTGGGAACATTTTTCCACTAATATCCTGCGAATTTAGGTACGCGGTTTTTTTAAACATTTCTGTGTATTTTATCTTGACATAGTATGTTGCAGTATGGTATTGTATTTTTTACAGCCAAGACAGGATTACGGTAAAACCCATGGACTCTCAACTCAACATCACGGATATTTCTTGGTGTAAGTATTGTTGGGAATCAATGTAGCTAACATTGGGCCTTCGAGCCGGATCAATTAGTTAGCTTGGGGTGGAATAAAAGGGGACTGTAATAAATAGGCAATGGTTTATTACCATTTTGACTGTAATATAATGTCCCGGACAAACAATTAATATTTTGAATTAACTAAGAGTATCGTCCGTCGCGGTGGAGCCCGTGGAAGCGACTCACAAAGCGAGTGGTCATCGCCGTCGCGCCGCACCTTCGCCTGCTGATGACGCGTTGATCACACCACTTGCGAGGCGAGCACGGCCTACTGTGACATGACTTGAGTCACACAGTTTGAACGATAAAATTGTCATAAAATTCTAGTACAAATTGACATGACATAATTTATCATGTCTTGTTACAAACGTCTTGACACGCCCGTGCTCGACCCGCTGCAAGTTGAACACACCACCGGCGCGTTGAACACACCACCTGCACCTGCAGACCGCGCATAAGGCACTGTAAGCGCTTGGGTTTTCGACATATACGATTTTGTAGTTCGTTTGAAGTGAAATGATTATACCAAGTGAGTGAATTTATGTTTTAATTAAACACTTATATGAATGCAAATAGTTACAATTTTACAATCTGTTTTAAGAACGAATAGTTGTGGTTGTGGTCGCGTGGTACAGAGCGCAGGGGCGCGTGTGTACTCGCTGGCGGTGTCGGAGCAAGAAAGTGACCGCGCGGCTCGCTCGACGCGGGCGCCTTGCGGGGTGTGTGGGCAGGCGCGGAGTCCGCGATAGTGATGGGAAGCGAGGCGACTAATTCGGGTCGCGTAGTGTTGGCGCGAACAGGCACAATATACTAAACTTTAGTGTGCGAAAGGTTTCGGGATTGATTCCCAACCAATATCTATCAATATACAACATGTCCCAGAATTAACGCACAACCTCTTAAGGGGTCATTGTACTCATCACGAAAAAAAAATCTGCTGTTCCCTTTTGTGTTCGAACAACTCGTCAAAATGTATGGAACAGTTGATTTTTTTTTCGCGATTTCAGGTTAGGTCCCATAGTAAAAGTTGTTCATAACGATGAGTACAATGACCCCTTAAGAGATTGTGCATTAATTCTGGGACGTGTGTATAAGTTTCCGAGTTTTCAGTTTTCATTCTATTTTAGAGGCATGAGGAACACGGTGTAAAGTTCACTCATCCTCTATAGAAAAGGGAGGATCCGCCGACCAGACGGGTGTAGTGTCTGGTGGGCAACTGCCCGACGGTTGATGTCGGGATGTTGTATACAAGGTGTTACAGGACGATTGACATTCCTATAATCCACGTAAAGAGTATCTTGTTTTTTACCCGTATACAAAAAATAAATCAAATCCAATGAATACTTTAGCCACAGGAAATTATTTTCCATTTTGTTATTTTTCAACATGATGTAGATCTGAGTCCGTAATAATACGTAAACATTGTAAAGCGCGCCTAACGCGCCGCGCAAGGTCAGTAACTTTTCGTAGATATAGACCGCCTTATTACAAAACAAGATTTATATTTTGACATGGCATAAACCATGGGTTCAGTTTTTGTAATAAGAACGTAACAGTGATTGAAATACCGTTCTTTATACAAAACTGAAAACTTGGTTCGGTACCAAGTTGTCAGTTTTGTGTTTAGGAACTTACTATAGTCGGAATAAAGTTCTAAATTCAATAATGGCTCCATGTTTTAAACCTGGGTTTGAATATAAACCTTGTTTTGTAATAAGGGGGAGAGTGTTTACTTTTTATGCAGTTGATTCTGCTATTTATTTTGTTTGAAAATTGCAATTTTTAAATTTTACATTAACTACTAATCTTCGTGTTTTAAAATGTTTCGATGGACTAGTACTGTGCTCGTTTTAATTTAATGTCGTACATCCAGAACCAGATTGTATATACGAGTATGCTAGTTGCGCGGTAAACTCTGCTTGCGCGATGTAGGATTTTGCGTGACGTCAGTGTGACGCGTAGTTCGTATGTGGCAATGTAGATGCCGCCACATCACTCCCCTCCGGAGACCGGAGGTCGATAGTGGGCTGAGTCATGTATTTTGCGATGCTTGCCAGTGACAGTAGAGGGTTCCAGTGAGTCGGAACCGGGTGCCGCATAGTTCTCGGTGAGTCGGAACTGTGTGCGGTGATTCCCCAGTGAGTCGGGGTTGCGCTGCATTATGCTCCAGTGAGTCGGATGTGGTACAGCGCCGTGTTGAGGCTGACTGCTGGCGGCGACCAGGAGAGGCATCATGTTCTCTGCTTGTGGACCGGCCGAAAGTGCAGTGTGCTGTGCCAAGGTTGCTGATGAGGCTGTGGGTGATGACCAGGAATGCGCGTCCGCTGCATGCTGGTGGTCAGGATACCCGTTGAGGCCGTGGGTGCTGGCGTGTGGCTGTGTGCTGCCGCTCGAAAGCTTGAGGAAGTGATGATGATGATGATGACGTCAAGCTGAAGTAGTTGGACGAAGGCTGCGCTGACGTTCATACTCGGGGTCACCAGTTTAGAGGCATGAGGAACAGGGTGTAAAGTTCACTCATCCTCTATAGAAAAGGGAGGATCCGCCGACCAGACGGGTGTAGTGTCTGATGGGCAACTGCCCGACGGTTGATGTCGGGATGTTGTATTTATGCTAGTTGCGCGGTAAACTCTGCTTGCGCGATGCAGGATTTTGCGTGATGTCAGTGGGACGCGTAGTTCGTATGTGGCAATGCAGATTACCACACTATTATTAGGATCAGTGGAAAGACTAAATTGCTATAAATCAGAATAACGTTGGTAAGCTAAATAGATAAGTGGGCCACAAAGGAAATTAAATCGGGATTAAACAAGACAAACACATGACAACATAAAAATAACATAACAAAGGTTGTATAGTACACATATTTATGTGAAAATACAATTTTCGTTAGTTATGTTGTAGGTGAAATGTCATCATTTCAGCCGAAAGACGACCACTGGTGGACATAGGCCTCTCCCAAAAAGGGGGGGGGGGATTTGCCATAATCGCCACCCTTGGGCAAGTGGGTTGGCGAAAAATGCATAGAGAACGCTACTGCCCTTTCTCTAGTAAGTCCTTTAGTCGCCTTTTACGACACCCACGGGAAGAAATGGGATGGTGTTATTCTTTACGTCCGGCACTAAACGAAATGTGGGTGGGTTTGGGTAAATAAAATACTTCGTATTTATAAAATAACTCCGTTTCTCTCACTATAGTCAAACCTTTAGCCAATCTCTTTTACAGACGGAGTAACCCACCGCAAATAACTGTAGTACCGCAACCCCAAAAAGGGAAATTGTTCAATGACGTGAAAAAGCAGTATGAAAATAAACTTTTGATTTATTCAAAGCGTTTATTGTCGCCATGAAAAGCTCGTAAATAAGCTCTCGCCTTGAGCTTTATTGGTATCTTTTTTACTGCAGGTTTTACAAGTTCTCAGATATTAAAGATTAATTTCCTGTCTAGCTGTAATCTCGTTGTAGAACGTCGTTGCAGCGCACATCTCAGAATTCAAATGTTTTCTCTTGAGAAAACATTTTAACAAATTTAGGGATTTTACGAGAAATCGCTGAATTCAGATTTTCAGAATTTGTTTATACCTACTCTGCTTCGAAATGCTTCACACGGAAGTTTGAATCCCTGTCATCACCTGTGGTCTTCATCATCAATTCCACTTCACCAAATGGTCCTTTCCAAGTGCAAATATGCATGAGTTACTATTAAACATACCCAAATCGCTGTAGGTGTTGCCTTTAAAATTTGATGATTTCCCTCGTTTTTCATGGGATACCCTCATCAGATTCTGACTTAGTCACACTGGGATCACCTCGAGAGCAAACCTTTTCAAAGAAAAAAAGAATTTTCAAAATCGGTCCACAATCGATCGAAAAAACGGTGACATAAATAAAAAAAACGTACAGACGACCATAGTTACCTATAACCTCCTCTTTCTCTTTTTGGAAGTTGGTTAAAAACAAAGGACTACAAATTCTATACGACATTCACGTGCAAATGAAAAAAAGTCGAAAAAATACAACTACATTATCTAACAGACTCGTGGTGTCACTAAAATGGGCCCGATTTTGCTGCATCAACACAATATGTCAGGAATCCGCTGAGCCGAATATTTTGTGTGACGTCAATATTGCGAGAAAATATTGTCAGGACTGTAGATAGTATCTACCTATCGAGTTATTTATAACTTTATTGATATTACTTGTTAGAAGAAAGAATATAAAATGTATGTAAGATAGTAAGAATATTTTTTTTTGTAATATCAGTACTTTGTCGGTTTAGCCGATTATTGAATGGTTTCTGAGGTACCTATTCGATAAATTCTCAACATCCATTCAATAAAGTAGTACCTAATCAATATAAGAAAATCATCGTCACATCGAACATCATCTCTAGATCAATCGAATCTACATTCGTTTTTGTTCTCATTACTTATCGCCATCACAACAGGAAAGTCGTCATCTCCATAAATACCCATTTAAAAGCTTTTTAATTAAATTTGTTACAAGCTAAATAAATAAAAAACGGAATCCAGCACGCAAGACTTGATTGAAATATTTTCTTTTCTGATATTTGACGAGGAAGTGTTGGATTCCATTATCATTCTCGTATTTCCAATTTGGCGAAGTCAAGCACTTTCAAGGGCGTCTCATGCCGTTCGATTGTATTTTATTTTAACCAAAATACTGGTATTTTGTGGAAATAATACTTCATTTAATTTGTTTGTTTATTTTTAACATTCACATAAATAAACTTACGCCGTGTTCCCATATTGGTTTTATGTAAGTGATAATTTATATGAAAAACGTCTCCCTAGGGCAGTATTTGTTATATCTATCTGTTTTCGGGTGTATCAAGAAAAAGCTGAAGTATTTGTAACACAGTTTATTGAAAATAATAAACTTCTTTGGTTCGCCCATTAATTTACAATCAAAAATATTAAATTTTTAGCGTTAATAACTAAACAGTACCCAATATTACAATACAACGTTGTTTTGCACAACATTAAAAGCATTTTTTTTAATCTATGGAGTATTACTTAATTATATCTACATACATAGTTTGGTAGTTTATACAGCCATAATATTTTATGTGGATGGTAACTTTGAAATTGGATATCTACGAAAACACGCAGCCGAAAGAGAGTTGATACAATTTCCAAATATAGCACTATTTCTACGAAGTTTTCAACATGGCGATCCTAGTGAAATTCTGTGGAGCGTGCTCTCATAGTACCCCTCGAAGTTGGTCCTTCGAATCGTTCAATACTTCATGTTCAAATTAAAGTTGTATTCTAGGACTAACACGACTTTGTTGGCACTTTATATAATTTATCATTTTGTTTCTAAATCTTAAATTCTATTTTATTTACAAGCATGTTCAAATCAGCAAATAAAAGTAAAAATATTTGGGTAATTTTAGGATTCATTATAAAATATTAAGTAGATATTGCGAATTTTTCAAATCCATCGAAAGGTCATTTAAATTATGCAGTTACATATAATATTATGTTATCAATTATACATTCGAGAATATTTTTGGACGGGTACACATGAGAAAAATATTTAGACACGAAGGATACCTATAACTTGTTACAACGAAAAAGCTCGTATATCAAATGAACAGGGGCGTAGCATGCGTAGTTTATACAAACGTAATACCAAAATAATTTGTAAATCAAACATATTCTTAAGGAAAAAGGTAGTGTGTGATTATTTCGATTGGATTACAGAATATCTATGTTCCCTAGGGAATCTAGATATTCTGTATTCCAATCGGAATAAAAACACACTACCTTAAGAATATGTTTGATTTACAAATTGTTTTGGTATTATGTTTGTATGAACTATGCACCAATCGCATCCTCTGACGACAGCTAAAAATAACGAGAATGAAAAACTTGCTGACAGATTTCTTCGTGTCAACAATATAAGATAAGAGATAAGAGTAAAATAATGTATATAGAAATACAACATATATTTATTTATTGGAGGCCAAATAAAATAGGTAACATATACTTATTTATTTGAAAGTGTGATCACGTCTCCTAATTTGGTCTACATTTTTGTCAATCATTGAAAAAGATTCTACCCTTTTTATGTTTTAAAGCGACGATATTAATTGCCGAAATTAGTGTCGATACACACCTAAAGATAAAACTTGTTAATATCAATAATCATAAACCAAGTAATTTAATAAATTACTACAAGTAGTAGTATTTAGCTACTTGAAACATTAGAGCCGAAACTAACCAAATTATTGTACTTAATTAAAAATTAACCTTAATGAATATATAAAAAATAAAACATAAATCACTTAACAGAAGAATAATACAAATGTTGAAAATAATAATACAAATTATATTATTATTATATTTTATAAATTCAGGATTTTTAAATATTCGTGTTAATCATGGCCTTACTGTAAATACACAATTTTATAATAATACCTTACATATTTCACATAGGTATACATAATATTCATATAGGGTACATATATTTGGTAATCACGAATAAAATGATTTTATAAATATGAATAAAAAATATTAAAATATTCAGTATTGAGTACCTTAAATTGGTTCCATGGATAAGCCATATTAATTGAATCGAGTGCCCTAATATGCTACTTATTTTAATATCACTTTGGCGATTGCCTATCATTTAGATTATTTATACAATATTTAAACTTGTTAGGAATCAGAATAAAAAATCATCAAACAGACAAAAATATACTTTCCATAATGAATTAGGGGGAAAAGGATGACTTATTTTTATTTAAAATATTGAGTAAAAAGTAACATGGATATATCTTTCACTTTCAAAGAAAACATAAATGAGATTTATATTTAACATCATTTTTATTAAAAGAGCGAAGAAACAACCTTCAAATGGAGTACAAAAATTAAACAGGATATTTTCTACAGGAATATTTGAACAGAACATCAAAGGCATTAATCCGTGTTCAAGCAATCTGACACTCAACAACAAATTGAAGTAATTATTCTTTGTCTGTATTTTCAACGAAAACAACGTCTTTTAGCCTAAAGGCGCACTAAAAATTTTTGCTCTCGGATATTAGCAAAGGGTTCTTGGCATTTAAAAAACATTCCAATTAAATAGGACTAAATATTATATTTCGTACTTAGGTACTTAGTTTTGCACATTTCCATGATCAAAGATTTTCAGTGTTATCGGCGTTAATTTGTGCACCTAAATTCTGATACATAAGGATATTGCTTAAGTATATATTTTCTATCTAAATGGTGCGTTAAGCTTACGCCTTGCGTATATTATCTACTTTTTACAATACATATAATAATTGCAATATACATCATTTCTATTATAAATATTATATTCGCATTAAACTATAACAATGATATAAGGCACTGCCTTATACCTACATTGTACTTATAAATTATTCTTTACATTAAAGTTACCTGACATTTCTGACAAAAATTCGTAGTAACTTCAGATTTCGTGTTGTTTTTATTGAAATAAGAAAAAAGACACATAAACAAAGTATTTCGTGTTTTTAGTTTTTAAGAAGTAAATGTTGAAGCGATGACTTCTTAAAGCCCTTTCAAGAGATTTCCGTTGAAATAGAATACATTTAATATTCAAAACACGCGTTATTTGAAAGTCATCTCGATGCCGACAAATGTTTCAGACTTCGTTCTGTGTGACTCGAATGATGAAACAGAAATACGTATATTTGTTACAACAAGCTTCAATTAAATAACCAATTACTAGATAAACCAACTGAATACGGTTCCAATTAATTCACACGTATATCTAAACATTGGTTTAATGAATTTTGTAGAATAAAATACAGTAGCTGAATAGCGAGAGGGACCAGTCACATTTGTTTCTTAACATACGAGTAATAATTAATTAATCTAAGCCAAATGTAGTATACAGCTTACGTACTTTATTTTTTATCAAAATGGTGTTCTTTAATGACACCAATTACGTTAACAAAGAGACTTCTGCAGAATATTACTTGTTTTGGTACAAGAATTTGAAATTCCGCCGTCAATTCCGTATTACAATTAAATCTTTAATTACATTTGCGCAAGCTCATCCTTCATAAATCCCTACAATTTCAAAGCGTATAAATACTTTAGTACAAACACTATCACTATTAACAGCTTTATCTATTTCACACAATACGGTAGTCTCTCAATTCAAGTACCTAATAACATTTTATTGCACCATATAAAGTCAGTAATTGTACAGGCTTAACAGAAGCGCTATAGAGGCGTCTCGTCACCAGATTCGCTATACGGCAATCTAACTACCTTAGTTCCTGCTAACACGCCGACACCCTCCAGACACGACCTCCTATTTGTGAGCACATCTCGTAAGAATGCTCGTCTGGAACCGGCCAAATTAGTCCCCGTAATAGACCTCGTTAATTTTCTTAGCGCAGGCATTTTTAGTGCCTCTTCGTATGAAGGCGGCTCGTCAGTAGGCGTAGTTTGTGCACGACCACCGAACGGATCTCTCGAACAAGTTGGTGATAGTTCTCTGGAGAAATATAATGTGGCTTCTCCATTCTCACTTACTTGTGGCTCTGGCATCTGTTCGTAGCTCGTCGGAGAATTGGTTGCTCTAAATTCTTCTAATATATGTCTAGCACTCCTAGCAGTTGTAAGAACACCTGCCCAAGAACGCCTATTTTGCTGCTTCGCCTCATTAGACCTGGCACTTGCAGAAATATTATGAGTAGAATGTGTGGTGGCAATAGTAACTTTTGGTCTTCGCGGAGGCTCGTCAAATGACGCCGCCTTAGCTGTCCGTAGTGGAGATGACCTGGCTGCGGGCTCCATGTCTATTACGACCCCAGCCGCTGCATTGTCAGTACTGCTATCTGCTGCTGGCTCTTCTCTAAGAGCTGCGTCAATTCGCATAGCTTCAGAGTAGGAAGGTACTAAGGCACAGTTTCCACGTATTGCTGCAAACAGTTCGAGACTGTCGACAGTAGAAGCATGTGAGAGGGGTAAGGTACGAGGTGGACGGGGAGCTGAACACAGCACAGCACTTTGCTCATCAGCAAGTGCCCACGCGTAGTTGTTGGCAGTCACTGGTGGGAACGTATCTGATACGTGAGTATCAATATCTAACTGCCTACTGGGGTCTAACTCGTAGTTTGTGCCAAATATTTTCGTAATCTGTAACAGAATAACGGGAATTCAAATAAACATTTGGGTCGAACCAGAGGCTCGAGGCAATTTTAGTTAACGTGTTTGTATATTGTATAACAATCCGGTTGTATCAAATAATGAGATCGAAGCTTATTGTGTTCTCGAAATGGAATTATTGTTTATGGAGTAAGTGCTGAAAGAAATAGGGTAATTTTACATAATAATATAGAACCTGTCGGAAATAGTCTGGAATATACGGTTGGGTTCATTATTCGGAGTCATGTGCGTCAAATAATATTTATGATTAAGAGAGAAATTGGTGGTGTCGCAATTCAAAAACTAATTTGAATTGCGATATACTCGTACATTAAAAAAGTTCAACAGGCACTTGACTAGGCATAACTTAGAATAGAATTCCAAATACACAATAAATTTACCGTAACTATTGAAATAATCTCCTTAAATTTTAAGCCACAAAAGTCAACTCACCGTATAATGTACATAAGCCGTATTACACTCTATAAGTATTCGAAGAGGCCAAGAAAGAAGAAGACACGAGAGAGCCCAGAATAGAAGCTGAGAGGAGTACCACGGACAACGATCAGCGTCCCTGTAATACAAATGACTTAAATCCTCACATACTTCAACATTGTACAATATAAAAGTAATTTGGAGGAAACCTTCTGATATTTACCTATACGCCACCATATATTCTTTGAAGGAACTGACTCCAATGAGATCTAATCCTTCCCGCATTTCCATGAAGTCGTCAAACCTTTCGTGTTCAGCGAAGAATCTTGATCTTTGATCTTCGAATTCTGAGAATAAGGGTTTGTTTTAGAAATTGTCTCAATCTGAAGATTGTATTACACCTCGCCTGTAATCCCCAGAGGGTTAGGCAGAGGTGTAAGTACCTATAATACACCCATATTATATGTTCGATAGTCAGGTATGTTTAAGTCTCATGGAACAGGGGGCGGGTGCAAAGTTTAAATTCAGTTTTGTTTAATTTCTCGAAAATATTTCTGAGCAATCATTGGCCTATGTCGAGAATGTCTTCTAATTATCAGTCTATAGAAAAAATGAGGCATAATAATTACTATTGATATTACATCTTCGAATATGTGATTCTTTATTCGTAAAATTCTTGCAAAACGTTGCCCCACACTAGGAAATTTCTCCTGTATTTTGGGTGCGTTTACAAACATTTAAACTCACATACACAAACAGCCAGACCCGGAACAACTACTTGTAGGTCATACAAATATTTTTTCCGTGCGGGAATCGAACTCGCAGCGCAGCAGTCAATCGCTTAACCACTGTCGTGCGCCAACCGTGCCGTCAACATCTCGACTTGCGTTTGTCGACTTGACTTGACTTATTTGTCCTTAGAAATGTTTAAGTTGAAATTATTTGACTTTGACTTTATTCGCCAACTCACCACTAGCAGCTTCAATATTGGCAAACGCGAATCCTTTGCTGAAGCGAACTTTAGTGATGGGGGTCTTAGAGTCCAGCACCAAGTTTCTGGATGCATCCCGCTGTCCACAGCATGCATGGGCAAAGGAAGTACTAGCGCTATGAGTGTTCACCCTCTCGTAGTAAACCTGGTGAAAAAAGAAGCGTATAAGATAACAATATGATCGTCTACATATTATTAGGCCTGCTCAGTGCTTCCTTACAATATATTTCTAGATGTCTTCAAGAGAGAACTTTCTATAACAGAAATTGCAAAGACAAAAGCAGGTTCTGGATCAGTTCCATATTTTTGTTCAATATAATATTAATATTAATCTGTTCACTCGATGTCTGATAAAAAGTCATTTTGAGAATTATAAATTGCAATGATACATTTGCACAGACAGATCAGTAAGTCAAACTTTTAGATATCATTATGAAAGCGATGAGTTTTAATCATATGTATTTAACAGAACTGCTGTACCTATATGGTATATAAACAATTCGTTTTCAAACGTAACAAAACCATATGATCAGTGAACATGCCACTATCTACGTCATTGTATACAAATTGGATGTTCGCTGCCCACCGCAGATACAAAGTACATGCATACGTCATCAATATGCAGGGCGCTGCTTTCGATCCAAGCTAAAAGGTTATGCTCAACCAAACAAATTACTGTGTGTCTTGTCTAACCCAGTTCAGCGGTTAAAGCGCTTGATGGGTTTTTAACAAGTTAAAAGGAAGGTTACAAACTTGTTACAAAAGTGGCTTTATAAAAGCAATGGACTTATTAAATAATAACGTTTGGGGAAAACACTTGGGTATAAATAAATCAGACAAGATTTAGACCACTTGTAATGTTGGACTTGTTAAGGCTTTACACAAAAAGGAAGCCGAAGCTGTCCCAATACGAATTAATGTTTTTCGAGTTTTGTTATTTGTTTAATTTAAAGTATTTAGCCGCTACTTGTGATATTATTACTCCAATCCTATGTATACTAACAGCAGGTAGGTACATTATTTGAGGCCATTTTTTCTTTCAGAACCAATCTTAGCTTGTTTCATTTATACTCCGAGTAACAAGCTGTCACCGGTGCCCGTATACCACTGTCCAACGTCGAACATTAATTGTGCTGACATATTGGACGGTGCAACGTTTCTATTAGCGGCTATCGGATCTGGCAATTTTGTTTTGTTCTGAGCAAAAATTATTGAATTTGAGCACTTTTATAGAAATACCTAAGGTCCATTCAAATCTTCGTTTCCAATCAATGTTATTTTCACTTAAACAAAACATTTCAGAATGACTAATCGAATCGAATGGCTGTTCTACTAAAAACTCCTAAAAAAGGAAGTTTTTGTGCAAACTGAACTTTATGTGTGAGTTTTAAAGTAGTTTTTCCAAAAACATATATCTGTTTACATGTTTGGAAACACAAACGCGAACGCAGTCTACCTATCTTCGTCTGCTGAAATGTGTTTCGTGGACGATTGAGTTTTATCAATTATTGGTTTTATGGGCAATTTGGTCGGTCGTAACTCGTAAATTGAGATGTAGAGGTACTTATACGAGAGTTGATCGATCATCGTATCTTAAGTCATTTGCTTAGTCGAAAAGATCTTTCAGGTTTTGACTATAAAGTTACTTGAGCTTCACTTTTAATGTGAGCGTGCTTCACCTATCACGCCTATTTGCCATTAATAAATATCAAAATGATACAACACTATCTCTCTCCTTAAACATTATTTTTTGTTCTTTCTTGCACTTGTTTCATGATTATTATACTAAGAATATATTTATATAGATAAGTTTAATATGTTGTATGTATGTACATACATACATGCATATGCATACATATGTACATAATGGCACAGGCTACCTGCAATACCGTCCCTCCCTTCCCCATACTCCAGCGATCTTTTAAAGACAATTAACCTTTGGTTAATTGTCTTTAAAAGATCGCTTTTAGCGATAAGACCGCCAATTGTCTCAGCCCTTGTGAAATTTCTACATTTACCTATATCTGTAGTTTTTATGGTGTATAAAAGTATTCTATCTATCAATATATCTATCATTTTGATAATTTTAAGTAAAATTCTATACTATATCAGATAATAAATAACCGACGGCACATTTGAAAAAGACTTTTGATAAAGTTTTATTTTGGGACTGACTTTTAACTCTGTAATCTTCAAATACTTACGCAGGACCAAACCTGAAATCACGAAAAAAATATTAGCTGTTTCCTACATTTTGACGAGTTATGAGAATTAATATAACTACGGCAGATTTTTTTTTCGCGATTCTAGGTTTGGTCGTATAGTAAAATTCGTTCATAATAATTATTATGAGTACAATGACTTTTATTGAAAAGTTGTTCATAATGATGAGTACAATAACCCTATAAAAGGTTGTGCGTTATTTATGTTACATCTTGTATTTTACACAAATGTTAGGCATAACCTCTGTACGTTTTTTTTTCTGTTATTTTCTTCTTGTCCGTTTATATGTGAATAGGTACATAAATTGCTAAATAATAATAATCATGATCATCATTTCAGCCGAAAGACTGCTGTATTTAGGCCTCCCCCAAAGAATAAAGCCCCAATAATAATAATAATATGTACTTACCTGAGTGGTAGTATAAGCATCTCCATTCCTGTATCGCGTGACTTGCCGCTTACGCCTCACGTAATGGTAGCATATTGCCTTCCACCTGCAAAGACGATCACATTTCATATTTTGAATACATTACGTAGTCATACGGTGTTCACGCAATCAATAACTTTGGGAGCGGAGACGTGTGTTATCTTGTTTGATATGAATATATATAAAATATATATAATATAAAATAATAAAGTAATTCTAATAAAAAAATAAAATATGTAAGTATAAAAATATGTTACTGTAAAAGCCCAAACTTCAGTAAATTGTTATTTTACCGATTAAAAGTTCGAAATGAACGATGATCACGGAACAGACTCGGACTTTTGCCATTAAGAGTTGGTAAATTTTAAGATTTACTAGTAAAACCTAAGATTTAACAATAAACGGGCTTTTACAGTAAGTAACATAATTATACAAATACATCTAAAATAACAAATAAAGCACTGATTTCTGATTTCTGAACAATAATAATTATACTTGGACTGACATTGAGAGCAGTATTAAACAAATCAGCGATATATATATCAAAATCATATTACAGTAAATAAACATAAATATAAACTAATATCTAATCAAAATAATATACAAAACCTCATAGTCTGCTTGCACGTTAGTTTACAAAAGTAAATAAAACTAAATTTACTTTATTTTTTTAATAAACTATAAAGTGTAAGTATAAAAAACTGGCCAAGTGGGAGTCGGACTCGCGCACGAAGGGTTCCGTTAGTCATCTATAAAAATGGCATAAAAATTATGTTTGTTGTATGGGAGCCCTCCTTAAATATTTATTTTATTCTGCTTTTTAGTATTTGTTGGTATAGCGGCAACAAAAATACATCATCTGTGAAAATTTCAACCGTCTAATTATCACGGTTCATGAGATACAGCCTGGTGACAGACGGACAGACAGACAGACGGCGGAGCCTTAGTAATAGGGTTCCCGTTTTACCCTTTGGGTACGGAACCCTAATAAAGATGAAAAATTCTATAAACCTGATTCATGTTTCTATAGCTACCTACGTTACACCAGAAGGCCTGTTTATCATAGTCTCAAATTACAGATGGATTATGCAAGTAGGTGCTCAAGTAAATTGATCCACCAGAGTATAATTACTCTTACTGATATTAATAAATTATTACGTCTTTATTTATTTATTTATTTAGGTTAGCCAACAATTGTTTACACAATACATTAACAATATTTTACATAATAAATACATTTATAAGTGCAACAATCACTTACAGGCTAACACAACATGCACCATTTTATGGTTTTACATACAAAGCCAAAAAGGATATAATATACAATTAAAGTTATTCAATAATTTTGGTGATTCGCGAGTAAAAATAAAAATATCAAAAATTTAATTCAAAATAATATAACAATAAGATTAAACCATTAACATTAATAAAAAAAAAAAAAATTATAAAAAACTAAAATAATAAAAATTTAAATTAAAAATTAACATTCGTTATGGAGATCATTGATTATTATTGGAATGGTAGTTAATAATTATTTTATAAAAATGTCCTATGCTGTCATGATGTATATCAGTGAGATCACTGCAACTGTTCAAATTATTACACAGGCGAGAAATCGGTGAGTTAGCACCCAGAACCGTTCTGCGCAAAGGTGGGTAAAGTGGTGTGATAGGATTTCGCGGATATCGGGCTGGGGCACGAAACTTCAGGAGACTCAGTAGGTTTGGGCAGTCAATTCTATTTCTAAGCAACTTATAGAGGAACAAGGCATCAATAACTCCTCTACGAGTTGATAACGAGGGCATTTTGAAATATTTGAGTCTAGTATTATAGGAGAGAAGCTGTTTACTTTTCCCTCTAGAAAATGCGAGGTGCCACAGAAACCGTTTTTGAACTCTTTCCAAAAGTAACTTATGTGTGGCGTAGTGTGGTCTCTATACAACACTGCAATACTCCAGGACGCTTCGTACAAGGCTATTGTACAACATTATTTTAGTACCAACCTGTTTAAAGCCCCTTGTGTTTCTTAGCAGAAACCCTAACATTTTCGATGCTTTCTTGATAATAGTCTCGATATGGGGGACAAAAGTCTTCAAAGGATCTTAACACGATGAGATTACTTATGTTAAAATTTACCATGGGGATAAGAAAAACATTGCTATACAACATGTCCCAGAATTAACGCACAACCTCTTAAGGGGTCATTATACTCATCATTATGAACAACTTTTCGCGAAAAAAAATCTGCTGTTCCCTACATTTATGTTCGATTATCTCGTCAAATGTAGGGAACAGCTGATTTTTTTTCCCATTTTTAGGTTTTGTCCCATAGTAAAATTTGTTGATAATGATGAGTACAATGACCCCTTAAGATGTTGTGCGTTAATTCTGGGACATGTTGTAGAATAAATAAATAAAATAGTAATAATAATCGAGTTCTTTACGAGGAAGGAATGTACTTACTACCTCAGTATTTTGATCAGGCAAGCAGCGGGCATCACACTATCAGTAGGAATCAGTTTCAATTTGACAGTTTAACAACATTCATAGCGTTATTTACGTTGTTATGCAGACCATTTTTTCTAACATACGAAGCACTGGATTAGCAATATACTTCAAAATCATTCCGATTGTCATTCAAACTGTTTTACGCAATTAGTATTTAGTTAACTGTTTAGTCACTTGTTGAAAAATCTTCAGAATAGACAAATTTTGTTTTCTCAAAAATGCTTGGAAATTCGAGCATTGTTTTGACAACCTTCTTCGAGATAAATGGAAATTGCTGTACTTACTGGCCAAATACATGCGAGCAGCGGCTACCAAAAGTTGTATGAAAATCCGTGTGTCGTGGTTTAGCAGCCAAATAAATTACATACGAGTAGTAAACTCATATCTATCGTGTAATTTAAAAATGGAACGATCTTTTACTACGAAACATTACTTTTACTACAAAACATATTTTCTAAATACATTCAGTCGATTGAGGATAGTATATATACAAATATTAAGGATTTCTGGATATACATCTCCAACCGCAAGGACAAACCCGGTATACCAGCAAAAGTTCAATATAAAAACGAAGTATCCAACGACCCTCAATCAATTTTCAACATGTTCTCTGATTTCTTTTCTTCCGTGTATGAACCTGCTTCATCTGCACTCTCTCAATGGGAGCTACCGTCTGAAACAGTGTCTAACGACATTGTTGTTTCTAACCTACACTTTAAGGAAGAATCGGTTTTGGCTGAACTGAAATCCCTTGATCCAACTAAGGGACCAGGTCCTGATGGCCTATCTGCATTTTTTCTTAAAAATACTGCTGCGTTTATCTGTAGACCATTAGCTATAATCTACAATAAATGTATCACGGAAGGTGTGCCAACGGTATGGAAGCAGGCCAATATCACACCTGTGCACAAGATGGATCTAAACGTAGTGTTGACCAATACCGACTTATTTCTATTTTATCTACCTTGTCGAAGCTTTTTGAAAGACTGGTACATAACGAAGTGTACCCTATCCTACATAAACTATTATACAACAACAGCACGGTTTTGTGAAGAAGCGATCCACGACAACTAATTTACTGATATTTTCTAGTGACCTATTTGATAACATCGACAATCGTATACAGGTTGATGCAGTGTACACGGACTTCCAGAAAGCTTTTGACAAGGTGGATCACGAATTGTTGCTGAACCGAATAGCTTTCAATGGTATTCGTGGTAATTTGTTGCGATGGTTCATTTCGTACATCACTAACCGTTGTCAACGGGTTGTTATTAACGGATATTACTCTCATGTTGGTCGGGTTACATCTGGTGTCCCACAGGGCTCTATTCTCGGTCCTCTGTTATTCATTATCTTTATAAATAATATTAGTAACTGTTTTCATCATTCCAAATTTTTGTTATATGCCGATGACCGAAGACCTATTCATAGCAATGACGGACTATTGTTACACTAGTAAGCTCTATCTGAGCATTCCCAAGTGCAATTACCTAAATTTTACTAAAAATAAAAACATCGTAAGGTTTTCATACTCACTATTGTAATGTTTTATTGAATAAAGTAAACTCGGTTCGTGATCTCGGCATATTGCTTGACTCAAAACTCTGCTTGGATTTGCATATCGAACATATAGTAAATAAAGCATATAAGATGTATGGATTTATAATGAGATCCACTCATGACTTTAAGCGGACCTCTTCGTACCTCTGCCTGTATAATACCCTAAGTCCGTTCCCTTTTTTTGTTTTTATATTATTAGTGTAATTGTCATGCATGTACAGTCCACCACCTAGTGATTTTAAGGTTTTGTTTATTAACGGTAATCTGTGAATAGCGCTGTGGGCTACATTATTACTTAAGTTATTTATGTTTTTCTGTTTTATAATATTGCATAATGTAGCTGTTTGTTGTTCCTAAATAAAAAATAAAATAAATAACACATGGCAACCAAGGAGGTAACTTATCAAAGGTTTTAATTAAATTTCGAACTGGCTTGCAAATAGAAAGCTGTTTATTGAAAAAAAAAACTAATGAACACATTGATTGGCGCGTGAAAAATAATCGTTGTTCGTCATTGAATCTGGAATTTATAAATAATTTACTTTGAATTTCCGCGCATTATTTGAGAAAATCACTATACAAGCCTTGGCCGCAACCAGGCATTGATGGACTCACTTATGAGTGCCTCAGCATCGCCTCGGCCCACATTTTCACGTTCGCCCATCAATGCCCCAGTTGCAGGCCGCTGCAGTAATGTAGGTACTAATAACAAATTCATTTCTGAAGATGCTACAAAAATCAATCAAGATTAGTAAGCGACATTCGTTAAAAACCCTAATTTTTTTTTTATAAAACACATTTAGGTACAGAGAAGAAATTCTGTTCAGCCAATAAAACGGCTTCTTTGAACTGTGACATTCTTGGATTGATATACGACGAGGAATTATCGATGAACCGTCTACAGAATCAGTCAGACGTACAACGGTTGATTGAGCAACGGGGACCATTTCACTGTAGATTGAATCTTTGGAATTATTTTATTAATCTAAGATACATATAAATTAATGTCGGTTTTCGTGTATGTCTGTCTGTTTGGCGGCGTTATTCTCCTAAACTACGCAACGGATTTTTATGCGGTTTCCAGCATCATTTAGAGTATTTATGCATGAGGGTTTTTATCATATTTTATATATAGCACCATCATATATCTTCCCGTGGGTGTCGTAAAAGGCGACTAAGGGACTTATTAGAGAATGGCGTTTTTTATGCATTTTAACACCATACGCTCAGAAGAAGACCCAAACCCGTTTGTCCCAAAGTTTGTACAAATACTACCTTTGCACGACGGCATAACCGTTATTTAAGTACATTACTCTACAATAAACTGCACAACACATTAAATATCCATTGTTTGAACAAATTCCAATGCAAACAAAAAATAAAGGAGTATCTACTCACTCTTAATTATGAAGATACGGAAGAATTACTCAAACCATAACTTAAACAAATTAGGCACCCACTCACACATACACATCTTCACTCACTCACACATATCTACACTCACGCATACACAGTTATACTTACTCCAACAACAAATATTAATACATACCCTCCCTTTTCCTTATTATTAATTCATTTAATACCCCTTTTACTTTCTTCCCCCCGTTTCTTATCCCCACAATTACTTGTATTAGGCCAGTTAAAAATCATTTTTTTAAATTTTTTTTTCAAAAGTGCACTTTGCTAATTTGTAAGTAACTTATAGATCCATATTGAACGGATGGATGACCCCTGTGACACAGGTTTTTCCTAGCATGGGGGTCATTGATCGTTTATTTTGTACCAAGCTATTTCCATGCTTAAATTAAGTGTCACCTGTCTATTATGTACTTTTATGTCAAATAAAAAATTTATTTATTTATACTGCGATCGCCAATCAAACCCTCCCCCCCCCTTCTTTCGGGGAGGCCTACGTCCAGCAGTGGATGTCTTTCGGCTGAAATTATGACCTCTATACATTCCACTACAGACTAGGTTAACATAATAATTTGATCAATTTTTATTTTGGACGGGATAACACTACTGATAGATTAATAAGATATCAAATAATATTAAAGTCAAAATAAGAATCAATTATTAAAAATAATAACAAAAAAAATTACAGATGCTGAAGGCCGCATAAGTGTCCTAACCAAAAAAAAAAATAGTCGCGCGAATACGCGATCGTCTCACTCTTTAAAATGATTACAATCACGCGATCAATCAAGTCACGTTTGTACGCCAAATTTTATACAAACGATCGCGTCAACGGCGTACTCGCGCGAATATCGCTTTAGGTTAGGACGCAGGGTAAGGCACCATTGACAATAAAACCACAAATCAATTAAGAATGACACTAAATTGACATCGCGTTCTCCGGCCGAGTCACAGGGCTTCACCACTGACGTGCTGTTCAGTGAACCGCCCGAAGGTCAAATCGTGCTGCAAACACTATTGACTTAAGATTTTTCGTGACACTTACAATAAAATAACATCATGGTTTGTTTCCCCGAAGGGTTGGGCATAGGTGTATACTATACTATATACAACATTATTTTTAGTATATGCGAAACCTGAATATAGTTTGTTCAGAATAAGGAACTGAATCGATTTCAATAATTTTTACACCATGTTTTTTTTCCCCAAAATTATTTAAGTGTGATGGATAATGTTATCACCATTTAATTACGTACAATACAATCGCCGTACGATTAGGTACCTACTGCCAAATTATTATCAATGAGCGCAAGACGACCCTTTAGGCGCGGGGGCGCCGTTAGTATGTTTTGGTACGGACAACCCGGTAACATAACAACCTTATAACTTTATGATTTTTCATGATACAGTTTTGAAATTTTGTACATAGATTCTTTACATAAAAATACTAGACACGTGTTTCAGGTTTTGCTTATATACTAAAACTAATATTGCATATATGAAGGCACAGCAAGTGGCGCCGTCTATTTTTGTTACGCAGTTACTGGAATCACCGAAAAGGTCGGATAAGACTGACACTGACTGCTGAAAGTTACTCTAACAGAGCATCGCATCGTGGGTTATGTGGCGGCTGTCATCTGATGACAGAAGATGGGGGGGCCGCTGTCGTACCACGTCCACGACGAACTGCTATATTCCGGCACTATCCTGATGATATTGAAGCTGCTGAACAACTAATTCGATGACCACTTCTGGTAGAGGCTATCCTGCGCAGATTTCGCTAGTTATGTTTAAGTCCAATGTAATAGGGGGCGAGCCTATTGCCATCAAAGGGTACAAATCCGGACTCCAGGCTGATACTGAACAGTTCCAGATGGAAAAACCCAATAACACCTTGCCCGACCCGGGAATCGAACCCAGGACCCCATGCTCAGCACTAGCGCTTGCGACCACTAGACAGTCCAATAAAAAAAAAATATTTATTTTTGTTATGGTGTGTTGTTTGGTTTTTTTTTTAATTCCAAATTAATATAGGTTTTAATGTCAGTAATTTCAACTGGTTACCAATTTCATTACGATTGACATAAGCGTAGGAAGACAGTCTAGACTCTATCCGCCTCATTACAAAACAAGAATTATATTCATGACATTCAGACATGGCTTATACCATAGAGCCAGTTTTTGTAATAAGAAAGTAACAGTGATTGAAATACCGTTCTATATACAAAACTGAAAACTTAGTTCGGTACTAAGTTGTCAGTTTTGTGTTTAGGAACTTTACCAAGGTCGGAATAATGTTCAAAATTCAATAATGGCTCCATGTTTTAAACCTGGGTCTGAAGATAAACCTTGTTTTGTAATAAGGGGGTAGGTGATTAATGAAAAAAATATAGGCTGTTTGAATAATCTGTTTAAATTTCTAAAACAGATTATTTAAACAGTATATAGGCAGAGTATATGAAAAGCGTTATTTAGGGACGAGGCGGGGGCGTGAACGTGGGTCGTATAACATTTTGATTAAAAGGATAACGATTACCTGGTACACACGGTTGCACATCAAGCTATAAATTTCCAGTTTACGCTGACCTCTCATTGGAGGGAAATCCTATACAATGCGAGATCAGCTTATACTGGAATAGTATTGCTTGATGTGTAGCCATGTGTACAAACAGTTGCTGTAATAAAGTTTTTGACGGGCTGTCGTAAAGGTGATGCTGTATTTATATGACATAATAGGACTAGGGATTGGAAGTAAGACCAATTTGTTTTCAAGTCAGAAGATGATTTGATCAGTACCCCAAGTGTAAGTTTGCAAGTGAGTAAACGTAACTAGCGCGTTTGCGTTAAGATTTTTATTCTCACTCTTATACTCTTAGCATTATGATCTATCGGTCAAATTTTAACGCAAACGAAATAGTTACGTTTATTCTCTTGCAAACTTACACTTGGGGTAAAGATGTGTCCGACGTTCGATTTTTATACACTACCTACTAGCTTTTACCTGGGGTTTTGCCGGCGTGGAGGTCGGAAATTATCCCACGAGAAAATCCTACTGAGATTAAAAGTATCATATGTTTTATCCCAGGTCATGATTTACCTGTGCCCCAAATTTCATTGAAATGGCGTGAAAAGGGACAGACAGACAGAATTACTTTTGCCATTTCTAACATTAAGTAGTGGAGGATATCATGGCCCTGGCACACAGGCAACTGAAGGAACACGGGTGGGTTTTAGTCAGTAAAAGTCTGACACGCCCACGTGCTCTGCTCAGAGCGGGAGAAGTTATTTGATAATTTCGCATCCAAAAAATTTTTTTTCGGATTATGTGTTTGGAAGTATAATAATAATAAAAAAATAATAAGTTTATTTATTTTTCTCACAATGGTTTTGCAGCACTTAACAGTTTTGAACTATAAAATGTCACATTGTGAGAGCTGGTGCCTGAAGTAGGTCTTAAAAAAAATCTGTATTACAGGTCACCAGGCCCCACTTAGTGGCATCATACAGATAAACAGGCAGGTAACATGTATTTCCACTAATCAATTAAAACAAAAAAAAATATGAATGAAAAGAAAAAAAATAATTAAAATTAAAATGACACATCAAAAGCAGCATGCCTAAAACGCTTAAATCATTTTAGGCACTCCTAAAGATCACTATCCTGAGTAAGGGCGTTTGTCCACCGCAGTCGTCACCGGGATGTAACCAAGAAACGAGATTATTCGAACTGAATATGATGTCCCGGTGACGGCAATCATTTGTCCACCGCGAACGAACTCGGCGGGTCAGTACATTATGATAGCCAAAACAAAAGCCGGGCAATTGGCGCTGGTGCGACGCGACGGCAGTGTGTGGACAAGATTGACCGTGTTTTGTGTTACCGCACATCAGCCCTTCACAATCTCGGGCAGAGTTCTAGCGCTTGCACCGATTTATTCTGTGTCTCCCAGTCCCCCCATACCTATCAAAACTGTATTTTGCAAACATTGTAAAAGCAAATGATTTTTAAAAGAATCCCCGTAGAGTTTATTTCCGGCTCTTCACCATAGGAACCGACCTATTGGAACCATATGCACCTAGCTGCTGACGTTTCATAAGTGCCCAGGTAGTTTTAATGTCAAATAAAATATTTTGATTTTGACTCGATATTTCGGCGGCCGGGATGACGGGGCTCAGGTGACGGACGTACGGTAGAGACGCGGCCATAGTAAATGTACGTATCGCTACTGCGGCACCGTCATCTCTTTCCCGGTGATGTCGCGGTGACGGTTGTGGTGGACAAACGCCGTAACTCCAGTTTGAAATAAAGCAGACCCGAATCACTCTAACCATAGCGAATCGAACGGAAATAATTTGGGGAAACAGATACTTAGATTCAAATCAATCAATTCAGTCTGAACGAATCATACAGATCGTGCAGATTTGCAGTTCTATGCAGTGTAAACGGTACCTACTGGGCGTGCCATGCTACAAAATGTTCGCTGCGTTCGTTTTGCACCAGCTAATGTAAACGATCCGGTTTCCCATCAGGTCACAGATAAAGTTTCACCGTGCCTTTTTCTTTTTGATGGAATCGGTTCTAGGAAGCTTCTAGACGATTTAGCGTTGCTGGCTGGTTTTTATTTTTAACTACTGGACAGTATCTATTTGCATACATAATACGTATAAATGCTGTGTACAAATAAATATAAATACATCATTGATAACTAATTGTCTACCAAAGTATATAGAAACAATAAGACAATATTTTAAATAGGATATTCAAAGTGACCTTCTATGTATACACTGGACGCGACGATACGATGGACACTTTTAGGGTTCCATAACCGAAGGGTGCCAAACGGAATACTGATACTGTCTCCGCTGTCAGTCCGTCTGTCTGTCAGCGGGCTGTATCTCATGAACCGTAATAGGTAGACACAGTTAAAATTTTCACAGATTATGTATTTCTATTGCCGCTATAATAACAAATAATAAAATTTAAATAAAGTTTAAAATTAAAGGCCCCATACAATAAAAACCTGATTGTGAAAAAAAAATCTTACCCTTGCATGTGGGGGTGTCATTGTCTAGAACTCGTCGAGTAGAGTACAAATATATTTTTTATTTATTTTTATCTTCAATAATGAAGAAATAGGTGACCGAGGTAGATCTAAGAGTGGCTGAATGCCAAGAATATCGCCTCAGGATCCGACGGCTTGCCTGGAAAAGCTTGGGTTCTGGCCTTGGAGGCTCTCGGGCCTCGACTAAGGAGGCCCCTAAGAGCATGCTTGGAGAGGGGCCACTTCCCGCTGTAAAAGTTGTCAGTTTAATACCATTTTTGTACGAGCTCTATCGCAACAACTAAACAAATTATGAATTTGAAACTTCTGTATATCATGTACCATACCTATACTGTACCTATTTAATCAACAAATATAAAAAAACGCCGATTCGTAAAGTACCTATGTTATGGGCGCTTTTCTGCAACTGCAAAAATAACTTTGTTATTCGTTGTATCATTAGGAAATAAAAATTAACCTATGCATTTTTTTAATTTAAGATATAAAGTTGAAGGTAAAAAAGAACGGTTGGAACTGTGACCAACCACACGGGGCCAAATTTGACGTAGTAACTAAGCTAGGGCATCCTGATCAAAACGGTTAGGGCTGTAACCAACCGCGCGCGCGAGCCGAGCGAGCGCTACATCCAGGTTGGTCGCAGTTACTTGGCCATTTAGTGTTTTTAGGACCTCAAAATAGGAATTATTTGAGGTTCACAAATAGAAGCGTAATAATTATATTAGAGTGTTCAATGGATAATATTTTTAGGAGCAAAAAAAAAGGAAATATTAGAGATTCGATTAAATACATTGCCATTCTAAATTACACAAGAGATTTACAAGGAAATAGGTTAATAATTATAACAAATATTGCTTTCTAAACTAGTAAATGTTATATAACACAAACCCATACAACATAAAACCTCGCATTCATTCACCGTTAACCGAGGTGTAAATTTTCTAATTAGAGAAATAAATTGCTTTGGAGCACGTGCCAATTTGATAGACGTTGATATCACGTTGAATCCAAACATGTCAAATAACATAGCTATTGACGGGAAACGTGAACACAAGAAATGTAAATACAACTTTGTTAATAATTCAATCATTTGTCTTCAGCGTTTGAATTTACATCGTTAATTTGGAAATGTATGTGCGCAATGCCGTAGGTATATATATGTATGTGATTTGGTTATTCAACTTCAGGTAGGAGTTTACTGAATCTATTTACTTTCGGAAGAGTTAAAGTCCATTTTTAATTCCAGAGACTAATTTGACATTTCAAATGATTGTTTCTTTTTTAATCTTCATATCAAAAAAAAACAAGATAAAAATGGTTTGCACATTTAGCCAGTGTCAAATAAAATTAGGTAACAAGTACAAAGTTTGTTTAAATATGAAATTAATTATTGCATGATAACCCCCGCCCGCCCGCTTCTCTTGAGTTTCAAAACAAGATTTACATTTTGACATGACTTAAACCATGGAGCCAGTTTTTGTATTAAGAACGTAACAGTGATTGAAATACCGTTCTTTATCCAAAACTGAAAACATAGTTCGGTAAGTACTAAGTTGTCAGTTTTGTGTTTAGGAACTTTACCATAGTCGGAATAAAGTTCGAAATTCAATAATGGCTCCATGTTTTAAACCTGGGTTTGAAGATAAACTTTGTTTTGTAATAAGGGGGCTAGAGATCATAGAAGTCATTTTAATTTTAAAACTTCAGAAGACAATGAGCAATAAGCTCGAGAAGCTCGTGGCTAAGTAATAACAGGCCTACGGGTGGACCTATCAGGTTAAGCTACGCTTGCCCATCTTTACATAATAAGACTCCGCCGTGCCTCGGAAAGCACGTTAAGAGGGCTATCACAATTTTTCTTGAATTTGCGCGTTTTACTCGAGTTTTGATGTGTGATTATGGTTTAGATATAGCCATAAAATAAAAAATACAATATGCCCAAGCATGTTTAATTATTTATCTAGGGAGCGCTTTAAATAAATATTTCATTTTATTTACATAAATCAGTAAAAACCTTGTCTCTGCAAAGGATGTTTCATAAAATTTTACTTTTAGGTATCTTTTGATGCTTTTTTACACCGAAGATAACGTAATTTAAGAAATTATAAAAATGTCCATGGTACTACTGTATTTTATACTTGGGAGCGCTTTAATCAATTTATTATATTTCGTACAGTAATTCACCAAAAATAATTCTGTAAAACAGAGAGTTACTGACTATTTTTCATCCGATGTTTTATTTTTTATCTACGAATATAAAATCCAAATTCAAACAAAAACTATTTAATAACTAAGTTAACTATGTTACCTTGCTCGAAAAAAAATAAAATAGTCTATTTAAAAGTAAAATAATGGCGTAAATCAACGGCGAAATAAGCTATATTTTCGAGAGCGCAAAAGTGATGAAACTATTAACGGGTGCTGAGACTGACACGAATGGTTTATCACCACGAAAACTGTACTTTTATAGTTACACAGACTTATTGTTTCGATTATTTCACGCTTTCTCACAATTAGATAAGAAATTGACGAAAAACGTTTTTTTTTGTGATAGCACCCAGGCGCGGTGTTACCTCAATATTCATAAAAACTGGTTTCTTGGATAGTCGAGTATGACGTAACGCAATGAAAATATCCGACGCAAAAAATACAGTGGACAGAAAAGGGTTTATAGAAAATTTTTAACTGAATAGAACAGTAAAATATAGTTTGATATTCGCAATAAAAAAGTGTCAAGTCACTTCACAAAAATAAACTTTGGCGTCCAATATCTCAGTACTTTCAGCAAAAACGATTTTTTTTTTTTGGATTCTAATTGCATTAGTTTTGTTTTAAAACTTTAACCGGACAATTATTTAATATAATGTGTATATTCCGAATAATCTAAATAAAACCCGTAAAATAAATGCCAATTCGCAGCTTAGTCACGTCGTCAACACAATTGTTTATTCAATTTTCAACCTTATTTCAAGCGGTTGTGTGAGTGCAGTTGCAGCGTTTAAAATCGTAGTCAGTCCGCGCCTTAAGCCGTTGATCCCGGCTGTCATTCGTGAATCTTTGCCAGTCGTTACGAGTCGTCAGAAGGCCGAAAGTCTGACAACCAGTCTTACCAAGGGGTGTCGTATTACCCAGTTACTGGGTTGTGGAGGTCAGATAGGCAGTCGCTCCATGTAAAATACTGGTATTTAGCTGCATCCGGTTAGACTTGAAGCCGACCCCAACATAGTACCCTAGAACGCCATCCTATCTGCGGGAACGCTTTTCCTACGCCCGTCCTTCTGATGCGCCTTGCAGGTTGCATCTTAGATATCTCCTTCTGATATTTATTATTTTATACTTATATATCTTTTAGTGATATTTATTTTAGAAGTATGTATGTAAGTATATTCTCTTATTGTGTGTTTATTTTTAAATTAGTGATTAGTATAGTAATAATATTAGTAGGTTTTTATTTTGATTTTATGTATTATGTTTTCTCATCTACTCTTACACACGTTGTCTACATCTCTTCGTCTACTTTCCTTGTCGCAGGTATGCTGGAAGAGATTTCTTTAGAAATAAGCATCACCTTTGCGTATTTTTCTGTTCCTTTTTTCTTGTCTGTATATATGTGTGTACATAAACTGTTAAATAAATAAATAAATAATTTGCAAAAGGCTGACGGATTGATTGGACTACAATGCGTTAGGTACATTCACCAGTTCACCACTGGTGAACATTGTAATACATGCAGACATCGTCATTGAGAACATAAGCTGTGAGAATCTGCAACATGAACACTTCTCACTTTTACCGCTTAAAAAAGCAAATCTATAATGAAACAGCAGAATTCAGGCAGACTAAATTTATTTTTATAATATCATCAAACATGCATAGGTATCAACCTCATTTTGTTACATGCTTGTAACAAAATCCATTTGCAATATCAATTTCAAATGGAAACATGAAATCAGAATTGCACAGCTTGGCGATAAAGTCGTATACAAAATGTCCCGGAATTAATGCACAACCTCTTAAGGCGTCATTGTACTCATCATCAAAAGGCGACTAAGGGACTAACTAGAGAAATGCATAGAGAACGCTGCTGCCCATTCTCTAGTTAGTCCCTTAGTCGCCTTTTACGACACCCACGGGATAAAATGGGATGGTGCTATTCTTTACGTCCGGCACCAAACGGAAAATTTTGACGAGTGAGATCATAAATGTAGGGTACAGCAGATTTTTTTTTGCGATTTCTGGTTTGGTCCCATTGTAAAAGTTGTTGTAAATGATGAGTACAATGACCCCTTAAGAGGTTGTGCGTTAATTCTGGGACATGTTGTAAATTGTGCATCGTTACATTGCTTTGTGGCAGAAAATGCTCCACAAAACTATCAGCCTTCCTATAAGTATGTATGGGATATCACATGGAGGAGCTTAATACAATTTCGAATCGTGAATGGCGGGACACGAAAATGCTGTGTGCAGCAAACGTCGAATATTTTGGGGCAAACTGCATTTTACGTTTGAAATAAATTTTGGCTCTGGATAGTGGATATAACTAAGGAATAAAACAACCCCGGGTGAAATCCGTGAGGCATTTTATATTAGGTTGCCCAGATAGGAGCAGATGGTAA
This sequence comes from Tiliacea aurago, assembly GCA_948098905.1. NCBI lineage: Eukaryota > Metazoa > Arthropoda > Insecta > Lepidoptera > Noctuidae > Tiliacea > Tiliacea aurago. Next base: position 18,240,816 of record OX402591.1, on the reverse strand, counting down.
GTTGAAATGTTATACAATTTCATGTACCTCGTTTTTAGGGTTCCGTAGTCGAACCCTTACAGCTTTTTCTTTTTCTTTTTTCTAAGACAAATAATTTAATTTAATGTCAAATTCAAATCGTTTATTGCGATGGTTTGTGTTACGTGAAGTAAATTATTGTACATAGTATTTATTGTATAGAATCAAGTTTTTCTACCTAAACAGACAGCTGGGCTGCTAAGGAGTTTGTTGCAACACTTCTTCCCAGGTAAAGCACTAGGTAGTTTTTGGGGGACTGTCTTATCTAGTTTTGACTTTCGAAAAGTGCTGATTCTCAGCCTAGTATGAATAAATGACTTTTGATTTGATTTGATTTCGCCATGTCCGTCTGTCTGTCTATCTGTCTGTCCCTTTTTTTTTTGTTCATGGGAAGGAAATCCTCATGGATGTCCTCCGCCCTGGGGCGGGCGGAGGGGTCTGTCAGACTCTTACTGACTAAAACCACCCCAGTGTTCCCTTCCTACACTTGCACCGGGGGCGGCGGATGTCCCCAAGTCCGCCGTCCCTGGACCCATTTAGGGGGGCTGGAAGAGGGCATTGTCTGCACTCCGCCGACGCCCAGTGCGCCTGCTGCGGGCCGGGTGAGCGGACGAGATCTCCCGCTCCCTTTCCGCAACCTCCTTCTGCGACACGACTGTTTCGCAGAAGGATACCACCGCTTCCCAGGACTCCTCGCTGCCGACCATCGACTCGACCACGGCCGGCAGCGACAGGTCACTGCCTACTCCTGAGATGAGGGCACGGCGTGGCTCCTCCCAAGCGGCACACTCTGCCAGCGTATGCCGAGCCGTGTCCTCCCGGCAATGTGTCTGTCCCTAGCTTAGCTAAGAGACTCTTAATATTAGTAACCTGTATTTTGGTATGGGTGTACATATTAATCACGCCGACAAAGTGTTTTTTTTTTCTCTTTTATTCCCAGGTGTAGGTGTAAGGTATCGTTGGATCGGCCTTTTAAAAATGGGTCTGGCAAGATCATTTTGCGATTCAGAAATCCGTTTGCGTAATATTAAGCTTTTAATGTGCAAAATCTTGTTAGAGTCAAGTGTTTAGCTGGCAGGCTAAATGGTTATTTTTGGATACGTGAAAAAAAATCATGACAGTAGTAGGTATATAACTAAATTAATAGGAAAAATATCACAGATAAGTAGGTTTCATGACCAACAAACGAATGATGACGACGACGACTTTGGGTAGTTAACGAATAATAGTCGACCAACTTACATTTGCAGTTGGAGAATTGACCGTGACGTATATCGATGTATGGTATAACATTCAAAATCAAAGTCAAAGTCAAATTGTTTATTTCAAATAGGCACATAAAAGGCACTTTTGAACGTCAATATTTACAAAAAAATAGAATTGATTCTAGTCGCCCCTTCCAAAAGGTAGTTTCGTATGGAGAAGAATGGGTAAGAAACTCCACCGGTACTCTTTTAAAATCTAGTACAATATTTTTATAAGTACATTAATTATATAAATTATATGTGAAGACGATGCACCTGGAATAAAATTACTATGTAATAAAAAGAGTTAAGAATGAAGCAATGACAGATAAATTAATTATGTGATAGATACATGGTGCTCACATATTTTCAAAAATTGTAAAAAATATATAGGTAAGACTTCCTAAAAAATAACAATATCAGTGTGAGTTAAGGTAATCACAGAATTTAAAATAAACGTCATAAAAATAATAAATTATACAATTAAAATAGCAACCTGTTTGATTTTGTCTAGACTCTAGATTGTCCTATGTACATGTTTTTCCCATTAATTCCATAAATTCATCCCAACTACAGAACCGTTTATTGTGCGTGGGCCGACACGCACTGGGACGGTTTTTATTATGATTTTATTTTCCCATTTCTCGGAATATGAGGCGTAGGTAAATCATATGACTACCTACATAGCTCATCATTACAATAAAAGCTGTAGGTAAGTAATTCAAAAGTTTAATCAGTAAAGCGAACATAATTTACGAAAGTGAACCTGCTATTTAAGTGCTGTACTTACATGTTTGATGAACCTGTTTTGTAATTTATTAGCAATTCAAGGAAAGAGATAGAAAACTTTTTCACGGAAATTTTTGTACTTAATAAAGTAGTTAACGATACTCCCGGGTTAATCCATAACAGTGACTACTTTTTTTTAGTTAGGCTAGCTAAAAAAGCTATATAAAAAAATATCAACAAAAAATATATACTTAAAAACAATAGTATTAAACGTTATATTGATAAATTAAGATTCTATTACTTACTAAGGACTATGAATATAAATTAATAGATTTCAAACAAAAAAAAAACTACTTCTAAGAAAAAATACGCTGACTAGGAGCTTTTAAAGTAAAAAAACGGGCCAAGTGCGAGTCGGACCACGCACAATGAAGGGTTAGTGTGTGGGTTAGTTAGGATGAATTTATCCCAAAAAAATATGCTCTCCCATACATGGATATACGTTACGGTCAATTCTTCAACTGCAAATTTAAGTTGGTCGACTATTACTCGGTAGCTTGTAAATCCTACTTAGTTGTGATAGTTTTCTTTTTAATTTCGTTATATATACTACTGCCATGAATTTTTTCACATATGCAAAATCAACCATTTAGCTGGCAGGGGGGGGACACTTGACTTACAAAAAAAATCACTTTAAAGCTTAATATTACGCAAACGGATCTCAGAATTGAAAAATGGCTTTCATAGACCCACAATATTTTTAAACGGCCTATGCAACGATACCGCACACTATGTAGTAGACGAGAAAAAAAATTATCATCCCCGTTTTACGTGCAAGGGAGGTACCCTAAAAAAAAATTTTATTTTACGAATTTCTCCCAAATTACAGCTTTCTAGGACAAAGCGTCTCTGAGCTAAGCCGGGGGGCACAGACAGACAGACGGACATGGCGAAACTATAAGGGTTCCTTGTTTACTTCGGAACCCTAAAAAAAGGATCTACCTGAGCGGTGACGTAATTAGTAGTCAACTTTAAAGTCTCCTAGCCAGCGTAGTTTTTGTGTTAGAATAGAACGTAGTTTCTTTTTGGTTTGATAGCTATCATGATAGAAAATAATAATAATTCATAAAAATATTAGGTACTTACTATGGGCTTAATTTTGAGAAATTTAGAGGTCATTAAAAAAAACCAGCATATTTTTTATTTTTAGTACAAAAATATACCTACTTTAAGAAGATCAGAACATCTATGATCTGTGCTTTAAGTCATGATAGCCAGTTTTTTGTGACTGACTGGTGCGATATCGCGGGCGCGACGCGACACTAGTAGCACAGTTTATAAGTCGGTGCCTGTCGCGCCCGCGATATCTCGTGAGTCTGTAAGAGCCTTTACTTGTTATTTTATCGTTACTCACTACCAAGTATTGATCATATGTATTGTTTTTTTTTTGTACATACTGTCCTTAGTAGATAAGTAATAAAATTCATCAAAAACACATTTTATATTTTTGTCGCTTATTTTTGAGCTAGTTTCAACCCGTTTCGGGGTTGCACTTTATCTAGGGACACACTATAATGAAAGTGAACATACTTAAGGAAAGATTTCTCAAAATTCATCCTACAATGGGGTTAAATTTAGGGGATGAGTTAAGGTCCGTTAAGATTCTGTAAGGTCCTTGGAGATATCATTGACACAATAGTCCCTGTCCTAACAGGCGTATTTAATCAATGTTTAGACAGCGGTACGTTTCCTGATTTAATTAAACAGTAAAGTAGTAAGTACCAATTTTCTTTAATAAAAACAACTGACTTCCAACAAACACTACAATATGAAAAATAACTTTAATTTCGGAAGTCGGTGTCTGTGGATCTGTATTTTAGTTTTTGACACCGATTTTAGAAATTTCGAAGTCAGATTTTTTTTCATGTATTGTACTCAATCAGTTTGTAATTTATCTACTTAAGTTACAATAGCCTAATGTCAACTGCTCATCACCTTTTACAAAATATTGTTATTATTAACCTTTTCCGACGCTTAGTTTATGTGAAATAAAATATTTTGATTTGATTTGTAAACTTTGTAAGAAAGTTCGTCACTTTGACGATGGGAAATACCATCTGGCACACCGCTTGTAAATAAAGAATACTCTTACCAAACTCGAGGCGTAGCGTTCCTCATGGCATGAACCCTGGCGCTGACTGCGGCCACATCCACTCTCCTCGCCAGCTGTATCCTGGCTGTGCTGTGGTAGCATTCCACCAGGTACACCAAGTACAACAGCAGTACGAACGCGATGGGGATAAACGCGTACCCCACGTCGCAGGGCGATTCGCGTACCGTCCGCTTGATCGGGTGCCTGACGGACACAAAACTGATTTAGTGGTTAGTTCCGCTGAAACATTGAAATATTTTTTTCCATTTTAATATTAAAAATTTTAAACAAAATATTTTTAGCGTGATTATTTATTTTACCTACTTAATTGTAAAATCTATAGCGCAAGTTTTCGCTGCTTTGAAGAGCCACTCAACTCTACCAATACGAACGAATGAAACAAGTTAAGAAGAAGAACAAGAAGACGTTCAATAAAATTTTAATGAAATATTTGGCAGCGCAAATGCGGGAAATAGGTACTTGAATCAATTGTACAAGGACTTGCAACTCTGTATTAGACGCGGCAAAACTTGCATACAATGTAATAGTCGCCTTGATGTAAGCACAGAATAAGTAATAGTACTACGGTGTAAGTCGCATGCAATTTTATTGAACGGCAAAGTTTGACTATTGTATGCCATTTTATAGAAATTGCACACGTGTAAATGCAATGCAAATCTTGAATGGAAATAAAATTGAACGTGCTATAAGACATGCGATTATTGGTCTTGAACGTTCCAGAAACTTGCACCATGTAAATGGGGCTTAAAAGTTAAACCGTCTTATTACAAAACAAGATTTATATTTTGACATGGTTTAAATTTAAACCATACAGCCAGTTTTTGTAATAAGAACGTAACAGTGATGGAAATACCGTTCTTTATACAAAACTGAAAACTTAGTTCGGTACTAAGTTGTCAGTTTTGTGTTTAGGAACTTAACATAGTCGGAATAAAGGTCGAAATTCAATAATGGCTCCATGTTTTAAACCTGGGTCTGAAAATAAAACTTGTTTTGTAATAAAGGGGAATATGTTTAAGGCCGCGTAATGCAATTGTAGTACTATTTACGAGTATGTACGACCGAGTACTTTCTTAAATGCAACAAAAAATTCAATTTTGTCATGTACTTATTGTTTAAAAGTTTAATAATATTCATTGTTGACCAACTTCCGTCAATTACAAATTATAATCAATATTCCGTATGCCAAACCGTCAAATGCTGAATATATAAATATTCTGAATAAAATATTTCCAATGGCAACAATCCTGTTTGCTTTTAATGAAACAAATGAAATACGTTCGAAAATTAAAACGTCAATTTAACGGTATGTTCAAATTAAGTTGCATTTAAAATTGGAACTGTCGTAATTGATAGCCCGTGTTCGAAGCAATCTGGATGGAAGCTGTGCAAATAAATGATTAATTGGGTTTTTATTTTATTGCTTGATAAAAACTGTTGCATATTATGTAAGGACTTTATCTACAATGTCATACTTAATCAAGTGTGCTCAGAGTATCAAAGATATTGTTTGTTTTTTTTTTTTGAGGATTTAAATAAAATCTTTTACAAATAACTTTACCCATAGGAAATTAGAATCAAAATTTTATTTAAGGAATTAATGAAGTGAATTAATGACGTCGGGGTTTATTGCCTTTTAAATAGGTATCTATTAGGTATTTTAGATTAGAATATGATTTATGAAAAAAAAAGTTTGTTTATCAACATTCAGTCATTCGGTTTTTGGTTCTAAAACATCTGTATGAGAAGCTGCCTTTGCCCTGCAGTGGGACAATAATAAGCTAAGTGTGGACTTCTTGGCGGGAAAGTGAAGCGTCATGTTCAGCAGTTTTGTTTTAATTCCAAAATTTGTGTTTAGACGAATATTAATGTGTAATAATGGTGGATTATTAACCATTAAGTGCTTGTGAACGTGCATTAGTGTAGGCAAATGAAAAAAAACAGTGCAACATCGCTTCCAGTTCTCTCAAGAAGTCCGCGCGAGGTCTCAGTAATGTGCAACATCTTTACTGAAACTCATGGGGAGCGGGCGGGGAAATCATCATCATGCATTGAATATAATTAATTTCATCAATATTTGTAACTAAAGTTTTGTAGCTAAATAAAGACTTGGCTAAAAGGTCCCAGCAACCAGGCCAATAAATATTATTCAAAAAAAAATAAGCTAAGTGTTTTTTTTTTTTTGTATACCTAATTTGCAGATGTAACAATTAAATAGAGTACCTAATACCAGTAATACTCACTTGCTAAAATCAATGAGATCCCGATCAATTTCTGCGGTGTTGCACCACGCCACGGACCCGAGGCAGCCGGCGATCATCAGCGTCAACATGAAGCATTTCCAGTTGCCCTCCCGCCTGAGGACCCCGCCGAGACTCTGCTGCCGCGGCCGCTGTGGACCACATCATTTAGATGAGTAACCTTGGAGTAACCTTTAATTATCATCATCCAAGCCTAGCCTTTTCCAACTATATTGAGGTTAGCTTCAGCTGAATACCAGTATTTTACATGAAGCGTCTGCCTATCTGACTTCCACAACCCAGTTACTGGATAACACGATACCCCTTGGTAAGAATGCTTGTCAGATTAGGGCTGCTGACTACCCGTAACGACTGTCAAAGATCCATGAATGATAGCCGGGACCAACGGCTTAACTTGCTTATCGAAGCACGGAGGGTATATAGGTAATGGATGGTAACGCATCCACGGATTGACCTCGGAAACTTTTGCTTAAAGAAGAAGAACCGAATCGAATGTTGAAGATCGACCCGTGCGGCTTTTATAACTTAGCCACAAGCCCCTCATAAAAAAGTTAGTAACCTTTATCGTGATCCCTGACCCTATCTTCTTACTAGAGAATGGGCAGGAGCGTTCTCTATGCATTTTAACACCCGATCGCCAACCCCAGGCGGGGCGATTATGGCAAAACCCCTTAGGGTTGGCCTATGTCCAGCAGTGGACGTCTTTCGGCTGAAATGATGATGATGATGATGATGAACCCTATCTTCATCGCTTCATCGTTGAGCATAGGTTGTTTGTTGTACAGAGGAAATTAAGGCGACGATAACAGACTACTACTGAAGATCACGTCTAAACGAATAGTGTTAATAATTTGAAAAAAAATATTATGTTAAATTAGAGCATTTTTTTAATAACTTAATATGTAAATATTTTAGATTATGATTATATTACACAGTCAAATTAATTTGTAAAGTTATGTCTAACGCGGCTAAAAAACTGAGAATGGCGCAAAATCTACCAAGCGTATTTTTCTGAAACCTTCACCAATTTAAAGATAATTGAATTACTTATTGATCTTTTAATAAATGCGTTTTATTAAAATACCTTTTGTTTTGTGTATAATACATTAATAATGCGTCAAATTGGGTACAGCGCTCCTTGATGGGCGAGTCCTATTACTGGCTGAACGTACGACACGTTGCGTGAGTTCAGTACAGAACACGCAAGCTAACCACTCAAGGTCACTGGCATATATCTCAGTCTTAAGAGTCCGTAATACCTCAGCGCTATCGCCACCTCACTCTTTATCTTGCTCGCACACTAGTGCTCGCGTTCACTCAAGTAAGCGAGACAGAGCGGCAGGGAGAATGCTCCAAAGCGCCGATTGTTTTAGTAATTTCTTTTTATGGTGAAAATATGGTTATTAAAAAAAAAAGGGTTATTATCTGCTTTATTTCGTTCAGTTATTATGCAAAGTTTCATGATCTAATTTCAAGTATTTTTTAATACTAGCGGTTTGGAAAAAAGAAAAAAATAAAGAAAATACATTTATTTAGCACAGACTGAAGGCACACAATATAATATAAGTACAGCAGATAAAAAAAAAAATAAAAAAACAAGTAAATAGTGTAAAGTGCGACGTAAGAAATTAGCGGGTAAGTGTGCCTCACGGCTGCGCCAAAAAGGTCCAGTTCAGCAAAAATGCCAGACAACTAGTGCCAACTAGTTGGAGGTAACTTTGTAATTTTTTTTATGTCGAGAAAATTTTATGGTATCGTGTTTTCGTGTGGTACAGGCCTCTTGCAGGATGCAAGGTGAATCCTGCTCGGTATTGCCGGACGCCATGCAGGCTGCGACAAGATTCACAATCCTGCATAAAGCGGCGGACAGCAAAGCGGACTGCCGGGAATGGGCCCCTCAAGGTTGCGTGTCTATTGGAACAGTCTTCTCTTCTAAGGTCCCTTAGAAGCCCCCTCTCTTTTAAGGTACAAAAAGTGGAATATTCTGACTATAAGACAGACTTTCGTTCTACATTCAGTCCTCAAAAAGCACTCGCAGCTAGTTTATGATTCGGATCTATTGAAAGACAAACGAAGAAAAGGTACTGTGTGCTACTTTTTTCTGTTCAAGTCTGTCCCACAAGTTCTTCTGTTACCTAGGGTTATTATCTTTATAATGTTATCAACAAGGGTCTAAATATTATTTTATCCACTACACAAACCCAGTTGTAAACAAAAAGTAACTGACTTCTTGAAAACTCCTATGACACAGAGAAATTGCTCCACTCAATTAAATAACACTTGAATTACCGACACTTCCACCACCATTCACCTACACATTCAAGACCATTCACCTACACATTCAACTCCATTCTCCACCATTCACCTACCCATTCATCATCATTCACCCTTTGACTGCGTTTGTTGTGTTATTTAATTTAATTTTAATTTTCCTTTTCATTTATTTGTTTTTTGTTTTAATTGTTTAGTAGAAATACATGTTATTTGCCTGTTTATTTGTATGATGCCACTAAGTGGGGCCTGGTGACCTGTACAGGTTTTTTCTAAAACCTACTGCAGGCACCAGCTCTCACAATGTGATTTTTTATAGTTCAAAACTGTTAAGTGCTACATAACCATTGTGAGAGAAAATAAATAAACGAATTATTATTATTATTTCCTTTATTTCACTATATATACATATAAATTATATTTTTAAATATTAGAATATAGAAAAAGAATATAAAAACATTTAACAATATAAAAAATAGTAGCCCACCGGTATCGGGAACAGGGTCCAAGCTACCGGTGGTCTGGGCTCCAGAGAGAGGAACCTCCTGACAATGCGAGCCGTGTCCAGAAGTACCGCTCTCTGAATCAGGCCCTTAATCCAGCCGCCCAACGCGAGCCTCCTTAGGTGTTGGTCGAGGCTCTTGGCAATTAAGCCATTGGCTGATACAACTATCGGCACAATGATTGCTGAGTCCACATCCCACATGTCGACAACCTCGCGAGCCAAGTCAAGATACTTGATTTGTTTATCTTTCTCGGCTTTCACGAGGTTCCCGTCATGAGGGACCGTTATGTCAATAATCATTGTGCGCCGCTCTATTCGATCCACCACCACTATATCAGGTTTATTGGCAGCAATAGTCCTGTCAGTGATGATGGATCGGTCCCAGTACAATGTGATATTTCCATTCTCGAGAACTGGGTCGGGCACATACCTGTAGTACGGCACCTCTGATTCCACAAAGCTGTATTTCAGAGCAAGTTGCTGATGGATAATCCTGGCTACAAGGTTGTGTCTATGCAAGTACTCTTCGTTAGCTAGACGAGAACACCCGGAGATAATGTGTCGGATTGATTCTCCCGGACGGTGGCATGCCCGACACACGTCAACCGTGCCGTCCTTCACAATAAATCTCCGGTAATTCTTCGTCATGATAACTTCGTCCATAATTGCACAGACAAAACCTTCGGTTTCCCCAAAGAGGTCACCGAAACGTAGCCAGGCTACGGACGCTAAAAAGTCTACATCGGGTTCATGTAGGGCCCGGAAAAAGCGTCCGTGAAGCTCCTTACTTTGCCATACCTCCCTGCGATCGTTAGTGTCAAGCACTACAGGTTTGCGCCAGTTCTCTGTAGCCAAGGAGAGCGGGGTGAGGCCCTTGTCCACCGCGACCACATCTCGATGCATCCCCACGTCGGCTTCTAGGAAATATTCCCTGAGACTGCATATCTCGCGGTTGTGGAGGGTCTTAGCGTTTAAAAAGCCTCGACCTCCACACTTTCGCGGGATATACAGTCTCATTACCGAAGAGCGTGGGTGATGCATTCGATATGCAGTCAGCAGCGTACGGACCCTCCTATCCAGGGCGTCGAGTTCGGTCTGAGTCCATTTGAGTATGCCGAAAGAGTACATCAAAACCGGCATGACCCAACCGTTGAAGGCGCGCACCTTGTTTCCGCCTGATAGAAGACTATTAAATACTTTCTTCAGGCTGCCAAAGAAGCGCTCCTTCAACGATTGCTTCATGTCAGTAGAATTGATGCCCAACGCTTCCGACATACCCAAATACTTATAGGTTTCGGATGCGGAGAGGGTTTTAAGGTTTATGGAATCCGAGAGTTGGATTCCCACGGATTCCACAATCTTCCCTCGATTTACATGCATGACAGCACATTTGTCCACACCAAATTCCATCCTGATGGCGCTACTAAAAGTTTCAGTTACTTTCAGTAGCTCCATCAGTTGCAAATTGTTGGGGGCAAAGAGTTTTAGGTCATCCATGTAGAGGAGGTAAATAACCTGACCACCTCTCCTCAACCGATAGCCTAGACCTGAATCCTCCAACAGTGTGCTTAGAGGATTCAAGGCTAAGCAGAACCAAAGCGGACTCAAACTATCGCCCTGAAATATGCCTCGCTCGATCCTTATCGGTTCGCTATTCCTCTGGATATTTCGACATCCTGGATAGCGAAGAACCGTCTTCCATTGCCCCATACACGACGCCAGGAAGGTGCGCAGAGTTGCATCTACTTTATACAGCTCCAGCACCCTCATGAGCCATGTATGTGGCACCGAGTCATAGGCCTTCTTATAATCTATCCAGCATGTCGACAGATCCTTTCGGGAACGACGAACCTGTTGGCTAATGGCCATATCAATGAGGAGTAACTCCTTAGTACCGCGGGACCCGTTCCTACATCCATTTTGAGAGACAGACATGATGAAGTTGGTGTCTATATGTTTGTTAATTTTAGCTCTCAAAATGGATGTAAGAACTTTATAGACCGTCGGTAAACACGTGATCGGCCTATAATTTTTGGGTTCCACGGTGCTACCTGATTTATGGAGCAGGTGGGTTATTCCTGTCGTTAGGAACTGGGGTAGCGAACCAGACTCCAAAGCAGTCTGGTACTGAGCTGCCAAGCGAGCGTACGACCCAACAAACCATTTAATCCAGAAGTTGTGCAGCCCGTCCGGTCCTGGAGACTTCCAATTAGGTAACGGACGGACTACACGAGCTACATCTTGGGGGCAGATGGTAATAGCTCCCATTTCTGGTATTAGATCGCAGGCTCGCTCGACTTCTCGAGCCCAATCACCTTCAATGTGACTGACAGGCACCGACCAGATACTGCGCCAGAAAGAACACACAGCATCATTATCCGGTAGGCGCGTGTCAGCCACATCTTGGTTCGGTCGCTCCCAAGTCCTATAAACCCACCTTTCATCGCTCTGTAAGGTGCGATTCTGGGTGTATCGGTCTACCCGCCGCTTATACCTACGAATACGGTTTGCCCAGGCATACACTTTCTGCTTCAGGAAGTCTATGCGCTCTGTGACACGAGACATATAGTCCTGAGGGCTGGTATCAGTCCCTGAGAATGCTCGTCTCACAAAGCGCATCACTCTTGGGCGAGTATTGCCCTCCCTGAAGCAGATTAGTTTGCCGATGAGCGCTCTGGCCCCACCAATACGACGCTCAATTCTGCACTGCCAAGCTGGTACGACTGGTTTTGGTCGTGTAGCTATAGAGACATTAGAAAATTTTACGTTAGCTACACGACATGCCGCTACAGCCGCACAGTACAGAATCGAATGAGTATCAGTGAGGTCTTCGCAGTCATCAAAATAGTTTGACAACTGCGAATCCAGAGCCGCCACCAGCGCCCTATTTTTGTTGTGCATGGGCAAACGGGGTAAGCGTGGTCTAAGTTCAGGTGACATAAAACGATATTCCCGAATCGCACCCTCCAAAGCACTCCTCAATTTTTCATTGCACTGGGTACTTACGTTTGTAGCCCTGTCATCTCTCCCCCCGTCAGCTTGGCTTGTGTTAGACTGTGTGGTGGTACTACAGCAGCCCGCGGTAGGGGGGCGATGACATGGCTACTCCGCATTTCATTTCGCAGGCGATCAAGTACAGTGTCATCCAACATATGATTACGCTGGATGACCCGCACCTGATCCGATAGTCGTTGTGCCGAAACGTTGACAGCTGGCTCAAGCACCTGAAAAAGAGAGAGCATCCGAACACGGTACGCGGTCAGATTGTTTCCTCCATCTGTAGCCCCATAGTATGAGCGCATGACATTCTCATTGATGGATTGTGTCCATCTCATGCGCTGCACACTTCCGCCGGGAGCTGGGACCCTATCAGAGGCCGGTGGGCCTCGAGGTCCTAAGCCGTCCGACGGTCGGCGTCCTCCCCGTCGACGAACAGGTGGTGGCGTCGTGGGCGGAGAGAAATACTCGTCGCTCGAGCTCGACGCAACTACCGCGGCCGATGTTGTCACAGCGTTCACAGTGGGGCTGGGTACCGGCGGTGGCGAGGCGGAGCTGAGCGACGAGTCCGGAGGTGGTAGGCGTGCGCGGCGAGCTGCTGATCTCGTCAACATTCCGTTTCTTGGTTTCCTTATCACATTTTACATTTTATTGTAGGGCTTTGACAGCCGTCTTCTTGCTTTTCGGTATATTTTTTGGTTTTTCATTTTCTTGTTGTTATGGTTTCTTGTATGTATTTTTTAAAGGTTTTAATGTATTTTTTTTAAATTTTCTAGGACTAAATTAATAAATAAAGAAAATATGGGATAAGAGAAATATGACGTTTGTCTACTTACCAGTGTTACTACTACATTAGGACTTTGCGATCGAATTCGGTCGTAAAGCGATCGCTATCTATGTCGAGACTGCAGGGCCTGTATCTTTATGCAAGCAGCCTTACTTGGCCTTGTGTTAACCAACATTTAATCAACTGATTAGTTTAGATAGGTATTTATTCATTTCTATACTTAAAATTTCCTCAGGAAATTTTACATACGAGTATACCAACTGTTTAAATTCCTAACCGGTGCGGTGTGGTGGTTTGAATGTTGGTGAACACAGGCCTTAGGGAGGTAAAAGAATGTCACTATGGGCTATAATATCCTGCTGTGTCTTAACAACAAATTACAATGAGAACTTATCCACCCCCTGCTTTGATAAACAATTTGATTGATTGAATGCCTGCTGTGTGACGAAGAAAGTCCAAGTTAAGGCGCTGACAAGAGGCAAATGATAAAAGTAGGCTTGTCTTAAACAAAAAAATTGCCAAATCTATATTTTGTGATAGCGGACAAAATATATTTTATTCTTGAATATATTTCACAGAACTTGTTACCAAAATACGTATTAAAAAAAATCTCGATGCAAATTAACGGTAAAAACCGGCCAAGTGCGTGTCGGACCACGCACAATGAAGGGTTCTATTGTCAGGATGAATTTATCCTAAAAACAAACTTAACATTGTAGTTGAAAAACATGATCTCCCATACATCGATATACGTCACAGTCAATTCTCCAACTGCAAATATAAGTTTGTAATCGCAAACAACTATTTTATGTGATAAAACTACAAATTTACAATTTTAGGACTTTTTACTATACTTGTGCTGTGAGACCTTGCTTCTTGACAAATTTAATGATTCTAGGTCAACGGAAAGTACCCTATAGGTTTTGATTTATTTACGAGTATCGAAATATGTCGCAATAATTTCGCATAAATCGCCGTATTTTGTTAATGCGTTAACTTAGAAGCTTGATTTTTTTTGAGCTCCAAGGGACCGTAGACCTACGTATTTGATATCAATTTCAACTTGATACATATACGCGTTTCTGAGAAAAAGGGCATTGACAGACTGACTGACAGACAGACAGACAGACAGACAGACAGAAATTTATAATTTTAGAACTTTTCCTATAGTTGTGCAGTAAGACCTTACTTCTTGCCAAATTTCATGATTCTAGGTCAACGGGAAGTACTCTGTAGGTTTTGATTTATTTGCGAGTATTGAAAAATGTCGCCGTATTTTTTTATTGCGTTGATTATGGCTCCAAGGAACCATAGACTTACGTATTTGATATTAATTTTAACTTGATACCTACACGCGTTCTTGAGAAAAAGGGTCTTGACAGACTGACCTATAAGGGTTTCGTTTTTTCCTCTTGAGGTACGGAACCCTAAAAAATAGTAAATTAATGAAAATATTACTTCATTATGATGAAAAGGACTACTTTATAACGAAATTAATTAGTATTTCTTATAGTGTCAGCGTATTTAGATGAATCTAGAAATTAATCACATTATATTTATTTGACGACAGTTTTATTCAATATCTACAATTCAAAAAGCTTTGAAGCTTCTAATATAAAATTTACCTCATTAAATATTGTATCCCTCACTCAAGCCTTCAATTCTTTTCAGACTTAAATCACAATATAACTTCTGAGAAATATTTGCTCATTTTAATAATATTCACTAATTTTAGCAAGAACGAAACTCTATTTAGCTTGACATTTAGAAAATGTTTTTGACGTCAAAAGTATTTATTTTTAACATGAAATTATTTAATAAATCAGGCTTCTAAAAAGCCTTCAAAAATAAATATTTTACCGTAGAGATTTCAGCTTTAAGTATATTAGATAGGACATAACCACCGGAAGGTTGAGGAATGTTTGCACAAACCAATGAATATGTTGGGACAAGGACATCCCCAGAATCCCAATTGCGAAGAATCACCCTTTATTTACATTGACCTAATAACTTTGCTCCGGAACCCTAAGGGTTGCGTTCAAATATTTTTTTTTGGGAAAATGAAAGATTTTTCTACGCAAAACAGTTTTCGTTTCAGGTGCTGAGAAAAATGTCAGTTTTGTCTGAAAATTATTATAACTGGTAAAAGGAAACAATTCTAAACACAGGTTTTTTGCGGTCAAAGTTTAAGCAAACAATAGAATAGAATAGAATAGATCATTTATTTGGCCAAAACATAAGTATACACACACATGGCATGCAAGATGTTACATAAAAATTATAGCACAGTCATGTTTTGCCATAACGGCGTACAAATATAAACAGGTTGGTTATTTTTATTATGATATAAACATCAAATAGTTATAAATTTGTCCATTATCCAAAGAAAAACTTAACATATCAAATTAACACATAATCAATCAAATTATAATAAATAAACTACAGAATAGTGTCTTAAACTCGTCATATAAATGTATAATAAAATTAAAATTAGCCAGTCAAAGTAATTCGGAATATAAAATGTAAATAATACTTCACACGAGTCAGACTGATTTAATTGAGTATTAATACATAACACCAACAGTGAACAAAAAATAAAATAATAAAAATGTAATGTTAAAATAAAATGTAAATTAAAATAAAAAATGTAAATTAAAAAACTAAATCAATACTTTCTCTGTTAAAAACTCGGAAATATTATAATAGGCTTTTTGAATTAGAAAGTTCTTTAGTTTTTTCTTAAATAAGTTAACATTCAGTTCTTTAATGTGTGGCGGAATGTGATTGTATATATTTGGCGCCATGCAGAACACACTTTTATGCATCAGCGCTGTATTGGACTTTCTTCCACATAATCTACTGTAATCCCGTCGACTTCGGGTATTAGTATCTGATAGCTTCTTGAATAGTTTTGGGTTTGTTTTAACGAAAGACCGCAACCTCGAAAATGTATAATGACGGGAGTGTTAATATTTTATTTTTGATGAAATGTGGCTTACACGTGTCAGTACATATTAGTCCAAACATCGATCTGAGACACCTTTTCTGTAACTTGAAAATTAGTTCTCTATTACACGAGTTGCCCCAAAAAATAACCCCGTATCTTAAGATTGAGCCAACGATGCCATGATATGCACAGAGCAAAGCGACGGTACCTAAGATCGAAGACAGTTTATAAAGAGCATAAGCAGATTTGCTTATTCTTTTGCTTAATTCCTCTGTGTGTACTTTCCAATCCAGCCTTTGATCTATATTTAAACCTAAAAATTTGGTAGTACCTACGTGTTCAACAATTTTGCTACCGTGTTCTATTAACATATTAGATGCCCTTGAAGCTATGCTAACATCTCACTTATATCCAAACGGCTTCAAACGATCGATAATAAGCTCGACTAATTAATCACAACTACCCAATAAACACAATTAAGTACAGGTAGAAACATTAATTATAGCTGTGGAGCGTCAGGTCTGACCTGAAAGCGCGGCTTAACAATAAGCCATCCCACAATGTCGTCAATCAGAGCCAATTGTTTGGATAGACTGCGAATCCCTCGCATTGATTGGATCAGTCGAATGGCTGCTAAACAGCTTTATTGCTTGCTCATACCTCGATGACAACGGACTTGGCCGCGGAGCCAACATTCCGACCCGACATCCCACCAGCAATTGTTTTCGCGAATGAGATTGTTCGCCTAAACGTTCGTGTTGCCAAGTATTTCATATTCATTTTTTTCTTGCGGTAATAAATTATCGGTTTTATTTTTCGAATGTGTGCGTTGAATATGAAAAAGGTCGGGGTAAATGTTTTTTGTACTGAAAAAACCTTTTTTTTCGTTTTTTTTTTTTTTTAGTACGGTAAATTAAATTTTATGATGAATGAATATTTTTTAAGGCTGATTGGATAATTGAGTACTGATAAAATTCAGACTCAGATCATAAAAGTACCTAAAAAAAAAGAAATTTTGTTGAACCATTTTTTGTTATTACACGCGCGATACATAATTATAATAGACTTTCTACAAACAATTAAGTAAGTATATTTTTGTGTAATTTTATTATAAGTATGTGTTATAATAAATTAATACTCAACTACTTTATGATGGGTGATTGATACTGGCTAGTCGACATCTGTTCAGTCGCCAAAATAAAAAAAATCGCTTATTATTTATTACATTTCTACTTTCAAACATGACTGTCAGATATTTATGCTTCCAGTGTGATGTCAAATATTTTTGCAATATTATGAGCGGCACTGATTGCGATATAGATGACAACTCGAAACATTATTCTGTCAGGTTTTTATGCTGCCAAAGTGATGTCGAATCTGGTTTTGTGCCTGGTTGATGACAACAGGCTCGCTCCCTACATGGGACTTAAACATAACTGGCGGCGAAATGTGGGTGTACCATAGGTACACCTCTGCCTAATCCTTCGGGATTACAGTCGTGATGATATGTTACGTGAATCATAACTCAAATCTATTAAATCGAAATGAAGTGAAACAAAATGAAATGAAATCGTTTATTCTATAAATAGGATATCAGAATCACTTTTACATGTCATATTAAAAATTAAAAAAAACCGGCCAAGTGCGAGTCGGACTCGCGTACGAAGGGTTCCGTCCCATTATCTATAGAAATGGCAAAAAAAAAACACGTTTGTTGTATGGGAGCCCCCCTTAAATATTTGTTTTATTTTAATTTAATTATTTATTTTTAAAGAAAATATATCTCTACATATTCTGTGAATATTTCAAGCGTCTACGAACAGCGTGTTGCCGTTATCAATATAGAGCAAAAACGAGCAAAAAAATAACGTTTGTTGTATGGGAGCCCCCTTAAATATTTATTTTATTCTATTTTTTAGTATTTGTTGTTATAGCGGCAACAGAAATACATCATCTGTAAACTGTGTGTAAAATTTCAACTGTCTAGCTATCACGGTTCATGAGATACAGCCTCGTGACAGACGGACAGACAGACGGACAGACAGACAGACAGACAGATGGCGGAGCCTTAGTAATAGGGTTCCCGTTTTACCCTTTGGGTGCGGAACCCTAAAAAATAAGCTACATGTAGTCGACATTTCCTGTCTGACCACCCCTGAGAAGAAATGGCGAAACAAACTCAGGGGTCAAAGTCTCTTAGTCCAGACATAATCTTGGTCAGATCATGTGAGTACCATGTAGATCCGTGTCTGAATTAATGGTCTTTTGAGGAAAGAATCACACAAATTTGAGTGGACCTGTCCAATCAGTGCAAGCATTTGTCATTAATCATGCAGCTCAACTCAAGTCTTTAGATTTCTTTCGAATCTCAAATACCATATTAGTTTGAGTATATGCGAAACCCGAAACACGTGTCTAGTATTTTTATGTAAAGAATCTATATGTGAATTTCAAAACTGTATCATGAAAAATCATAAAGTTATAAGGTTGTTATGTTACAGGGTTGTCCGTACAAAAACATGCTCATTGATAATAATTTGGCAGTAGGTACCTAACCGTACGGCGATTGTATTGCAAGTAATTAAATGGTGATAACATTTTCCATCACACTTAAATATTTTTGGGACAAAATATAACATGGTGTAAAAATTATTGGAATCGATTCAGTTCCTTATTCTGACAAACTATATTCAGGTTTCGCATATACTAAAAATAATGTTGAATATCCAAGCCTAAGCCAAAACGTGTTCTGTACCAAAAGCCATACACGATTAGAACTAGATGAAACCACAATTATATAGGTCGGTATAACAATGGCTACAAGCTTCCAACTCCCAACCAAACTCTGAATAAGCTTTGTGGCTTGGCCAGAATCAAAGCAGTTTCCATCAAGATTTCAAGCCGAAAGTGAATTGAATTTCGGTAACAGGAAAATATAAACATGAATGTGTCTGCAGCAACATTAGGTAAATGTGTTAAGATTATGTGGTTTGTGGTTGATTTAATATAAAAAACCGGCTAAGTGCGAGTCGGACTCGCATACGAAGGGTTCCGAACCACCGTACAATATTTAGCAAAAAAATACGTTTTTGTATGGAGACCCCATTTAATTTTTTTAATTATCATCATTTCAGCCGAAAGAAGTCCACTGCTTGACATAGGCCTCCCCCAAGGGTTTGCCATAATCGCCGCACTTGTAAGGCGGGTTGGCGATCGCAGTATGGTGTCAAAATGCATAGAGAACGCTGCTGCCCAGTCTGTAGTAAGTCCCTTAGACGCCTTTTACGACACCCACGGGAAGAAATATGGTGGTGCTATTCTTTAAAATAGATAGAAAAGATACGGATGTCTTACATGTCAACGATAGTCTGGCTGTTCTTTCAAAATGGTTCGCAGCTAATAATCTCTTACTTAATGCGAACAAAACAAAATGTCTTAAGTTCTCACCAAATGTACCCCAAGTGGGTCTAAATTTAAAACTTGATGGCAAGAAACTATATCCTATTAGGGAAACTGTATTTCTAGGAATGACTCTAGATTGGAAATTACAATGGGCTGGCACATTAGAGCTCTTTCAGGTAGATTAAGTTTAGCTGCATATGATATGCAGTAAAAAAATAAGGCAGTTAACTGATATAGCCACAGCTAGGTTAGTATAGTATGCTTATTTCCACAGTATTATGTCTTATGGCATTCTGCTGTGGGGATCGGCTGCTGATGTAGATTCAATTTTCATTTTACAAAAGAGGGCAATCCGCGCGATCTATGGAATGGGTCCTCGTGAGTCTCTTACAAACAAATTCAAAGAAATTGATGTACTAACTCCGTCTTCTCGTTATATTTTAGAAAGTATTTTGTATATGTTCGCAAAACTTAGGGACTTTTCAAAATAAGAAGTAAGTTCTCTATTATAAATACAAGTAGTAAACATGAAATTGTGATCCCCAAATTTAGATTAACTAAAACAAGCAAGTCATTTCTTATAAACTGCGATGGAAAGTTCAAAACCCACATCAAACGTGTCCTAATTAAAAAAGCATATTATAAGATTAAGGACTACGTTGAAAACAAGGAAGTTTGGCTATAATTCCTTCTGCACATGTGGCTTCCCTGATATCTCATTAACGGCATAACTATGTAAATGTCTATTAACTGCTCCCAAATTACGATGTTTATTTTAATAATTTTGTACATACCTTGACATAATCTCTCCATTAGTTGACACTAAATACCTACAATTTTAATTTAAAATATTTCTTATTGACTTGTGGACAGAATATTAATTCAGACTTGTTACAGTTGTAATGGCAATCTTGTCATTTGGTTTAAATAGGTTTTTATTTTTATTATTTAAGTAATATTTGATATGATTCTTTTGTAATTTGTGAATGTGAAAACGTTGTAGGCTTAATAGACTGTAGCTTTGTAAACCATTTTCTATTTTTGTTAAGTACTTGTTGACGGGCCTACACTGTCCTCCCATACATATTAACACTGTAACTTGAAAACATTGTAAAAGCCCATTATTTTTAAAAGAGTAACCGTGGAGTTTCTTGCCGGTTCTGCTCGATAGGAAACGACCAATTGGAACCGTGCACCTACCTTCTGACATTTCATAAGTGCCCATGTAGGTTTATGTGAAATAAAATATTTTGATTTGATTTGATTTGACTTTACGTCTGGCGTCATAAAGACAAATTAAATAAATAAATTAAATATTTTTTTTTACTTTATTTTATTTTTAGATATTTAAACCCTTGACATCTGCAAGCTTTGCTAGCTTGTTTTATTTGACCCTGTATACATTCTGTTATTGACTCCTTGCAGTTTTCTGTACTGCTGTTACTGATTCAATAATGTAAAACCATCACAGAAGAAGAGAAATACAGAAGCTTTGAACAAGTTACGAATTTCCATGCAAGCTCCGCCCCATGGTCCCCGCCACTCCGTTATGTGCTAAACGCTAACACATCAGTAATAAAGTTGAATATCGCGTCCGCTCTTTGATCGTGTTCGAGCACGAAACTACATAGCGTAAGTCTCAATTCTTATTTCGTTTATAACAAAAGTAATAGTTAATCTAGAGAAAAAATATCTGATGGCTGGATAATAAACTATATTTTCTTGCTGTGAATATTTATTTTAGACATAAAAGTCGAACAATCTTGTTTACTTTTATAATTATCCTTAAAAAAGACATGATTTTCGAATAAAAAATGTACCGAGCGAAAATATTACAATTGCGTTACTGTCTTAAACATGGAAAGAAAAAGATCCAATACATCATATACTAAAGTTTCATTTTAATTGTATGTGTGAATATTCATGCAAATTAACATAAAAATATGGAGGCTCCTATTAAGACTGAGATATATGCCAGTGACCTTGAGTGGTTAGCTTGCGTGTTCGTACGTTCAGCCAGTAATAGGACTCGCCCATCAAGGAGCGCTGTCCCTAATTTGACGCATTATTAATTTATTATACACAAAACAAAAGGTATTTTAATAAAACGCGTAAGTATACGTAAAGATCTTTAATTAAATTATCTTTAAATTAGTGAAGGTTTTATTTCAGAAAACTACGCTTGGTAGATTTTGCGCCATTCTCAGTTTTTTATCCGCGTTAGACATAACTTTACACATTCATTTCACTATATAATATAAACATAATCTAAAATATTCACATATTAAGTTATTGAGAAAATGCTCTAATTTATCATATTTTTTTTAAATCATTAACTCTACTCGTTTAGACGTGATCTTCAGTATAAAATCATTAAAAGTCGGTTATCGTCCCCTGAAGACGCAGATATATGCCAGTGACCTTAAGTGGTTAGGTTGCGTGTTCTGTACTGAGCTCACTCAACGCGTCGTACGTTCAGCCAGTAATAGGACTCGCCCATCGCGGAGCGCTGTCCCCAATTTGACGCATTATTAATGAAACAAATACACAAAACAAAAGGTATTTTAATAAAACGCGTATACTAAAAGATCAATAATTAAATATCTTTAAATTGGTGTAGGTTTCAGAAAAATACGCTTGGTAGATTTTGCGCCATTCTCAGTAATATAAACATAATTTAAAATATTCACATATTAGGTCAAGGCTTCTACATACTGGCGCGACTTGACGTGCGATGCGACACCGGTAGAACAATTTCTATGAAAAATTCAAGGAAATCGTTCTACCGGTGTCATGTCGCGCGACAAGTCGCGCCATTATGTAGAAGCCTTTATTGAGAAAATGCTCTAATTTATAATATTTTATTTTTTATTTTTTTTTCAGTATAAAATCATTAAAAGTCAGGTATCGTCGCCTTAATGCCACATTGTGGCCATGTCTCCCCTCTTCGATACATGGGCAGTTATAACGTATTCTAACGTTTCATAAATGCCCATGTACGTTTATGTGAACCATATATGTAGTAATATGTGTCAAGTTTTTCTAACTGAACAGATAGCTGTGCTGCTGGGGAGTTTGTTGCGCCACTTCTTCTTCCCAGTTATAGCACTAGGAAATGGTGAAAGACGGGCGTTTTTGGGGGACTGTCTTATATAATTTTGACGTTCGAAAGAGTTTGATTTTCAGACTTGTTTGAATAAATGACTTTTGATTTTGATTATGATATTTTGAATTTGAATGATGAGTTAGAAAATGTATAAATAACTGTATACAGACGGTGACAAAGACATTTATTCGTTGGATATGGTAGGTACAAAGTTGGTTATTTGAGTTATGTTCAGGACACATCTACCACTATAAGCGAAATACGAATATTAAATATTGCACATGGGCATACAACCTAACTTTTATACTACTTTTACTCTACTTTACAATACAAAACACTTAGTAGACTATAGACAAAAAGAAACATGTAAACTGTAATAAACAATATAAAAAACATTTGTATTACAAAAACTAAATAAATCAAATTTTTATTACTCTTATTTCTCTCAAGGAATTCTTTTACTGTGTAAAAATTATTTTGAAGAAGCCATGTTATTATACTTTTTTTTTGTAGAAATTAAATGGTAGTTCTATTATTCGTTTTGGAACTACAATTCGTTTTGTTTCAATTCGTTTTGTACATTTTTATGGACATAAGGTAGCTGTTTCTGTAGTGGAGAGTGCTGTTACAAAATTGGTTTTATAATTTGGTGGGGTCCCTTTTTGTAAATCTATTGTTTTCAGCTACTGGGTGAGTCCCTGAGGACCTCAAATTGAAGTTTAGAAACCATCTCGTTAAAAAAACGTTACTGTTTCTGCCCCTCAGACAAATCGGCCATTCCACTTCGTTATTTCCCGGTTGAAAAACGACATAATTTTAATTGGAGTAAAAGTTTGGTTGAGCTCAATATTATATTTTCGTTTTAACCTTTTTAGAGGGCCCTTTTTTTAAATACGGTGGCTTTGGTATCTCAGTGTTTAATTAAACCTACGACCCAAACGAGTTACGACTTTATACAGGGATTCAATTTGAATCTGATAATGTTTGAATGGAGTAATTACGTAATTATTTTTGTTCCCATTGTTTTAGGCAATGGGCCTAAAACAATGGGAACAAAAATAATTACGTAACGGTAACCTATCAGGTGGGTGTAAGAAGAATAATCATCTTTGATACCTTTTCCATTTTTCAGTGTCTCAAATAACCATTACAGTCAGCCTCAAAAAAATATAGATACCTACAACGACAAGAATTCATTTGATTATCTACAATTTGTGTTTCATAATATTCTATCAATTTGTAGCCACAACACAATATTACACATTGGGTACTTAATTGGAACAAAGACTGTAGACAATTAAATAAATTCTAGTCGATGAGTCATCTTTTTGAAGCTGATTGTACCCAGGCAAAATAATTTTGATCGGCACTAATATTACAATCAAAACGAAGCAAGATATATTTATAAACTTATTTACAACAATACCACTTTAGTTCCACACTTTACTTAAATAGGAAAACTTCTTCACCCTACACACTATAAAACTTATAATTATTTTATCCATGCAATGCACAGCACTTGATTATTTTCCGATAGTGCGCTCAAAGTTGAACACAGTTAATATTTCGGGAACCGGCAAAAGGGTTCAATCGACGCGTAGGGAATTGAAAATGTAACGTGAACCTGAAATTGATGGAACGTCGGTCGTGCAATATTTTTGTTAAAAGGAAATAAAAATTACTTTTGTTCAAAACAGCTTTTTTTAATAAATTGGTTTCATAGAAGAATAACAAAAGGTTTCGTATTTATTTACGCTGACAATTTAATAGGAAGTGCACACATAACCATAGTTTGCAATTAGGTCCGTTGTTTTGACTAGCTCTAATTTAAAATAGCTCATATGGCCATCTTCCCAAATGTGCAGTAGCAGACAAAAATATTACCTATTAAATATTGAAGCCGAAAAGGCTGTTTTTTTTTTGTTGTTTTACGTTGCCCCACACTAGGATTTTCTCCTGTATTGTGGGTGCACAAACATGGTTGTTTACAAACATTTATACGTACTCACATACACAAACAGCCAGACCCGGAACAACTACCTGTAGGTCATACAAATATTTGTTCCGTGCGGGAATCGAACCCGCGACACGCAGCGCAGCAGTCAATCGCTTAACCACTACGCCAACCATGCCGTCAAACTGTAGCTAACAAGAGCTACTAAAACAAAGAATGTAGCTACTAACAATAGCTACCAAAACACGATATAACAAAGGCTACAGGCTTCATTAGCGATTTAGGATATGTGTGGATAAACAAAGTTAGCACATAATCCTGTTACTAACACTACCCAAACATTACCAGAATCTGCGATAGATACCACATAAACAATTTAGACAGAAACTAATTTCCATCTAGCGTGATTCCGAACTACGTCAAAGGCTTTAGTGGTTACTCTCACGGGCCAAACGCGACTACCCACGTAATAATTCAGGCGTTGCAGAAACTTTGACTGTTATATTGTGTCCAATGTAGGTAGAGTTGAAACCTTATATGTGGTGTATGTAGCTGATACGAGATTCACGCGCTAGTTCTACATGAACTACCTATGGTAGAATAGTTCAAGTCGTACAAAAAATGATAGCCAGTCAGTAACGTAGAAGCGGGGGGCTGACTGTCCAGAGACCATCTTCACTTGTGGAGATTACTCTGGCATAGCTTAGTAGTATAGTATAAACTTGAATTTGCCCTGACAGTTGAGAGTATGTCATGCTCACTAAAAGTCTCGCTGGTGGTGGCGTATGTGTTGGATCATTAAGATCCCTTCAAAATGTTTGAGCTGAACGGCGCTGATCCATGCGTCATGTTCGTGAACGGGCGCCGTCTATATGGACTAGTCAGCTATTAGCTGCTACGGCTTATTTTATTTTTTTATTGTTTTTATCTTTCTATTACGGACGCATTTAACGTGCACGTCTTTCTACATTGTTCTCATATTTTTAATTTCAACATAAATGATGTAAGTAAGTAACTAATATTTTGTAGCAATATTTTGTTTTGAAAGAGTGTCCGTGGAGTTTCTTGCCCGTTCTTCTCCATAGGAACCTACTACGCTTTGGAATGGGCAACTAGCTTCATCTTTCTATATTGACAATTCAAAAGTGCCTGTAATTGTTTTATTTGCAATAAAAACTTTGAGTTTGAGTTTAACCTAAGTACTGAATTCTGGCAGAAAGTTAAAAAAAAACCGGCCAAGTGCGTGTCGGACCACGCCCAATGAAGGGTTCCGTAGTTGGGATGAATGTATTCCAAGAACAAACTTAACATTGTAGTTGAAAAACATGTTCCCTTTTGCATTCCAACTGGAAATGTATGTTTGTACGCACAATATTGAGTGATTTACCATGTTATTTTAAGACTTATTATAGGTTTTCCTGTAATCTATAAGTAAAGAACTATTTTCTGTACTCTTTTTTAAAGTTTATGGGCTCACTAGTTTCGGAGATAAGGGTTCAATCAATCAACTCAGCCTATAGCAGTCCACTGCTGGACATAGGCCACTCCCAGGCTACGCCACAACCACCCCGCCCCCGCCCTGTCCTCCGCCTTCAGCATCCAAATCCAGATAAGGGTTAGGAATAGTCAACTATCATCAGAATCAGAATTATTTATTTGTAAAACAAACATCAATCATCGATTTTCTTATAAAACTTTTAAAGTAAGTTATAAATACAAAAATAAAATATAAATATACCTGAAATTCTTACAACAAGCCCTTTTATTTGATATGTCACACGGTACCGTTAGCAAAAGGTTTTTTAAATTATCTAATTTGCCTCTCAAAAGTAACTCCCATATTCAAAATTCATTTATTTACGTTAGAAATTCATATGTGTACCAAGTTTCCACTTAATCGGTCCAGTAGATTCGGAGCAAATTGGCTGTGACCGACGGACAGACAGACAGACACACAAGTGATCCTATAAGGGTTCCGCCTTTTTTCTTTCGAGGTACGGAACCCTAAAAAGAACATTGGTTTGGAAATTGCATTCAATACAGTTGTAGCCGACACCGTAGTCATTATCTATGGTCTGTTTCAAAAGTGATGAAAGTGTAGGTGAACAAACCGTTCAGGTTGAATTGTTAAGCAATCACTCACTAAAGGGATTAACAACACATTCATCAGTATACAGGGTTATTTTTAAAACGTCAGTAACCTCTTAAGGGGTTACTATGGGACCCAACCAGAAATCGCGAAAAAAAATCAGCTGGTCCCTACATTTTAACGAATTATTCGAACATAAATGTAGGGAACAGCTGGTTTTTTTTTCGCGTTTTCAGGTTGGGTCCCATAGTAAAAGTTGTTCATAATGATGAGTACAATGACCCCTTAAGAGGTTATTGACGTTTTAAATATAACCCTATATAGAAGATTTCAAAATATCTCACCACTTCTTCCAACAATTATTGTTTGAATTAAATTGTGGTATATCATCTACGAAAATTGGAGGTTATAAAATTAACCTCAATTATTGTCAAATAAAAAACATCTGTAAAAGCTTCTACAGACCGGCGCGACTCGCAACGCGACACAAAGGCACCGCTCGTCGCGCGACCGTGCCGGTCTGTAGAAGCCTTTAGGCGATTTAAAATTAGAATTTCGTGTTTATGTAGTCAAAAATAATCAAATCAAAGCACTTAATTTGTAAGTGGCACTACAAATTGGCTTCCACAGGTACGGTTTCAATGGATCTCCATTTGTAAACATTTTCATCAATTTTTGGACTGTAAGTGCAAGTGAAATGTATTTGCTTATTAGAGACGTTGCTCAAGACAATAAACTTCCGTATAAAGACGGTAATGTAATGTAAAGCTTGAATTACACTGCGACAGTATTCACTCAGCGTAAGCTCTCGTTTCAGTTAACATACCTATGTTTCTGTGTACGTTAATTTATTCTATTGAGAACAACGAGAACCAAATTGCTACAGAAGTAAGAAGCACTTTAAACTTGAAAGGATATCACTATTTCCTTTGGCCTATATTCATAGAAAAAAAAAAAGGTTCCCGCTAATCAACGCCATATAAACCAATGTAAATTATCGGTAACTAATAGCTGCGCCCCCCGGGGTTTCACCCGCATAAGTCTCAATCCCGTAGGAGTATCGGGATAAAAAGTATTCTATGTCCTAATTCAGGCCATGGTCTACGAATGTGACAATTTTTATCCGAATCCGTTCAGTCGTTTAATCGTGTAAGCGTAACAAATAAACTCACTTTCGCATGTTTAATATTAGTTAGGATTAGAATTTATCTGTGCTTTTTTTTTTTGGTGTGAAATATTCAGATAACTTTTCCCGCTCTGGGCGGAGCGGAAGACTTTTCAGCCTGTCAGACTTTTACTGTCTAAACCCTACCCGTATTCCTTCATTTGCCAGTGTGCCAGGGCCACGATACCTTTCGGACAAACTCGCAACCCTGGCAGGCCCTATCGGACCCCGTCAGTTGGTGCTGACAACTGTTTGAAGCGCGCGGAATGTGGAATATAACGCGCCGTCGACCCGGGTCTGGTCCTTATCGGACGCCGAGCTACCGGCTCACCGTCCGCAGGCCAGCGCCTACGGTGGCCGGAAATCGGCTTGCGACTCCCGACGCCCGGGGCGTCTCCTGCGGCGACTAGGGGCGCGAGGGCGCGAACCTTGCCTCTCCCTCACGCGTTCCGCCTTCTCCTTCGCAAGCCGGCTGCTTCGCAGATGGAGTATAAGTCTCGATCCCGTAGGAACATCGGGATAAAAAGTATTCTATGTCCTAATTCAGGTCATGGTCTACCAATGTGACAAATTTTATCAAAATCCGTTCAGCCGTTTAAGCGTGAAAGCGTAACAAACAAACTCACTTTCGCATGTTTGATATTAGTTAGGATTAGAATTTATCTGTGCTGAATTTTCGATTCAAATAATCCGTAACCAAATAAAGGATGAAAAACCAGCCAAGTGCGAGTCGGACTCGCGCACGAAGGGTTCCGTATCATTATCTATAAAAATGCCAAAAAAACACGTTTGTTATATGGGAGCCCCCCTTAAATATTTGTTTTATTTTAATTTAATTATTTATTTTTAAATTGAATATATAACTAAATATTCTGTGAATATTTCAAGCGTCTACCTGTTGTCCTTAAATATTTATTTTATTATGTTTTTTAGTAATTGTTGTTATAGCGGCAACAAAAATACATCATCTGTAAAAATTTCAACTGTCTAACTATCACGGTTCATGAGATACAGCCTGGTGACAGACGGACAGACAGACGGCGGAGCCTTAGTAATAGGGTTCCCGTTTTACCCTTTGGGTACGGAACCCTAAAAACCACGTATCTATTGTTTGCGAAGCCTCCACGTGCAGTGTCAAAAAAAAAGAGCGAGGCTATTCAAATAGACTGTCATCACTACACACAGCTGGGTTCTCGGAATTTTTCACAATTTCGTATTACGACGCGCGACGCTTCAAAAATGAATATTGTTTCCAACGTTTTTAATAAAGTGTCTAGCTTTATGTTTTGTTTTGACCTGAATCCTTGACAGAGCAGTGGTGGCTTAGTGGTAACGGCCGCGACTTACGAGTTGTTGGGTGTAGGTTCGAAACCAGACAGGCGCCTTACTCTGTGTAAATAACTTCATCACCACTGCTCTCAAAACGATGAAGGAAAACATCGTCAGGAAACCGGCATAACCTAGAACCAAAAATTCGAAGACATGTGACATTTAGGAACTCGCACTGGGCGTACGTGGTGGATTACGGCCCGCTCCCTGTTACCGGGAGGAGACCTGTGTCCCCAGCAGTGGGAACATTATAGGCTGGTTATGCTTATGCCTTGACAGATAAATATTCCTGCGATTTATGAAGAAGACAAGCCGTATGGGGTTTCCTACCGGATTATAAACACAAGGAATAAGATTTTTCAAACAAACAAATTCCCCCCTTTTTCATTCCCTAGGGGTAGAATTTCCAAAAATCTTTCCTTAGTATTCACTTTCGTAATCTATATAAATAAGGATTTCTTGTGCAAAATTACTTGATTCTAGACCCAGCGGTTTAGGTTGTGCTAAAGATAATTCATAAAATACATAAAAATTTAGATAGACTGTTAAGGCTGTGAACTCGGCGAAAAAAAAAACCGGCTATGTGCGTATCGGACCACACAATGAAGGGTTCCGTAGTTGGGATGAATATATGCCTAGAACAAACTTAACATTGTAGTTGAAAGACATGATGTCTCTCATACATTCCAACTGCAAATGTAAGTTTGTACCAGGGACCGTACAACCCAACCAAACTCTGAATAAGCTTTGTGGCTTGGCCAGAATCAAAGCAGTTTCCATCAAGATTTCAAGCCGAAAGTGAATTGAATTTCGGTAACAGGAAAATATAAACATGAATGTGTCTGCAGCAACATTAGGTAAATGTGTTAAGATTATGTGGTTTGTGGTTGATTTAATATAAAAAACCGGCTAAGTGCGAGTCGGACTCGCATACGAAGGGTTCCGAACCACCGTACAATATTTAGCAAAAAAATACGTTTTTGTATGGAGACCCCATTTAATTTTTTTAATTATCATCATTTCAGCCGAAAGAAATCCACTGCTTGACATAGGCCTCCCCCAAGGGTTTGCCATAATCGCCGCACTTGTAAGGCGGGTTGGCGATCGCAGTATGGTGTCAAAATGCATAGAGAACGCTGCTGCCCAGTCTGTAGTAAGTCCCTTAGACGCCTTTTACGACACCCACGGGAAGAAATATGGTGGTGCTATTCTTTAAAATAGATAGAAAAGATACGGATGTCTTACATGTCAACGATAGTCTGGCTGTTCTTTCAAAATGGTTCGCAGCTAATAATCTCTTACTTAATGCGAACAAAACAAAATGTCTTAAGTTCTCACCAAATGTACCCCAAGTGGGTCTAAATTTAAAACTTGATGGCAAGAAACTATATCCTATTAGGGAAACTGTATTTCTAGGAATGACTCTAGATTGGAAATTACAATGGGCTGGCACATTAGAGCTCTTTCAGGTAGATTAAGTTTAGCTGCATATGATATGCAGTAAAAAAATAAGGCAGTTAACTGATATAGCCACAGCTAGGTTAGTATAGTATGCTTATTTCCACAGTATTATGTCTTATGGCATTCTGCTGTGGGGATCGGCTGCTGATGTAGATTCAATTTTCATTTTACAAAAGAGGGCAATCCGCGCGATCTATGGAATGG
This sequence comes from Tiliacea aurago, assembly GCA_948098905.1. NCBI lineage: Eukaryota > Metazoa > Arthropoda > Insecta > Lepidoptera > Noctuidae > Tiliacea > Tiliacea aurago. The sequence goes on along the minus strand of OX402591.1, from coordinate 18,210,174 downwards.
GTCCTCGTGAGTCTCTTACAAACAAATTCAAAGAAATTGATGTACTAACTCCGTCTTCTCGTTATATTTTAGAAAGTATTTTGTATATGTTCGCAAAACTTAGGGACTTTTCAAAATAAGAAGTAAGTTCTCTATTATAAATACAAGTAGTAAACATGAAATTGTGATCCCCAAATTTAGATTAACTAAAACAAGCAAGTCATTTCTTATAAACTGCGATGGAAAGTTCAAAACCCACATCAAACGTGTCCTAATTAAAAAAGCATATTATAAGATTAAGGACTACGTTGAAAACAAGGAAGTTTGGCTATAATTCCTTCTGCACATGTGGCTTCCCTGATATCTCATTAACGGCATAACTATGTAAATGTCTATTAACTGCTCCCAAATTACGATGTTTATTTTAATAATTTTGTACATACCTTGACATAATCTCTCCATTAGTTGACACTAAATACCTACAATTTTAATTTAAAATATTTCTTATTGACTTGTGGACAGAATATTAATTCAGACTTGTTACAGTTGTAATGGCAATCTTGTCATTTGGTTTAAATAGGTTTTTATTTTTATTATTTAAGTAATATTTGATATGATTCTTTTGTAATTTGTGAATGTGAAAACGTTGTAGGCTTAATAGACTGTAGCTTTGTAAACCATTTTCTATTTTTGTTAAGTACTTGTTGACGGGCCTACACTGTCCTCCCATACATATTAACACTGTAACTTGAAAACATTGTAAAAGCCCATTATTTTTAAAAGAGTAACCGTGGAGTTTCTTGCCGGTTCTGCTCGATAGGAAACGACCAATTGGAACCGTGCACCTACCTTCTGACATTTCATAAGTGCCCATGTAGGTTTATGTGAAATAAAATATTTTGATTTGATTTGATTTGACTTTACGTCTGGCGTCATAAAGACAAATTAAATAAATAAATTAAATATTTTTTTTTACTTTATTTTATTTTTAGATATTTAAACCCTTGACATCTGCAAGCTTTGCTAGCTTGTTTTATTTGACCCTGTATACATTCTGTTATTGACTCCTTGCAGTTTTCTGTACTGCTGTTACTGATTCAATAATGTAAAACCATCACAGAAGAAGAGAAATACAGAAGCTTTGAACAAGTTACGAATTTCCATGCAAGCTCCGCCCCATGGTCCCCGCCACTCCGTTATGTGCTAAACGCTAACACATCAGTAATAAAGTTGAATATCGCGTCCGCTCTTTGATCGTGTTCGAGCACGAAACTACATAGCGTAAGTCTCAATTCTTATTTCGTTTATAACAAAAGTAATAGTTAATCTAGAGAAAAAATATCTGATGGCTGGATAATAAACTATATTTTCTTGCTGTGAATATTTATTTTAGACATAAAAGTCGAACAATCTTGTTTACTTTTATAATTATCCTTAAAAAAGACATGATTTTCGAATAAAAAATGTACCGAGCGAAAATATTACAATTGCGTTACTGTCTTAAACATGGAAAGAAAAAGATCCAATACATCATATACTAAAGTTTCATTTTAATTGTATGTGTGAATATTCATGCAAATTAACATAAAAATATGGAGGCTCCTATTAAGACTGAGATATATGCCAGTGACCTTGAGTGGTTAGCTTGCGTGTTCGTACGTTCAGCCAGTAATAGGACTCGCCCATCAAGGAGCGCTGTCCCTAATTTGACGCATTATTAATTTATTATACACAAAACAAAAGGTATTTTAATAAAACGCGTAAGTATACGTAAAGATCTTTAATTAAATTATCTTTAAATTAGTGAAGGTTTTATTTCAGAAAACTACGCTTGGTAGATTTTGCGCCATTCTCAGTTTTTTATCCGCGTTAGACATAACTTTACACATTCATTTCACTATATAATATAAACATAATCTAAAATATTCACATATTAAGTTATTGAGAAAATGCTCTAATTTATCATATTTTTTTTAAATCATTAACTCTACTCGTTTAGACGTGATCTTCAGTATAAAATCATTAAAAGTCGGTTATCGTCCCCTGAAGACGCAGATATATGCCAGTGACCTTAAGTGGTTAGGTTGCGTGTTCTGTACTGAGCTCACTCAACGCGTCGTACGTTCAGCCAGTAATAGGACTCGCCCATCGCGGAGCGCTGTCCCCAATTTGACGCATTATTAATGAAACAAATACACAAAACAAAAGGTATTTTAATAAAACGCGTATACTAAAAGATCAATAATTAAATATCTTTAAATTGGTGTAGGTTTCAGAAAAATACGCTTGGTAGATTTTGCGCCATTCTCAGTAATATAAACATAATTTAAAATATTCACATATTAGGTCAAGGCTTCTACATACTGGCGCGACTTGACGTGCGATGCGACACCGGTAGAACAATTTCTATGAAAAATTCAAGGAAATCGTTCTACCGGTGTCATGTCGCGCGACAAGTCGCGCCATTATGTAGAAGCCTTTATTGAGAAAATGCTCTAATTTATAATATTTTATTTTTTATTTTTTTTTCAGTATAAAATCATTAAAAGTCAGGTATCGTCGCCTTAATGCCACATTGTGGCCATGTCTCCCCTCTTCGATACATGGGCAGTTATAACGTATTCTAACGTTTCATAAATGCCCATGTACGTTTATGTGAACCATATATGTAGTAATATGTGTCAAGTTTTTCTAACTGAACAGATAGCTGTGCTGCTGGGGAGTTTGTTGCGCCACTTCTTCTTCCCAGTTATAGCACTAGGAAATGGTGAAAGACGGGCGTTTTTGGGGGACTGTCTTATATAATTTTGACGTTCGAAAGAGTTTGATTTTCAGACTTGTTTGAATAAATGACTTTTGATTTTGATTATGATATTTTGAATTTGAATGATGAGTTAGAAAATGTATAAATAACTGTATACAGACGGTGACAAAGACATTTATTCGTTGGATATGGTAGGTACAAAGTTGGTTATTTGAGTTATGTTCAGGACACATCTACCACTATAAGCGAAATACGAATATTAAATATTGCACATGGGCATACAACCTAACTTTTATACTACTTTTACTCTACTTTACAATACAAAACACTTAGTAGACTATAGACAAAAAGAAACATGTAAACTGTAATAAACAATATAAAAAACATTTGTATTACAAAAACTAAATAAATCAAATTTTTATTACTCTTATTTCTCTCAAGGAATTCTTTTACTGTGTAAAAATTATTTTGAAGAAGCCATGTTATTATACTTTTTTTTTGTAGAAATTAAATGGTAGTTCTATTATTCGTTTTGGAACTACAATTCGTTTTGTTTCAATTCGTTTTGTACATTTTTATGGACATAAGGTAGCTGTTTCTGTAGTGGAGAGTGCTGTTACAAAATTGGTTTTATAATTTGGTGGGGTCCCTTTTTGTAAATCTATTGTTTTCAGCTACTGGGTGAGTCCCTGAGGACCTCAAATTGAAGTTTAGAAACCATCTCGTTAAAAAAACGTTACTGTTTCTGCCCCTCAGACAAATCGGCCATTCCACTTCGTTATTTCCCGGTTGAAAAACGACATAATTTTAATTGGAGTAAAAGTTTGGTTGAGCTCAATATTATATTTTCGTTTTAACCTTTTTAGAGGGCCCTTTTTTTAAATACGGTGGCTTTGGTATCTCAGTGTTTAATTAAACCTACGACCCAAACGAGTTACGACTTTATACAGGGATTCAATTTGAATCTGATAATGTTTGAATGGAGTAATTACGTAATTATTTTTGTTCCCATTGTTTTAGGCAATGGGCCTAAAACAATGGGAACAAAAATAATTACGTAACGGTAACCTATCAGGTGGGTGTAAGAAGAATAATCATCTTTGATACCTTTTCCATTTTTCAGTGTCTCAAATAACCATTACAGTCAGCCTCAAAAAAATATAGATACCTACAACGACAAGAATTCATTTGATTATCTACAATTTGTGTTTCATAATATTCTATCAATTTGTAGCCACAACACAATATTACACATTGGGTACTTAATTGGAACAAAGACTGTAGACAATTAAATAAATTCTAGTCGATGAGTCATCTTTTTGAAGCTGATTGTACCCAGGCAAAATAATTTTGATCGGCACTAATATTACAATCAAAACGAAGCAAGATATATTTATAAACTTATTTACAACAATACCACTTTAGTTCCACACTTTACTTAAATAGGAAAACTTCTTCACCCTACACACTATAAAACTTATAATTATTTTATCCATGCAATGCACAGCACTTGATTATTTTCCGATAGTGCGCTCAAAGTTGAACACAGTTAATATTTCGGGAACCGGCAAAAGGGTTCAATCGACGCGTAGGGAATTGAAAATGTAACGTGAACCTGAAATTGATGGAACGTCGGTCGTGCAATATTTTTGTTAAAAGGAAATAAAAATTACTTTTGTTCAAAACAGCTTTTTTTAATAAATTGGTTTCATAGAAGAATAACAAAAGGTTTCGTATTTATTTACGCTGACAATTTAATAGGAAGTGCACACATAACCATAGTTTGCAATTAGGTCCGTTGTTTTGACTAGCTCTAATTTAAAATAGCTCATATGGCCATCTTCCCAAATGTGCAGTAGCAGACAAAAATATTACCTATTAAATATTGAAGCCGAAAAGGCTGTTTTTTTTTTGTTGTTTTACGTTGCCCCACACTAGGATTTTCTCCTGTATTGTGGGTGCACAAACATGGTTGTTTACAAACATTTATACGTACTCACATACACAAACAGCCAGACCCGGAACAACTACCTGTAGGTCATACAAATATTTGTTCCGTGCGGGAATCGAACCCGCGACACGCAGCGCAGCAGTCAATCGCTTAACCACTACGCCAACCATGCCGTCAAACTGTAGCTAACAAGAGCTACTAAAACAAAGAATGTAGCTACTAACAATAGCTACCAAAACACGATATAACAAAGGCTACAGGCTTCATTAGCGATTTAGGATATGTGTGGATAAACAAAGTTAGCACATAATCCTGTTACTAACACTACCCAAACATTACCAGAATCTGCGATAGATACCACATAAACAATTTAGACAGAAACTAATTTCCATCTAGCGTGATTCCGAACTACGTCAAAGGCTTTAGTGGTTACTCTCACGGGCCAAACGCGACTACCCACGTAATAATTCAGGCGTTGCAGAAACTTTGACTGTTATATTGTGTCCAATGTAGGTAGAGTTGAAACCTTATATGTGGTGTATGTAGCTGATACGAGATTCACGCGCTAGTTCTACATGAACTACCTATGGTAGAATAGTTCAAGTCGTACAAAAAATGATAGCCAGTCAGTAACGTAGAAGCGGGGGGCTGACTGTCCAGAGACCATCTTCACTTGTGGAGATTACTCTGGCATAGCTTAGTAGTATAGTATAAACTTGAATTTGCCCTGACAGTTGAGAGTATGTCATGCTCACTAAAAGTCTCGCTGGTGGTGGCGTATGTGTTGGATCATTAAGATCCCTTCAAAATGTTTGAGCTGAACGGCGCTGATCCATGCGTCATGTTCGTGAACGGGCGCCGTCTATATGGACTAGTCAGCTATTAGCTGCTACGGCTTATTTTATTTTTTTATTGTTTTTATCTTTCTATTACGGACGCATTTAACGTGCACGTCTTTCTACATTGTTCTCATATTTTTAATTTCAACATAAATGATGTAAGTAAGTAACTAATATTTTGTAGCAATATTTTGTTTTGAAAGAGTGTCCGTGGAGTTTCTTGCCCGTTCTTCTCCATAGGAACCTACTACGCTTTGGAATGGGCAACTAGCTTCATCTTTCTATATTGACAATTCAAAAGTGCCTGTAATTGTTTTATTTGCAATAAAAACTTTGAGTTTGAGTTTAACCTAAGTACTGAATTCTGGCAGAAAGTTAAAAAAAAACCGGCCAAGTGCGTGTCGGACCACGCCCAATGAAGGGTTCCGTAGTTGGGATGAATGTATTCCAAGAACAAACTTAACATTGTAGTTGAAAAACATGTTCCCTTTTGCATTCCAACTGGAAATGTATGTTTGTACGCACAATATTGAGTGATTTACCATGTTATTTTAAGACTTATTATAGGTTTTCCTGTAATCTATAAGTAAAGAACTATTTTCTGTACTCTTTTTTAAAGTTTATGGGCTCACTAGTTTCGGAGATAAGGGTTCAATCAATCAACTCAGCCTATAGCAGTCCACTGCTGGACATAGGCCACTCCCAGGCTACGCCACAACCACCCCGCCCCCGCCCTGTCCTCCGCCTTCAGCATCCAAATCCAGATAAGGGTTAGGAATAGTCAACTATCATCAGAATCAGAATTATTTATTTGTAAAACAAACATCAATCATCGATTTTCTTATAAAACTTTTAAAGTAAGTTATAAATACAAAAATAAAATATAAATATACCTGAAATTCTTACAACAAGCCCTTTTATTTGATATGTCACACGGTACCGTTAGCAAAAGGTTTTTTAAATTATCTAATTTGCCTCTCAAAAGTAACTCCCATATTCAAAATTCATTTATTTACGTTAGAAATTCATATGTGTACCAAGTTTCCACTTAATCGGTCCAGTAGATTCGGAGCAAATTGGCTGTGACCGACGGACAGACAGACAGACACACAAGTGATCCTATAAGGGTTCCGCCTTTTTTCTTTCGAGGTACGGAACCCTAAAAAGAACATTGGTTTGGAAATTGCATTCAATACAGTTGTAGCCGACACCGTAGTCATTATCTATGGTCTGTTTCAAAAGTGATGAAAGTGTAGGTGAACAAACCGTTCAGGTTGAATTGTTAAGCAATCACTCACTAAAGGGATTAACAACACATTCATCAGTATACAGGGTTATTTTTAAAACGTCAGTAACCTCTTAAGGGGTTACTATGGGACCCAACCAGAAATCGCGAAAAAAAATCAGCTGGTCCCTACATTTTAACGAATTATTCGAACATAAATGTAGGGAACAGCTGGTTTTTTTTTCGCGTTTTCAGGTTGGGTCCCATAGTAAAAGTTGTTCATAATGATGAGTACAATGACCCCTTAAGAGGTTATTGACGTTTTAAATATAACCCTATATAGAAGATTTCAAAATATCTCACCACTTCTTCCAACAATTATTGTTTGAATTAAATTGTGGTATATCATCTACGAAAATTGGAGGTTATAAAATTAACCTCAATTATTGTCAAATAAAAAACATCTGTAAAAGCTTCTACAGACCGGCGCGACTCGCAACGCGACACAAAGGCACCGCTCGTCGCGCGACCGTGCCGGTCTGTAGAAGCCTTTAGGCGATTTAAAATTAGAATTTCGTGTTTATGTAGTCAAAAATAATCAAATCAAAGCACTTAATTTGTAAGTGGCACTACAAATTGGCTTCCACAGGTACGGTTTCAATGGATCTCCATTTGTAAACATTTTCATCAATTTTTGGACTGTAAGTGCAAGTGAAATGTATTTGCTTATTAGAGACGTTGCTCAAGACAATAAACTTCCGTATAAAGACGGTAATGTAATGTAAAGCTTGAATTACACTGCGACAGTATTCACTCAGCGTAAGCTCTCGTTTCAGTTAACATACCTATGTTTCTGTGTACGTTAATTTATTCTATTGAGAACAACGAGAACCAAATTGCTACAGAAGTAAGAAGCACTTTAAACTTGAAAGGATATCACTATTTCCTTTGGCCTATATTCATAGAAAAAAAAAAAGGTTCCCGCTAATCAACGCCATATAAACCAATGTAAATTATCGGTAACTAATAGCTGCGCCCCCCGGGGTTTCACCCGCATAAGTCTCAATCCCGTAGGAGTATCGGGATAAAAAGTATTCTATGTCCTAATTCAGGCCATGGTCTACGAATGTGACAATTTTTATCCGAATCCGTTCAGTCGTTTAATCGTGTAAGCGTAACAAATAAACTCACTTTCGCATGTTTAATATTAGTTAGGATTAGAATTTATCTGTGCTTTTTTTTTTTGGTGTGAAATATTCAGATAACTTTTCCCGCTCTGGGCGGAGCGGAAGACTTTTCAGCCTGTCAGACTTTTACTGTCTAAACCCTACCCGTATTCCTTCATTTGCCAGTGTGCCAGGGCCACGATACCTTTCGGACAAACTCGCAACCCTGGCAGGCCCTATCGGACCCCGTCAGTTGGTGCTGACAACTGTTTGAAGCGCGCGGAATGTGGAATATAACGCGCCGTCGACCCGGGTCTGGTCCTTATCGGACGCCGAGCTACCGGCTCACCGTCCGCAGGCCAGCGCCTACGGTGGCCGGAAATCGGCTTGCGACTCCCGACGCCCGGGGCGTCTCCTGCGGCGACTAGGGGCGCGAGGGCGCGAACCTTGCCTCTCCCTCACGCGTTCCGCCTTCTCCTTCGCAAGCCGGCTGCTTCGCAGATGGAGTATAAGTCTCGATCCCGTAGGAACATCGGGATAAAAAGTATTCTATGTCCTAATTCAGGTCATGGTCTACCAATGTGACAAATTTTATCAAAATCCGTTCAGCCGTTTAAGCGTGAAAGCGTAACAAACAAACTCACTTTCGCATGTTTGATATTAGTTAGGATTAGAATTTATCTGTGCTGAATTTTCGATTCAAATAATCCGTAACCAAATAAAGGATGAAAAACCAGCCAAGTGCGAGTCGGACTCGCGCACGAAGGGTTCCGTATCATTATCTATAAAAATGCCAAAAAAACACGTTTGTTATATGGGAGCCCCCCTTAAATATTTGTTTTATTTTAATTTAATTATTTATTTTTAAATTGAATATATAACTAAATATTCTGTGAATATTTCAAGCGTCTACCTGTTGTCCTTAAATATTTATTTTATTATGTTTTTTAGTAATTGTTGTTATAGCGGCAACAAAAATACATCATCTGTAAAAATTTCAACTGTCTAACTATCACGGTTCATGAGATACAGCCTGGTGACAGACGGACAGACAGACGGCGGAGCCTTAGTAATAGGGTTCCCGTTTTACCCTTTGGGTACGGAACCCTAAAAACCACGTATCTATTGTTTGCGAACCTCCACGTGCAGTGTCAAAAAAAAAGAGCGAGGCTATTCAAATAGACTGTCATCACTACACACAGCTGGGTTCTCGGAATTTTTCACAATTTCGTATTACGACGCGCGACGCTTCAAAAATGAATATTGTTTCCAACGTTTTTAATAAAGTGTCTAGCTTTATGTTTTGTTTTGACCTGAATCCTTGACAGAGCAGTGGTGGCTTAGTGGTAACGGCCGCGACTTACGAGTTGTTGGGTGTAGGTTCGAAACCAGACAGGCGCCTTACTCTGTGTAAATAACTTCATCACCACTGCTCTCAAAACGATGAAGGAAAACATCGTCAGGAAACCGGCATAACCTAGAACCAAAAATTCGAAGACATGTGACATTTAGGAACTCGCACTGGGCGTACGTGGTGGATTACGGCCCGCTCCCTGTTACCGGGAGGAGACCTGTGTCCCCAGCAGTGGGAACATTATAGGCTGGTTATGCTTATGCCTTGACAGATAAATATTCCTGCGATTTATGAAGAAGACAAGCCGTATGGGGTTTCCTACCGGATTATAAACACAAGGAATAAGATTTTTCAAACAAACAAATTCCCCCCTTTTTCATTCCCTAGGGGTAGAATTTCCAAAAATCTTTCCTTAGTATTCACTTTCGTAATCTATATAAATAAGGATTTCTTGTGCAAAATTACTTGATTCTAGACCCAGCGGTTTAGGTTGTGCTAAAGATAATTCATAAAATACATAAAAATTTAGATAGACTGTTAAGGCTGTGAACTCGGCGAAAAAAAAAACCGGCTATGTGCGTATCGGACCACACAATGAAGGGTTCCGTAGTTGGGATGAATATATGCCTAGAACAAACTTAACATTGTAGTTGAAAGACATGATGTCTCTCATACATTCCAACTGCAAATGTAAGTTTGTACCAGGGACCGTACAACCCCGGTTAAGAGTTAAGCCTTTCGAAGGGGTAACCCATTCAATGGGTTACCTTTATCATGATGTAACCCATTGAAAGGGTTTTATGCTAGAAACCCATTGAAAGGGTTACATGACAAGTCATGGAATGGGTTTTATATTTTAACCCCAGTGAAAGGGTTACATGATAACCCATTCAATGGGTTCTATACCTACTTGAAACCCAGTAACATGAAAAAATCATAATATTATGTTATTTCGATATCCGCCCAGCACGTGTAGCATGACCAATTCTATCTCTATTCTACCCAGGGACCATTTTAGAAAAACCCATACAGTGTGGGTAATTTTGAATGGCTTAAATTAAGCCGTGCAAAAGGGTTACCCCCACCGTATGGGTTTTTATCGAAAACCCTTTCAATGGGTTACCAAAATTTAATATAAGCCGTTCATAAGGGTTACCCTTATCGTATGGGTTTTTGTTTAACTGCTTAGAAAAACCCTATCGAAAACCCTTTCAATGGGTAACCAAAAACCTGGTTTGTACGCACAATAATTGTGATTTACCATGTTATTTTTAGAACATAGACTTCTTATCGTTTTTCCTGTAATCTATAAGTAAAGCCGCAATCGGTGTGCGTGAATGACTAGATCGAAGCTAAAATGTAAGGATCGTAGCAGGTGGCGTTCAGATTTCAGCCCCATGGGAAGAAGGCGTGAGTTTATGTGTTATGTAAAGCTTATGGTTGTATGTATAGTTCGTTATTTATATTTAGTACCTAGTGTAAATAGTTGTATGTATAATAATTTACCACTGTATACTTTAAATTATTAACAGGTAACTTAATTGAGAATCATCCATTGCATAAAAATTAAAACCTTTGTGTAAGTCAGTGTTGTGAGTTTCCCTGTTCCTCCCTATTTTGCGTACAGTTATCCTCAAATTCAAGAAAAGGCAAGGATTCATTTATACTATGTACCTTTGTTCCATAATTTTTTAAATTGATTATTGGAGAACGAGGAAGACCGTGATACAGTTTTTATTTGTATGGAGGTGGTCAGTGTGAATTTTTCTCTAACAACCATATTTCTACGCACGACATCATCATCTTATTTTTTGTTTTGTTTTTTATTTTATTTATACGAATAAATAGTTATTCTTAGATTGTTATTGCGATGCTGGAAACAAACGTTTTTTTAAATAATATTTTGAGAATTTGGGTACTTAATTGTAGCTACTTAATGATACAGTTTTATGGAACACAAATTATATATAATCAAATTAATTATTTTCGATGTATAATATTATATATTTTTGATGCTGATTGTACTACAGAAATATATCATTTACCTGAAACAATACGTAGAATCAGGGTAGGTCGAGATAGGGCTGGAAAGACTTACAGTAATCTTACGACTTCGACTTCCAAAAGTAGCTTCCAGATTATCTACCGTCGAACGTGGGAGTAAGAAGTTCCCAAAAACGTCTTCATTGTTATACCTATTTGTATAGATAAGTTGGTACGACCTACTACTTCAAAGTTGAAATGTGTGGGTAGTCGTGTGTCACTTTGTACGTAGTCGTGTGTAACTGTGAACCTACCTACCATCGTTTCAGAGTTATATTTGGTTTCAATGTAAGCACGCAGCTATGTTGTATGATTGAAAAATCGAATATTGAAAAGTTTGATACTCGTAGAGTTTGGGTTCAAGCAAGGAGAAATGTGCATATAGGTGCTTGCAGAGTTTATTCATTCATACATCATTGCCTACCGTATGGTGCCGGACGTAAAGAATAGCACCATCCTATTTCTTCCCGTGGGTGTCGTAAAAGGCGACTAAGGGATGCTCACTAGAGAATGGGCATTAGCTTTCTCTGTTCATTTAACACCTTACTGCAGTCGCTAACCAGGCTTCAAGCGTAGCAATTATAGCAAACCCCCCTTTGGGGAAGGCCTATGTCCAGCAGTGGACGTCTTTCGGCTGAAATGATGATGATGACATCATTGCATCGCCAAAAACTGGTAAGTATCTACCAACAATATTTAAAAAAATACTTGGTGATAAAATTCCATGTCTGTACTTGGGTCAAAATGTAAACCAAACATTTTAAGTTTTAAGTATTTACGCTCTTTAGCAAATAGTCTATTGCACACACCGTGTAATTCCAACGTGAATATGGGTTTGAGTTTGACAGAAAACTAACAAAAATAAATCACTTATCGAATAATTTAGATTTTTTTTCAGAAATTCGTAAATTTTATATATTTTCATCTTTTTCCGAATTCATCATCTTACAGCCCTTGGCCCATGTTACTTGGGGTCTAGCCGGGGATTGCGGAAGTAATAACAGATCCCAAGATCCCCGGCGCAAGTGTGGGAGGGGAACACTGGGGTGGTTTTTAGTCAGTAAGAGTCTGACAGACCCCTCCTCCCGCCCCAGGGCGGAGGACATCCATGAGGATTTTCCACCCCGTAAACAAAAAAAAAAAAAAAAAATGTTACTTGGGGTCAGCGCAACACGTTTTCTTCTTCTGTTCTCCCCTGTCAACCGTCACGCTACCATTCACTGCCTTCTCTTTCATAACATTCCTCATACAACACTTTCTTTGGCCTTCCTCTCCCTCTCTATCCATTAACATTTATATTCATCACTCTTTTAGTCACATGCGTTTCCTCCCTCTTCAGCACATGCACGTACCAAGCCAAACGATTTCCTTTCAAACGTCACCTTATATGAATACTAATTTCTTACTTTACAATTTTCGTCACTCCACACATCCATTTCAACATTCTTATATCCTCTACATGCAATCTTTCTTTAACCGTCTTCTTCACGACCCAGCATTCCGATACTTACAGTACGACATGCCTTATCATGAACTTGTAGAATTTTCCCCTTTAACTTGAGGTCCCAAGCTGTTCATTTCATCCATCAAGAGTTGATCGCGTTACGTCTCGGTCTACTTCGCCGTACCCTTGGACAAGCGACCCGAGGTATCAAAAGTCGGGGCAAATCGGTATGGGCGTTCCGACGAGAAATATGAGTACAGGACTGGAGAGACCGCCAAAATCACAACACAAGTACTCTGTTTTGGTCCGAATTAATTTCAGGCCAACGGTCTCCAAGCCTTTCCACCACACCTCCAATCTGCTCTGGACTGTTTGCCACTGTGCTGTCTAATTGGCACAATATCATCAATGAACAGAATAAAGCAGGGAGACACTTCTTGAATGTCCGATGTAAGAGCATCGTCACTGGCACATGGGTAGACCATAACTTGAGTTAGGACATAGGATAATTTTTAACCCGATATTCCCACAAAATCGAGACTTATGCGGGAGAAACTGCGGGCACAGCTAGTTGAAGAATAAAGCTAACCACGACCACTCATCTAACCACAAAAACTTCCTGACTTTAAATGGTATTCCGTCCGGACCTATTGTTTTACCATTCTTCTTTCCATGTACTGCTATTTTCACTTCATCCATAATAATCATTCTCACTAACCCCTCATTTACTGGTTTATTCTCAAGCACATTACTCCAGTAATTATCCTCATTCATCAGTCTTTCAAAATAGCCCTTCACCTATCCTAAATTTTCTCATCATCCAAAAGAGTTATTCCAACTTCATCCCTTATCAATTTTATCTGACAAATGTATACCTTTTTTTCCGAATTCAATACCCAAAACAAGAACTTTTCGTTTAGCTACGTTGAATTTATGTTGTCTAAACTGAATAAAAATATAGGTTCTAAGCCCCGATATAAACTCTAATTAATGTACATGAACAACGTTACAAAAAATAAAATTCGGTCATCCGTAGTCCCAATCCGTTTATTTTTAAGCTCGTTACAAAATTCTGTTTATAACTTTATCGTAATTTAATATGTTTTTACAAAACAAATGTTTTTCTGTTTTTCTCTTGGTTCCCGAATTTGTTCACATTATCCAAACATATTATAATTTAAAATAGCTTTTTGTGTCTGTCTGTGTGACCGCATTGTTTTTCTACGCAACGTATTTTGACCCGGTTTTCACCATCATTCAGAGAATTTATTCCGAAAGTTTTATAATGTAGGATATCACAATCTCCATGTTTTGTCGACACGAATTGTAAGAGAATTCTCAAGGAGGCTCTCCCAAGGTTCTCCAAAGTATGTCTTACAAAGATACAGAGAATTTACTAACTATTATTATTTACTTACCTACGATAAGTATTTATCAAATTTATAATTTATTCGTCTATTGTTAACTTTTAGATTATTTATTAATTTTATAAGACTATTTTAGCACTTTTCGCCTGAAACACAGGATTACCTAGTTCAGTTCAGTCTTAGGAATATAATTTACATTTAAGCAAAACTGTAAAAAAATTGAATGCCTTGTAATTTTTTGAATAAATATTATTATTATATTAAAAGTCGTAAAAATCGTGAGTAGCAGGGGCTAGTCGCAAGTACTAGAATATGCCCGGTGTTATAAATCGTCGGGCACATCAATGGGGTTGATTCCGGGAAGCTTCGCCGAAAGATGGCGCTGTGTGTTTGTTACCTGTCAAACTTTGTTCATTGTTGTGGACAATTATTTAAGTATTTGCGTGTTTTTGTCATCAATTTTTATCGATTCACAATATTCTACCTGGCGTATCGCCCAGTTGAAGGAGAAGTTCAAAAAAAGAAGAGCTTCGCAACCAGGAAAGAAAGGCGATCTTGTCGTAAGGTACATAAAATTTTATCAACTTTTCGCTATAGTCTGAACAATATTTATTTATTTATTTATAAAGGTACACCAACAGCTTCTGTATACAAAATATCAAATAAAAGTAGATAACAGTCATGAGCTTATACAGTTGCCAATAACAGGTGAACCAGCATTCTCAAATACAGTGATAACCTAAGGTAAGAACGAAATTAAACAAAACTTATAAAAATAAAAAATAAAAATTATGTGGTTTCAAACTATATAAACAGAAGTACAATATGACACATGAAATAAGGTTTCAAGAAATACCTACGTACTAACACAACAGCAATATTATGGTTTTATAAGTTATAAAACCAACTTAACTCACAATTTTTAATGATACTAATGATAAACAAGACGTAAGGTTACTTGTTACAAAATGTAAGGATATTAAAATAGAAACCATTTACGACAGAAATTTCAACTTCGAAAATGTCTGTAATAGTCTTGAATCCCAAATGAAATTAGATTAAATATAATTAAATTACTAGACTTGAAGTTTTTCAATTTCAGGGCCTTTTCCCACTTTCTCTTCATGTGCAAATTACTTGGGAATTTGACAACGCTTATTTATTTGCATCCAAAGGCTACAACGACCCATTATATTGATTTAGTCACAAAACATCAAATATTGATAAATTTCTTAGGAGTTTGACAGTTCGTTTGTAACAAACACTTAGCGCCATCTACGCGGAACTAATTGACAGTTTTCTTCCCCATTTATCGATGTTCGATAGTGTTTTGTTTGAGACATGTGGAAGCAGGACAAGCTATTGTCATGTCACCTTCTTCGGCGCCATGTGTAGGTATCTTTTTGGCACAGTGTCTGGATCATTGTATAGCCAAAAGAATACACATCTATATATTTGGTAAAAGTGCTGTGTATCTTTTCCGCACACGTTTTAGTTCTATACATTTATTATGCAAAAATGAAAGTCCTGGACATACTGGACAATCGATTTTTATTGGTTTAAATGATCTGGAAAATGGGCCCCGTGTATCTAAATGTCACACGGATAAAATCCAGTAAAAAAAAAGGAAAACACGGAGGGTGTCAAACAAAAACACGATAATTATGTCGTTTTAAACACATCCGAACAATAAAACAAATTTGCAAGAAATTGAAAGAACGGCCACTTAGGGTCTGGCGCTGTGGGTGTTAAATGAGAAAGTTAACCACAGAGGATTTTCCTTTCCATAAAATCCTGGTGACAGTAATATAGTATTTTCAACTGCGCCACCGAAATTCCAGATTTGGGGCAAGCTCGGCAGCGGAACGTGTTTGATTTAAATCAAATTGGGTTTTTTCCGGCTATTTCTGTGTCGCAACCCAGAATTTAATATTGGGCACGCACGTTACAGCATATTCCCCTGTAGTGCACGCACGCATATTTAATATTACGCTAAAAATGGGAATCCATACTACTTATATATCGCCGCCACAAGCGTCTACCTTTTAAGATTATTACATACTTAATCTTATTCGTAACTAATGAATTATTCCAATTTATCATAATCGTAATAATTACTTCCTCTGCGGGAGGCGCCATCTATTAGCTCCTTTGTGAATTCCTTGAATCCCTTGCAAGTATTGTTTTAAGATTAGTTATTCAATTAATTATGTGTTCTTGTTATAATATAGTTAAAATTAAAAGAGAACATTGAATGACTTTTGGGTTGAAGTCAAATTTAACAATTCTACATTTGATCTCCAATCACCCATTATTGTAGAAAAATGGCGCCGATTACATTTGACTGGTCAATACCTCAATGTTATATTTTAATACGAGAACTAAATCAGCTTCAATAATAATTGAGAAACTATAAAGTAACAAGATTATTTTACACACACATTTATTTATGAAAACTTGTTGTTTGATTAAAATCCGGATACTCACGATAAATCGATTCAAGTTAAATGTCAAAACGGGCCTATTATTTTTTGACAAGTATAATTTCCCTCAATTTACGTATAGACGAAAACTAAATGCGTCAATCGTTCCACGCGTCCCCATACTTATCGAGGTTACCTAGACCGATTCAAAGGTTTACTTCAATGTCTTTACTTCGAAAAGGTGAGCTCGGGTACAAACATAAACCCTTATATAAACAAGGTGTAGTGTGCCCTCAAGTGAAAAGGGTATTCTTCAAAGAGGACAAAGTAAAGTACATAATATGTTTCATACAAAAATGACGTGAACCCTTTTTCTTAAGAGGGTATAGGTTCTAAATAGTCACGCTTTTTGTCATCAAAGTTTGGTTCTGATCCAAATTGATTTGGACATCTTTAGGAATGATCAATAGCATGTCTGTATTTTAAAATACCTACTCGTTGTTTCAGAGGGATATTCCTAGGTACAGCTAGCCTCAAAAAGATGTATACACGGACTAGTATTCATAAATACAATGTATAATTGTCTACAATCTTTGTTCCATATTATTATATCAATTTGTGGCTACAATTAAATACTTACCCAATGTATAACATGTTTTGTTGCTGCACATTGATACAATATTATGAAACAAAGATTGTAGACAATTAAAGAAGTCGGTTAATGAATCTTTGTCCATGTATACATACTTACATCTTTTTGAAGCTGACTGTACAGAGTTAATTTTCATAAACTTCTGTACCTAAACAAATGTTTTACTCATCTCCACCAGTTTACTCTAAAACAAAAACCAAGTTATTTGCAATAATTTTAATTTAGGTCAACCTAACCCTACAGACTCTGGTTTCACAATCTAGGGCCCGGTGACGCAATAAAGTTGCAATGATGACGTTGTGCACTTGTGTGTGTTTACGTAAGCTACCATTTTAATGACGTTAAACATGTTTTGTTTGAAATGCTGTTTTCACTTAACAATTTGCGTCTTAAGTTTAGAAAACACAGGAGCTTCAAAGTTAAAATATCCTTTAGTTTGTGTAAGACACAGTGGGTTCACGTCAAAATAACTAGCTCAATAGACCACCACAATAGATTTGCTGCACAAATTCAATTCACTACCGGGCTGTTATAGCCTGTACACACGACGCGTTGCGGCGCTGCGCCGCACTGCAAAGATTTCACCGTATTGGTGGTCACACGGGCGCTGTGGCGCCGCGCCGCCGTAATCTTATTACGCCGCAGCGGCGCCGCGCCGCAAAGATTTCGCCCTTTCTTCTGCTGCACAAACAATTGAGTGGTGCCGTTAAATGTGTCTTAACGTGTACACTCCTCCCAGCCTCATCTCCCGGGTTGCAAGTCCGGTGTACCTACGTGCGGTGCGACGACGCCGGAACGCACCGTCTGGCATACCATGGATATCGTAGGACGCCGCAGCGACACCGTTCCGTCCGCGTAGCCAAACTGCCCGCATCGCCGCAACTCATCGTGTGTATCAGCCCTTAGGATGCGTTCAGACGACAGGTGCCCGCTCCGCGCCCGCCCCACGCCCGCTCCGCGCCCGCCCCGCGCCAGCCCCGCTCGCTTAGAAATTTGTTGTATATAATTTTAGTCTTATGACACATCAATAGATCTCAAATTGCAGTTATCCGGGCCTTCAGCCTTATTCCAGGATGGGAGTGCATGGCCTCGAGCGATGCGACTTGCAAGAGACGCCCGCGCAATTCACTTGTTTCCTTCGGTACTGTCGCGTCACAGTGACTCGTGGCATGCTTTATACAACTTCTTTCATTATTAATTTTTTTTCTCCGCAATCACTTTAGCACGATGCGAGTCACTTGAGCGTGTTGCTCGTGGCCATGTGGTTACAATTTTATTATAGTTCCCACGATAATTAATTTCCAAATATTCATTGACTCAAGGTACCGACAGTAAATTGTATTTATGACAGTAAACAGTATTGTAAACTACATGAATTGGGTATTGAAAGTCTCATAGACTTTCAAATCCCAATTCATGTAATTTACAATACATTGATCGAAGCCAGTAATAATAATTAAACTAACTTCACAATTATACACCACCATGGACCACCATATGAGGCCCTGTACGACGCGCGACGTCAGTGTTTATAAATGATGTTCCCCTAACTCATCCATTACTGATATTGGTATGTTTACTTAACTTGTTTATAAGTAAATTCAAGCTACTCTTGACGTAGGTAAGTGCAATTAATATTTCTAGTCTTCTAAGGAAAAGCTTTCATTGTAATTTGTTACATCTTAACCGTGTTTATTTCTTGTGGTAATTTTTTTGAAAAAAAATTCAGTAATAAATATAATTTATCAATATTCTCAAATTAACATTGCTGCAGGACGGAACAGAAGAGAATTTTTTCTTCTTCTTACATCTCCATTCTGTTCCGCGGCAATTACTACTACTGACGTCGTAGAATTAAGTTACTACAGAACTATAAAATCGATTGAATAAAGTAGAACACTAGGCATTTTAACGAGAGAAAATTTAAAACAAAGCTTTTAAAAGTAGCTAAAGCGTATTCATATATAATTAGGGATCGAGTTTGTGCTATTCATTGTCTTCAAGAATAAACTGGAAAGGCGTTAATTATAGTCACAATGGACTAAAACTCCCCGGTAATGAAGGAAATTTAAAACTGGAGCGTCGGTTTTGAATTTTGGATAGTATTGTGTAACACAATACCATTATTTACGGGCTTACGGCGGAGAGTACAAAGAAGGTGGGCATAGAATGATGTGTGTGCGTTCATAATAGTGTGCATTTTGTTGTTTTTATATCAAAGTAAGTACAGTGGTACCCAATTGATAAGGCGCGTCGTGAATCTTCGTTCGCACAGAAAAGAAAGTATGGCCCCGAAGATTAACGAAAGAATGCTTAAAACTTACAATCAACCTTAGGTCACTATTATAAGGTTCATAATACACTAGAGCTGCTAGCGTGCACTCGATCAGAAGTATGGCGGCTGACAAACATGCCACGCGGCGCACAAACATGCCACGCGGCGCACGCTAACATGGCGGCAGCTGCCGACCAATAGCGGTACAGGAAAAAGAACGTGTGGACTGTGCCGATTGGTCAATAGCATTTCCCGCACTTTTAAAATTCACATTCTGCGCAGGTACATCGGTTTTTTTGGGTACTACTGTACTCATTCTATACTAAAAATATTATACAGAGGTAGATTTGTGAGTTTGTATGTAGGGTGAAACCTTCGGAAATGCTGAACTGATTTCAAAAATGCTTTCACTAATGTGAAGCTACAGTATTGCCGTGTGTACACATATTTTTATTTTTAAACGAGTTTTTTTTTATATTGCATTCCACAATGTGAACTTAGGTGGTCTGGAGAGATGATTAGTATATAAGCTCTTTATTAAATCTTCCGTACAGGTGCCTTAGTATTGGGTGTCCCTTTTTTATTAAAACAACTGTGTGGTTTGGTCAGGACCAAACCATGTCCCATATGTTGGAGTGTCCTTATCTATAGTGCCCATACACCTACACTTCTGAGAACCTAAATATGACCTCTATATGTGCATATTCATGTATCATGTTACACATGTTTGAACAAATAAATGTATCTTTTGATGCTGCAATATTTATGTTTACATTTGCCATCACCTCGAAAAGAAGAAGAACGAGTATGGTAGGTAATCAGTGCCTATTGACTCCCTGTAACAGCAAACAAAATGAGAGTAAAATTATCGATGCGTGTCGTACGGAATTGGTAAGTTAATATTTTTATAATTATTTATATTAATATAATTACGGAGATACTCTATCGGATCACGGCAAAGTAATGCAAAAGTCGGAAACCAAAACCGCCACGCGACATGGCATCGCCAAAATTTGAGGGAGGGTTTGCGAAACACATGGAAAATTGAAAGAAACGTGAAACGTGTTGAGTGAATTCGCTTAATTCGCATCACAGATTATTTTTTTGTACGGCATCTTGCGTGTCAACCTAGGAGATTTTCAGCTGTTTAATGTTGGTATAGACAGAAAGTACTTAATCTAAAAAAAAATAGGGTTAACATTTGAGAGAGACTGGTGCCCGAAAAAGGCATAAAATACCTGTGTTACGGGTAAATTAAGGCCTCCAGGCAGTGCATAACTGAGGAATCCCCCTGTGGGGTACGGTCTTTGGCTTAGGTCGTCACTGGGGGAGTGCAGCACGAACAGGCTGGATCGGACCGTGTTCGCATCGCAGTTTTGAGTTGCGGCCTCTATAGCAGTACCTACTTCGGCTAAACTCATTCACAAAGCGTTCCACGCCTAAAACGCTTCCGCAAACTAAATACAACTTGCCTAGATCAGCTCAAAAGCCTAATAATGTTAACGATATCGTTATAGTCGATAGTACAGCATTATGTGTAAAATAGCCGGAATTTATCATAATCGGATGGGCAAAACCATCTACCTGGGAAGTGATAAAACCTTACTACTATCATGAAACCCATTTGCCAAATGATAACGATAATATCGTCTGAAGACTGATCGTTATTACTGTCTGTGAAGGCTCGGTATAATAGACAGTTTCAGAAATGATGAATAGGATGTAATGAGTCTGATTGAGTAGAGGATGCTAGGGGTTGTTATATGGAATCGTAAGAATGAAGGATCAAGCTTTCTTTCATTCGTTTGATGTGCCTTATTTGCGGAGGGCCCTATCAGAATACCAGCGCTGCGGTATTTATTTTTTAAATATCACAGCATTATGCTGAGATAGGAGCCTTTTTGCCATCGCACTTGTCTTGATCGTTTTTTTTTTGTGTATTGTTAGTTTTAAATGTTTTTTTTTGTATTTCTTGTGCGTGTACCAAATAAAATATGTTTCTTCTTCTTCTTCTATTGGACGCGGGATTTATTACACACTCGCTGACCCAGACAGATTGTCCTGTCCAAATTATAGTAATTTGAACAAAATTCCTATAGAAAATGCACTTTCAGTTATCCAGAATTTTTCAATATTCCCGGCAAATTTTTAAAATTTTGCTTTCCGAAAGAACCTGATTGTGATTATTACGAACATTTTAAAACACAAATTTGACAAAGGGGTACAGTCGTTCTGAAGTGATGCCCTTCATTGTATTATATAGATAACATAACATCACGCCTGTAGTTCCCGAAGCGTTAGGCAGAGAAAAATCCTGCAAACATAACTGGCGAAATGTGGGTGTACTTCAGGTACCTACAACCCACATTTCGCCAGTTATGTTTGCAGGATTTTTTGATTATAGTGCATAATTTTCGCCAGTTATGTTTGCAGGATTTTTTGATTATAGTGCATAATTGCCTGAAGCATACCTATGCATAAACTTTCACTTTTATCCCATGGGGGAAGGCAGGAACTACAGAACGCCACCTACTACGATTCTTACAGACTATTTTTGCTTCGGCCTCGTTCAGAAACCTATATAGGTATCGAGTAGGTACGAGATATTACAATTATTAAGAAGGCAGTGAATATTCCGTTTGGTGCCGGACGTAAAGAATAGCACCATCCTATTTCAAGATACCCAGACCAACCAGACTTACTAGAGAATGGGCAGCATCGTTCTATATGACGTCTTTCAGCTGAAATGATGAATGTTCAGTGGGTTTCAGTTAATATTCACTCAGTCGTTTGTTGCTGACAATTTGATTAGTGACGGCCCTGATTTTTTTAACCGACTTCCAAAAAGAAGGAGGTTGTATGTTTTTTTTTTTGTTGTGTAAGTACATGACGTGCAGTCTTCCGTCTCGCTTTCTGTGGGAGTGAAAATGGACGGAAGTGGCTAACAGGACTACAGCATGGAATTAGTAAGTACTTTATAATAGCATGGAATTAGTATACTCATGGAATTAGTAAGTACTACATAGATTGTAAATAGAGGGGGTCGAATTTCGACCAGCGGGCGACCACTAGTAAATAATAATTATTCTATAGAGGCATGAGGAACTGGGTGTGAAGTTCACTCATCCTCCATAGAAAAGGGAGGATCCTCCGACCAGACGGGTGTTGGGTCTGGTGGGCAACTGCCCGATTGATGTCGAGACGTTGTCTATATGCTAGCCGCGCAGAAGACAGAGAGATAAAACATTTATTCAGTGCACACAAAAGACATACTCGTAGCACAACACACAATAGCACAAAAAGATAATAGATAACAACTAAAAGAATTAAAAAAGAAAATACAATAGGCAAAAAAAAGAACATAAGTAGTTAAAGAAATAGTGTGAGTGTGTGTGTGTAGTTTATGTGGGTGTAGTAGTGCATTACGTCCGCCTCTGTACATTTGTGTGCTTAAAGTATTAAATAAATAAATAAACTCTGCTTGCGCGATGCAGGACTTTGCGTGACGTCAGTGTGACGCGTATATCGCATGTGGCGATGTTGATGCCTCCACAAATCTAATAAATATTTCAGTGTTTAGCTTTTTAAAATTTTGTGGTTAATTTCTGTCGCTGCTCAGTTTCTTATTACTAAGGTGAGATGTTACACATCTTAAGCGACTACTGTAAGACTCGCTTGTATATTTATGTTTATGTTTCATGATCGCTTAGCAAATAATACTCCAACATAAAATCCTTTAAAACATTTCCAAGAAATCTAACTGAATAACGACAACATCCGATAGAAGAGCAAAACAATTCCATTCTATAATTATTCAATAAAACTTTGCAAGACAAACTGCCTTTGACAAGTGCTTAGCTTAAACACAAGTATAAAGGCTTAAGGAAATTAAATACCATTTTGTTTTGTGTTCGGGTCGTCATTACCGGTTTGAAATTAATATAGAATGGGGCAGAAACGCTTTGCTTTCTAAGGGCGGAAAATTTTAGGGTTTGTCTGGTATGGATAAACTTTGTTGTTTGATTGTTTAAAAAAAACAGAATATGTATTGAGGTTACAGGAAGAGTTATGTTCGTGAATCGAAATTAGGTTCACCTTATTAATACATCTCACCATCTAGAGTTTGTAATGTGTGTATTCAGAGGCGAGAAAGACTCTTTTCAAGTCTAGGGCAAATACATCCGTTTGCAGAAACCTACTTTAATAATAATTTAATACCACTGGTGATCGCCAAATGATAATTTCAGCCGAAAAACGTCAACTGCTGGACATAGGCCTCCTCCAAAGGGGGGGGTTGCCATAATCGCCACGCTTGGCAGGTGGGTTGGCGATCGCAGTACGGTGTTAAAATGCATAGAAAACGCTGTTACCCATTCTCTAGTAAGTCCCTCAGTCGGTTTTTACGACACCCACGGGAAGAAATGGGGTAATGCTATTCTTTACGTCCGTCACCACATGGCACAAATGATAAGCCAAGCATAAATAGTAAGCGTGTCAAACTATGTTCAGAATATAATAGTCATCATTATTCTCCTCCCTTTATCCCAATTTATTTTGGGGTCGGCGCAACTCCCTTTCTTCCATACTTCTCTAAAGTCCGGTCGCAAAGCAGAAATAAATTTGTACAATGACCCCTCGTTACTTATCACTATCGCTCGCGCACAATTGTATTGCCGTCGCACTCGCACATTAGAAGGACCTTAAAATGCGCGAGCGCGACGGCAATACACGAATTTTGACCAGTGGGCGACCACTAGCAATGAATAATTATTCGAATATATATTTCAGTATTTAGCTTTTTTGTTAGTTCCATGTGGTGCCGGACGTAAAGAATAGCACCATCCTATTTCTTCCCGTGGGTGTTGTAAAAGGCGACTAAGGGACTTACTGTAATTTCTGTAGCTGTTCAGTTGTATATTACCAAAATGAGACGTCAGATGTACACATCATATGAGACTATTGTAAGGCTCGGTCGTTTTTTTTATATTTAACCTGGCCAATAATTACAGCATTAGATTTCCAAAATTACCATGCTATTCTGCTAATTAAATTCAATCCCCAACTACAGTCGCCACTCGCTTCAACTTGTCACGCTCAAAGCGTTGCATGTATTCTAGCTAGCGTGTTTGCAGGACACACTGAGTGAAACAGTTTCAAACAAATTAACACAAGCCTTTACTCATGACTACTTATGCATGTATTGCGGAAATACAGGAATACAGATTTTCCCACAAACCATTTTCTCTTTGATGACCTATTGAATAATCCTTTGTCGGAGCGTCTCAATAAACTTAAAGCATGTGTTTTAAGCTGTACGATTTTTAGTCAGGAAGTCTGAGAGTAGTTTAACTAGTCATGTACTGTGTTCTGTGTTACCAATATATATATGAAAAGGTACGAATAGGAGGTAGGTGGGTATTTATTTAGGGGTATCAAGAATCAATATTGTCAAAAATATATGAAATGATGGAAGGAGGAATAGTGCTGAAATGATACAGCTCGTATTCTGTATTTTCCATATATATCTATAATATTTTTCCATATATTTTCATTCCGTTTAAAAAATGTCCAATAATATTAAATTGCATGTCAGTAATTAAAAACCCTTAAATAAATTATCATGTCACGCTAATTTAAATCTCTAGTCTACCCGACCATTAGAACATCCGAGAACCCTTAATGAACGTGGCAGTCGCCACTGGCTCAAGCTTGTCACGTAATTGTATTACACGCCTTCTAGCTAGCGTGTTTGCTGGACATGCTTTAACTGAAACACGTTTACGTGAATTATTGTTGAAAAGGGTATCGAGAATGTGTAGAGGAATATTCTTGTGAGCGTGAAGTCAGTTTTTTGGTATATAATAGTTCACCAACTTTGGTATAACTTTGTCTATTTCTTCATTGTCTGGATAGTTTGTACAGTCACGAGCATTAATAATTATATTAATACTTTGCACGAGCATTAATAATGATATTATTGCCGAGCTATCGCTCGGCAATAATATCTGAGGGGCAATTCTACTAATTTTAAGAACGTTCACAGTCTGATCTCAGTCTCAATCTGTCAAAAATACCTCTTATTTCCCTACATTTTGAAAATTTTTTGACGTTTGTTTGTCGCCAAGATGAGATTGCGACTAGATTTTGAACGTTTTAAATTACGAGAATTGGCCTTCTGATTTCATCATTAATATCTGTCAATAATATGACGGCAAATATATGTGATAATTTGTGGAGGGTGTATATATTATACAAGTGCCAGCACAAATATGTGACATCGAAGGAACGTCAAAACTATCTGACAACGGCTTTAAAAAGATGTGTCACCCCCTCTTAGAATGCAATAATATCGGACATCTCTTGCCTTATAAATATCTGCCTACTCTAGTAAGTTATGAAATCCGATATTACTGGCAAGTTGTCCATAGTTATATATTTATGCTCATGATTGTACTTAATAACAACGTTATAAAAAATAAAAATAAAATAATTGCAGGTTCGACCAATCAAAATTACCCATCGATGTAATTTTCATGACATCATTTGATCTCAGTATACCGACCGTCTACCGTAAGTCGTCAATAGGGCTTAGGTATTTCCAATTTTTCATAGTGCCTAACTTAATTTTATATTAGTTGAGAGTGCTGTGAACGAGTAGCAGTGATACTGCTACTCGTTCACTGTATGTTTTCTGATGCGACAGGGTTGTTTCTGTGACCACTGCGCTGCCTGAACAGCGTGACAACTACCCGGAACAGGGTTTACGTCCACAGCACTGGATTAGGTAACTATGATGTAATAGAGTGAATTCATAAGGTTCTTCATTTTTTGGGTTCCATATCTCAAAAGGTAAAAACGGAACCCTTAAAGGATCACTCGTGTGTAGGTCTGTCTGTCCGTCTGTCACAGCCGATTTGCTCCGAATCGACTGCACCGATTAAGTTAAAATTTGGTATAGATTTGAATTTGTGTGACCCAAACACGGACGTGTAACGTAAATAAATGAAGTTTGAATATGGGGTCGCTTTTGGGGAACAAATTAGAAAAAAAAAAGTTTTACAAACTGTACCGTGTGACACATTAAATGAAAGGGATTACTGTGAGGGTCCCCAATATATATTTTTTAAATAAATAATTTTAAAGTTATTTGAGAAAATAGATGTAAATTGACCATTCCCCCCATATCTCCAAACTACTGAGCCTACATTTAAAAAAAAAATACAGAAAATAGTTCTATACTTATATATTACAGGAAAACCTATATGAAGTATATGGTTTTACTTATAAAATCACATGGTAAGTCTCTCAATATTGTGCGTACAAACTTACATTTCCAGTTCGAATGTAGGTATGGGAGAATATGTTTTTCAACTACAAAGTTTGTTCTTGGGATAAATTCATTCCAACTACGGAACCCTTCATTGTGCGTGGTCCGACACACACTTATTTATTATTTTTTTAATAAATAAAAAAAAAACGTTAGATAAGTAATATAAATTTGTTATAAATTAAAACTCACAATAAAATAATTCCAATAATTGTAATACAAATGAGTAGCACTCATTCATGAGCTTGAGCAGAATCGAAAACATACATTTTAACACGAAAATCGACTCCTGTTTTAATATAAATAATATTTTACCTCCAGATATGGCTTCCCACGCCTGGCGCACGTGATAATTACGCCAATTAACTCGATTTAATACTCTGGAGAGGGATTTGATACTCCATAATTACGTTTAAAATATTGTATTTTCACTGCATTACAAAGTTCGTTCCTGTGATCGACTATTTGAGCGGCAGAAGTCACATACCTATTCTTGTTTAATACCCAAAATAGAAAGATGAGAGGAATGTGACTTTAGTTTATAAAATTGAATGCACTAAGAAAGGAATTTCTGAAAATGAATCTCATCAAATGGAAATCCAGAATCTACATGGAAGGAGTGGTGGGTACTAACTAGTCCCATAAGGCAAAGCCATAGGTAGCAGACGTAATTAATAAATAAATAAAAAACGTTTATTTTGCTACATTTTTTTTACAAAATAAATAAAGACATTAAAAAATAAATAAAAACACAACAATTAAAAGACCACAAACACATTACCGACCTCGATTGCTCAGGATGTGAACCATACAGCAATGATTCAGGTACCGGCAATCGAACCTCTGCGCGAATGTCCTCAAGATGCCGCAGAAGCTAGCCCGAACCCTGCGCACCAGGGACGTTCACCAATTTCGCATAGTAGAATAGAAACAGTCCAAATGCGACTCGGTGGACATTCCTGATACGCTGCATAATCAGGGCAGCCTCATCAGCACCCTACCCCCCCCCCCCTCCTCCTTAATAATATTCAATCATTTGTGTAATTATATTTTTCAGTATTCTGAACCATTGGCCGATAGGATCGCCAAATTACAGACCCCCGCCGCTGCGCCGCGCCCCGACGATCGTTCTTCTTCAGGGTGCTCGCCCACGAGCGATTTTTTCGGCGATTTTCTCGGCGATGTGTGTGTGAATGTATTTCTTTCTGACAAAAATCGCCGAGAAAATCACCGAAAAAATCGCTCGTGGGCCACCCTCAATTTCATTTTTAGGGTTCCGTACCAAAATTGTAAAAATTAACCCTTATGGTGAGACTAAGTCTGTCTGTCACACCTGGATATCTCAAGAACTACTAATGTTATCAACTTGAAATTTAGAATAGTTTTAGATGACGTTTGAACAACTATTTTGCAAACAAGAAAGAAATTGAAAAAAATATATCTTTTTTTAAAAGGGACTGAAAGCGGGTCGGGTATCATATGAAAGAACGCTGTTTGCACATCCTAAAACTTTTTTTTTAGGCAACATAATTTCCAACTTATAACGAAAAATTAAAAAAAAATACCGTTCCCCTCCCTTATCTCCGAAATTTTCATACATAAAAATCTGAAATTATTCTATGTGATAGAAGTGTATGTAAAGAGTACAGGAAAAATAAAACGATGTCTCTAAATAGCACCGTTTTTAGGGTTCCGTACCCAAAGGTTAAAACGGGAACCCTATTAATAAGGCTCCGCCGTCTGTCTGTCTGTCTGTCCGTCTGTCCGTCTGTCACCAGGCTGTATCTCATGAACCGTGATAGCTAGACAGTCAAAATTTTCACAGATGATGTATTTCTGTTGCCGCTATAACAACAAATACTCAAAAATAGAATAAAATAAATATTTAAGGGGGCTCCCATACAACAAACGTGATTTTTTTTTGCTCGTTTTTGCTCTATATTGATAACGGCAACAGGTAGACGCTTGAAATATTCACAGAATATGTAGATATATATTGACTTTAAAAATAAATAATTAAAATAAAATAAAACCAATATTTAAGGGGGGCTCCCATACAACAAACGTGTTTTATTGCCATTTTTATAGATACGGAACCCTTCGTGCGCGAGTCCGACTCGTACTTGGCAGGTTTTTCAGAAATCATCAACATCAAATATGCGTACGGAACCCTCGGTGCGCGAGTCCGACTCGCTCTTGACTGGTTTTTTTAAATAGTTTTTTTACATGCCGGAAATTGTTTCGAATCGTTTCATCATTCTCCTGCCCTTATCCCAATTTATTTGGGGTCGGCGGAATATGTCCCTTTTTCCATACTTCTCTATTAGTCGTCATCTCGTTAGTCACCTCCGCCATTGTACAGTAGTTTTTTTTACTTGTGCATAAAGTTTTAATAAATAAATAAATAATATAGCTCTGGTCAAACTGGGGAGATTCCCGCGGTTGGTAGTAGCGACTTGTACCAGTAGTAAACCAATTATGATGATGTTGGCGGTTTTAAGGTAGTGGCGACTTGTACCGCCCTAGTGGTTTCAAGGTAGTAGCGACTTGTACCACTAGTAAACCAATTATGATGATGTTGGCGGTTTCAAGGTAGTAGCGACTTGTACCTCCCTAGTGGTTTCAAGGTAATAGCGACTTGTACCACTAGTAAACCAATTATGATGATGTTGGCGGTTTTAAGGTAGTAGCGACTTGTACCGCCCTAGTGGTTTCAAGGTAGTAGCGACTTGTACCACTAGAAAACCAATTATGATGATGTTGGCGGTTTTAAGTTAGTAGCGACTTGTACCGCCCTAGTGTTTTCAAGGTAGTAGCGACTTGTACCACTAGTAAACCAATTATGATGATGTTGGCGGTTTCAAGGTAGTAGCGACTTGTACCTCCCTAGTGGTTTCAAGGTAGTAGCGACTTGTACCACTAGTAAACCAATTATGATGATGTTGGCGGTTTTAAGGTAGTAGCGACTTGTACCGCCCTAGTGGTTTCAAGGTAGTAGCGACTTGTACCACTAGTAAACCAATTATGATGATGTTGGCGGTTTTAAGGTAGTAGCGACTGGTACCGCCCTAGTGGTTTCAAGTAGTAGCGACTTGTACCACCAGTAAACCAATTATGATGATGCTGGCGGTTTCAAGGTAGTAGCGACTTGTACCGCCCTAGTGGTTTCAAGGTAGTAGCAACTTGTACCAGTAGTAAACCAATTATGATGATGTTGGCGGTTATAAGGTAGTAGTGACTTGTACTGCCCTAGTGGTTTCAAGGTAGTAGCGACTTGTTCCACTAGTAAACCAATTATGATGATGTTGGCGGTTTCAAAGTAGTAGCGACTCGTACCGCCCTAGTGGTTTCAAGAAGTAGCGACTTGTACCACTAGTAAATCAATTATGATGATGCTGGCGGTTTCAAGGTAGTAGCGAATTGTACCGCCCTAGTGGTTTCAAGGTAGTAGCGACTTGTACCAGTAGTGAACCAATTATGATGATGTTGGCGGTTATAAGGTAGTAGTGACTTGTACCGCCCTAGTGGTTTCAATGTAGTAGCGACTTGTACCACTAGTAAACCAATTATGATGATGTTGGCGGTTTCAAGGTAGTAGCGACTTGTACCCAGAGATTGGGACTCGAAAGTGATCATGGTAATTAATTAGGGTTTCTTACGGTTCATTTCTTGCTGAATATAGTATAACTTCGAGTTTACTTTGATTTGCAAAGTCAAAAGAATACAAAGTTTCGTGAGTGAAGCCGCATGCATAGCTATTAGTTAAAAAAAATCTTATACATATGTTAAACAATTTACTATCTAAAATATTTACACTAGAGAGTTATTGTGTGACCACTTAAAACCAGCGTTGTGCTGTGGATCCCCCCTAGCACAGCATCATGCTGAGTGGAAGCCTTCTTGTCACATTCACGGCGTACAGTCATATAGCACTAATATGACGTAAACACTTAGCAAAATTCAAAGCCGATTTTCTCGTGGAATAACGATTGCAACTTTGTAAAAAGATCTAATTCGTAATAATTTGGGTTCCAAAATACTATGTTCGTAGTAAAATAAAATTACAATCAATATCAATCAATCAACTCAGCCTATCGCAGTCCACTGCTGGACATAGGAATCAATATAGTTTAAGAAAATCACTTTTAAAACTTGCTAAGTATATACACATTTGTGCTCGTGACTGTACAGCTGCAGACTATTTATGTGCTGTTTTCATATGTTGAACATCTGTGTTGTTTTAAAGGTGGGTACTGACCAACGTTACAAGGTGTAATGTAACATTCGCATCGAGCGTGTTACTCATCGAGCATGTTACGCAGTGTCCTTAAAATCGACGTAACATGCTCGTCTAAACTCTGTGCTCCGTCGCCGCCAGTCAAAGGATTCGCCAAAAAACCGACAGCCGGGTGGAGCACTCAAAGCGAGCAACGAGCGGCTCGTTGCTTGCTGGTTTTCCCGTAACACGACGTACTGACTGCATGAATGCTCGCTGTGTAACACGTTACATTACGCCCCGTAACGCCGGTCAGTACCCAGCTTTATGTTTTATATTCGAGAAATCTTTTCTTTTTGTATGCACGTGTTTTTGTGACCATTAAATCAAAGAAAAAAAATCTAATAGCAATCATGTCATTTGGTTTAAATCAGGGACCGTACAACCCCGGTCAAGAGTTAAGCCTTTCGAAGGGGTAACCCATTCAATGGGTTACCTTTATCATGATGTAACCCATTGAAAGGGTTTTATACTAGAAACCCAGTGAAAGGGTTACATGGTAACCCATTGAATGGGTTTTATACTTGAAACCCAGTGAAAGGGTTACATGATATTCAATGGGTTCTATACCTACTTGAAACCCAGTAACATGAAAAAATCATAATATTATGTTATTTCGATATCTGCCCAGGACACGTAGCAGGATCAATTCTATCTCTATTCTACCCAGGGACCATTTTGGTTACCATTTTAGGAAAACCCATACGGTGTGGGTAATATTGAATGGCTTAAGTTAAGCATTCAAAAGGGTTACCGGTTACGTATGGGTTTTTATCGAAAACTCTTTCAACGGGTTACCAAAATTTAATTTAAGCCGTTCATAAGGGTTACCCATATTGTATGGATTTTTGTTTAACCGCTTAGAAAAACCCTATAGAAAACCCTTTCAATGGGTAACCAAAATGGTCCCTGGTTTAAATAGGTTTTTATTTTTTTAACAATATTTTATAATGATTCTTTTCTATTTTGTGAACGTGAGGACGTTGTAGGCCTAATAGACTGTAGATTTGTAGACCATTTTATATTTTGGTAGGTTTATGTGAAATAAAATATTTTTAATTTGATTTATGAATTTTTCGTTCCTCTTTCTTGATAAGTACTAAATTATGTGACTAACTAACTAACTACACAAATAAATACAAAAAAATGACCCCTAATTATTAATATTCCAAGTACATCAAATCCTCAAGTTCAGGCAATCTTTATGAAAAGTTTGCAAATTATGGCCCATCGTGACCGCTGGGCGGATTAGCGAGCAATCTCCGCGCGACCGGCGTTCCTACTAACTTTAATTAGCTGTCCGTCTAAGACATCTGTTTTCATCATTTGCAAGGCAAATATAGCTGCCATATTTAACATAGCTCCTGGTATCTAAAGGGGCTTTCACATGAGTGTTGTTTAGATGAGCGATGTTTCTTTTTCATCGATTTAGTGATTTGACAAAAATATAAAAGAGTATGCTTGGAGATGGTTTGGTCATTTTGAGAGGATGAATGAAAGTCGACTTACAAAAATTCATAAGGCAGATGTGAGTAGAAATGCCACGAGGGGTGTAGGAAATTAGGTTACGGGCATGAATTAAAAAGCAGTACCTACTTTGAATTTAAATAACGTTAATTTTAATTTGACGTTTCACAGGGAAGGTTTTAAGTCTGTGGCCTTTCGCAGCAAATATAGAAAGAGGAACTACCTGAAGGCGGTTATCGGTTTTATATTAACATTGAGTGACAGTGTTGCCATTATCAGAAAGTAAAAATCGATTCATTTTTGTCTAAATACCAACATGGTTACGCCCTAGAAGGACATTATTATAGTGACCTTATTGGTGATGTTCTTCAGAAAGGTCAGGTGTATCTCGTAACCGGCGCGGCGTGCGTGCACACACCGGTTGCAGATGTATCAACGTAAACGAAGCAAAAGGAGTATACAAGTATCGTAGCAGGTTGCGTTTTGTAGTTTCTGCCTACCCTCATGGGAAGGAAGGCGTGAGTTTATGTATGTTAGTGATCCGAGATTGTTTTAACTTTTGACGTTTTGTACTCCAATTTTTTGTGGAATGCAGTGAAAGCGTGAATTATTTATTATCAATTGTTCACAATCCTTTTTTCCGTCGAATGTGATTTAAATGTAGTGCGCATATATTATGCAACATTAGATTTTGTTTACCCTAAACCCGAAAAGGGGTCATTGTACTCATCATTTTGAACAATTTTTTCTATGGGACCAACCTTGAAATCACGAAAAAGAAATAGGTTGTCTGTAAAGTCGATTTACTGACGATAGTTGAACGTGACATCGTCTTAAGAAAATACTGATGGAATGGTAGCATTTTTCAAAAGAAAATTTTAATTTCATTTGTTTAATCTATATATATAAAATTCAAAGTCCTGACTGACTGACTGACTGACTGACTGATATATCAACGCACAGGCTAAACCGCTGGTCCCAGGGACATGAAACTTGGAGGGTGTGTTCTTTGTAAAGAGTAGGTATCCACTAAGAAAGGGTTTTTAGAAATTCCACCCCTAAGAGGGTGAAATAGGGGATGGAAGTTTATATGAAAGTCCGTCAGTTTTAAAGTGAGGATCTTCAAATTTGGTGTATAGGCTGACAATTAAAAAATAATTGAGACGTGTCTCAGCGTTTTTAATAATTCTACCCCCGAATGGTTAAAAAGGGGGATGAAGTTGTGTATCAAAGTCCTTAATTTTCGAAGTAAAAAACACTAAAATATATTATCTAGGCTTATGGTTGGAAGCTAATGCAACGGTGTTGTTAGAATTTCAACCCTTAAGGGGTGAAAAAGGGGAAGGGGGAAAAAATTTGATTTTTCATGAAAGTTCTTTTTAAGTTTAAATCACTACATTACAGTTAGAATTACATTTTTCCCCGATTGTAATTAATCTAAATCATAATTTTACTTTCCTTTATACTTGAATAAATTTTATTTTATTTTATTTTACTAATATTTCGGCTTATAGTTGGAAACTATGCTAAGAAGGCATTTTTCGAAATTCGACCTTTAAGGGGTGAAAAAGTGGGATAAATCTTATTCCTTGAGTAAATAAACCTGAAACTTGGCACGAATACAAAACCTAAAAAAAATATAAAGTGTGTCATTTTTCGTTTTTTTTTTAAACTACTAAGTACTAGGGAGATTTGTGGATGTCAAAGTTTGTATGGAAGAGTTTTAACGTACGGTCCAATATACTCGAAACTCAGTATTTTATACTGTCAACCAAAAATAAAGAATACAATTTATCAGAGTTTTTCGAAAATTTAACCTTTTTTTTTTTGGGTGGGAAATTATCAAATAACTTCTCCCGCTCTGGGCTGAGCGGGAGGGCGTGTCAGACTTTTACTGACGAAAACCCACCCGTGTTTCTTCCGTTGCCTGTGTGCCGGGGCCACGATATCCCTTTCGGACAAACTCGCAACCCTGGCAGGCATTGACCTTACCGGACCCCGTCAGTTGGTGCTGACATCTCTTTGAGGCGCGCGTGAAACACAACGCGCCGTCGACCCAGGCCTGTTCCTTATCGGACGGCGAGCTACCCATCGCTCACCGTTCGCAGGACCACGCCTACGGTGGCCGGAAATCAGCTTGCGACTCCCGACGCCCGGGGCGTCTCCTGCAGCGGCTAAGGGCGTGAGGGCGCGAACCCTGCCTCACCCTGAAGCGTTCCGCCTCCTCCTTCGCGAGCATGACTGCTTCGGAGAAGGAGGTGACGGCATCCCATGCACTCTCGCTCCGAACCATGGCCTGAACCAGGGCTGGACGCGAGAGATCGCCGCCGCCGATCGCCTCCGTGAGGACACGGCGGTGCTCCGCCCAAGCCGGGCAGACCTCCACCGTATGCTCCACCGTGTCCTCCGGGCGATCCACACAGTGGTGACACCCGGGCGTTTCCTCCCGCTTTATCCTGAACAGGAACCTCCCGAACCAACCGTGTCCGGTGAGGACCTGCGTCAGGCGGAAGGTGAGGACGCCGTGGCGCCTCACTAGCCACTCCTCAAAGAGGGGACTTATCGCCACGATTGTGGCGTGCCCAGCGCTGGGTTACAACAATCGCACTCTCCATGCCGCCATGAGATCCCGCCGGAGCTCCGTCCGCTGTGCCACGATTCCTCGCGGCAGCAGAGTTTCACCCCGGCGTTTCGCCTCCTCGCACCACTCCCAGATGTGCGCGAGGACTTTTGCCTTCAGATCTCACGGCGGCAGTCCGGCAAGGAGGCTCGCCGCCTCACGGGAGACCGTGCGGTAGCCCCGTACCAGCCTGATGGCCATGACCCTTTTAACTCCAAATTATGACGTGGGCATCAGCTAAGAAGGGGTTTTTGGGAATTTGACCTTTAAGGGGGTGAAAAGGGGGATTTTGTTTGTATGAAAAATCTTATTCCTTGAGTTAACAAACCTGAAACTTGGCACGAATACTAACCTAAGTAAAATGGCACGAATACTAACCTAAGTAAAATATAATATAAAGTTTGTCATTTTTTGTATTTTTAAACTACCCTGTAAAGGGGGATTGGGGGATATCAGTTTTTATGTAATAATTTTAACGCGCGGTTCGATTAACTTGAAACTCAGTATTTTTACTGATAACAAAAAATCAAGAATAACTTGTATCAGGTTTTTTTTAAAATCTGCCCCTAATAATGGGGTGAAAAGGGATAGTCAATATATAAGGGAGGATTTTACTGCTTGGCTTGATTAACTTGAAAATTGGTATAAATAACCTATAAATCCAATAATAGAAACGTCAAAAAGATGTTTGAACAATTTACCCTTTTGAGTACCTACGTAAAAAGGGGCGATATAGTTTGTATGAACAGAATCTTTTTACTTCTGATGTATAAACTTGAAATTTGGCCCGAGTTCTTATTTACATAACATCACGCCTGCAATCCCTAAAGAGATAGGTTGAGGTGTACCTTTAGTACACCCACATTTCGCCAGTTTTATTTTAAGTCCCATGTAATAGGGGCGAGTCTATTGCCATCACCCGGGTATAAATCCTGACTTCGGGCTGCTACTGACAAATTCCTAATGGAAAATCCAATAACACTTTTCCCGACCTGGGAATCAAACCCACCCCTCATGCTCAGCAGTCGCACTTGTGACCACTAGACTAACGATGCAGTCATTACTTAAATAACAAAGTTTGTCATAATTTTTGCGTTTTTCAAAACTACACCTCAAAAGGATTTTAGGGAGTCAGGGTTTTAATGGGTTTTTGGGGATTTCAGTTTGTATTAACGCGCGGTTCGATTAACTCAAACCTCAGTGCTCATACTTTTGGCAGAAAAAAAAAGAAAAAAAATTGAGTTTTCGAGAATCGGAAAAAGGGGTTATTAAGTTTTCAGGAGAATTTTATAGGTATACATCAATTATTATTTAAGAACAAAAACGTAGAAAAAATAAACAATACAAAATTTCTTCCAAATAGACTTAGACATGAAATGAAGAAATTATTGAACAAGTATGTACAAAACGAAGTTGGTATTTATACGCTATCTATATCCTCCGTAAAGTTGTAAATCAAACTGCACTCCTATCTGCTTACCACGCTTACGTTGCAGTTGGTTCCAACTAAGATATGGTATAATGTTTTGGGGGAATGCTGCTGATAGAGAAGCTGTTTTTTTTCGACATCCACGCGGGCGAAGCCGCGGGCGAAAGCTAGTAGATTTGTATGTAAATTGTTATACAAAAGTAATAATTTCAAATAATTCATTATAAGAATAAACAATGATTAAATTATTGTTTATAAATCTTACATTTAAAATTTAAAATTTGGAAACATTAAAATTTTCGTAAATCTAGTTTTTAAAAAGCCCGCCTCGATGTGTTTGATATAGGAGAAAATGTTCCCTTTGACGGCTGGCTGGTCCAACCTGTCATTTCAGACACGTTGTTGTGATATGTGGAAGATTTAATATTTATGTTTAAATTTTTTTAAATCATAGCTACGCTCGATAATTATTTCGATTAAATAGTAAAGCCATCGATTTTTTACTCATCGTGAAATAGTTCTGTTAACTTATTGTTTTAATTTTGTCAATTATAGCATAACCTACAATCGCTGCACTAGCGGACCGATGCTATTTATTTTAATGATGAAAGCACGAATATTCGACAATATATCACTGAACATATAATTAATATCGAAATAATTATTAACTTTATCGCTGCAATTATCGTTGCTATAAACAATTGACACCACATTCACTTTTCACTGCACTTGATACTCGACCAAAACATGTAAATGTACTGTGTAATATAGCAGCTGTCCACGCAGACGCATCGCTCACTCAAGTAGGAGAGAGACGGATGTCGAACGCTGCCGAACGCGAAGGCTGATTGTGCCTCTTTGTCGCTCGTTCCGCGCTCTCGCTTGCACTTCAAGCCTTACATGGAACGCCTCAGAGCGAGGTAACGCCACATGAGTCATGTTTTTTCGTGCGTGCAGCCGGCTCAATCGAATTATAAGACGTTGTCACGTCAAAAAAATCAGCTGTTCCATACATTTTCTCGATTTAAGTGAACACAAATGTATGGAACAGCTGATTTTATTTCGCGATTTCAAGGTTGGTCCCATAGAAAAAATTGTTCAAAATGATGAGTACAATTACCCCTAAGTACCCCTTTTCGGGTTTAGGGTAATCAAAAACTAATGTTGTACTTATATAAAATGACCCCTTTTCGGGTTTAGGGTAAACAAAAACTAATGTTGTACTTATATAAGAAATATGGTATTTGAACACGCTCGTAAGAGAAGACAAAAAGCCCTATACTGATTTATCAGTTTCCGACGGATTACTGAGAAATCCTAAAACACAATTTCAGTCTGTTTTCAATAGGGCGATATTGGCCAACATCAGCCTACGTTGATTATTCTGTCCCTCAAATATCTCTGAGTATTTCAAGTAATTAACTTAGTTGAAATTGTTACCAACATTGATCGTTAGCAGCTATTAGCCGCGTTGCCTCGATAGTTCGTCTTAAAACAATCGGGTTTACCCAATAACTAGCCAAATTGTTATTTTAGTATAACAGCTACAAGAGAATTGAACTTCAATTGGGCTCTGTTCGTTTATTTACTCTTTGTTGATTATAACCAAATGCTTTTGAACAAACTGTTAGTACCTTATTGGTTTATTGAACTAAAATGGTGGATAAATAGGGCAAAAGTTGCAGGACTGGGTTAAGTGACCGTAGTACATATAAATTGTTATAAAAAGACTGTCGAAAGGGTAAAGGCGCGCGATTTTAATGCAAAAAATACTTTTTTCACGTATAATAATTAAGTTACTGAAAGAAACTACGTATTTCATGATTACGGAGTAAACGCCCAGGACAGGGTCGACGGCGCGTTGTGTTGCACGCACGCCTCAAAGAAATGTCAGCATGAACTGACGGGGCGTTTGGGCCAATGCCTGCCAGGGTTGCGAGTTTGTCCAAAAGGTATATCGTGGCCCTGGCACACAGGCAACGGAAGGAACACTTAAAGCCATCCACATTCTACTCAAAACTATCTTCACGACATTTTCCTCATTACATGCCCAATTCATTAGTTATTCATTCAGTTCAATATAACTACATAAAACAATTTAAACATACCTACCTATCTACACTTGTATTAAAGAATTCATGTCAAGCCATGAAATAAAATATTTATTTTTCTTTACAATAAGTGAGTACGTGATGTCTGACACCCAATAAAATATCTCTTGATATTCCAAGCCTGAATGTACACAGAAATAAAAAATAGACTAAGTCACTAAGTTTTAAAAGTATTTTTTTATGATGAGCACGTATTCAATGTCATTTCATTTCGTAAATTTTTACAGCACTCGTGCCGTCAGACGACAGTACGCGTCAAGAGTCAAGTTTCAATATCTTGAGTGATCACGTAAATAGATTTTTATTTTCGTAATATTCTTGGAAATCTGTACCTTATGGTAAAGGTAACTTTAATATTAAGTTATAGGAATACTGTCTTGAGCTTTATTTGCACAAAAATTTAATGAATTCTATGTCATCATCATCATCATTTCAGCCGAAAGACGTCCACAGCTGAACATAGGCCTCCCCCAAGCAACGCCACTTTGACCGGTACTGTGCTTCCCGCATCCAGCGGATACCTGCGGCCTTCACAAGGTCATCGGTCCACCTTGTAGGAGGCCTTCCAACGCTACGTCTTCCGGTACGCGGTTGCCACTCTAGAACCTTTCGGCCCCATCGGCCATCAGTTCTGCGAGCAATGTGCCCTGCCCACTGCCACTTAAGCTTGGCAATTCTTCGGGCTATGTCGGTTACCTTGGTTCTCCTGCGGATCTCTTCATTTCTGATTCGATCACGTAGGGAAACTCCAAGCATAGCCCTCTCCATTGCCCTTTGGGTGACTTTTAGCCTTCTGATAAGGCTCATTGGAAGCGAATTCTATGTAGCAATTAATAATTAAATAGCATTACTATGGTTTTTAGTATGACAGTGTATGTATTAATGGGTTGCAGCTGAAAATCAGCGTCAGGTGGTACACCTTGTGTTGTCATCTGACATTATGCTGAGCTGAGGCCCTTTTGGCATTATAATAATTGTTTTCTGTTTTTTATAGTTTTATGGTGTAGGTACTTTTTGCTGTAATGTCAATAAACGCATTTTTCTTTCTTTCGTTCTATTAAAATAAACGTTTTTTTTTTCTTGGATCTTACGAAAATGTAAACTTTCTAATTTACCTATCTGTACCGGGTGCGCCAAAGTTCACCTAGATTTTCAACTCCGATAATTGGAAATCTGAAAATGTTCTTCCTAACATTTTTTATCCTAACGATCACAATTCCTAACTACTCTGTATCTAATGTTCATAATTCCGAAGCATTTAACTTCATAATGTGTGTAGCAATAAACATCTATTATACTTTTATTTGTTTTCCTATATTTTCTCAACATAACCATCTTTTACATTGTTATTCAAAATCATATTTTAATTTTATTTATAGCGGTGTGTACCTGCAAATATATCCATAGATTAGGTTAGAACTGTGACCAACTACGCGCAAGCCGAGCGAGCGTAGCGAGCGGTGCCGCGGCAGCAGCCGGCGAGTGCTACCTCGAAATTGGTCGCGAAATTTTTCTAAGTATTTTTTTCATAGTGCCCCCAAGACGACACTGACCTGAATTTCATTCATTTAAGACAAAAATCTGTGAAACGACCTTTAATCATTCTAAACAGTTGGTTTTTTAGACATAATTATCTCAGGTATAGTTATAGTTTTAGGGATAAAAGTGTTATGATAAATAACAGTAGGAGTTTAAATATATTTACATTAATGATATTATTAATTAAAATTTTCGGAAACATGAGTATTATGAACATCACCGGTAGCACTAAAAATAGTATGAATGAAAACTTTAGGATGAAACATTTTAGGAAGAGTGATCATTCGGATTACAAATCATTAGGAAGAACAATTTCGGGTAAAGAACTTTAGGTGAGCCAATATGGACCCATCTGTACCTATAGGTAAGTAGTACTCGTAGGCTGTCATTAATTGTATTCATATATGTCAATCAACTGCTTCACCGCATTCTTCTTCATCATCATCATTCTCCGCCCTTAACCCAATTTACATGTGGTCGGCGCAACATGTCTGTTTCTTCCACACTTCACTATTAGTCGTCATCTCGGTAGTCACTCCCTTTCACACAGTCCATCCATCGTTTCTTAACTGCTTCACCGCATTATGATTAAGACGCAGATATATGCCAGTGACCTTGAGTGGTTAGCTTGCGTGTTCTGTACTGAGCTCACTCAACGCGTCGTACGTTCAGCCAGTAATAGGACTCGCCCATCGCGGAGCGCTGTCCCCAATTTGACGCATTATTAATTTATTATACACAAAACAAAAGGTATTTTAATAAAACGCGTATACTAAAAGATCAATAATTAAATATCTTTAAATTGGTGTAGGTTTCAGAAAAATACGCTTGGTAGATTTTGCGCCATTCTCAGTTTTTTATCCGCGTTAGACATAACTTTACAAATTAATTTCACTATGTAATATAAACATAATTTAAAATATTCACATATTAAGTTATTGAGAAAATGCTCTAAAGTAACATATGTTTTTTTTCCAAATCATTAACACTACTCGTTTAGACGTGATCTTCAGTATAAAATCATTAAAAGTCGGTTATCGTTGCCTTAAGTAAACTGTTCAATAATATGCCTTGTAGGTTAGCCTGCAGCAGCCTAGTGGCATTTTATAATTACATCGTTCTTTGGTAGTATAGTTAACGCAAACACAAAATTAATTTTCAGGGTTAATATATCACAAGAAAATGTAATTCAATATGTCTGTGATGAAATGATTAATATTTTATGAATTGTGGAATCGACCTTTTGACCCTTTCTTGGTCTTATTTATAATTAAATGACACTGTAGCTTTCAGTTCCATAAAAAAATTAAATTCGTTGTAAGTACAAAATGTTAAAAGTAAAAATAATTAAAATTTTAT
Organism: Tiliacea aurago; assembly: GCA_948098905.1. Classification (NCBI taxonomy): domain Eukaryota; kingdom Metazoa; phylum Arthropoda; class Insecta; order Lepidoptera; family Noctuidae; genus Tiliacea; species Tiliacea aurago. The sequence continues at coordinate 18,168,564 of OX402591.1, read as the reverse complement.
GGAAATATTTCAGAAAATACAAATGCTGAAACTTATGGTCAATGATAAAGTGTTCACTGTGTTTGAATTTATTCTACTGTGTGTGGTTTATTAAACTCTCGGCAATGATTTTAATTTATACCTTACCCTATCGAGATAAAAATTACATTGCAATGACTAAGGTTTTACGTCGATCGTGAATGCCATAAGAATAAAGCCCTACGTTGATAGAACAACATCCTTGCTCATATACGTTGTCTTGTGTGGTTTTATTATTTATTTTATTTAAATTTATTTTCACTGTAGTTACCGTGCTCGGTTAGTTTATCAAAATGCGAACCGTCCGTGTAATAAAGTTACGTAATCCCTGAGAAAACGGCGTCAATTTCAGCTGGCAACATACATAAACAACTTTAAGGAGCGATTTAATATTAATATGTTGTTGTTACTTTGTTGTGCCATGAATTTTAATATTGAATTTTTCATAACTTCATATTGTTTGCTTCGGATATTTGTATCGAAGCAAAAAACAAGAAAAATATATAAATTCTGCGAATATTCGTAATCAGTATGAAGGTACATCACCCGGCGAAAGTTTGTTAGTGTGTGTGTTTGTTACTTCTTCAAGCTCAAACGGCTGGACCAATATTGATAAAATTATGTATGGCGGTAGCTGACATCCTGGATTAACATAAAGGCTTTGTTATTCCTATAAATGGGGCAACCGATTTTGATGCGGGTTTCACCATCATTTAGAGTATTTTAGAGAATGTATTCCGGAAGGTTTATGTGTAGATATAAAACATAAACTTACTTAATACGTAACCTACAATATTTGCATGCTATTATAATATAAGCAAAACATGTTAAGCTCTATAATATATTTTTAAACCAACTTTACACACCATGTTTTATGCAAATAAATATTATTTCTATTTTCGTAAAAGAGAGGAATACCAATAGAGAATTACCAGAACATGGTTTTCAATTAAAATGTTAAGTTTGTTTTTGGGATAAATAAATTCATCCCAACAACGGAACCCTTCATTGCTCACAACTGCGGAACGCTGCATTAGTTAGTTCGCCATTTGCCTTAGTCGCCTTTCACGACACCCACGGGAAGAAATAGGATGGTGCTATTCTTTACGTCCGGCACCACACGGTAGCAGTTCCACAATTACTAATGTCAAAATAATAATAATCCAAATGTAATATTGTAAAAATCTAAATGTCCACCCTCCACAAACTCAGTGGTGGAGTAGTAACATTTATGAATTAATAATTGTTTCAGTTTCCTTTTAAACAGAATGTTCAAGTCAAATAAGATAATTAAGGAAGTCGTCATAGGTTAGTTTATAAAGTTAATGCCACAGGTTATTGCTGTGTAGTGCGTAGTGTCTGTCTTTCTGTTAGTACGCATAAAGATCAACATAAATTATTATCCGATTGTCTTTTTTTAAATTTGCTGATAAATTCTGACAAAAGTAAAACACAGTACATACCATACAAAGTTTTAAAAATATATGTTACTATCACACAGTAATCTGCTCTCAATCCTTCGTGTCTAAACTTTGAGACCGACATTACTCAATGTTAAACACAGACCAAAAGTTTAGGCAGTTACCCCGAGTTCTCGAGCTACACGCTCAAGCGTCACGCGTTTTGCGACAGCGCGGAGAAAACAAATGAAAGATGTTGTCAGAGCATGCCACGAGTGACCGCGACTCCTTTACAAGTACAAAGTTTGTTTATATAATGATGAAATGAATTATATTCAATGAATAATAGATGATAACCCCGCCCGCTCGCTCCCCTTGAGTTTCAGTAAAGATGAGACTTTACTATAGACTTTTTTTTTTTACTTTCCCTTTACTGAGACCTCACGCGGACTTCTTGAGAGAACTTGAAGTGATGTTGCACTATTTTGTTTCATTTGCTTACACTAATGCACGTTCACGAACACTTAACGGTTAATAATCTACCATTATTACACATTCATATTCGGCTAAAAACAAATTTTAGAAAATACAACCAAAATGCTAAACATAACGCTCCACTTTCTCTCCAAGAACCTACTTCTGGAGCGATGGACGGAAACAAGTGACGCACGCGCGTGTCGCTTGACACAAGACTCGTAGCAAGTCGCATCACTTGACCCCCTGGCCACAGCCAAGAGCGGCGCGGGTTGCGGCGCGGTGTGAGGCGCGGCAAGCGGTGACCGTCGAAAACAAATGGTAGACAACCTATGAAGTATGCCACAGCTACCGGCGACGCGGCCGGCGCGGCACGGCGGCGCGACCTGCGGCGCGGTGACCGTCGCGGGGCACGCGGCGGCGATGGGCTGCGCGGTGTGCGCGTGAAACAAATGTACTAGTCCCTTAGGATAGTGAGGCGCCATCACCACGGGCGTGTGCCTTCAAATAATCACCGCGACGATATCGTGAAATTTAATAGAAACTCTATGATTCATACCGCTAGTTGCACGTAAGTCCATTCAATTTAATTCCCAATTAAAAGCAATGCTGTCTTTATCTAACGAAACGTATAAGAAATTGACAGAATTACTTTTAATGAGGAATTAAATTTAATGGACTTACGTGTAACTGGGTATCATATAGTTTCTATTCAATTTGATGGCACAGCGTGACTATCGTTGCGATTCTGTCGTCCGTGCAGATGGCGCCTAAGGCGGGTCTATTGTTTTATCAACATTTTTGATATCTTGGTTTAATCAGTTTGCCGTCAATCTCATAATAACTAACGTGATTGGATACTTATTATCTATTTACACCTACCAACATTAGATTACCCATCAGAAACTTGTGAAGCTTTCAGTCATTTGCAAGTGACTGAAAGCTTTGTCGATGTAGGTCAATGAAAGTAAAAAGTCAAAGTCAAATTATTTATTTCAAATAGACACATAAATGGCACTTTTGATCGTCAAAATTTACAAACTAATTAGAATTGATTCTAGTCGCCCCTTCCAAAAGGTAGCTTCGTATGGAGAAGAATGGGCAAGAAACTCCACCGTTACTCTTTAAAAATGTTTTACAATATTTTGTATAGGTACAACAATTATATAATTATAAATGAAGACGATGCACCTAGAATAAAATTACTATACCACAATAGGTAAAAAGAATTAATAATGAAGCAATGGAAAGGAGTATCTACTCACTCTAAATTATGAAGATACGGAAGAATTACTCAAACCATAACTTAAACAAATTAGGCACCCACTCACCCATACACATCTTCACTCACTCACAAATATCTACACTCACGCATACACAGTTATACTCACACCAATAACAAATGCCCGGCATATTAATACATACCTAGTCCCTTTTCCTTATTATTAATACATTTAAAACCCCTTTTACTTCTTCCCCCCGTTTCTTATCCCCACTATTAATTGTATTAGGCTAGTTTAAATTCATTTTTTTAATTTTTTTTTCAAAAGTGCATTTTGCTAATTTGTAAGTAACTTATAGATCCATAATGGACGGGTGGATGACCCCTGTAACACAGGTTTTTCCTAGCATGGGGGTCATTGATCATTTATTTTGTACCACGCTATTTCCATGCTTAAATTAAGTGTCACCCTGTATAAATGTACTTTTATGTCAAATAAATTTATTATTATATAATGACAGATAAATTAATTATGTGATACATGGTGCTCACATATTTACAAACATTATAAAATAAAAAACGTTTTCCTAAAAAAAAATTAAAAAAATTATATCAGTGTGTGAGTGGTAGTCACAGAATGTAAAATAAATGTCAAAAAAGTAATAAAATGTTATACAGTCAAAATAGCAATCAGTTAGATTGTCCTATGGAGCTGGACCAGCATGTTTCCAAGCGTTATTATCTTGGATACAATCCTCTATTTCTTGCTCTAGTATTTCGCACCGTCCTTTTTCCTTAATTAGTTTCATAGGTCAAGGTTCATATTTTTCATCCATCTGGCATGACCTTGTCTCCTCGTTACCATTTAGCATTAGTAATACCGCAATTTGTAACTTCGACCCACGATCTCGCTTGAAGAGTTCATGAATAAGGACTTCGGGCACGATCGTAATTAATCGGGTATCTTCGGAAACGAGCCTTATTAAGTGACTTTGGAGTGTTGCAGTACTTTAACAAATTGTACCATGGCATATTTTCCTTGTGACCAAATTGCCACGAAAATTCGAGTGATTGGTTTATCTTCGTGGTTAGAATAAATCGTGTGACATTATAACAACGTGCGTACACTGACTGGATAGGTCCACTCAATCTGTGTGGTTCTTTCCTTAAAAAAACATTTCAGACACCAATCTACATGGTCTTCACTTGATCTGACCAAGATTATGTCTGAACTTTAAAAAAGACTGTGACCTCTGAGTATGCCTTTCTTCTCAGAGTATTCAGATAGGAAACGCCGATCTCATCTAGTGTTTAAAATATTATATGATTGACGTGTAAAAGTGTTTGTACAAACCTTATATAAAAAAATAACAAAAACATAACCTTTTCCTTAACCTTACATATTCATACATTTAATTTAATTTCAACAATACTTAAGTGTTATTTGTAGAAGATTTTTTTTTTATGTGCTAAATTAGTTAACCGGGACTATTAAGAAGGTGCTCTGACCAAAAAATTTATTTGCCGCGAACAGTAAGGGTAACGGCTCTTGACAAAACGAGATTATGCATAATATCTCTGCCAGCAAATGGGTCAGATCTTTACTTTACTTTGTGTACCTATATAATTTAATTACCACTGCTCTCAAAACGGTGAAGAGGTGAGCCTGTGCACACCACGTTTTTTAAACGCACCGTTGACGCGCGTTTTATAAACGTGCGTCGACGGCGCGGTTTTATCCTACAGAGCGTGTGCAAAGGTCTACAGGTAGCGTCTGACACGCGTGCGTATCTCGTCTGTATCGCTACAAACGAGCCCCGTGGCAAGACTGGTTGTCAGACTTTCGGGCTTCTGACTTCCCGTAACGACTGTCAAAGATCTACGTATAACAGCCGGGACCAACGGTTTAACGTTCTCTCCGAGGCACGGAGGGGTCTGTAATGGATGGTCACTCATCCACGGACCGACCTCAGCAAGCGTTGTTTCACCTTTAAGGCGATGATAACCGACTTTTAATGATTTTATACTGAAGATCACGTCTAAACGAGTAGTGTTAATGATTTGAAAAAAAAATATGTTAAATTAGAGCATTTTCTCAATAACTTAATATGTGAATATTTTAGATTATGTTTATATTGCATACTGAAATCAATTTGTAAAGTTATGTCTAACGCGGATAAAAAACTGAGAATGGCGCAAAATCTACCAAAACCTTCACCAATTTAAAGATAATTTAATTATTGATCTTTTAGTATATGCGTTTTATTAAAATACCTTTTGGTTTGTGTATAATAAATTAATAATGCGTCAAATTGGGGACAGCACTCCTTGATGGGCGAGTCCTATTACTGGCTGAACGTACGACGCGTTGGGTGAGCTCAGTACGGAACACGCAAGCTAACCACTCAAGGTCACTGGCATATATCTCCGTCTTAAGATCGACCCGTGCGGCTGTTAGGTATTATTAAACCACGAGCTCCTTTACCATCATAATAAGGTTTTTAATAAATAAGCTTTCATACGTCTTCAAAATGAAGCATCGTATTTCTAACCTGAGGGCCTAGACAAATGGCATTCGCTTCGGAGCGATTCTATTTCTAAAATCGCTATCGTTATTTCACTGTTTGACAAGCGTTTTGGTAGTTTTAGATTCGAATTCCTATAGACTAAAGACTATAATAATCAAAAACTAGCGATAACGCTTGTCAAAAAGTGCCACTTGGCTGTGCATCTTTATAGAAATCATCGTTCGACGCTGTCGATTCGTTTCATGGAATCGATTGACCTATGATCACGTGACATTTCGATAGCTTATGTCAACCCCATACATTTTGTGGCTTTTCTACTAGCGTTATCGCTAATCGAATGTTACTTTGTCTAGGCCCTCTGGCCCTGCAGTCTCGACATAGATAACGATCGCTTTACGACTGAATTCGATCGCAAAGTCCTAATGGGATCTCTAGACGGTCAAAATTGCTTGCACGAAAAAATCACAGTCTTGTCAAGCATTTTTGACCGTCTAATGGAGTCCCCATTAGGATTTTGCGACCGAATTCGGTCGTTAGCGATCACTATGTATGTTGAGACTGCAGGCCCTGCACCATTCGTTAACGAACTCCTCCATTCCTCATACCGAAACACGTTCAGTTTAAATTATTCTCTCAGTCTTCAATGTAAGCACTAATAACTTGTATCCTAAGTATAATTGTCGCACATTGAATGCGCAAGTGTTGGCAGATTGTGGGAGACTTTGCTTTAATGACGAAATTATGGCGAGAACCGAGTTCGGTATATTCATGAACATTTAAAGGTGCTTTAAGTTTGTGTTTATGATTACTTTCAAATATAACATCACGGCTGAAGTCCACGTAGGGTTAGGCAGAGGTGTATTTACAATACCCCACATTTCGCCAGACATATTTAAGTCCCATAAATAAATAAATAAAAATATTTATTGATACAAAAAACCTTTGACATTGCTTAAGACTAAGATACATAACTTGGTTAACTAAAGGTCATGTTAATGGCCATGTTATAGGGGTGAGCCTAATGCCATCAACTGTTACTGCGAAATCCCTAGAAAACTTGGATAACCCAAAAACGCTTTTCCCGACCTGGGAATCGAACCCAGAAACTCATCCCCACCACTAGACCAATGAGGTAGTCTACCTAGTTTTCATTAATTTGCAATTATTGTATCTACCAGCAGTGCTATTCTGTAAAAATCTCACCGTGATATCCTAGGTGAAGTCTATAAGCTCGCGCTACGAGTATAAGGTTAACCGCGCACGCGGATTGAGCGGTGAATCGCAACGCGGCATGCGTCGCAGCGCTAGCAATCGGTTTTACGTGCGCCTATAAATGTTTCACGTCAAAAAATTGTAGGCCGGCTAGAAAAAAATATCTTTAATCCGTTTGGTGCCGGACGTAAAGAATAGCAACGGCGACGGGATTTACTAGAGAATGGGCAGCAGCGTTCTCTATGCTTTTTAACACCATACTGCGATCGCCAACCCGCCTGCTAAGCGTGGCGATTATGGCAACCCCCACTTTAGGGGAGGCCTATGTCCAGCAGCTGCTGCAGTGGACGTATTTCGGCTGAAATGATGAGGGAACGGATTCTGATGCAGTTTTCACCATTATTTAGAGAATTATTTCAGAGTGATTATTTTTTTCTTTTTTAGAGTATTCTATTCTATTCTATTCTGTTTCTGAAAGGTTTATGTGTTCATATTAAACTTACGCATATACTTAACACGTTCGCGTGGGGTAAGTCATATATGATATAATAAGAAAATCTCTAATATTTACAAGATATAACAACTGAATCTATAATTTTATTTGATATAATGATCAGTTAATATAATAAACGATTGATATAATTTTAAAGCAACAAATTTTTATAAGCATAACGTACCTACATTGAATATAAAATCGTTTGATATACCACTCAAAAGACATAAAACCTATTTAGTCTAATATGATAAAACGTGCAAGCAAGCATGCAGCATGCAAGCAAGCATGTAGCAAGCAAGCATGCAGCAAGCAAGCATGCAGCAAGCATGGAACATGCAGCAGGCATGTTTTCTGTCACGGCTCCTGCGCTGCAGGGCTACAGCGGTCCCATGCGAGCTTATCGTCACAGATGTGTTTCACGCTCACCACCGAGGCTTCGGCTTGCCCTTGCTGCGGCCAGCCTCAGCCGCGGCGGCAAGCGTTGAAACCACCTGCTCCTCAGCTCGCGGGCCGCCTCGTCCCTACGCACCTACGCGATTTTAAATAACACTCTAGGGGTAGGGCAGACAAGACTACGTGGAGTCGGTTTTGCAGCGATTCGTTTCTGTCACGCCGCTCCCGCAGCACGCTCAATCAAATTAATCGCAATATTATATATTTTAAACGATAGGCCTAATGATGTTCGATTACATAAACGTTATATCAAACAACGTTATACGAAATAAGTTTTAGAATAAATAAATTTATATCCAAAGAAATGATATAAACCGTTGGTATAACTCTCGTTTATTATATCTTGTGAACGATAATAAAATGAAATTAGACCAAATGAGTTTATACGTTATGAGACGCACCCGTTCGCGTGAGCAACCTCATCTCTGAATGCTTGTACTGAGGCGCAACTCTTTCTCCTACAAAGTTATGGCTGGACGCGGCAACGTGCAGCCTAACTGAAAGTGGGGATAATGGTGCAAGGGAGGACGTCATAAGACGTTGCGCATGTGTGCGCGCAACTTTTACATGTGTACGTACAAAACTACAAAAATATTGCGCGACGGTATAGCCTATGAAAATCGAATGAGTTGCGGCGCAAAATACATGCGTCATAGGAATTTGACCGTAAAACAGACGTCCAAAGACGTTCCGTCGAAATAAATATGACAATCTAGAGGCCGTCATATAACGTTGCGCCATTTCATAATTATACCAACACGACGTCGGAAGACGTTGCTCACGCGAACTTGATAAAGAAATCTCGATATTTTGTCAAGTCGTAAAGGGCTAGTATTAATAATTTATATACAACGCTCTACAAATGCATTATTTTTTTCTGAAACTTGACGTGCGATGTTTTCTGACGAGTGAGACCTACTGTAGATATACTTTCATGTTTCTTGTTTGTACTTAATTTATTATAAATATTTGTACCTATAATTTTTTTTAGCTCGTAACAACTTTTCAAAGGAAAACTGGTTGAAAACATCACGTCGCCTACACTGACATTAATTATGAAAGCAGAAAATAAACATAAGTCTTTATTTTTTTCCATAATAAATTAACTCAAAAGCCAAGCTTTGGTAAAAATATCATGTATTAAAAAAGACTAGGTATTCTCCTTTACACAATAGAGAAAAACAAAACTGAATAAAAAATAGGTACACCCGACGTGAATACATTTGGTTGGAATAGAACTAAAGTGAACTTCATTAGATATGAAGTGGAACGAAATGTAGACATGTTTGAGACGGCACCCCACAATGATAAAATAACATTCGACGATGTTACTTGAACGAATGTCCCAAAAATTTGAATATCCTACACTTTTGCTACAGATATTGCTAAATAAATATGGTGCCAAGAATGTTTGACTTGTTCTGTTTTTCATAACCGCAGATTAAATTATGTGAAACTTTCTTTTGTTTTTGATTACAAAACGCAATAATAAACTGAACTTTCGACACCATTACTCAAATAGTTAAAAACTTTTCGCGAGCAAAGCAAAAGAGAACTCAGTTCCATAACAATAAGGGGTAAGATTACTTTCCCTTGAGCTGCTCAAAGATAAATGTTCGTGGGTGGAAGCGACTTATTAGCAGCAGCATAGCCGTTATAAACGAGGCCCATTTAGGGGAAAAGTTGGGGTTGTTCACACAGGTCACGTCTCCCCTGACCTGCGGCGATCGATATCTACTGAATAAATAACCTAACTTTATGTTTGTTTGTTTGCAACCTTGTGTTCCGCCCTCTAAAAGGCGGCGAATTGAATTTCCGCTCACAATCAATTTTTTATTATATTTTCCTACAATTTTATTGTGTTTGCTCCTGCGGGTTTTGTTTACTTTGAATGTACGTATGTATGAACTGTAAAATGTTATTGCTCTGTGAGGGCTGTTAAAAAAAAAACTATTTTAAAACTAATTTATAGAAGAAATACGTCGATCATTTTTTATTTAATCAAAATTCAATATGCAAAACAAATGTTCGTAATTGAATAAAAACGAAGACAAGACCCGTGTTTTGAATTGATAAATAATGTCTTTGTATGTATAATGTATCTCTTAGTTAATAATAAGATTTTTGTTATTAAAAAATATGGGTACAACTTCTATCTTAACCAAAAACACGATGCACAGAGTTTTGAGTATTTTAAAGATGGAATTAACGGCGATGTCTGTGCTAGTACATATTAACTGTGTGACAGACACCACACTGGCGCGGCGCCTTCCTCCCACAACCTTAACCCGTGAGAAGGCGCGCCTGATTAGTTTGTCACACGGAGAGTCGCATGCGAGCAAATCACTCACACTACTTTAAATGCTCATATTTATACTTTTATAGTACTTATTGACTTATAATGGATTTAAATTAATGAAACAAGGTTTAGTAAGTAAGAAAATAAGTATTTTAATTAAAACTATGAAACGTAATTATGCCACTTCTAAAGCAAATAACAAATCAACTTATTTTCGTCTTCATATAAATTACAATAAAAAATCTTACTTAACAAAAACTTAAAAAAAAAATACTCTTCCGTGAGATCTAGACGAGTGTGCCTCTCGAAACACATTAGACACAAATATAATGTGATATGTTCGGTGCAGAGTAACTGCTGGGGCGGGTGATGAGCAAATTACCGCACGATGCTATGCGGCCTCCACAAATACTTCGCTGCGCGGTCGCAACAAAACTGACCAGCATCAGAGTTGCGTCAGGGGGATGGAAGAGGATGAATAGTTAGGATGGTACCTATAGGCGCTTTAATAATAATGTAATAATATTTTTTATTGTTCCAAAAACTGTGTTACAGATTATTTTTCCACCAGTTGTTGTTAAGCAAAAACTATGCAATACAATACAGTACTTAACGTTAGTGGAAAAGATCACCTGTATCCTGTGGGCCTAAAATGGACGCTTTGGCAGAATCCTAATATGATCTGCGTACAATTCGTATCCCGCAATTCATCTGTTTGACAGTTTTTTATGGAGTTTCGTAAAATGGTCCACAAATTAAGAATTATTATAGTGAAGTCTAATGTTAAATAGCAGCTGTCAAACAGATGAATTGCGGGCTGTATGAATTGCACGCATGATTCTGCCAAAGCGTCCATTTTAGGCTCCCTGTACTAGTTATATAAAACTGTATCACAGGAGACAGGGCCTTCCGTTTAAAATGAGTCAGCGTATTGATAATACAATAATTATGTAAGCCAGTGTTTGTTGGAAAAAAAACTAATAGGTAATATAAGGATACATGAAAAAGTAGGAACAAATTGGTAATTAAAATAAAGTAACTTTAGGTGTAAGTGGGCTGTGTAGGTGTGTTGTGTAAGTGTGTTGTGTAGGTGTGTTGTGTGGTGTGTTGTTGGTGTGAGAAAGTTGGTGTAGTGAGTGTGTGTGATTGCGTATGAGTGTACATATTACACTGTAGAACTAGATCGGTTGTACAAGAAGACTTTCAGTATCACTATACGAAAGTTTTAACAGCCAGTCACGCAGCAGCAATTTGCACTTTGAGAAAGAATGTTCGTAAATGTTGAGTTGTTTGTTTGCCTTGTTGTAAAGACGAGGACCAAGGACATAGAAATGTCGACTAGCAAGAGTGGTCCTATGGCGTACGGCTTGATACATTACGACGTCGGTATCACCAAAAAATTTTGCTTTCAACTTTTGTGTGAGTAAATTGCTCATAGCGCGCCTTCTCACGGGTTAAGTAACAAACTAAACCATGACATAATGACTTGCTATAGTATACAAATAGTTCTGGTACAAATTAAGTTACCCTTATTTAGGTTTAATTAAAAGAAAAATTGCTATGATACTTCTAACAAAATCTCTCAGCAAAATTGATACATTAAAAAGCTTGAAACTATGTGACTCAAATCAAGCTCAAATCTAACATTGCTAGAAAAAGACCGTGACGTTTCATGACGAGCAAGTGACATTCCGAAGAGCAGCGGGCCGAGCACGGGCGTGCCAAGACGTTTGTGACAAGACATGATAAATTATGTCTTGTCATTTTGTACTAGCATTTTAAGACAAAACGGTTTTATCGCTCAAACTGTGTGACTCAAGACTTTTTATAGTAGGCCGTGCTCGCCCCGCAGTGGTGGCCCAGTGGTAACGACCGTGACTTACTAATTTTACGTCATAAGTTCGAACCCAGACGGGTGCTTTACTTTGTGTAAATTATTTCATCACCACTGCTCTCAAAACGGTGAAGGAAAACATCGTGAGGAAACTGGCATGTCCTAGAACCAATAATTCGAAGTCATGTGACATCTACCAACCCGCACTGGGCCCGGGTAATAGATTGCGCGGTGCCATTCCGAGTGCTGCCGGACGTAAAGAATAGCACCGCCCTATTTCTTCCCGTGGGTGTCGTAAAAGGCGACTAAGGGACTTACTAGAGAATGGGCAATAGCGTTCTATATGCATTTTAACACCATACTGCGATCGCCAACCCGCCTGCCAAGCGTGGCGATTATGGCAACCCCCCCCCCCTCCCTTCGGGGGAGGCCTGTGTCCAGCAGTGGACTATGCTAGAAAGAGCTAGAAAATGCTGGTGCCACCTATTATTGACCAAAAAAAAAATCATGTAAAAGTGTCTTATTATAAGATCTAGGTACTTTAAGAAATAAAAATTGTTTTATTTCATTTAATAATTTTGTCTAATGAGTGCAAACTGTAAAGGCTCCTGAAGACAGGCGCGACGCGACACTAGTAGCACAGTTTCTATGAAAACTTCATGAAAACTGTCTCGCCCACGATATCGCACCAGTCTGCAGGAGCCCTTCACGAAAATAAAACAATTTATACTCATTTCAGGGACGACTAAAATAAATAATGTTTCATCTTTATCCGTGATCTGCATCTGAGGAGTCCTGATCCCCATATGAAGGCTTGTACAGACCGGTGCGACTCGCGACGCGACACAAAGGCACCGCTAGTCGCGCGACACGCGGGGTCTTTGTGTCGCGCCGGTCTGTAGAAGCCTTTAAAGGGAAACTGATTATAAATTTTACCTGCACCGGTGCCCTTTCCCTCTTAAAGGCGTAGGTCAATGGTTCGACAACTTAGATTTAAATAGGTACTTAGAACTTAAACCTTATGTATAACTTGCTCGTTTTTGGCAAGTAATGAAACAACCTTTGAAATAACAAGGCTTTGTGAAAACCGAGACAGTCGCGTGAACTTTGACCATAAATCTTCAAGATAACCCTATGGTATTATATTAGGTTACTAATAAAAACCACGACTTCGTTCGCATAGACACCATAATACTAAAACAGCGACATTTTTATTTAAAAAATAACCGGCCAAGTGCGTGTAGGACCACGTACAATGAAAGGTTCCGTAGTTATGATGAATTTATCCCAAAAACAAACTTAACATTGTAGTTGAAAAACATGATCTTTCATACATTCCAACTGCAAATGTAAGTTTGTACGCACAATATTAAGTGATTTACCACGTTATTTTAAGACCATAGACTTTTACCACCACCATAGAGTTTTCCTGTAATCTATATTACCTAAAGAACTATACTCTGTATTTTTTCAAAATTTTAGGGTAAGGAGTTTTGAAGATAAGGGGAGAGGATGGTCAATTTTCGTGTATTTTCATAAATAACTTTAAATTAAAGGTTTTATTTAAAAAAAAATACTAGGTACATACCTATTATTAAGTATCTATTTTTGAAGGCTATTTAAATCAACATCCTTCATCATCATTTCAGCCGAAAAACGTCCACTGCTGGACCGTTGGCCTAAGATAGGTTTTGCCATAATCACCACGCTTGACAGGTGGGTTGGCGATTTAAATAATGCGGACTTTTTTAATGAAACTCTAAAAACTTGGAATTTTTCATAATGTACGCTTTTTGAAATGATTGAATATTTTAAATAAACCTTTTCATTAGACTTTAGCTATTTTACTTTAGAGTTTATAATGAACTATGCAATATCCACACTTATTTTCTTTTTTCCCCGAAACAAACACGTGACTATAACCATAAATAACAATAAACATATTTATGTGTCTCACGAAAGTAATATCTTAAACAAGAAAAACAACGTTGACAGGCAACATGCTATCGAAAAGCGTACAAGTTTTACAACAAGGCGTTTAGACGTATTAGACTTTCATCGTACTGAATTTTTTTTCGCAAAAAAAAAAAAAAGAAAAAGAATGATAAATTGTTTATTCTGCACAAACAAGATATAAGTAAGTACTTACTTTACAAAAAAAAAAAATTGGTCAAAATTTATATACAAAGTACCTAGCCGGACTTCTTGGCGGGAAAGTGAAGCGTCATGTTCAGCAGTTTGTTTAATTTTCCAAAATTAGTGTTTAGCCGAATATTAATGTGTAATAATGGTGGATTATTAACCATTAAGTGTTTGTGAACGTGCATTAGTGTAGGCAAATGAAACAAAACGGTGCAACTTCGCTTCAAGTTCTCTCAAGAAGTCCGCGTGAGGACTCAGTAAAGTGCCACATCTTTACTGAAACTCAAGGGGAGTGGGCGGGGATATCATCATCATGCATTTATAATTCATTTCATCAATATTTTAAACAAGAACTAAAACTTGACATTGGCTAAATGCACAAACCGTGCGAAGCCAGAAGGAAAAAAAAAAAAAAGTACCTAGCCGAAAAAAAATTGTATAATGTGTGTAATGTAATGTATGTGCAATAGGATATCTAAGCTACGAATTAGTACTCTTGATTTTTGTCTTAAGTGTTCTAAGTATAAACAGGGTGTATATCCATATTCTTATCCACTTATTCTATTAAAACTTTGTACTAGGCCATCTCTAGGTCAAAGAGTCACCACCGACTTGCGGTCTACTGTACCTATATATTTTATTTAAGTAGGTATTTAAACGTCTCGCACACAATAAGGTACCTCAAAGGCGGACTTAATCCCTTAGACATTCTCTACGAGTCAACTAAAGGTGGTGAAGAGATAAGATGACAGGTGCTCTGATTGAGAGGAGATAATAAAATTGAGCCGTCACGGGACGCCTGGCAGATGTGAAACATCGAAATTATTTACACCGCGTGCGCGGTTCCCCCGCTACACGAGAGTGAGCGGCGAATCGCCACGCGGCATGCGTCGAGGCGCCAGCAATCGGTTTTACGTGCGCCTATAGATGTTTCTCATCAATAATAAAAAATATTATAAAAGTAACTTAATGAATTATAAAAATAGAAAGATAGAAGAAAAAACCGGCCACGTGCGAGTCGGACTCGCGCACGAAGGTTTCCGTACCATTATCTGAGTCATATAATATCAAAGCCGGCAATCTCCACTTGCCACACATTTGAGTTATCAACGAAAAACGTTTTTTGTTCATAATACACTGAAAAATAATGTTTCATTTAAGAGGTCTAGTTTAGTAACAGTTAATAATCACATTTATCGATTAAATGTAGCAGTTCTTTAACATTTTACTAATCATTTATTTAGAAATGAAATGGAGATTGCCGGATTTGAAGTGTATTTGTGGAGACTGCCTACTTTGATACGGACAGTGCTGGATATTGCCGTATTTGATTTGAACGTCGCCATTATTTCACTCTTGAGAGGACAAACGCCATACTAAATGCTCGGCTCTGATTGGTCGGAGCGGAGACGGCCATATTTGAAAGAAACATTCATGGAGATTGCCGATTTTGTTACCAACACTTTTATTTCGATCGCGTTTTCTATGAGAGAATGCCGCTTTTGAAGTGAATTTTGTTTTACAATATGGAGAATTGACCAAAGAGAAAATATTTACATTCATAACTTTTTTTTTTACCAAAACTGGAGATTGCCGGCTTTGATATTATATGACTCATCTATAAAAATGGCAAAGAATCACGTTTGTTGTATGGGAGCCCCCCTTAAATATTTGTTTTATTTTAATTTAATTATTTATTTTTAAATTCAATATATATCTACATATTCTGTGAATATTTCAAGCGTCCTACGTGTTGCCGTTATAAATATAGAGCAAAAACGAGCAAAAAAATCACGTTTGTTGTATGGGAGCCCCCTTAAATATTTATTTTATTCTATTTTTTTGTATTTGTTGTTATAGCGGCAACAGAAATACATCATCTGTGAAACGGTTTATGAGATACAGCCTGGTGACAGACGGACAGACAGACAGACAGACTGACGGCGGAGCCTTAGTAATAGGGTTCCCGTTTTACCCTTTGGGTACGGAACCCTAAAAACTACTACTTATCATCGGTTGAAACATTGAGCTACAGCTAACTTAAATACACCTCAGTACGTCCTTCAGAGCACGTTCACCGCCTCTGGCGCTGTCACATACGATTCTACTTGCGGCAAGCAACACGTGCGCGCGTTTATCGTTGGCCTGAGTATACTAACTTCTTTCATTTGTTTTCTTGGCAGACGCTGTCGTAAGACGCGTGTCGCATAAGAGCCTGTTCACATGATGCATTGCGTCGCCGCACCGGAAATATTTCGCTGCATTGGCGGTCACACGGGCGTTGCGGTGCCGTAACGTTGTTACGCCGCAGCGGCGCCACACAGCAAAGAAACGGTTCCCTATCCATTTGCATAAAATTTTAAGACCTAATATAACTTAGCATAATTTTGTTTGGCATAATTATATTTTCGCATAATATAAATACGCATAACAGCTTACGCATAATTTTTTAAGCATAATTTCCCTAACCATAATAATGATTAAGCATAATATTCTAAAGCATAAATTTATTAAGCATAAAGTTCTAAAGCATAAATTTATTTACGC
The DNA here is from genome assembly GCA_948098905.1 of Tiliacea aurago. Taxonomy (NCBI): domain Eukaryota; kingdom Metazoa; phylum Arthropoda; class Insecta; order Lepidoptera; family Noctuidae; genus Tiliacea; species Tiliacea aurago. The sequence goes on along the minus strand of OX402591.1, from coordinate 18,151,939 downwards.
ATAATGATATTAAAACATATTTTTATAGGTATTACAATGAAATAATTATTAACACCTAGAATATTAGACACTATACACGTTTATACAGGTTCCCTATCCATTTGCATAAAGCAAGCAAGCATACAGCATGCAAGCAAGCATACAGCATGCAAGCAAGCATGCAAGCAAGCATGCAGCAAACAAGCAAGCATGCAAGCAAGCATGCAGCATGCAGCAGGCAGGGTTTCTGTCACGGCTCCGGCGCTGCGGGCCTCCGGCGGCCCCACGCGTGCTAATCGTCGCAGACGGCTTTCGCTCACCACCGCAGCTTCGGCTTGTTGGCCGGTGAAGCCGGCCAGCCTAAGCCCGCGGGCCGCCTCGCCCCTACGCGCCTACGCGATTTTAAATTACACTCTAGGGGTAGGACAAACAAGACTACGTGGAGTCAGTTTTGCAGCAATTCGGTTCTGTCACTAACTTTTGTTGCACAGCATATTAAATTTTTAACCAACAATATTATTTAATTGTTACAGAAACTATAGCAAATTGGTTTGATCAGAATTATGTATGGGGTACTACAAGTTCGCCACCACCATTTCCACCCAAAGTCTGGAGTACGTATCTACTAGAAAAGGAAAATATACCTAGGACACAAAATCATGCAGAGGCATGGCACAATAGATTTGCACATTTTGTGGGAAAACACCATCCTGGATTTTATTTTTTGGCAAAAAAGATCGTTCAAGAAATAAAACATCAAACCATTGAATTAGATAAACTGGATGTCGGAACATCGCTTATACCAAAAAAAAAGAAAAAATACACGGACAAAACCAAAAGAATTGCAAAAATTATAAGTAAAAAAAATGAGTATACTTCTAAACAAGCATATTTACAAGCAATTGCTAAAAATATACACCTAAAATAAATATTTATACATAATTAAGGACCACTGTTTCAATCAGTTAACTTCTATCTGAGGAATAACCGCCATATTTATTTCTCATAATAGAAGTTAACTGATTGACATATTTTTTTATACAAAAACTGTCATAACATCTAATATATTCTTCAGGTAAAAGTTATCTCGCGATTGAAAAATCGTTTAAGTTACATAATGTTATGTATAATAAATCATTTGCATGAAAATTGTTTTTGTTATTTATATTAATTGTATGCCTAAATATTATTATGCTAATAGTCATTAGGCCTACTAACGTTATGCTAATAGTCATTAGGCCTACTAACGTTATGCTAATAGTCATTAGGCCTACTAACGTTATGCGAATCAAATTTATGCCAAAACAAATTAGTCTTTAAGATGATTATGCCAACATAAAATGTATGTCTAAAAAAATTATGCCGAAGTATTATTATGCCAAAACAAATTGTGCCAAAATCGTTATGCCGAAGTATATTAGGACAAAGAACATTATGCGAAAAGAAGGGATCCCGATTTTGCCGTAGTCTTCTGTTGCACAATCAACTGAGCGATGCCGCTACGGCGCCGGCGTCACAACGCGTACATCCCTCCCCGCTTCGTCTCGCGGCGAGTTGCAAGTCAAAACGCACCGTGTGGCATATACCATGGATATGTAGGACGCCACATCGTTCCGGCGCCGCGCCGCACGCCGCCGAAGCAACGCATCGTGTTCATTGGCCCTAAGAGTGTAGGGCTAAGATCTAAGAGCTAGGATCTATGAAATTTAAGTGATCCCTCAGTATGTCAATTTCGTATGTGTCGATTACTGCCATCTAACTTATTAACTTTAATACCTATAATTATAGTTTAGTTGGATACAATGTCATCTGGCTAACAATAGATTCTAATGCCTGTCATTCATGCCATTAATCTCTGTTGTTCAAACGTGTAGGCGTCAAACATTTTCAGCCAATCATGTTTGTGTTCGTGTTCATGTTTGTGTTCACTAACAAAGTAGCATTGTTAAATATAGATTCCTACTTGATACGATTTTGAATCTCATTACTTCGATACCAAAGTTTGAAAGGTAACACTAAATAATATAAAAGGGGGCGCCCCTTTGAATTTGACTGACCGATAAACTTCGTACAAACTTCGGAACGTTTGTTTTTAAACTTAATTAGGTATTGTGAGGAAGTTTTTGGCTTATAATTCATTCAGTGTCATAATTTGTGGGTAAGTAAGGTACGGTTATATACCAAGACCCCCGTGCCTAAGAAAGCACGTTAAGCCGTTGGTCCCGGCTGTCAATCGTGGATCTTTGACAGTCGTTCCGGGTCGTCAGAAGCCCGAAAGTCTGTTATCCAGTCTTACCAAGGGGTATCTTATTACCCAGTTACTGGGTTTCGGAGATAGGCAGTCCTCATTATCATCATCATTTCAGCCAAAAGACGTCCACTGCTGGACATAGGCCACCCGCAAAGGAGGGGTTTGCCATAATTGCCACGCTTGGCAGGCGGCTTGGCGATCGCAGTATGGTGTTAAAATGCATAGAGAACACTGCTGCCCATTCTCTAGTAAGTCCCTTAGTCGCCTTTTACGACACCCACGGGAAGAAATAGGGAGAGGCAGTCGTTCCATGTAAAATACTGGTATTCAGTTGCATCTGGTTAGGCTAGAAGCTGACCCCAACATAGTTGGGAAAAGACTGGGCAGATGATGAGTGTCATAATATTGTGGGTATTTCTTAGTTATTAATAGAGCCTTCATTAATCACGAAACAAAAAGCATAACTTGTTTGATAATGCCTTGAACAAAAAAATAAAAAATACACCTCATCACTGAAAAAATATTTTACATAGGTGCCGTTCGGGGGCTGAAAATAATATATGTATTAAGGCGAAGATAACCGACTTTTAATGATTTTATACTGAAGATCACGTCTAAACGAGTAGGCTTAATGATTTGAAAAAAATATTTGTTAAATTAGAACATTTTCTCAATAATTTAATATGTGAATATTTTAGATTATGTTTAAATTACATAGTGAAATTAATTTGTAAAGTTATGTCTAACGCGGATAAAAAACTGAGAATGGCGCAAAATCTACCAAGCGTATTCTTCTGAAACCTTCACCACTTTAAAGATAATTTAATTATTAATCTTTTAGTATACGCGTTTTATTAAAACACCTTTTGTTTTGTGTATAATAAATTAATAATGCGTCAAATTGGGAACAGCGCTCCTTGATGGACGAGTCCTATTACTGGCTGAACATACAACGCGTTGCGTGAGCTCAGTACAGAACACGCAAGCTAACTACTCAAGGTCATTGGCATATATCTCCGTCTTAATAAACTGTTCCACCAAACCGCACTTATCAAAATTTTGTTTCAGTGCGGTTAGTGCAAGTGCTCAGGTGCGGTTCGGTCAAGTGCTGTTGAAATCAGTGCTCTGAGTGGAATACCTCACTTTTAATTCTTCAGAAAAATGACAAATACCTGTTTTACTTTCTCAAAATGTTGTTTATATTATAAGTTATTTACAAGTGTACTAGCTGACCCGGCGAACTTCGTACCGCCTTATTCCGACAACAGCGCCACCTACCGGGTCCAATTGTGTTTTAAAACCATCCAGGAACCCGTTTAAATATAAATACAAAATTTCAACCAAATCGGTCCAGCCGTTTAGGAGTTAGGTGACAAACACACGTACAGAAGAATATTAAGAAAATACAAAATTTCCCCTCATGAGCAAGTCACCAGATTCTCAACTCACCAGATTCTCAACTATCCTGATTTGCAGCTCACCAAATTCGCAACTCTGCAGATAATGTACAGTCGACAGCACATCATGTTATATGGAACGAGGTTTATTTAGAATCATTTAGAGAATTATGACATATTTCTCTAAATGATTTGAAATAAACCTTAAAATGTTACAGATTGAATAACGTTGCACCCAGCCCCAGGTGAATTTGGCGCATAAAGTTTGTTTTCTTTTAGTATACTTAATGCATGGTGAATAATATTTACGAAAAGTATTGTTGTGTGAATTTAGTAAGTAAACTACATAAAGAATTCCGTATTATTTGGGTTTGGTTTCGATTAACATTTGTTTTTAGGGTTCCGTACCAAAATGGTAAAAATGAACCCTTATGGTGAGACTCAAGTCTGTCTGTCTGTCCCTCAGTGCGCGAGTCCGACTCGCTCTTGACCGGTTTTTTTTTTTGGTGAATAAAGTACCTGTTCTGTTATTTTTTGTGATTTTGTGTTCATTGTACATTTGGTGAGTTGCGAATCTGGTGAGTTACGAATCTGGATCGTTGAGAATCTGGAGACTTGCTCATAAGCCAAAATTTCAACCAAATCGGTTCAGCCGTTTAGGAGGAGTAAGGTGACAAACAGCACGTACAGAAGAATTATATATACATAAAACAACTTTAGATGTTTAGATCATAATATATGACACGATAAATAGCACGAGTTAACCGGAACGCTCAACTTTCAAACATCGATCCAACATCAGGCATGTCTGATAACTCTATTTGTATCACTTAGGCAAAAATCCAATTACTAACGAACATTGAACTCAAAGGAGACACGGTAAGTTAGTCTGCTTGCGTGTGAGCAAATTGAATACTTCGCTTACAAGAGCTCATTTACGTTCTCTACAAACATTAATAGAATAACTGAATTGGAATAAACATGTCTAGTTAGCTTTGAGGAAAGTTCGACTTTGAAGGTGGCTGAGCGTGGGTTGGGAGGCGGTCGCGGTTTGCCCTCCATCGTATTCTTCACTGAACTTTGTTTTGAAATGGTCTAGAAACTTAGGTAATGAGAGCGTTTGAATGTTCACTCGAAAGAGATAACTAGTTTTTGCAAGCCATTTGCACGACTGTAGACCTCACTTCAAAATTTCAAGAGTTTTATACAACAGACATTCCGTCAACACAGATTTAATGAGGCAAATATAATAGCCTCGAGAACGTTACAATAAAATACACTTCTCTAATCGGCTCAAGACTGAAGAAAGCTTTTACAAAAAGAGACTTTTAAGAAAATCCGAAGAACGAGGTCCGCCCTAAAGCAATTATTTCCAAGGATATTACAAACGGCACAAAATGATAGAATAACCAGGAAAATGGGGGAGAGCGGGCCACTCACAATAAAAGGACAAAGTTTGAGAGTGTGTAGTAGGTGCGTAAATTGCCTATAAATTTTCTCGTTTCCTTTTGGAGTTTTTCTAAGGAAAAATATTTCTACCTTTCTACGGTTTCGTAAAAACTTTTATAGATCTTTTTATTTGAAAGTTAGATCGGATTCCCCGTGGCAACGAGACAGATTTATTTGAACTGTGAAATTTTTGGTTTTAAAATAATGTTGGAGCTTTGGCTTTGTATAAAAAAAAAACTTTTATATCAGGTACCACATAACCCGTAATATTAGAAAATATCTTTAAATTATTCAATAATAAACAAAATCAGAAATAAATACAAACGAATAAATACAATATAAATACAACATAAACACACAAATTCGATAAATATAGGTATAGAAGAGAACAAAAGCATACCTATTTCTTGTAAGTCGTTTAACCGTTCGTTCTAAAAGATGCGGATTTCCGCAAAGTAATTATATCGTCTAGAGAACCATAGGTAATCATTGAAAAGAAAATAGTAAAGCTCTGATTTATAAATTATAGGTACGTAGGTATCATTGTTAGAGTTATCACGACTTCTGAACTTTCAAGAAGTCTTGATTTAATTTAAAGTCTTGTTTCAACAAAGATCAGAGTGTGGACTTAGCGAATGTTGAAAATTCTCACAGTAACGACTTCCCCCAGTTGCTGAGAGGGAAGTTGTGTGTTCTTGGCAGTGAAGGGCCGACGCCGTGCCAAGTGTTAACAACTGCTTCAAGTTCTACTTTCATTTTACTATTTCACTCCATAGATGTATTTCGCAAGCTCAGAAATTAATGTTCAAACAAAGTCATCAGTCTTTAGAGGCATAAGGAACAGGGTGTAAAGTCCACTCATCCTCTAAAGAAAAGGGAGGATCTTCCGACCAGAGGGGTGTTGTGTCTGGTGGGCAACTGCCCAACGATTGATGTCGGGATGTTGTATATATGCTAGTCGCGCGGTAAACTCTGCTTGCGCGATGCAGGATTTTGCGTGACGTCAGTGTGATGCGTAGTTTGCATGTGGCGATGTTGATGCCGCTATAAACCTAACCTTTTCCCAACTGTGTTGTGGTCGCCTTCCATTCTAAACGGATGCAGTTGAATACCAGTATTTTACGTGGAGCGAATGCCTATCTGACCTCCACAACCCAGTTACTTGGTAACACTATAACCCTTGGTAAGACTGGTTGTCAGACTTTCAGGCTTCTAAATACCCGTTACAACTGTCAAAGAACTACAAATTACAGCCGGGACCAACGGTTTAACGTGCTTTCCGAGGAACGGAGGGGTTTTGGTATGTAAAGATGGTCACCCATCCACGGACCAACCGCAGGAAGAAAATTGAAAACTCTCACAGTAACGACTTCCTCCGGTTGCTGAGAGGGAAGTTGTGTGTTCTTGGCAGTGAAGGGCCGATTATTATTATTCTTAACCTGATAGATCGACCCGTGCGGCTTTTTTTACTTAGCCACAAGCCCCTCCAAAAGTTAAAACAAAGTACAGTTGACAAAAGAGATAAAAACCTACGCAGACAAATTTTCATTGATCATTGAGTGCGTAACAATACTCTGAAGGCTTAATAGTTGCTATGTGATAACTGTGATAAGACAAGACAAAAATTGAAAAGAGTATACTTAGATGGTTAGGTCATGTTGAGAAGCCGAACGAAAGGCGACTATCTCAAACTCAAACCCCCTTATTACAAAACAAGGTTTATCTTCAGACCCAGGTTTAAAACATGGAGCCATTATTGAATTTCGAACTTTATTCCGACTATGGTAAAGTTCCTAAACACAAAACTGACAACTTAGTACCGAACTAAGTTTTCAGTTTTGTATAAAGAACGGTATTTCAATCACTGTTACGTTCTTATTACAAAAACTGGCTCCATGGTTTAAGCCATGTCAAAATATAAATCTTGTTTTGTAATAAGGCGGATAGCATTTATTTCAATTAAACCAATTACAGTCACTTTTGAACTATCAAGGAGTGGGTCAGTTAGTCACAAAGTTGAAGCTATTTACCATTCCAAAACGTAGATCTCTATGGTAAACAACAAGCAAGAAACTCCAAGGACACTCTTTTAAATCAAGATATTACAAAAACCTGGGTACATTATTCTTGTTGCTTCTTTAGGTGAGAACAATGTGAAAATATTAATTAATTAAAAACAATTCAAAATATACGATTAAAAAATTACAAATAAGCCCTGGCAGATAAGAGATGACCAGTCTTAACTGACAGCGCCCGTTCACGAACATGAGACGTGGATCAGCACCATCCAGCTCAACAACCATTTTGTAGGGAGTTGAATGATCCAACACACGCGCCACCATCAGCGAGACATTTAAGTGAGCATGGCATACTCTCAACTGCCAACCTTTTTAAGTCAACATACATCATAACATAATAAACCAAGGTGTTTACAAGGCAGATGTGAGTGGAAACGCCGGAACGCCCTAGAATGACATAAAGTGACCGCATTGGTGATGTTCTTCAGAAAGGTCAGGTGCGTAGTATTCGCAACCAGCGTGCGTGTATGACCAGGTGTATGAACGTAAAGGAAGTAAAAAGAGTATGTAAGGATCGTAGCTTGCAGAGTAAGCAAACTGAAGTGGCAGTGGGCAGGCCATGTTTGTCGAAGGACCGATGGCCGATGGAGCAGACGAGTCCTGGAGTGGAGACCGCGTATCGGCAAGCATAGTGTGGGACCCCCCCAGCTAGATGGACCGACGACCTTAAGAAGACGGCTGGGTCAGACTGGATGCGGAAGGCGGAGGACAGGGTGTTGTGGCGCAGCCTGGGAGAGGCCTATGTCTAGCAGTGGACTGCGATAGGCTGAGTTGATTGATTGATTGAAGGATCGTAGCTGGGGGCGTTCTGTAGTTTCTGCCTACGCCCATGGGAAGAAGGTGTGAATTTATGTATGAATGCTAAACCGTACCTATTCTTGTAATTGTTGTAGTATGCGTGGCAGCAGAATGCGCTCTTATTGCGCTCGTGCGACGCGAACTTGACGTGAGCGTATCTGGAAGCGGTAAAGAATATGAAAATCATTGTTTTGACTGCAAATGAACTGTTATTTGTGTGAATTAACCCTACGTCAATTTGCCGTGATATAGCCATTTCATATAACTGTTAAAAAATGACAGTTATTGTTTGAATTAAGTTGCTTGTAAATTTTAGTAACAATAAATTTCCGTGATTTTTTAATTATGAAATCTAATTATAGTCCAGACGAATATTAAACATGATTGAATTGCTGAACAAATGTAGGCTTTATAAAAATATTGCTATCGCGTGTACAGTCGCCAGCACATCAGGCTAAACCAAAAAAAAATTCTCCAAATCATTTTAAAACTTAAAATCTTGAAGGTTAAGTTCAAAATCGAACGAGAAAATTTGACAGTTTGCGGTAACTTGATCTGCTGGCGACTGTACATAAAGCCTGGTTTACACAGTGCGTTTTAATTGCCTGTGGCATATCGTAAGTTGAAGCAACAGTAAATCCTCCACCGCCTAAATAATGTTTAGACGACGCAAGACATTTTTTGTTTATATTTGATTGTAAGACACTGGCATAAACTTGCATCATGTAAATGAGGCTTAAAGCGCTGACAAGAGGCAAATGATAAAAGTAGGTTTGTCAACACAAACAAAAGAAATGCCAAATCTATATAGTTTGTGGTAGCAGAAAAAATATATGTTATTCTTGAACATATTTCTCAGAACTTGGTTGTAATCAAAACACGTTTAGAAAAAAAAAACTCGATACAAATTAATAGTAAACTAACCCTTTACTTTGAGTTTCAATCCAAAATATCTGTATTAAATATCAACGTACGGGTATTTAATTAATAACAAGAACGTCTTATTTGTATGCAGAACTTGGTTGTTTTTTATTTTCGATTACTTATCTCATTTTTGAGCAAATAAGTAATTGCTTCATATTTTGCAATAAATTACAAGCGTTGTGTCATCGCGCTTTTCTTTCGTTTGTATGCAGTCTGATAGTGACAGCGGTTTACCTGTTGTTAGCGTCTTAAGTATTTTCAATGATAACTACTACTAGGTACTACAATACATAACCCTATGCGCAGACTGAGTCAACACTGTCTATGACAAACTAGCACTACATTAAAACAGTGTTGACTTGCACTGTTTTGACAATGGACAAAACGTGATAATGAATGTCCTATTGACGATTCTAGTGTGCGCCCTGCCTTACCTAAACTCTAATTTTTTATTTGCTTGACCAAAATTACCGCTACGATCGATCTTTTTTTTAAAATAACACGATAAATAATTAATATTACAGAGTAGAGAGGGGCCGAAATTCGGTTCACATTCGGTTCAACCGAATTTCGGCAGCTTGAACCGAACTTCGGCATTCGGCCGAAATTCGGTTCAGATTGTTTTTTTTTTTTTTTTTTAGTTTTCAATGAAAACTACTGAAACTTTAAATTCCTTACCCGCGCTTTCTGCTGCCTTACTTAGAAAGAATGTAAAGGCTTGCCCTATGGAGTTTAGGTTTCAGCATACAAACCCCGAGGCTGTTATAAAAGCTTTTAAAGATCTTAAAATTAAATCAACAGAAGATCTCTGGGGGATGTCTGTAAACGTAGATCTATCATAGAAACCATTGCGCCCTATTTAGCTTTCATATTTAACACCAGTGTGGACCAAGGAGTCTTTCCGGATCTCATGAAACACAGCAAAGTAGTTCCTTTGTTCAAATCCGGAGATAGTAAAGAACCCAACAATTATAGGCCTGTGTCAGTTCTGCCAGTTCTCAGTAAGGTGTTTGAAAAGTTGATGCTCAATCAAATGTTACGTCACTTTAATAAAAATTCCATATTTCATGAACAACAGTACGGTTTCACCAAAGGGCGTTGTACCACTGACGCCGGTGTCTCCCTAATACAGAACATTTTTAACGCCTGGGAGGAAGCACAAGATGCCATTGGAATCTTTTGCGACCTCCCTAAGGCGTTCGATTGCGTAAACCATGAGACACTTTTGCTGAAACTAGAGCACTATGGCATTAGGTATACAGCTCTTGATTTACTAAGATCATACCTGAAAGATAGAAAGGTTAAAGTTCAAGTGAACGGCGTAAACTCATTGGGGTCTGAAATGGCAATGGGCGTTCCTCAAGGTTCAATATTGGGTCCATTCCTCTTTTTAGTTTATATTTAACGATTTATCGAAATTATTTCAAAATCAACCGAAGATGGTGTTATTTGCATGACACATCATTGATATTTAAAATAGACCGACGGTCACAAAATCTTGACGACGTGAATAACTCTATTCTTCAGGTCCAAGATTGGTTTACGGTAAATAATTTGGTACTAAATAAAGCAAAAACCAAATGCATTCGATTTAAATTACCTAATTTTAGAAGTAGTGAATGTAATATCATATTGAATAGAGCAAAACTGGAATTTATTAATCAAACGGTTTTCCTAGGAATCACTCTAGACGAGAAATTACAATGGGGACCACATATAATATCTCTTGCGGGGCGGCTAAGCTCGGCAGCTTATGCTGTTAGAAAGATAAGACAGTTAACAGATGTAGAAACCGCGCGGTTGGTCTATTTTAGCTACTTCCACAGCATTATGTCGTACGGCATTTTACTGTGGGGTCGGGCTGCTGACATTGAGTCCATCTTTATTTTGCAAAAGAGAGCTGTCAGAGCAATTTATAATCTAAGTCGCCGCGAATCTCTTAGGGAACTATTTAAAAATATTAATATCATGACGGTACCTTGCGAGTTCATTTATGAAAATATTATGTATGTAAGGAAAAATCTACATCTTTTTAATAAAATAAGTGATAGACATCTTTTTAATACTAGAAATAAAGACAAAATAGATCAACCATTTTTCAGGTTATCTAAAGTACATACAGCTTTTATGGGGTCCTGTGTTAAATGTTACAACAAAATACCTTGTGATATATTGCATCTAAATGAAAGAAAATTTAAAACTCATATTAAAAGAACACTTTGTAAACAAGCATATTACAAATTAAAGGATTATATACAAGATAAGAATGCTTGGAAACATGCTGGTCCTGCTCCATAGGACAATCTAGAGTCTAGACAAAATCAAACAGGTTGCTATTTTAATTGTATAATTTATTATTTTTATGACATTTATTTTAAATTCTGTGATTACCTTAACTCACACTGATATTGTTATTTTTTAGGAAATCGTACCTATATATTTTTACAATTTTTGTAAATATGTGAGCACCATGTACCATCACATAATTAATTTATCTGTCATTGCTTCATTCTTAACTCTTTTTATTACCTATTGTGGTATAGTAATTTTATTCTAGGTGCATCGTCTTCACATATAATTATATAATGAATGTACCTATAAAAATATTGTACTAGATTTTAAAAGAGTACCGGTGGAGTTTCTTCCCCATTCTTCTCCATACGAAACTACCTTTTGGAAGGGGCGACTAGAATCAATTCTGTTTTTTTGTAAATATTGACGTTCAAAAGTGCCTTTTATGTGCTTATTTGAAATAAACAATTTGACTTTGACTTTGACTTTGAATATTCGGCACAAGAAAAATAATACCTACTTGCATTATTTTGACTGAAATTTAATAGAATTAGAATAGCATTACTGTAAAATAAAATTATCTCTTTTACTCAAAAATAAATGACCATGAGGGTCATTTATTTTAGTTCTTCCTTCCTTCCTTCAATTAAATCAGTTCTTCATAGTAGTCTTGAAAATCTCTGCCTAATTAATTAGACATACTATTACAAAAATGAAATAAGCTTAGTATTCTTCTAACAAACATCTGGATTACAATTCGTAAATTGAATAAAAAATACGGTTTTGGTTCACCAACTAAACGTTCAGTAACATCAAGTATTTTTATTACTTTATATTGCGTATGTATTTTACATTTTAACCGAATGTTCGGCCGAAGTTCGGTTTGGTTCAAACCACATTCGGTCCATCACTTTTACAGAGACAACACAACAACAGTGAAGGTCTTTCTGCAGATAATGATTCAGTGGTCCTTGGTGAGAGTCAATCGGTTACTAGATTATTTTTATGTTACACCAAATGCAATTTTAGTCTAGCAAATTAAAAATCAGAGTATATTATGTGGATTCCAGCAATTCCATTAATAGATTGGCTCAATGCTGTTTAAACTTTTCGTTTGGTTTAAATTCCAAGTATCGGCGGAGTCCTGCTTGGAAGTTTATTTAGCGAAGAAAACTGGCAAACGCTTCTAAAGCAATCTACGTTAGGATTGATAAATTAATATAGAACCAGTAGTTTAATTGCGTAGTTTAAAGTTACGAAGCTATTGCTAGAAGCACTCTATTAAAATTACTACCGTTATGTTTAAGTGGTTTTCCAATTAATTTCTAGTCTAGAAAGCTGTTAACATAAAAGGTTATATTTTTTCAACACATTTGCTCAAAAAACGCATTTACTAAGCCTGTATACATTGTTCGAAAGTTAAAAATTACGCACCATACAACGGAACTGGCGGTAAAATAGGTACTCTCACCTAAGTACATATTTTACCGCCCTCTTCGTTGTATAGCGCCGTGCGTATCCTTTACGGTTTTTTTTTAATTACCATAAAAATTATATAAGAATTCCACCAAGGAGTTTCAAATTACGAGAATAAATAAGCTGAATGATCGAACCTCCTTGGAAGCGCTTTTGCTCAATATGTCTAACTCACTTTATTAATAAAGAGAAAATGAGACGAAAGAGATGTAGTACTAATTTTCATCATGTGCACGCCGCCATTTGCAAATTCGCGCCATTTTCTTATTGGAAATGTCAAAGATTGTTGCAACTTTCGACTGATATAAATTACAAAATAATAATATTTGTTCAAGCGAGGAATCCGATATTAATATGGAATCTACTGCACATGATATCTTGTAGGAGCCGCCAAAATCGTGAGTGCTTTTTAATGATTTACAATAATTTTATATCATGGAAGACTCGAAGAAATACTCAATCATTCTCTTAAAATGTTTTGATGGCTTATTTTATTACCTATTGTATTGTTTTTTCGCAAATGTGTTGAAAAACGTTGACACACGCGCGGAAATTGGTATTTACAAACTCGTGACTATGGTAAGCCCTCGACTTCGTCTCGGGCTTACATTCGTGTACTCGTTTGTAAAAACCAACTTACCGCCCTAATATCATAAATAACTATTTTGTGTTTAGACTTGTCGAACTCGTAATTACGTTACCACTTTTGTCAACAATTATTGATGTGAATCATCTATAGGCGCACGTAAAACCGTTTGCTGGCGGGGCGAAGCATGCCGCGTGGCGATCGGCCACTATAAAGTCAATATGTAGTAGTGTGTAAATGTGTGAGTAGTGCGATGTTTTATTATATTGAAAAATTTCTACTGTTGAAACTGAAATATAGACAAATAGACCGTGTCATTTTACCTACCTACGGTTTTACCTATTTTCTTTTTTTTTCTTTCATTTAAGTCTTGCAAGTGCATACACAAATTATATCTAAGTGACATCATCAACCTAAGACCGTTCGTCTACTGCTACCGTCAACAGAACGTCAACGTGAAACGAGATTATTCGAACCGAACTTGACGACCCGGCCATGGCCATAGTTAATGTATGTACTCGTATATCTTCGGCACCATTATCTAGTTTTCGTTAACGTCTCTTTGACGGTATCAGTGAACAAAAGGTCATATGCTCGTAAAGAATTTACGAGGTCGACTATACATGCAGCAGTTAGTGCGTTCTACGTGAAATTCCTTGCCATTTATTTTTCAACTGTCACAAAATATAAAAAAATTGGTTCTTGTTTTTTTGTTTCAGATTTACCGGCTTCAGCCGTCAGCTCCATCATCCCTGTTTCTCTATTTAGTCGAAGTCTACTTTCACTCAATCATATCTAAGAATACCTAAAAAAGATGGCCACGATGACACGTGATTACGTGACTAGGTAAGAAACCTTGGCCAGTTGATAATCTACTGACCCCTGTCTGAACAGGCCGCAATACCCAGCCCCAATTATAATTTAAAGAAACTTTGCAAAAAGACGTCAGGGGTAGGGCGAGGGGTGCGGGGAGTAATTTATAATACAAGCAGGTCACACGTACATACCTACTAGAGGTGACCTTAATGTATTCTCCAAGGGGAACCTTTGCAGTGTCAGATGACCAACGCTACCTTCCGCAGGTGTGAACCTACCCTTTCAGGGTTCCAGTATCGTAAGAAATTGTTGTATTTTTTGTTTCGGTGTCGTTATATTATTTTATTTTGAACGGATAAACTACTACACAGCAAAACCTAGGGTGATACAATTCTCTCACAAAGGAAAATTTACTGTAGAAAAAGGGACCTTCATTTACTCATATTTTTACAGACTTTAATCCGAATAAAAATGTCCTCTAATCATGAGTTTTCATTAGATTCAACGCGGTTATTTTCAACGAAATTATAACAAACTTTTTTCGTAGCTGCGAGCATAGAGGTTTTACCTGTTTACCTACCTCACTTACCGTTATCGTAAGTTATCCTCAAAAGTACAAGCGCTAATAAACGAGAGCTTATTTCTTCCCCCGCATTTTTTAACCATAGCCAGAAAATGATTCAAACGAAAATTCGCAAGGCTTATAATTTTTCATTGGTAAAATCAAACATTCTAACTTTTGTTATGGCCGCGAATTATATAAACATACTTTAGATAAACATACAACCTGTTACTGACCTGCAAATTGCAAAAAACTTAAGAAAATTTGATCTTTGCGGGCTACCTTAGCGCACCCCGCTTAAAGCGCCTATATTTTCTTTAGTCGTGACTGAATGATAACGGAATGAATGAAACGAATGATGCACGTCATCATAATTATATTTAATTTTTATACTCATTGTCGAAAAGAAATGCCTCTTGTTAAAGTGGCGTCTAGTGGCGTGAATTGAAACTATCTAACTGATGGTTAAGTCTAAATGCAAAAGATAACGTAACTTACGCCTTTACACCTCTGCCTTACCATCGGGGATTACTCCCCAAAGCGTAAGGCTGCGTTCAGACGACACGCGCCCGCTATGTACACGCCAAGCACCCGCCCCTCTCGCTTTGAATTTTTTTGTATATAATTTAGAGTTAGACTCTTAAGTTAGAGTCTTACGACACATCAATAGATCTCAAATTGCATTTATCGAAGTCGACCCGCACACGCCACGCGCCCGCCTCGCGCCTGCCCCGCGCCTGCCCCGCGCTCACCCCACACACGCGCTGCACACGCCTTGTGCCCGCGCTTCGGCTAGTGCCATATTGACTGTGATCAAGGGCGTTTTTTGATTTTATAATAAGTAATATAAGCGGGTGCGAGGCGGGCGCGTAGCGTACGTGGATTTTGCGCGTGGTGAACGCGGGTGCTAGGCGAGCCCATAAGCCCATATGCCCCATGGTCGGCGCGGGTTATCTGAACACGGCCTTAGGCAGTTGTGTACCTATAGTACACCCACATTTCGCCAGATATGTTTAAATATGTAATAGGGGGCGAGCCATCAACGATTGCCATCAACCAGGCATAAATCCAGGATCCGGGGTGCTTCTGAGAAATTCCAGATGGAAAAACCCAATACAAAAAAAGCCGCCAGTCTACAATTTTAAAGATCTTGGCGTTTTATGGCGTACAAGTGATATTAAACCTTAGGGTGATAAAGCAAATATGAGGCTAACTAGACTTTATTGTTTAGTTTTTTAGGATTCCGTAGTAAACGAGGAACCCTTATAGTTTCGCCATGTCAGTCTGTCTGTCTGTCTGTCCGTCCGTCCATCTGTCCCCGGCTTGGCTCAGAGACGCCGAAATTACAGCTTTCTAGGACTTATCCTAGAAAGCTGTAATTTGGCATGGGTGTACATATTAATCACGCCGAGAAAGTTGTAAAATAAAACCATGAAAAACATTTTTTTTAGGGTAGGTACCTCCCTTGCACTTAAAACGGGGATGATATTTTTTTTTCTCGTCTAATACATGGTGTGGGGTATCGTTGGATAGGCCGTTCAAAAATATTGTAGGTCTGTAAAAACATTTTTCAATTCTGAGATCCGTTTGCGTAATATTAAGCTTTAAAGTGCTATTTTTTGTTAGTCAAGTGTTCCCCCCCCCCCCCCTGCCATCAAAATGGTTAGTTTTGGATATGTGAAAAAATTCATGGCAGTAGTATATATAACGAAATTAAAAGGAAAACTATCACAGCTAAGTAGGGTTTACAAGTTAACGAGTAATCGTCGACCAACTTAAATTTGCAGTTGAAGAATTGAACGTAACGTACATAAAATTATTATCGGAGAGCATGTTTTTCAACTACAATGTTAAGTTTGTTTTTGGGATGAATTCATCCTAACTACGGAACCCTTCATTGTGCGTGGTCCGACACGCACTTGGCCGGTTTTTTGTATAAACCTTTTACTCTACAGAATATAATAGCGGGAATAGAATAGAATATAATAGAATACTCTTTATTATGTACACCATAAAAGTTACAGATATAAATGTTGTAATTGTTGTGTTGTTGTTGTGTTGTGTAACACCGAAAAAGAAATAGAACGAATGAGTAGCATTCGTTCTATTTCTCTTTATCCTGTGTTCAATACCTATCCTGTGGTCTGTACCTGTACTTCATAATGTAGAACGTAATAGACGTAAAGAATAGCACCATCCCATTTCTTCCCGTGGGTGTCGTAAAAGGCGACTAAGAGACTTACTAGAGAATCGGGAGCAGCGTTCTCTATGCATTTTAGCACCATACTGCGATCGCCAACCCGTTTGCCAAGCGTGGTGATTATGGTACCCCCCCCCGTTGTGCAATTGGGTGAGGGTAGCTTGTGAGTGTACACTGATATATTAATATTAAGCGATGTATGTAAGTAGTGATTCTGTTTGTGAGTAATCCTGTTGAAGTAGCCATTCTGTCATCTTAGACTTTAGTTCATATCTATTTAGGTCGAGTATGTTAAGTTCTTTATGAGTTTTTTTGTAAATTTGTGTGCTTATTGTATAATATTGGTGTCTGGCAAAAGAAGTTTTGTGCCGAGTGCCTGGAGGAATATTGGTTCGCTTTTTGGGATCAGACGGGGGGACGGTAGCGTGTCTTCTGAGGACAGATTGAAGCACGAAGAGCTGACGGACTGTTAGTACCTTGCAATCCGAGTATAGTTGCTTTGTAGGATAACGATATGGTTTTCGTAACATCACTTTCAGTATAGCCCTCTGTGCTCTTTCCACTTTGATTAGACTAGTTTTATTTGCACTACCCCATACGGTAATGCAATACCCAATAATGGATTGGCACAGGGCATAGAATACTATTTTCAAGGTATCAGGGTTTGCCGAGTCTCTAAGAGACTTAAATATATGTATCAATCTCATAGTTCCAGAGGTGAGGGCATTAAGTTGCTTATCCCATCGTAACCCTGCGTCTATTTGTACGCCCAGATATCTTACATTATCAGTTCTTGTGAGTGCTGGGCATAGACACGAAGATGACTGCTGTGGGCAAGTGTGAGCTATTATCGAGAAAGTGTGGTCTGGTGCGGTGTTAGACCGAATAGAAAACGGAATGTAAGAAGTCTTGTTAAAATTGAGAGTAAGCAGGTTTGAGTTCAGCCATTTTATTACTTTGGTTAATGCTGCTTCTGCGCTACATTTAACACTATCCCACGTTGGTCCATCAGCTACAATCACAGTGTCATCGGCATAGGCAAATATCTTAGTATTAGGGAGGGTCATTCTGCATAGGTCGTTTACATAGATTTGGAAGAAAATGGGGCCGAGAATGCTTCCCTGAGGTACTCCGTAAGACACAGATTCTTCGTCACTAAGGAGCTTATCAATTTTAATTCTTTGAGTACGGTTATTGAGATAATTTTTGAAGATTTGAAGAGCGATACCTCTAATACCAAGTAGTTCCAGTTTGGCGATTAGTATGGGGACAGAAACTGTGTCAAAGGCTTTAGAGAGGTCTAGGAATATACCTAGAGATTTGGTCCTATTGTCAAGGTTCCGAGCAACCGTTTGTGTCAGATCAAGTACCGCATCTTTCCAGTACGAAAACCATATTGATTCTCAGCTATGACGCGATACCTATACAAGAAGTTCTTGAGACGGCTGCTGAGGATCCTTTCAAGGACCTTAGAGAGTGCAGTCAAAACCGAGATAGGTCTGTAGTTGTTGACACCATTTCTGTCCCCTCCCTTGTGGATAGGGTATACTATAGTTCTTTTAAGAGCATCTGGAAAAACACCTTTCTGTATACAACCATTAAAAATATACGTTAGTGGCTTTGTCAGAGTCTGGTGACATGTTTTCAGTAATAGGGGCGATATACCATCCCAACCTATTGCACAGTCGTTGCGTAATTGGAGGATAAGGGATTCGACCTCAGATTCATCTACCTCCAACAGCGCAAGGGAGTTGGCGGGAGAGAGAGGGGTATTGTTTTGAAACTGACTGGTTGGCAGATTTAAGGGAGAAGTACACCGAGATAAGATGTTAGCCGCCAGGTTTTTACCTACATTACTGAAGAATTTGCACACTTCATTTAAGGACGATTTAGGACAGGCGCGTATTTTCAGAAGTTCAACAGGGCTTGTTTTAGTTTTACTTGTGTTCGTAATTTCTTTTATTGTTTTCCAGAGGGCTTTAGGGTTATTTTTTGCATTCTCAAGTTCACTCTTTTCGTAGGCAATTTTTAATTTCCGAAGTATGGCATTACAAAAATTTCGATAGCGGGTGTAAGTAATCTTGAGTATAGGATTTTCTGGATGTTTTTTTGATTTTGTGTGCAATTTGTCCCGATTTTGGATACACTTCAAAAGGCCAGGGGTTATCTAGGGCTTGAGAGTTCTTTTTTTCCTTGGAATATTGTTTTGGTGAGTATGTTTGGTAACTACAGATGTTAACATGGTTATTACAAGGTTCATTGATGTATTAGGGTTCTCAATTTTGTATATGAGTGTAAAATCCATGCTTTGTAGCTCTAACTTAATTGCATCGTAATCCACAGAGGTAGAGGTGTGAAATGTGTTGCGCTTGGGATAAGCGTTGGCAATAGTAAGTAGGAGAGGTTTGTGGTCGGTAATATGGGAGTCTAGAACTAATGTGGTGATAGGTAGGTTAGTTTTTATGAATAATAATATAAAATTGTTGTAAATCATTCAATAGCACTCACGATTTTGGCGGCTCATTCAAGATATCAGGTGCAGTAGATTCCATATTAATATCGGATTCCTCGCTTGAACCCATATTATTATTTTGTAAATATCAGTCGGAAAGTCACAACAATCTTTGACATTTCTAATATGAAAATGGCGCGAATTTGCAAATCGCGCCACGTGTACATGGTGAAAACTAGTACTACATCTTTCGTCTCATTTTCTCTTTAATAATAAAGTGAGATAAACGTATTGAGCAAAAGCACTTCCAAGGAGGTTCGATCATTCAGCTTATACTTCTCGTAATTTGAAACTCCTTGGTGGAATTCTTATAAAAATTTTATGGTACTTAATTACTAAAAAAACCGTAAAGAATACGCACGGCGCTATACAACGAAGGGGGCGGTAAAACATGTACTTAGGTGAGAGTACCTATTTTACCGCCCGTTCCGTTGTATGGTGCGTAATTTTTAACTTTCGAACAATGTTTATAGGCTTCGTAAATGCATTTTTTGAGCAAATGTGTTGAAAATATATTATTGCGTAAGTGAGGGAGATAGTGATGCGGCAACCATTTCATAAATCAGTTGCGCTTCTCCCGAATTAGGTGTAGATAATATTCTAATGAAAGCCCCAACACCAAACATATTAACTTTTAACTCCCGCATCACTATCTCCCTCTCTCTCCTGTTCTTTTCACATTCTACCAGCAAATGTTAAACATCTTCGACTTTATTACACACTTGGCATTTAGGGGACTCGACTTTTTTCATTAGGTGTCCAAATTTCCGGGATTGAAAAGTACTGCAGTTGTAGTTTCATAAAAACCATCCATGATTTATATGAGTAACGATTCATAGGTCACGTGATTTGTCAAAAATAAATCCTTTGAATGTGAAAACACATCAAATATTAATTTTTTTTAAAGCCATTTCATCTGTAGGTATGCATGTACAAAAAATTGCAAGTCCTGCTATCAAATTATTCTTATTTATTTCTTTCGATTGAAATTCAAATTTCGTATCTGAATACATTCATTTTCTTTGCTTCTGTTTCAAATATTTCACTCGATTGTCGAATAAAACTGGTTCGATGGTTCGGATTATTCATTCGGGATAGATGCCATGGTGACTTGTAAAAAATTTCGGTTAAAAAACATCGATCAAAGGCAAATACCAAAACAGTGATTTTCATATTTTACAGTGGAAACGTGTTTAAAAATAGTTTCGAAATGTAAAAGAATATTTTTGAACATCCTGTAAACATGGCCTACATAAAATAATGTGTATTTAATTGTAACGAAATATTTTTGGTGCTACGCTGCTACGAAAAGCGCTACGAGATGGCTACGAGCCTATGCGGTGCATTTATTGCGTACTCGTTTTCTGCTTGATGCAATGATACGGAGAATGTCTTACTAATTTGTAGACAAACTAATGATACATAATTATGTTATTAAGGTTTTTTAGTGAGTTATGCTCGGGCATAGTACACCATTATAGTGACAACGGGTAAAATGAAAGTTTTACTTTAACTTCTCCAAAAAAAGGAGAATCTTCTCAGTTCGTCGTTTTTTTTTTCTTTAAATTAAGATAATATGTATTTTTTAGGCATCACACGTTATTCACTAAAATTACTTTCCTTATTATGAAACCACTACCGACAAAGCATCATTTATCAAAATCAGCCTATAATGTTCCCACTGCTGGGACACTAGCCTCCTCTCTTCAAGAGCGAGTGGGCCCAGTGCGGGTTGGTAGATGTCACATGCCCGCGACGTCTTTTTCTAGGACATGCCGGTTTCCGCACAATGTTTTCATTCACCGTTTTGAGAGCAGTAGTGATCAAATTATTTACACAAAATAAAGCGCCTGCCGTATCATTTATGGTTTCATTCAATAACTTTGATCTATTTTTTCCTATACGTTTCCTCCATTAAAATAAGAAAATACGCGAAGACAGAAGCACTTTGTTTTCTTATCATTTCAATATTATTGTTATAAAAGATACGTTATGCTCGCTCTAGAGCGCACATCATCTTACCTGCTTGTTTTTATAACGACCACTGAATGTTACAAACTGGAACTGACAGCGACAGAAAACTGCAGCGTAAAACTGTTAGGAAACGTCCACACTTACTCTAGATATTGAATAAGTAAAATATATATTACTAGCTAATGCCCGCTGCTTCGCCCGCGTGTAGGTCGGAAATTATTCCACGGGAACTACCGGAATAAAAATAATATACGTTTAATTCAATCATGATTCGAAAAACACGTGGCGCCATCTATTATCGTAAGAACGTTATTGTTGTTTTCCTCGGGAACAGTATTATTTTCGGGATGAAAGGTACCCTATGTCTGTTTCTGTATACCTGACAACGTTTATGCAAAATTTCAGGATGATCGGTTCAGTGGTTTAGGCGTGAAAAGGTAACAAACAAACTTACTTTCATCATTTCAGCCGAAAGACGTCTACTGCTGGACATAAGCCTCCCCCAAAAAAGGGGGGGAATTGCCATAATCGCCACGCTTGGCAGGCGGGTTGGCGATCGCAATATGGTTTTCAAAATGCATAGAGAACGCTGCTGCCCATTCTCTAGTAAGTCCCTTAGTCGCCTTTTACGACACCCACGGGAAAAAATGGGATGGTGCTATTCTTTACGTCTGGCACCAAACGGAACTTACTTTCACATTTATAATATTAGTTAGGATGTTTTTAGAGCACATACGAGTTGATCTAAGTTGTATTGAAATAATAAGATCTAATAATGATGACTGGCAGAATATAAATTACATTAATCATCCGTTTGCCAATTTATTTAGCGTTGGCGATGCAGAGAATTCTATTCATTCAATTGAATGGGAAGAAAATGTTTTTTCCCATTCACTTGAATTGTTAAATCTAAATTGAACCAAAACATACAAAGATTGTTAGACATTATACAAAGTATTTTCGTTAAGATTTTACGACCACCCCGTACATATACCTACATTTATCTACCTAAAATAGGAGGTAAATGACATTCTTTACGTAGAACGTTTTATAAGCCACTTTCCCGATATGTCACTCACCGCAGCTTAAATAGAGCTCAGTAAATTGCTTATCGGTTTCGGTGAGAGCTGCACGGGAACGTAAAAATACCGGGAGATGTCGAACGAAACTGATATCCACGGATTTCAACACCGATTGTGGATTAGTGGGGTTGTCCACACTCTTCATTTCTCAAGGTTTGATAACATAATCGGGGTGTTACAGGGAGCCCGAGAATCAGGGACCATTTTGGTACCCATTAAAAGGGTTTTCGATAAAAACCCATACGGTGTGGGTAACCCTTTTGAACGGCTTAATTTAAGCCATTCAAAACTACCCACATCATATGGGTTTTTGATTAACTGCTTAGAAAAACCCTATCGAAACCCCTTTCCATTGAAAGGGTTTTTGATAGAGTTTTTTTAAAATGGTAACCAAAATGGTCCCTGGGTAGAATAGAGATAGAATTGGCCATGCTACGCGTGCTGGGCGGATATCGAAATAACATAATATTATGATTTTTTCATGTTACTGGGTTTCAAGTAGGTATAGAACCCATTGAATGGGTTATCATGTAACCCTTTCACTGGGTTTCAAGTATAAAACCCATTCAAATGGTTATCATGTAACCCTTTCAATGGGTTACATCATGATAAAGGTAACCCATTGAATGGGTTACACTTTCGAAAGGCTTAACTCTTAACCGGGGTTGTACGGTCCCTGCCGAGAATACACGTCCAAAGCAGAATATCTAAGAGTTCTACTCCTAGATTATGCGAATCTTGATCAAACCTCAAGTTCATTGTCGCACAACCGGCTGTTCTATTCAAATCCAGCCCTGGATACTGGATGCTGGATACTGAACATTGGCCAGTGTTTATGCATTCCAGCGCTGGTTTGAAATACTGGATCAATGTAAATAAGTATTTTTAGGAAAATTAATCATAAAAATAGGAATTATTTATTCATAAAATATTAAAAATAAACATTGAGCTGCCGGGGTAATAGATTGATGACTAAAACAAACTTTAGCAAAACAAGGCTACCACATTAGCCGCGTTTTCCGGGAAGCCGACCTTAATCAAGTCCAATTTACCAAAACTTTATACCCAGTGTTGACAGTTCATTTGTCATTATTCCTAAGGCCTTATTCTTATCACGTTAAATTCCCAAGTCGAAACCGAGACGTTTGTCTGTTTATCTTAATGGCCTAAAACCCATTCTCAAACAAATATTCAGCGTTATCCAGCGACTGAACACTCATTGTCGTGGAAACCGCTTTAGTACACCCTGGATATCTACCCCCGAAGAACCCTCTAAGACGCGTTTACATTGGTAGAGTAAGTAATTAAGTATTCGGGGAATATTATGTGTGTAATACACACCATATTGAAAGATTGGTAGTGAAATTTGTATACAATTCCTAACGAACTGCCACTACCTCAAATGGCTTAGCATGATCCTCCGTTATGTCGAAAATACTGCAGCCTTAATTTTGAAATAAATATATGGTAAAGTTGAGGATCAATGTCAAGTACTATGTTTGACGAAAATATGATTGCATAAAATTTTCTTCATAGAAAAAAATCCAAAGTTACCTCCAAACTGAACATTAAACCACTGGTATTCAAAAAAATACTTCAAATTAGATAATGAAACTTTGCATATTAACTGAACTAACTATAAAGCAGGTCTTATGTTATTTTTTTTTAAATTACCATTATTTTCACCGTATAAAGAAATAAACTAAAATATCGGTGTCTTGGAGTCTTCTCCCTGCTACCCTGTCTCGCTTGCTCGCGTGACCGCTAGCTACTTGTGCGAGCGAGATAAAGAGCTAACATTTTTGTTTTCGTACTTGACTACTTACTGTCCCAAACCCAAACGCGTCCTAACGAATGTAAACGACATCGCAGAATTGTGGTCTCCACAAACAAATCTAGAAATATGAATACAGTAAATGTTTAGAATAGCAACAAAGAGAACAACCTTTATTTATTCTAAACACGTTTTGTTTTGAAGTGCTCGAGGGAAGCAATTTCGAAGGATAGAAAAGTTGTCTCACACTTTCCTATAACTTGAGGATAGATACGGTACAAAACTTAGATCGATCATTTGTTCGCCCAAGGACCTGTCATATTTTTGGAACGGTTACCTGGTTATTGTAGATTGCATAAACGGACACCCTTTTAAATATTCGGGACGTCATTCATCTCTTTTTTATTACCTTGTGCGAACCCAGAAAAGAAAATGTATGTATAACATAACATCACACCCGTAATCCCCTAAAGGGTTAGGCAGAGGTGTATCTTATATGTACACCCACATTCCACCAGTTTTGTTTAAGTCCCGTGTATGTATTGTACCTTTATTGCAAACCCTTATAAGATGAAATTAATGAATGAAATACACCGACCCCAGCGTGGTTAAACCAGACTCGAATGAACCCAAAGATTCACACTAGCCCCTGGAGCCCCATGTTTCATGGGACTACAGATACCATTGTATATCAAAGAGTAGACTGGGGGCGCGATAATGGTAGGGAAGACGTGCCCTTGGGATATGGAAGGATTATTAGAGCCTGCCGGATAGGCATCCTTGAGCAAGCATTGGAATAGTGGACAGACGGGTGATATTTATCTATGGCAGAGCATCTTTTTAACAAGGTATTTATTTCCAGGTTATTATTTAAGTTTGCTTAGATAGTTATCCTCATAACTATCCAAGCAAAGTTAAATAATAACCTGGAAATAAATACCTTGTTAAAAAATATGAACTCGCGAAAAAAAAATTTGTTTTTCCCTACATTTTGACGAGTGAGATGACGAGAGACGAGAATGTATGAAACAGCAGATTTTTTTTTTGCGATTTCAGATTTGGTCCCCTAGTAAAAGTTGTTCATAATGATCACTACAATGACCCCTTAAGAGGTTGTGCGTTATTTACTTTATTTATTTATACTTTTTAATTATTTATGTTATTGTTATTTATACTTTTCAATTATTTATGTTATTGTTATAGACTTTTATATGCGAATGTAATTATTGTTTTCATGTATCTTTTTTTTGTTTTTTCTTTCTTCGACTTAGATTTTTAACTATAAGTAATACATTAAAGTATCTTACAATAATTTTTGCTGTGCCCTGACAGGGTCTACAATGGCTCTTAGTTCTAAGCCTTTTGTTAAAATCTTGTTTTACCTTGTGGAACGCAAATAAATGAATATGAATACAATTAAAATAGATCATTATTTCAGTACTCAAATTATGTTTCATCCAAAACACCAATTCAACCCGAGAGACATTAATTACATTTACGTCCTGCGTATATTGTGATACTAAATTCTATTCGCTAACTGCTTATATTTAATCCCGCGCTGTGCTCCGCAAAAGTATAGCGTTAAATTTAATCACAGCCGTGCCTTGAAAAGACTCGAAACTTTTCTAATGATCATAACGGAGATAAACAGCAGTTGTGTGTGTTGCTTCTATCAGAAAAGTTTCCTAGCGGGAGTTATGAACAGGTGAATATTGCTAGGGTTGGGAAGGCCGGGCCAACAATACGAGTCCTTATAGCTCCTATCATTGTGGGCCCGGGATTGATGTCCCCACTCACACGTAACGTGCACTTCCGACTCCCGAAGTAATGAGGCTCAACTTTGAATTTGGAGCCACATTTAACTAAGTTTAAATGCTTTCCACTATTTTACTGGCTTTTGTGAGATTAGACTGTTAAACTTGCCATTATGCCAACTTAATGGTACGTCTCATTCATTTAATGAAATTCAATGTGTAACTTTGTTGAGATAAAGATATTTTCGGATTTAATAATCCAGCTGTTTAGTCTGTATTCAGGAAAATAATGAGAGAATTAACCGACCGAGACTTTATGATGGAAAATGAGGAGAATGTTTGTATTTTTATTACTTAAATCTAGATTTGAAAGGTCTCTGTAAAAAAGACTTTGAATAGAACAATTTTCAGTTGAGAGACTTTGACATGGGCTGTTCTGCTCGATAAACCGTAGTAATAACTACTCAATAAAGGCTACCATGCTATGAATAAATGAAGATAGCATCGCGAAATGCGATTGCTTCGTTCGTGTCGCATTACGTAATCCATTTCTACCGATTTAGATATACGTATTTCGTAGGTGTTTTGAAAAAGCCGACCCCAACGAAGTTAGGAAAACGTTAGGCAAATGATGATGATGTTGAAATGTGTGGTGTTTACATTATAATGGCATGAGTTATTTTTGTAATATTTATATTGACTGCAAACCTATAAATTTGTATAATAATAATTGCATATAACTAAAGACGCCAAGAACTTTTGGTGATTTTCTTAATATGTACCCAAACACTTCCATATCGCTGCGCTGCGGTATTTTTTTTTTAATCGCAGTATTATGCTGAGATAGGAGCCTTTTAGGCGTCGCACAAGTCTGGATTGTTTTTTGTATTTTGTTCGAACAAATATGTCAATATTATTAGTTTAAAAAGCTCCTTTTTTTACTTCTTGTAAATTTTCTTGTGCCAAATAAAATATTTTTCGTTCTTTCTTTATTTCATAGGTTCCAAACACATCAAACAACTTTCACTATTTTTAGATTACCTATAAGTAAATAAATTTCTTCCCCCCGAAATGGGGAGGCATTTTGCGTAGAAAGACAATTAATTACCGTATTACGTATAATTTTCATTATTTTTGAAATCGTATAAAATAATGTTATTTATCAACAATCAGCATCGATCACTAAGTTCTTTATTAGTGATCGATGACAATCAGCAATCAACCCTGAAAGTGTTTACTAACCATTATAACACGGTACATTAATTAAGTAAATGTATGTGCCTAATACCCCGATTTAAGAAGATAACTGCCAAATAACTGCATTGTAAATTCAACACAAAGTACTTTCAATTTATTTGAGCATCTCATCTCGCACTGCAGGCACTCGAAACTTTATGTAACAGCCGTCGTAGCTATTCTTGGAACGGATCCAAAACTCAAGGATATCCTGTTACATAACTACCAAGAAAGATACTCACCAAGTCCTCGTCATCATCGGTGAAAATGTTGCTACGCTCCTGAGCCGTCATGTCGCCTTCTTACAAAATACAATACAATATTCATCCATGGTTCACACACACAACACCAGATGCATCACTGTTAAACACCGCAACTGCATCCAAAACTCCTTCAACAAAGCTCCTTGGTAATACATATTCGAACTTCACACAAAAAAAAAAAAATAAGTCTCTTTTCAAAATTATGAATCCGATGTTCAGTTATGTTCGCAAAACAAGTGAAACATCGACAGTGATAAGGGAGCGGCCGGCATACCCTCTCTGTGCGAGGGTTGGG
The DNA here is from genome assembly GCA_948098905.1 of Tiliacea aurago. NCBI lineage: Eukaryota > Metazoa > Arthropoda > Insecta > Lepidoptera > Noctuidae > Tiliacea > Tiliacea aurago. Next base: position 18,124,241 of record OX402591.1, on the reverse strand, counting down.
CGCTTACTGCGGTGGAGGGCGGGCAGAGATAGCACTGCAGCGTCTCGTAACCATGGCAACGACCAGGCTTTCACGCCACCGCAGCGGAGCGCGTATGCATTGTAGACAATCACCCACGAGGGAAGTTAATTAGAGTAATTTTATATTGATTTCTGCAGTGTGCCTATTAACAACCAGATGCATAGGTTTTGCAGTGCGACTAGGCGTTTTACTGGATTTTTTTGTCTATGATTGCCATTGGGATTAAAAGCTTTTATTTTATATTTTAAGTAAAGTAAATTAATTTCTTACAGTCACACTTATCGTAGATGAAATAAGTTACCCACAAAAAAGTGAGCTTCTGCCATAAACCTTTTCCTTCGCACAGCAATCTTTACAAAAAAACCGGTCAAGAGCGAGTCGGACTCGCACACCGAGGGTTCCGTACGTATATATGATGTTGATGATTTCTGAAAAACTGTGCTATTTAGAGATATCGTTTTATTTTTCCTGTAACCTTTACATTATACTTCTATCACATAAAATAATTTCAGATTTTTATCTATGCAAACTTCGGAGATAAGGGGGTACGGTACTGTGAACTGTGCTGCCTAAAAAAATAAAAAAATGTTTGAGAATGTGCAAACAGCGTTCTTTCATATGATACCCCACATGCCCTAGTGGCCTCACTTCAAATTTTTAAGACCCCCTTTCAGTCCCTTTTGCAAAAAAGATATATTTTTTTAAATTTATTTTTTGATGGCAAAGTAGTTGGGCTAACGTCATCTAAAACTATTCTAAATTTCAAGTTGATAGCATTAGTAGTTCTCGAGATATTCAGGTGTGACAGACATACAGACAGACAGACTTAGTCTCACCATAAGGGTTCCTTTTTACCATTTTGGTACGGAACCCTAAAAAGAACCAATAACAGACTATTTCAGTCCCTACCTTGGCTTTGTACATTCAATTGTAGTTCTATTTATACCTACTGTTATTGCCTACAATCAATGAAGCGCCTACAGCATGCTCTATTAGGGCTTGAAGGCACTCAACCTACTCTATTACGCAACCAATACGGACAGATCATACTCATAAATGCTGACATTGAACAACGAAAATGGAATAAGTCATGTTCAGGTTTAGGTTTGCCTCAGAAGGAGGGCTAATGTTTTTTTTTCGAGTGTTTGTAGGTATGTCTATTTCTTTGGCACGTTCTGTGGCCTAAACCGCTTGATGGGTTTTAACAAATGAGGTGTCGTTAGATTTGTCTTAATTGTGGGAGTGACTTATAGGGTATAAAATAATTATATATTGCATGCAAAAAAATGGAAGGGAAGGATTTTTAAAAATAAATTACAAAAATATTGGTATCACATAAAAGCTAGTAATGAGTCAATTTCAAATATACTCGTATAATATAATTAATAAAATTAAAAAGCTTAAAATAAAGCAAATTATAAAAAAAATAAAAAATACAACTGTAAAAACACATTCCTAAACTGGTAACGCTATCTCTTGGGGGTTTATAATAATAATAATAAGCCGTTTATTCCGAAATTAGGTTCACATTTGATAATTATTTAACTAGATTTACAAAATATCCCTGATCTTGGCGTGCCTGTTATTGTTGTACTTACTATGTTTTTTTTTTTTAATGTAGTCGAGATTTTGTATTCGGAACTTCGTCTTTCATTAGAATGAAATATTGCAGTCACATCTACCAACCCGCACTGGGCCTGCGTGGTGGATTACGGCCCATTCTCTCTCACAGAGAGGATCAGGCCCGAGTCCCAGCAGTGGGAACGTTATAGGCTGATTATGTATGAATGTGTGTGATGCAGTCAAACCAGTATATGTCTGCTTACAAATTCTTAGCATAAACTTTACTTCAACATAGCACTTACAATTTTCGTCACGTCCAAGAAAGTGAACTTGGCAGTTACGCCTAATTATTAAAAGCTCCGTAAGTCACTTGTTTCAAGCGAGTACAGGCCATCTCAAGCGAGAACTTTATAATAGCAATTTTACCCTTAGCAGGACATTGGCTATTAGGCATCTGTTCCAACGCCGGCGATTAACGAGAAGCGAGTAACAGCAACTAAAAACGAGTTGGCGGGCAGCGAGTGTACGACGACGACGAGCGATTACTTGCTGATATTCGTTTACCTCGGGCGAACTCTGCAATTTGGTAAAAACAAATTTAAGGGAGGTTAACAAGAGAATTCGCTGGGCTGGGCAGCATTTGGGAAGCTTCGTCGAGCCTTCTCGTCTCGTATTCCACAGAGCCAAAAGACGAAGGTCTTCAATCAGTGCGGCCAGGTCTGATTGGCTATAGAAATATTAATTTAGTGTTTTTTGATCTTGCTTTGCATTATAAAACAGCTCTGCATAATCGCAGGCCTCAAACTCTTCTTTTAGTTTATTTATCACCTCCTCGAAGGTTGTACAGGAGTTTTTTATCGTTCTATAGTAATACAAGGCACTGCCTTTTAAAAGTTAGTAATAACAATAATTGCTCTTCCGGTTTATTACATCCTTTAAACATAGCTTGGAATTGCTCCAAGAACTCAATTTACTCCATTTGAAAGATAAGATAAAACATATAAATAAGCTTTTTTTACAGTCCACCAACGAGGAAGAGACTATTCGCTTCCTCGTCGGCGGAGGGACATGTGCCTTAGACTCAGCTAATTTCATTTCGTTGACCTACGTTCCAAAAACCAGAAGGAAAGTGGCAATGATGGGTGATGTCAGGCGGCCATTAATCATACTGGAACAGCCGGAAGTCCTGTAAAAAAAATGCTTCCGGACTTAAAAACAAAATGGACGTTTAGACCGGTTTTACAGAACCAGACGTCATTGGTCTAGTAATCGCAAGCGCTACTGCGGGTGACCACTGTTTTTTTTTTATAATATTTTAATGGCCTGGTTGCTAGGACCTTTTAGCCAAGTCTTTATTTAGTTACAAAACTTGTTTAAATATTGATGAAATGAATTATATTCAATGCATGATGATGATATCCCCGCCCGCTCCCCATGAGTTTCAGTAAAGATGTGGCACTTTACTGAGACTTCACGCGGACTTTTTGAGAGAACTGGAAGCGATGTTGCACTGTTTTGTTTCATTTGCCTACACTAATACACGTTCACAAACACTTAATGGTTAATAATCCACCAATATTACACATTCAAATTCGGCTAAACACAAATTTTGGAAAATAAAACAAAACTGCTGAACATGTCGCTTCACTTTCCCGCCAAGAACCACTGAAAATCCCCCATGCACAGCATCATGCTGAGTGGAAGCCTTTTTATTACAGTCATGACGTGCAGCTGCCGACTATTTGTTTTTTGTGCTCGTGATTATTCATGTAGATATGTTTTGTGTATTTTTTTTGTTTACCTACTCGAGTTAATTATGTTTTCGTATGCACGTGTTTCTGTGACAAATAAAATTATTTTTCTTTCTTTTCTTTCTTTCTTTCTTACTGCTTAGTATGAGGTGCTGGGTTCGATTCCCGGGTTGGGCAAAGTGATATTGAGTGTTTTCATCAGGAACTTCCCAGTAGCAGGTCGGAGTCTGGATTTGTGCCCGGTTGATGGCAATAGGCTCACCCCCTATTAAATGGGTCTTAAACATAACTGTCGAAACGTGGGTGTACTATGTAGATACACTTCTGCCTTACCCTTTGGGGAATACAGGTGTGATGTTTTGTTATGTTTACAGAACCTAACTCAAGACAATCATTACTTTTCATTTCAGCCAAAAGACGTCCACTGCTGGACATAGGCCTCCTCCAAGCACCGCCACTTCGACCGGTTTTGTGCTTCCCGCATCCAGAGGATACCTGCGGCCTTCACAAGGTCATCGGTCCACCTCATAGGAGGCCTTTCAACGGTACGTCTTCCGGTACGCGGTCGCCACTCCAGAACCTTTCGGCCCCATCGGCCATCAGTTCTGCGAGCAATGTGCCCTGCCCAATGCCATTAAGGCACCTCGCGCACTAGACGACCACGACCACGACTGGTCGTAGTCGTGGCCTCAACCTTGGTCGCAGAAGGTACGGTTGGGCTGCGATCAAGTTTGCGGCCATGCGGTTTGTTTAGTAAATCTGATCGTTGCGGCCACTGGTCGTGGTCGTGGCCGTCTAGTGCGCGAGGTGCCTTAAGCTTGGCAATTATTCGGGCTATGTCGGTTATCATTACTTAAAACTAGTTTAAAGCCACTTGATTGATTGAAAGTGCTTGGTTTTTAATAATGCTTGAATCTCGAGTAAGGTTTTGTAATACCCGCCTTAGAACATTATCAGGTCAATATTCGTGGAGGTTTTTGTTTTTTCTGTAGGTTTTATAAGTAAATAGGAATGTCTATATACGAATGCCTGGAATCTATTGCCAAGTTTAATTAATTATAATTTATTTAATCAATCATTTGCAAATTCAATTCAATCACATTTTGCAGTATTGTGAAATTTTATTTTATTTTATGTTGGTTTTGCTTGAATTAAATGAAAAATTGTGTTACAGCCAAATTAGACCAATTTTAGATTTTCCATAGAAACAGAGATTTCCAGTTATCTGTTTCTAAATAAGACTTTTCAAAAATGTTCTTTACTAACTTTTTAGACCTTTGTATCCTGCATATGCGTATTAAGTTTCATTAAAATCGGTTCAGTCATTTCGAAAAACAAGGTCTTGAAAGTTTGTATGAAATGCAGTAAGGTATAAACGCTCTTTAAGACGGATCCAGTTTAGATATAAAATTTTTGCTGTGAAAGTCTAAATGCTGCCTCAATATAGACCATTAATAAACACTACATATTGCATCTAGAAAGTATGACAACCAGTCTTACCAAAGGGGAATCGTATTACCCAGTAACTGGGTTATGGAGGTCAGATATAATCAGTCGCTCAATGTAAAATACTGGTATAGCTGCATCCGGTGAGACTGGAAGCTGACCTAAGCATAGTTGGGAAAAGGCTAGGAAGATGATGAGGGCATCTAGAATGACGCAAATGAAATAAAAACAAAACACACTCGCTCAAGTGAAATAATACCGACTCATCAGTTTCATGGCTCCACGGATTTAATTAACCCTACACGACTCTCGATAACAGATGAGCTGTGAGAGCAGCTCCAAATTTTGCAATTATCATGCAGCTCTCACCTGAGGTGTTAAGTGTTAATTGACATTATTCTTCGTCTGCTTATTGTGACGTTGCTATTGTCAAATTGACGTTTTTTGTAAAGGTATAAATATTTGAGTGTTATTCTTGTGTAAGTGTCGGGCAATGTGTTTATTTATTTAATGCTTTAAGCACACACATTTACAAAGGTGGAGGTTTATTGGGTGTTCCATTTGGATTTATCAGTAGCCCGGAGACTGGATTTGTGCTCAGTTTATTGTAATAGTCCCTTATACTTGGGACTTAAGGGAACGATAACCGACTTTTAATGATTTTATACTGAAGATCACGTCTAAACGAGTAGTGTTAATGATTTGAAAAAAATACATGATAAATTAGAGCATTTTCTCAATAACTTAATATGTGAATATTTTATATTATGTTTATATTACATAGTGAAATTAATTTGTAAAGTTATGTCTAACGCGGATAAAAAATTGAGTATGGCGCAAAATCTACCAAGCGTTTTTTTCTGAAACCATCAACAATTTAATAAATAATGCGTCAAATTGGGGACAGCGCTCCTTGATGGGCGAGTGCTATTACTGGCTGAACGTACAACGTGTTGCGTGAACTCAGTACAGAACACGCAAGCTAACCACTCAAGGTAACTGGCATATATCTGCGTCTTAAGAGGCCGGGTGGATGCGCAGTTCATACAAACGTAATAAGTACCAAGATAATTTCAAAAATCATAAGTTTTCTATAGAATTTTTATATTCCTCATATCTCATCTTTATAACATTGTCGTTTCAAAAATATACATTTGTACACTACCTTAGGAATGTTTGATTTACAAATTATTTTGGTATTACGTTTGTATGAACTACGCATGCTATGCCGCCGGCCCCTTAAACATTACTGGCGAAATGTGGGTGTTTATTACATGTCACCGCCGCGTACACCTCTGCTTATCCATTCGGGTAATACAGGTAATACAGGCGTGCTGCTATGTTGTGCGATGTATAAATTGTTAAAAAGGTCTTTGGATTTCCAATTTTGTATTTTTTGTAAAGGTTTGTTACGGTCTTTCAGGCACAATGGTAACGCGATACCTAATCATTATGACACCATATCTAAACGATTATCCGCTTATGTATGATTGCGATACGATTGTGAACGTAAATCGAATATCTACCCGTGTAAGTGATAATTGGCTTCCTAACCGATATCCTTTTGAGCATAAAATAACACACACACACTTGGGTCGACAGAGTTAGAACATCTTATTTTTCTGATACGCCGCCGGTAAAAATATTAGCCACTCAGCTAGTGCAAGGCTTGCAATAGCTGCCCAGGAGTCGTCGGACTTTTCGACACCCTCACTCGTAGAGGCAATTTTAATGGGCATGTATTTAATGGTACCTACCCCATATATTTCCCATTTTGATTAAAAAAAAGAGATTAATGTATAATCTAGGGTAATAAATAACTCCAATTAACTGCGACAAACTTGGATGTAGCAGTCGCCGGCCGCTGCCGCGGCCCCGCTCGTTTCTTCGCTCGGTCGGTTCGCTTCTTTGCTCGCCCGGCTCGCGCGTGGTTGTTCGCAGTTCTACTATAACCTTTTTATTTTTTTTTGTTCCCGGGGTGGAAATTCCTCATGGACGTCCTCAGCCCTGTGGCGGGCGGAGGGGTCTGTCAGATTCTTATTGACTAAAAACCACCCCAGTGTGCCCTTCCCACACTTGCACTCGGGATCATGTGCGACTAATCACATAAACTAACCTAACCTAACCGCGAAATAACCTTTTTTTTTCTCCTGGTTGGAAAGTACTCATGTATAACCTCCGCCCTGGGGCGAGTGGAGGGGTGCTTCAGACTCTTACTGACTCCTAACGTAACCTATTTGGTCGGGTAGCTTAGATATTGCAACCAACTTTGAGAAAAGGGTCAGAAAGTTAAAAAGCAGACATCTTTAGAAGGTCCATCTGTTTTTAGAGGAGCAATCAAATATTTCCCATTTTATTGCACAATTTTAGTTTAAGAGACAATTGCTCGGTACGAAAATACTTCACAGTACGTTCCTGCCCACCGTAACCCAGCACCACAGATGTGCACAATGCAATTAAAACAATTAGGCAAAAAGTGTGCCCATTAAACAACGGATAATGAATTCAGACGAAAACGGTCAGATCGACGGCCGGCACTAATGGCGATGCGCGGTGTCGTCTCACATGGCACTAATCTTAGCACTCTTGGAGGTTATTTTGTAAGAATATGAAATATTCCCCTTAATATTAAACTCAGGGTGGAGTTATGTCCAGCCGTTGCGGGTTTGTCCGCAAAGGATACCCTGAAGGAACACGGGTGGGTTTTAGTCAGTAAAAGTCTGACACACCCGAGAAGTTATTTGATGAAACCAAACCAAAAAAAAGGCAGAAGTTATGTTAACTGCCACGCCACTGCTACGCCACGAAAAATGTACCTAAGTATTGTCACTACGGACCCACCATACCCCTGACCATACCCCTGGGGGTAGGGTGGGACTGAACCATACCACCATAAAGATGTGCACTCCGGACCCACCATACCATGACTGTGATACATATATTATACTGTAATTATTATGAAAAAGAGGTAGCAAATGAATGCAATTTTGAGTTGAAAAATTTCGTTTCTAAAAAAAAATCCTGGTAATGATCGATTCCGATGTTACATAAAATTCCTAGTAGTCTTTCAAGATTCTAGCAGGCCGAAATAGGAAAGTATTATTTTTACTTAGAACTATTAATATCACAGCGTATGAAATGTTTCTTTCTTTTCTTTTACCTACGAAAACAAAGTTACTAAGTTAATTCATTAGTGTTACGATCTGAACAAGTCTTCATGGCTCGTGGATTTTACAGGCCGCCATTTTCATTTGCGTGCAGACAGCCGACGACCACGTCGTAATGACCGAAATTACGAGCTAGCCATAATATGGTCAACTTATAATGATGATCATAAAAGTCGGAGGGGTTTAGCTCATTCGAATGTCTGACGCATGCAAACTAAAAGATTAGACCGGGAATAGCAATGAAAGGCGTATTTAATTCATTTTTTGCTTGCCAAGAGGGACCTTGCCTGTCTCAATCCTGGGCAAGGGCCTTCTCCCACTTCTTCCATCGTTCAAAAGCCCGCGCGTCCTCCTTCCATTTTTGGCGGAATCTGTAGAATTTATTCCGCCATCTTCAACAAATCCTTTTTTTTTTTGGTAACGGAGTGGTAACTTGTAATCCTCTTGGATGTCCTCCACTTGTACTGACTAAAACCACCCCGTGTTATCGCACACTTGCACGTGATGCTACGGGGGCACTTAAGCAATCTTCAATGCAGCCCCTGACTGGTGCCGGTCGGTGGTGCAGCGGGGGGAGTGAGGTGTTTGCCTCCCCCCGCGACGCCTAACTGGTGAGCGCGTGGAACATTACGCGCCACCACCTCGGGTCTTGTATGATAGGGGGTGGCGGACGTTCCCGAGTCAGCGGTCCTTGGACCCATTTAGGAGGGCCGGAAGAGGGCATTACCTACCCTCTGCCGGCGCACAGTGCGCCTGCTACGAGCCGGGAGAGCACTCGAAATCTCCCTCAATCTCCTACGTGTCCTGCTGCAACCCCCCCCTTACTGTCTCAGGGCACCACATTTATGCTATGTGGACCCAGAGTTTATCGGCAAACATTTTCTGCCCAGTCCCATTTAAATTGGGAAAACTTTTTAGCCACGTCAGCTATCTTTGTTTTAGAGCGCAGTATTGTGTGTAAATAATAATAAAAAATGTCATTATGGCTCATAGAGCTTTAAATGAACTTCGGCTTTGTAGAGCGTGGTCTCTGTCACTCATACTTGTCTGACAGTCTCTTTCTAACACTCGAAGTGCCATATTTACGCCCGAGTACATACTGTACCTATACAGGTCTATTTTGTATTGAATTCCTGAGGCTAATCTGATTTAGTCCCAAACTTATTAGTAGCTTCAATTGGATTTTCGAACTTCCTCAATCTCACGTTTCTCACGAAATAATTTTCTACGCTGCCACAAGAAGCTTTAAATATCCTAAATGGAGTCGCATATGATGTGTAACATCTGACATCTTATCTTGGTAATCATCAACTGAGCAGCGACAGAAATTAACCTCAAAATTTAAAAAAAGCTAAATATTGAAATATTTATTCGAATATTATTAATTACTAGTCGCCCACTGGATGGAATTCGGCCCCCTCTCCTTACAATCTATATAAGGTGTATCTATTCATACACGAAATCTCTTAAGAGGTCATTGTACTCATCATTATGAACAACTTTTACTATGGAAACAAACCTGATATCGTGAAAACAAAATCAGCTGTGATTTCGTGTATAAATACTTATATAGTACTTACTAATTCCATGAGTTCACTAATTCAATCCTATTATAAGGTACTTACTTATTCCATGCTCAAGCTGTAACTTCCCGTTACACACTTCCGTTCCGTTTCACGAAATCGCTCCCACAGAAACCGAAAGGAGAGATGTTATACATCAAAATATACAACATTATTTTTAGTTGTTGTGAAACATGAATATACATAGTTTGTTCAGAATAAGGAACTGAATCGATTTCAATCATTTTTACACCATATTTTTGGGACAAAATATATTTTGTCCCAAAAATATTTAGTGTGATGGAAAATGTTATCACCATTTAATAACTTACAATACAATCGCCGTACGATTAGGCGCCTACTGCCAAATTATTATCAATGAGCGCAAGACGACCCTGGAGGCGTGGGGGCGCCGTTAGCATGTTTTTGTACGGACAACCCGGTAACATAACAACCTGAAATATTTTTTTTTTTTTTTTTTTTAACTTTTTACAAAAAAATAATAACCGACTACCAAAAATAACACTACAAAGTGAAAAATAACTTTAATTTCGGAATTCGGTGTCTTTGGATCTGTATTTGAGTTTATTGCCACCGACTTCCGAAATTAAAGTTATTTTTCACTTTGTAGTGTTATTTTTGGTAGTCGGTTATTATTTTTTTGTAAAAAGTTTTTATTTTTCTCTTTTTAGTGGGTCAGTTTTGAATTTATCTAAGTTACAATAGCCTAATGTTAACTGCTTATCACCTTTTACAAAATATTGCTTTTCCCAAAGCCGGGACGTTGATTGTTGAGGAGTTCTCCTGGTAAGAACCAGGAGAACTGCCACTCACCATATGCATAGTGACGAGCATAAATTGCTTAATCGCAACCCGTTAAATAGGTACTCATTATTATATTGTTCCGGTGGCCATCTGTGGTCTCCATCATCAGTTCCACTTCACCAAATGGTGCTTTCGGAGAGCAAATGCACGAGTTACTATAAAAAATACCCAAATCGCTATAGGTTTGCATATAAAATTTGAGGGTTTCCCTCGATTTCCATGAGATCCCCTCATCAGATTCTGATTTGGTGGCAATGGGACCACCTCGGGAGTACACCCTTTCAAACAAAAAAAGAATTTTCAAAATCGGTTCATAATTGACGGAGTAATCGCATAACAAACATCCAAAAAAAAAAAAACTTACAGCCGAATTGAGAACCTCCTCCTTTTTGGAAGTCGGTTAAAAATACTAGACACGTGTTTCGAGTTTCGCATATCCTAAAAATAATGTTATATCACCATGTTATTGGTCCCGCAACATTGTTGAAATCTCTTGACACTTTAACCTTTCTAAGCCCGACAATAATGTTGAAAATGTATATTAAGTATTGTGGAGACCCGGCCTCCCCGACCCGAGAAACTTTGAGTCGTGGTTTTGCTAAAACATTTTAAAGCTTAAAGAAGTGTCCGAAAAGTCGGGCAAGCTCGAAACAACACGTAAGTAAAGACTGGCGCAATACCACAGGCGCGACAGGCAACGCGACGCACAGCGCGACACTTTCCATTAAGTTTTCATAGAAATTGTGCTACTAATGTCGCGTCGCGCCCGCGATATCGCAGCAGTCTGTACGAGCCTTATACTGTGTCTAAGTCATTAACGCCCACCTCCAAAAAGTCAAGACAAAAGCAAAACTAAAAGAAATTAAATTAAAAATAATAAAAGGTTATAAATGTATATTATGTATGGGAATTTAGGTCTTTTTTTTTGTGCTGTTCGTTTGCTCTGGATTTAAAAAAGGAAGGTTTTTAAAACATTTTTTTTCTACTATATTTTGTGTCAAAATTAAAAACAAGTGGTTCAGCCACATACAGTCAGGTATAGGACCATTATATTATAATGATATTATTTTATTTTCAAAATCAACAGTAGTTTCTTGTAAAAAAACTCTCGATCAAATAATGATCAAAATCTCGCGTCATTGTTCGGAAAACTTGTTGCGAATATTAGGAATTTTCCATGAATAGTTAATTTATTTGAAAATTCCCTTCCAGCCACACGCAAAATAAAGAACTCGAGTTTTCATCACAAACAATGAACAAAATTGATCAAAGTCGATTTCGTGCACGGCCCACGTTAAGATGTTTGTGCTCCTTTCAATACAAAAGTTGAACTCAATCAGTCTGAGTTTATCATTTAAATTTACCTTATACAATGTACAATTTTTCTTTCTGTTCTTTTCTTTTTATATCGTACGCGGATGCTGATGCTGATATTAATTATTTTCTTAAAAATGCAGGGAAAAAGTAGTGACTATTATGAATTTATACCTAAAAGTTGCACAGTTTTCCTTGCACAGGTTTCCTCTATTTCCGGGCAATGTGATGTTATTGCCGGGAAATATGAGACAATGTTAAATGAATGGAAAATTTCCAAAGAGCAAGTCCATTGCATTATTGGACAAAACTCGCAAATGAAAACAACACGTGCTAAAAGCCCCGCCCCCTTTGCAGTTATGTCACGACTCGAACTTCGGCATAATAATCAGCATTGACCAATGCGGATGCTGATGATGAAAATGATGCTGTAGTTCCGCGGATGCTGATGCTGATGCTGATGTTCGTAACAACCCTGATCCTTACCATGAATATGTTTTGCTGTGATCATATTTCATACTGAGATGTACGTAGGTACGAAACAGTTCTGAAAGTCAGCTTTCAAGACTTCGTTCTCCCCTGAACTTAATCATTTTTGAACATTAGCAACCGATTATCTTCTATCTGATGTTATTATTTTTATTCGTGATGAAAAACTACGTAGAAGTGCTGTTGTATTCAACTAAAAGCATATTATGGTCATTATCTCTCCAATCTGGTGGTGTCAGTGGTCAAAAGCACGACTGGAGACGTATCGGACAAGTCAAATTGCAGGTGAGGAGCTGGCGAACAGAACCGAACTAGTCCACTATAATTCGAATACATTTTTTCATCGAATCATGATGTCTTGGACCCCGTTGCGTTGATCCCTGTTAATATTTTCAATCAAACCCGGCTCTAATAGGTAAAAATTACTTTAAAAGTGCATTTTCAATCGAAACCGGTTTAGTCCGAGTTTTTACCAAAGAATTTTCACCCATTTTTCATTCGGAAGCGGACTAGTCCCATCTAGTATTCATATAGCCAACACATTTTTAATCAAAAGCGGACATGTGCAGCAAAAATAAAATATTAAGTAAAAAATATTCACGTTTGCGGTCACAACCGGATAAGTCTACCTTTTTCAAACAAAACAAGATTAGTAAAATTTTATTTCTTGTATAACTTCTAGAATATAAAAGTAAATTAAAAATTACATACTCATGCAACAATAGATCTAATCGACCTATCTATAATAATGCAATGTTGTCTTATTAATCTCCTCCATATATTAATATTAGTTATAGTTCCGTGGGGTGCCGGACGTGAAGAATAGCACCATCCCATTTCTTCCCGTGGGTGTCGTAAAAGGCGAATATAGGACTTACTAGAGAATGGGCAGCAGTATTCTCTATGCATTTTAAAACCATACTGCGATCGCCAACCCGCCTACCAAGCGTGGTGATTATGGCAACCCCCTTGGGAGAGGCCTATGTCCAGCAGTGGACGTCTTTCGGCTGAATTGATTGTTGTTGTTAATTGTTAGCCATCCTGTAAAATTTAATTTCGTGAACTAATCCGATTCTGTTCGCCAGCTCCTCAGGTGTATTGCACTCGTCACGGCGCCACCGTCATGGCCAAGGTGCTTTACTCCGAACTAAATAATAATATTCAGCTCTGTATTGCCGTGTTTGATTCCGATCTGTGCTGTCAACAGAGACCGCCATTGTTAGCCTGAAGCACGCTGTCGGGTATAACTCGGATAGAAATCGACCCGTACTCGTATATGCGGTTTTCCTTGTTGTTCAGGGCCTTTGTCCTTGTTTCATATAATCTTCTTTTGATAAAGTAAATTACAAATTCATGGCACTCTCAACAAGCTCGCTGTCTAGTTGGTCAAAACTGCCTGGTATTTAAGAGGAAAAAGCTAGGTTACCCTGCGAAATTAATTTTTTTCTTACGTTTTTGCAAGTTTCAGGGCGGTATTAGGTTGAATGTTGCTCAAAATTTCATTTAACCTAATACCGTCCTGCAAATTGTAACATACGTAAGTTTGAATTTCGCGGGCTATCCGTTAAAGACGACGTTGCGTGATGCGTTGTTTGTAATTTACGTCAAGCCATTCTCTTTTTAAAAGTATTCCTAAAGATATTAGTAAGAAATTCAATGATAAAGCAGTAGGTATAATGTTTTAAATCTAGAGGGGTCCCCCCTACAAAGAGACGCTGTCTCTATGTGTTTGTCAAAAGAAATCCAAGTTGTTCGAACATAACGGGTCTATCTTGTTTATTTGAAGAGTTCCCATGGCCACCTTCCGGCTCCATCACCAGACCCTGGACAGCACCTTGACAAGACAAATCTAAATTTGAGAACCATAACGGAACTATGTTGTCTAGTCGAGGAGTTCCTATAGCCCTTTTCCGGCTGCGCCATTGCATTGTCAGTTTGTCACCTAAGTTACATGCAGGTATGCCAAGTTTCAGCTTAATCGAAAGTCAGGATGTACTTGAAAAATGGATTACTAATTTGTTATCCGAAACACAGGTGGTAACATTGTGGTTCCTCTAGAATGTGATGAGGTTTATTAACAAGATTAGGTATTATAACTAATATTAAAACACAAAATGTATGTTAATGAATTAGCTACAGCTTAGCAATAAGAAAATAATAAATGGAAGCGACGCTAATGCCGCCGAAATAATAAGTACTTATAGTGCGTTTGAAATAAGGTTAGACATTTAAATAAACTTGTTGACTGTCCGTTAAACCGATTTTGACTTCTACCTATTCCGTAGGCGTAAGGATGGCATTAAAAGCAAAAACGTGGTTACAATACCAACTGTATAATACAGCTGCCATTTGTCATGCCACCAACGCAATAGAAGTGAAAATCGGTTGAACGGACTGTAAAAAAGGTTTATTTAAATGTCTAATCTTATTTCAAATGGAGTATAGATGATTCGCGCCAAGCCAAAACAGGGTGGTCAATATTTTCAATGATCCAAATCCAACGCGAAACACAACGTGTGCCGCACGCGAGGATACAATTTTCATTCTACTACGTTGATAACTTGTTAGACCTTTGTATCCTGCTTATGCGTATGAAGTTTCATTAAAATCAGTTCAGTATTAATAAAAAAAAAATGGCTTGAAAGTTTGTATGAAATGGCGTAAGTCGTAAACGCTCATAAACAAAGCACAAAAGTTTCGATGTTTGGATGTGTCAATTGTCGCCACATTAATAGATAGCAACCCCCGCGTAGAAGGGATTGTTCGTTAGTCCTTAATAAAATCACCCTCTTTTGTTAGGGATGAACGTAATAATACCATATAATACTGTGAGGGTTGGCGCCGAGAAGACGCGTCTCTCGGGCGCCGCGCGCCGGCACGATTACTAGACGATTTCTTTTGAAAACTATCGGGACAAAATATTTTATCTTTATTCATTTCTAATGGCTGTGATTAAGATAAAAATGGTTCTTTTTACATATGATAATCTTCTTCTTTTCATGACGATTGACTATTACTAAAAGTTTGTCCAACCAGTAAGTTGCTACCTGGACCGCACTGTCATCCGCCTCGCTCGATCATTCATCCTGGAATGTGCAGATGGTTGTATATGGTGAGTAGGAAAGAAAATGAGCCATGTCCCGTGGGAGTGGTCGACATTGGCACTGTGTTTGGGAAAGGCCGATGATATGCCTATTTGGCTCGATTATTGCATACAGCGACCAACCTAAACCCGCAATCGGTTAAGGGATTTCCAGATTGGCCACTGCAGCTCGTGTCTAGATGCAATATGTTCTGCCGGTTGATGAAGTGTGGACGGGTGGGGTTTGTGTTCTTCCACAGTTTACAACTCTCGTCCACCGCAATGTCTTCGAAAGTTACAGTGAAGGAAAAAGATCTATGAACACAAAAATAACCAATCTACAGCGTTATGAAAGAAGTAGGTACTAAATAAAAACAAAATGCCGAAATGAAGTAGGATAGAAGAAGGGTGTCAATGTGTCAATATCAATCAATATCTGTTGTTAGAAAGAGATGAACATACATATTTAGTTACGTCACTAGCCGCTGCATGTTCATTGGCGCGTACGTAATAATAATAATTATTATTGTAAATTTCAGGCAATTGCCTGGTATTTACTTTGCCATTATTGAGCGCAGATAACGCATCTAAAGGTTTCTATCACATATTGTGGTGTATACATCATTGGGGTGGATGCTCTCGTGTAAACCGCGAACATGCAGTTGAAACTTTTGATGACAATTTTATTAAATATTTATACTATAAACACAGGCAGAGTCGTGGGCAATTGGGCATAGATCGTTTTGGATATAACATTTTTGAAATGCAATTAGATGTAGTACAAGTATTTAGAATGGTTTTATGCCTGAAATTACGGTCTATGGAAGTAAATCATGAAATATTTCATAGAGAAATCTGTCTCTGTCAAACTCGTCTTTGACAACGCAATACCTTGCTTGTATTTTGTTTTTCTATGAAAAAAACTGACAACCTAATTCAACCTTCAACTCTTGGATAGAAAATTGACGGCCGGCTAGAAAAGGTAAACAAATAGGTTTAAACCGCAGAGGTTACGCTGCAATACCTAATAGGTCATTTAGGGGTCGTTCCAGTCTAACCAGATGCAGCTGTATACCTAATAGGTATTTTGAGTATATCTTCGGTCCTCAGAAACCAGGCTTAGAGAACTTTCCAGAAAATCTGATACCTACCCAAGCATGTTACATACCATAAAAAGTATGACTCAGCACCCCGGCATCGACGAGCACGGCTTGCCAAACATCCAAGGTCACCCCATACGCTATGCAGACACGACGCCATTTTGTCCGTGAAAACAGCATAGCGCGCCAATGTTAACTTCGATTCAGCCAATTGTACTATTAATACTTCATGCCTCCTTTCCTTTTTTCACAAAACCGCAGCAATAGGCAAATACTGATATATTTACATTTATAAACTGTAAAAAAAAGACGAAATGTGTGAAATTCTCTCTTGTGATGCATAGCTTTGTGGCCTTCATTTTTATGCGGTATATGGTACGAAATTGCTTGAATGGTTTGTTTGCTACTAACAAATCATACTTAAGCTAACCATATAGGTATGCTTTGAAATAGTTTTAAGTTTCACATTTTACATTTTTAGATATCAGTTCAGTAATTCAGTATCAGGCTGTATAGTAATAAACAAGAGCGAGTCGGACTCGCGCATCGAGGGTTCCGTACGTATATATGATGTTGATGATTTCTGAAAAACTGTGCTATTTAGAGACATAGTTTAATTTTTCCTGTAATCTATACGTAAACTTCTATCACATAGAATAATTTCAGATTTTTATCTATGCAAACTTCGGAGATTTGAGAGAAGGGGGAATGGTTTTTTTTTACATTTTTCATCAAAAGTCGGAAACTATGCTGCCTAAACAAAAAAAAAACTCAAACACAAATGTTTGAGAATGTGCAAACAACGCTCTTTCATATGATACCCCACATGCCCTAGTAGCCCCACTTCAAATTTTTATGACCCCCTTTCAGTCCCTTTTGCAAAAAAGATATATTTTTTTAATTTGTTTCTTGTTTGCAAAATAGTTGGGCAAACATCATCTAAAACTATTCAAAATTTCAAGTTGATAGCATTAGTAGTTGTTGAGATATCCAGGTGTGACAGACAGACAGACAGACAGACTTAGTCTCACCATAAGGGTTCCTTTTTACCATTTTGGTACGACCATTTTAGTACGGAACCCTAAAAAAGTGACATAATATCGCAAGTTTTTACAGAATAATAATCATTGAAATCATTAAAACAACTCTCTATGTTACAATAGGTCTAAGGTAGAGATGGTAACAATGAATTTCATGAAAACTGGACGTTTGTGATCAATTTGGATTCTTAGGCCCCACCGCCGGCGATTAACGAGAAATGACTAGAGATACCAACTAGTTGACGAGCAGCGAGTGCGGTACGGCGACGAGCGATTAATCGCTGTTATGCGTATGTACAGTCCATGCGGCCTATGCTGAGCTTTGCATTTGTGTGAGTGCACATAGATAGTGTAGGTATGACGTATGAGAACAACGTAACATGGTGGTGGTATAGTATGCGACGCAACTCCGCCGCACACCTTCCACACTTCACCTCTTGTACTGTAATCACTCACACAAATGAAAAGCTCAGCTTAAGGCTCTTTCTGTGCGTGCGAATATGATAGCCCGCAGGTTTGCACGTTGTACTGCAGACGTAAAGGTGACGCTATTTAGAGCATTCTGTACCACCTTCTACACATGCAGCTTGTGGGATACATATTCGCGTGCGTCGTATGGAGCCCTTCGTGTCCAATTTAATAATGCTTTCAGTAAACTGATGGGGTTGCCATGGCGTTGCAGTGCGTCAGGGATGTTTGCAGCGGCGCGTGTAGATTGCTTTTACACAGTAATGCGCAAGCGTGCAGCATCCCTGGTGGCTCGAGTCATGGCCAGCCCTAACAGGGTTCTGAAAATGATTGCTGACAGAGTGGACTGTCCATATGTTTCTCGCTGCTGTCAGTTACATGTGCCGTCGTATCGTGTTGTTTAGTAATAATTGGTTTTAAGAACAATGTTATTAACCCTACTCGTACATGAGTCTTGGCTCGAAATAAAGATTTTGAATTTGAATTTGAATTTAGGCCTCGCGGACTGTACCAACCGTTGAGTCTCACAGCAAGTGTTCTGCCTGCCAAGTGAGCGTCACTGAGTAAACTCTTTGACAGCTCGCAACAAACGAGTACTCGCAGCCGGTGTGAACAGTCAGGGATCGACAATATACGTAGGTACCTCTTTCGCTTACACGGGACCTATCTTCTGTACGCTTATTGAGCGAGAAAATTGTTAATAGCTAGTCGCTTCCTCGTCAACGATGTGACAGGTGCCTTAAGGAAACTATAAAGCCTATATTTTGTGGTATATCGTTACAAACAGATCGAATTCTGAAAACCGCGCATCGAGTTTAATATAGCATAAACAGCCTAAGAGGGGCTTGTGGCTCCTCAACAGCCGCACGGGTCGATCGATCAGGTTAAATTACGCTTGCCGCGGTTGGTCCGTGGATGGGTGACCATCTTTACATACCAAGACTCCTCCGTGCCTCGGAAAGCACGTTTAGCCGTTGGTCCCGGCTGTCATTCGTGGATCTTTGACCGAAAGTCCGACAATGAGTCTTACCAAAGGGTATCGTATTACCCAGTTACTGGGTTGTGGAGGTCAGATAGGCAGTCTCTCCATTTAAAATACTGGTATTCAGCTGTATCCGGTTAGACTGGAAGTCAACCCCATCATAGTTGGGAAAAGGCAGGCAGATGATGATGATGATGATGATAGCATAATCAGCCTGCAATGTTCTCACTGCTTTCTAGCAGTGGGAACATTATGATTATGAGTCCCCTCAGGCCTCCTCTCTGTGAGAGGGAGCGGGCTGTAATCCGCCACATGGGTCCAGGGGCCCAAGTCTGCTATTTTTATAAATTCAGTCATTCCAACACGATCTTATTGTCATGCCATTGTCATTTTGGTAAAAGTTCGTAATCTGCTAAATTCATAATGGTCGATCATTGGTCGGTCAATGTTCTCGTAATAGATGTGTGTTAATATAATGGCATTGTCGTATTGCCATTATTATAAAAACCTTTTAGTAGAAATGTCATTCATTTGTCATTATGTACGAGATTACCAATAAATGCAATTTCTTTCAATGTAGTGTCAGTGGCGGACCATTGGAAAGTCATAATGACGCCATTATAATAGTAGATTACCAAACTTGTCAAAATCAACAATTATGAAATCAATGATCGACCATTCTGACACTATTGTAATAGCAGACTTAAGGCCCAGATGTTGGTGGATGTCACATGTCTTCGAAATGTCGGTTCTAGCAGCTCAAGCTACCCGAAACTGTTATTTTTTTCCAATCGACCTTGAACCTTAAGCTGTAGCGATAAAGTTGAAAATCTTGTAGTAACTTGACGTGCTGGCGTCTGTATATGCCGGTTTTCTCACGATGTTTTTCTTCACCGTTTTTAGAGCAGTGGTCATGACATAACTTACAGAAAGTAAAGTGCCTGCTTGGGTTCGAACCCAGGCCCTTTAACTCGTAAGTCGGGCCACCAATACTCAATGATTTTAATATATTTCAAGTTATTTTAATGCATTCGATCAGCCAACCACAGTGGTTACCATAGTTTCTTAGCAATTTTTTTCTTGCCTTGCAGAATCGAGACGGCCAATAACCGTAATTAAAAACATTCAAAATCTAGTCGCTCATCTCAGCAACAATCAATGTCAAGAACTTGTCGCAAATGTAGGAAAAATAGAGGTAATTTTGACAGATTGAGCTTGGTATTAGAAATTTAGAATGCGAACGGTCTTAAAAATACGGAAATTGGCCCCCTGCATCTGGTGTGAAAGCAATGATAGTAAATCAACGCAGCGAATGTACATTAGTGCCACGGTCTGTAATGACTGCGTTGCTGGCAGCACTGATGACGGCTGAAAGCGCAGGTCCAGGCCAACACAGCACAGTCAACATTGTGTTGGCTGCAATGATGATCAAGCTTGTAGTTGTTAGTTATAGTTTGGCAGTGCTTTGCTCAAACAATTCGAGTAATTTAAGTCGCTTATTATATTACAGTCATGGAGAATTGCAAAAAAAAACACCGCACCGCGCTTTTTTTTTTTTTTTTTCCTTCTGGCTTCGCACGGTTTGTGCATTTAGCCAATGTCAAGTTAGTTCTTGTTTAATATTGATGAAATGAATTATAAATGCATGATGATGATATCCCCGCCTACTCCCCTTGAGTTTCAGTAAAGATGTGGAACTTTACTGAGTCCTCACGCGGACTTCTTGAGAGAACTTGAAGCGAAGTTGCACTGTTTTGTTTCATTTGCCTACACTAATGCACGTTCACAAACACTTAATGGTTAATAATCCACCATTATTACACATTAATATTCGGCTAAACACCAATTTTGGAAAATTAAACAAACTGCTGAACATGACGCTTCACTTTCCCGCCAAGAAGTCCCACCGCGCTTTTTTTTTTTTTTTTTTTTCCTTCTGGCTTCGCACGGTTTGTGCATTTAGCCAATGTCAAGTTAGTCACCGCGCTTTTATTCCTCCCCGCACATTTGTTTTTTTTTTATCAGGCAATGATGATTGTACTGCCTGTACTTATACAGCCAAATTTTGAATAAAATCTTTTTCATATGACTATTTTTGAAACAAAACTCGACAGTAATGGATTTTCAAAGGAACAACTAAACCGCTGGTAGCTAAAACTCACCAGCAATGAAGTTTCATACAACTTTGCTGGCACCTATTCAAGTACCGCGGAAAGGTCGACTTTGCTCAAAAATGGTTATCAAAATAATGAACAAAAGAGTAGAAATAGGAACAAAAACAATTGCAATACATTGTAAACAAAAAAATCATGTACTTAAAATAAACTTTCAGCAAAAAAAATATCCTTGCAAGAATCACTCAATGATCCTAAGGGTAAGCATGAATTCTGAATTTCTGATTGATCGCTCCTTCGCAATAGACGCACTCGGCGCGGCGTGCCGAACGGCCGATCTGACCAATTTGTTCAATACGTTCATACGACAGTGGCAAATGGTGCGACCAGTTCAGTGCCAGAAGATTGATCGCCAAACTAATAGTGGGAACCTATTTTAGACGCCTCGGTTGCCCTATATCAAAACCCAGTAAGGAATACTAAAAAACTATTTTTTTTTCACATAATCGTGACTTCCATAGTAACATACAACATATCGTCACGCTTGTATTCACCGAAGGGTTAGGCAGAGGTGAACTACACCTACCTTTCGCCAGTTATGTTTAAGTCCCGTGTGGAGGCTAGCCTATTGCCATCCTCTCACAAATAGGAGACCTGTGTCCCATAGATTTTGAGTAGTCTATCTAATTATTATTCTTTTCTTAAGGACTTTCCGATTTAAAGATGCATCAATTTATGTTTTTGCAGTCTCCTGAAAATTGTGTTTGATGCATTTACTGGGTTTTGATACGGGGTAGCTGCCCTCCCAGAGTGGTAGATTTTTTATAAAATGTTAAACGGATTGACTTACTGTTGTAGATGTGTTTCACATTATTTCATATCTGTATCAAATCTATGTATTGTCATTATGTGATTTTATGTAAATTCACCTGTGAATTTGGTCAGAGGAAAGTATTTTAGTAAGGATAATTTTCTGAATCGTTTCAATGTTCGTCTTGTCTAAGTTAAAATTCAGGACAATTATAATTGTATCGATTCCAAGAGTGACAAGAGTTATCTCGTTGGTACGACTGGTGCCAATATAAAAAAACCTCTCCGCTTCGCTGCTCGCGAACCCATTAATACTGATTGATATCGACTGCTAAATTGAAGTGACTGTCTTAAGAACCATTCATCACTTCCGCAAATTGCAATCTACGTGCTTTTACAAACACGTGCATTCATCAGGCAATCAATGCTACTCCAATTAATTTGCTAGTAGTGCTCACTTGATGTAGAGGATTTATTCGTTCACTTAACATCGACTGCTTTTAATTTAGCGCGACGATTGATGCTTAGACTTGTCGTCATACATCATACAATGTTTAACTTAAATAACCCTAAATCGCCTAACCATGAAGTAGCATATTATATAATAATAATTATGAAACTATGAGCATACGCAGATCATAGAGTCGTACGATTAATAGTCTATGATGTGCGTATATCGTTTTAGAGTCCCGAAATAATGTCAGCTTATTATTGTGAAATATTACCGTATTTTGTCGTCTTATTTATACAACAGGGCTAACCAGATCTTCGTTGCTACCGATGACTATATGGTTTAATTCTCTTTGGTTGCTACGCTTCACTAAATTCAATCGATCGATTGCCCAAATCTAGCACGAACGTGTCATGCCACAAGTTCTGCATTCTGAAGAGACCGGACATGAAATCGAATCTTTTTGAACAATTTTATTTACGGAAAGGGTGGAATTTAAACAAAATTGTTTGTGATTTGAAAAGTCCAGTTCTTACTCTTGCAGGTGGTTTGCAGGGATTTTAAAAATAATTAATGTAATAATGGCAAATCACTAATATTCGTAACCAGTTTTCCGAATAATGACTTGAGGCTGACGTTTGATTCTGCCAGGGTTGCGAGTTTGTCCGAGAGGGATATCGTGGCCCTGGCAAACAGATAACGGAAGGAACACGGGTGGGTTTTAGTCAGTAAAAGTCTGACACGCCCTCCCGCTCCGCCCAGAGCGGAAGAAGTTGTTTGATAATTTCCCACCCAAAAATAAAGAAAAGGGTGGCGTTTGATCGTTGTTTTACAAAAAACTATGTACTTATTGATTTTGCAATTAAAAAATCATCATCTCAAAATCAAATCGTCATCTAATTGTGGGATATACTAGAGCTATAAAAATAGACAGTAGCACCAGCTACTAAATATGAGTAGGTACTCTCAATGTAGAGTACACTCTGCATGCCAAAGCTGAAACATCACATCTGCTCATAGTCCTAGGACTGATCGCCGACATCACAAGAACACACAAAAAAAAAATGTGGTTAATGTAAATTAACCAATGAGAGAGATAGAATCTTCTCTGCAAAAGCTCTGGCTGATGTGGAGTAAAATCACTGATGTCGACAGCGGAGGTGACCGCCGAAAGATACACCGAACGTAAACAAGGAAGAACAAAACGGAACGATTTGTTATAACGACAAGAAGAAACCTTTCAAGACCACCTGCCACACTGAAGTAGATATCATAAGCAAGGAAGCGACCAATTTATTTACCTCATTTAGTACCAACCAGAAGAGCTCAACTGAGTGAACCGATCTAATGAACTGTAAAATGAAATCACTCACGTAGAAACTCAAAGCAGACACTGTAAGGTATTCAACACCTTTTTTCGCAGTAAGTAAACATTTAATTTCCGAGATAAGTCTGCAGGCAGTGAAAATCATTTTCACTTATCAACCGCGGAGTTGGCAATTTCCTATAAGAACTGAAAAAGTAGATAGACATACAAGAGCAATCAGACGAAGAAAATTGAGAGTTAGTAACAGGCTTATTTTATGTGTATATTGACACACTTAGAAAACAATAAATATTTTCGACTAGTCACGTCACCGAACGACGTAACCTTGAATGAGGGCAACTTATATTTTATGATTGATTCTATCTGATATTCTATTGTCCTCCAACAGTATCCTTAGCATGATTTCAAGTCGTCTAGACTGTGTTTTCGTAGTGGTGATCCACTACCATTTGTTTGTTTTTGTGAAGTGTCAGTTCTTACTAATATAGTTGTAAGTATTACTAATCATTTTTGAGTCTAAGATACTTGATTAAAGATAATTCTATTATATTGTATTCTATTGTGGGTTTCCCAGAGTGGCACCCTTGGGCAATTTAAGATATCAAAGGTCAAAAAAGCTGAACCATCGATTTTACAACTTTATTAGGCTGTGTTAGCTATTCTCAAAGAACAACTTTACACAATACTTTCGTAAATCTATAACTTTAGTCGATAGATTCTCAGCTGTAGTGCGGAAAAAGAATGCATCTCTTCTCTCCAGATCACGGGACAGTAGCAACAGCCTCCTGAAACTTATTGCTGATGAGCCTGACCCCATAATGAGACATCTGATAAGGACGAAGCTGCCGTATTAGAATTTAAGTACTAACATAGCAAATAAGTTAAATTGTTTACTGACATCTAGAATTGTAAGTATTTATTTTTGTTTTGTGTTTTATTATTGGATCTTGTTATCTGTTAAATAAATAAATAATAATTATTATTATTATTATAATGGATGTAAAAAGATGCTTCACAGCTTAAAACGACTATGATAAGAAAAAAACGCTTCACTAATGACATTCAATAGCCACTCACAATCAATTATGTAAACGACTAATACTTTCAGTAAGCTGATCAATCAATGTCACCCGTTCTCTTAGCTTATCCTCTGTTATTAAACTTTGTTCGCACAGCATCGTCTGCCAATTTTCCTGCAGGGAATACCTACTATAAATTATTTTTTACCTTACCCTGAGAAGGCGATTAGATTACCCGTTTTTTCCCTGAGAAGGAGAGCTGTTTAATAACAATATAACTTCTTGTAATTAATTTATCTAAATTATTTAAATAACATTATAAATTTATTATTTTTATTTTTAAGCTCTCAAACAGGTAAACAATAAGTTTGGCTTCACAATATACCTAGCAGGAAGGAACGCTGACACCTGAGATACAGAATAAGTCCTAGTTTGGGTGTCATGAGTTCCACAAATCGAGCACGTACTTAGTCTAATTACTTTATGGACCTAAGTTAATTAAGTCATTCATTGTTAACCCTTTTTCACTCCTTAAGTATTAGGCTTAAAGGAAATAAATAATTTAAAACATAATTTAATTTTAATCAAAGGTGGAAAACTCAGTCTTGTGAAACCTTGTTTTATTATTATTAATAGGAATTAAGAATTTATCAGAAATTCGCCATTATTAAAAAGATGTGCATCCCTGATGACGCGTGTGCGCGGCAGCACCAACAGTTTTCCCAGTGTGTTCGCAGATCGGTGGGATTCCCCGATGTTGCGGAGGTGGATGCAACTACACGCTGAATTTTAATTACATTTTTTTGTTTGTGTCCGTACTAACACTAGATGATAAGACAAATTGTTACTAACCCTATGGAATTTGTCTAAAATAAAAGTATTCTATTCTATTATGTCTAATAGATGTACCGAGTGGTGCCCGTGGGTGTCGTAAAAGGCGACTAAAGGACTTACTAGAGAATGGGCAGCAGCGTTCTCTATGCATTTTAACACCATACTGCGATCGCCAACCCGCCTGCCAAGCGTGGCGATTATGGCAACCCCTCCCAAATGACAAGCACTAGGTACTTGGGGGAGGCCTATATCCAGCAGTGGACGTCTTTCGACTGAAATGATGAATGATGATGATAGATTTAACTGTAGGTACCTATTTAGGTAGGTACCTATGCTTCATTTAAGATAATTTAGACGTCACTTAAAGATTATTTCCAATCAACGTTAGGCTGACAAACTTAGACTTGCCTGAAAACAAACAAATATATTTATGTATATTTATTTGTGCATAGATTTATATATATAATTAGGTTTATATATTATGTTTATAGTTTTAATAGGTTTATATGTATATCTTTATAT
This sequence comes from Tiliacea aurago, assembly GCA_948098905.1. Lineage (NCBI taxonomy): Eukaryota > Metazoa > Arthropoda > Insecta > Lepidoptera > Noctuidae > Tiliacea > Tiliacea aurago. Next base: position 18,098,354 of record OX402591.1, on the reverse strand, counting down.
TTAAATAATATTATTTTATTCCTCAATTCTCACTATTGCACCTACCACTGTTTGTCTCTGCATCGCCCAAAGGTTGACTGGTAGAAAATGCCTATGGCATTAAGTCCGCCTCTGTACATTTCTGTGCTTAAAGTATTAAATAAATAAAGATGTCCCAATGAAAGCTTTGAATAAATACGTCCTTTACAGTGATACATCGTTTGAGGGGCTTGTGGCTAAGTAATAACAGACGCACGGGTCGATCGATCAGGTTAAGCTACGCTTGCCGCGGTTGGTCGGTGGATGGGTGACCATTTTTACATACCAAGACCCCTCCGTGCCTCGGAAAGCACGTTAAGCCCCCAGCTGTCATTTGTAGATCTTTGACAGTTGTTACGGGACCCCAATATACAACATTATTTTTAGTATATGCAAAACCTGAATATAGTTTGTTCAGAATAAGGAACTGAATCCATTTCAATAATTTTTACACCATATTTATATTTTGTCCCAAAAAAATTTAAGTGTGATGGAAAATGTTATCATCATTTAATTACTTACAATATAATCGCCGCCGTACGGTTAGGTACCTACTGCCAAATTATTATCAATGAGCGCAAGATGACCCTGGAGGCGCGGGGGCACCGTTAGCATGTTTTTGTACGGACAACCCGGTAACATAACAACCTCATAACTTTGTGATTTTTCATGATACAGTTTTAAAATTTTGTACATAGTTTATTTACATAAAAATACTAGACACGTGTTTCGGGTCTCGCATATACTAAAACTAATATTGTATAAATGTACTCTTTGACCCCAACATAGTTGAGAAAAAGGCTAGATGACAGTGTTACACAGTTTCTATAGCAGGAAAAATAAATTCGACCAGCCAATGTCACTCCAAAACACTGAAAAAAGACAGCAACAGTTGAACCACTACAGCTTTGAAGATACACTTTAGTCATTATATGCCTTTATATTTTAGTGGGGAGACGAGGGAACAAGTGTACTCATCCACTCACACACTTGTCCGTGTTTCAACGTTCTTGTTACTCAAAGCCACTTCGCATTCAGCGAGATTTCAGACCAATGTGTGGCGGCTATTTTTGTATATAATATGTAGGCAAAAAGTTGTTAATTTGTGGTTTTGTGTAAGACGCTATTCTGTTTATTGTTTATTGTTATTTAAAACGGTAACACCAATTACATTATTTAATATAGAGATTGAAACAGGTATATACAAAATGTAACAAAAACCCTGTTGTTCTTTCTACCTAAGTTTTAAGAATTGGTATACATACGTATTAAAGCAAGTCATTTATAAAAACCGTTCAACAAAAATAATTATTTAATTATTAATATTTGTAATGTTTAACTGATTTCTTACCTCTTTAGTTCTTTGATTTTGACGTCTCGACTAGCCAATTCTTATTTTTTTTTATTATAATTCCATCAATGTTGTGCTTGTAGGTTAATGTATACGTCCTTATAAGGAACAACAGGGTTTTTGTTACATACAGTATAAACAAAAATATTTCAAATACTAACATATAATAGAAGACTAGATATAATATACCCTAGCATACTTTCTCTCACAAAACATCAGACATACACGCATAATTCTACTCCATTCATCAGCAAACAGATCACATTCAAGATTGGTCGTCAGGTGGGCGTTAAGCATCCTTAACGTACGACACACAGGGGACTCAGCTCTGGCGACAGTTTTAGATGACGGTGGCGCGAACAGATTACGTCGAGCTTTAGCGATGTCCGATTTGTTTTTCAGGATCAAATAGCCAACGGAAAAGATCGTGGAGTTGGTGACTTTCGATGCGTCCTCCAAGAGTTTTGCAGGCTACTGTGAGCTGTAGAAAGCCTCGTCTAACCTCCAACGAGTTGAAGCCCAAAACTCCTAGGAGGTAATTAGGATACATGAAAGGAAAGAAATGAAACATCTTTTTATATCGAAATCCCAAGAAAAGTTTTCAGTACCTTTTCCAGCGTACGTGCTATTCGATTTAGAAATGTACGTAAAAGCCTCGTGGTTTGACTCCTGGTTAGTTTTTAGGGTGGGATTTTGAATTATTAGGTAAGATAAGAGATAGTTAATTATCTTGTTATATAAAATATTTTCCTGTTTTCAATAGAAAAAGAAATATATACTTAAATAAATTTGTTTTTTATTTTGCAGAATAATATGTTGTGTGCCTTTTAGTTTGAGCGAAATAATGTTTCTTTTTTTCTTTCTCTCTTCTTTTCTTTTTAAATCTACTGAAGTCTACTGAAGCAGGCCCTACACCTACACTTGTACGATCCCAGTTATTTTGTACTCAACTGATCAATTATTTTTACGTTAATAAGCTTCAATTCAATGAAAATATTTTGCAATAAAAACTCCAATTTTTGTAAAATTTTTGCAACTTGCGCAATTTTCAAAGCTAAACCTAAATGGTCAAAAACATTGCCATACCTACTTTGGTGTAGGGGCCGCCTGAACGGTAGTTACAGTTTCCATAAAGGGATTAGGTACTACATAAGTAAGGTAAACGTACTAATACTTGTCGGGTTTTGATATTCTGCGTTAAAAGTATTAAATTTAGAATTAAACTTTTTGCATAACGAAATAAAAAATGTATCCGTTATTCTAATATATAGTATTTAATTCCTATATATTTGGAGTGATAATAAATACTTATTTAAGCAAATGTAAAAAACGGCGATTTGTACCAATAATCGTCAGATTTGTACTATTACTCGTCAAAAGAACCCAGTAGCCGTAAATGTTTGATGCCAATTATGAACACTCAGGTCTTGAACATAGAGTATAAGATAAGTATTAATTAAAAAATATTGACATTGTCTTTGATATGAGTGGCAAGTATACGAAACAAAAGGTAGATAGAAGACCGAATCCCAAGAAATTACTAAGGTCTACTAAGAGCTATAAATAGCAGGTAGGTAAGCGAGCGGCCTCCCGATACAGCGAACAAAGAGAGCCCTATTTTGACACGAATGATAAGAGCGCGCTTTATCACACAATGAGCAAGCTCTTACGACCAGCAAGCGAAGCGAGCCCATCTTCAACACCAGTGAGCCGAGCGCGTTTACATAATATAACAAGAGCAACTGAAGCGAGCTGTATCACAGGAAACCCTGTTATGGCTTGGCTTAAAACACAAAAATATTTACAATCTATAGAGCCACCTATTAAGCGTGACCCAGTAATCGTCACAATAGTGCTTAAAATGACGCGTGCTGGGTCAAGCAGGAATTTTAAGGTACCAATTTCACATTTGAAAAAAAACTTTAAAATTATGATTAAAGTGCTCCAGATTTCAAATTAAATCGTTAGAAAATTAATTTAACCAATGAGACTTACCGTAGACCCCACAGAAATTTCACAAACCAAAACACAAAACAACGTGCTACTTTTTTGGGTGCGAAATTGTCAAATAACTTCTAAGGGCGTGTCAAACTTTTACTGACTAAAACCCACCCGTGTTCCTTCAGTTGCCTGTGTGCCAGGGCCAAAATATCCCTTTCAGACAGGAAAAATTAAAAATATAGGCTTTGGAGCTATTAAATGCAATGGAATAAAATAGTATATTCCAACTAAAAACAGAGCTGTAAAATCCGTATATATTCTTAGGAAAAAAAAGCACAATAATTGTATTTAGGCAGACTTGAAAACGAATTATTCACCATCACAATAAACGCCTGATGGATTTTTTTATGCAGTAAGTTGCATGAAGTTGAAATTATATTCCTAAGTCCTGGTTGCGACGGAATGACTCCAGTATTCTGGAAAGTCTTTTACCACATTTCTTTTTATTTTTAATCTCTCTTTAAAAGAAGGCACTTTCCAAATTAATAGAAGAAGTCTTTCACCCCCCATTCCTTTTATTTTTAATCTCTCTTTAAAAGAAGGCACTTTCCAAATTTATAGAAGAAAGAAAGCATTTATTGTTTCAATACATAAAAAGGGTTCGCGAATAATAATAGTAAATTATAGGGGAATCTCTCACACACGGCTTATTTGTTATCTTTTAATCTAATATTTTGAATTGTTTATATATAATAATATTTTATATATAAATAATATAGGTATAATATTTTAAATAATTATTACATAAAAAAACAAGATCACAGTAAATGTCACAAAGTGTCAATGTATTAGTTATACACGTAAAAATAACCCTATTAACTTTATTGGAATTGTCATTAATAAAGTCAAGGTAGTTCGGGATTTAGGAGTTATGTATAACAGTAAATTAACATTCTCAGATCACATAAACTTTCTTAGCACAAATTTAAAACTTATAAGAACTTAGCCTTTGTTATTAGGTCATTTAAAAACATCGAGGCGCTTAAATCGGTGTTTTTTGCATAATTATATACACACGGCTACACATCAAGCTATACAAATCCAGTTTACGCTGATCTCGCGCTGTCCGGAAATCATATACAATGCGAGACCAGCTTATACTGGAAATGTATAGCTTGATGTGTAGCCGTCTGTACACAGCGTCTTAAAATATGCGTGCCCAATCTGGTCCCCCCAACACCTTATTTATATTAAGAACCAGCTAGAACGGGTTCAAAGAAAATGTATTAACGACCATAACTATCACCTCCGAAAACCTCCGATGGCCTATGAAAATATTTTTCGAACTCATGGTCTGCTAACATCGATGAAAGGCTCAAAAATATGGTTATGTGATTACTTTATGACATACATATTGGACGCCTCGATTGCCTGGTCCGGCGCACTCGTCACACTAAGATGCTGCCTGCTATAACGAAGAACCTGGGGTCTACTAATCGGAAGTAATTGTAGTAATGTTCGGTTGTTGCTTGACTACGGCTAAATATGGCTGACTACGGCGAAAAAAAAACGACAGTCAAAGAGATAAGCCAAAGTCAAAAATGTGACTTAAAGTCGGGTAAGGATTCAAAGTAAAAAAAGGAAACTATGGAAGTTATAAAAGGACCGAACTTTCGGCCGATACTTCGGATTACTGCTTCGGAGTAGACCCCCTGACTAGGAAATAAAAACAAAGTATCAGTAAGCTTTTCTCGGCTCATAAAGCGTACCTACCATACCTTTTACCTGGTAAAACAACGTTTATATGTACCTGATTTAATGGCTGTCTGACGTCATAGGCGTAAAAGGTTCCCCTGCAACGGGAACATAAACATGTTTAATGTCTTTATTTATAGAATACTTAATTCGTACTAAGTTTCTGTGTTGAAATTTGAATTTCCCAGCATATTCATACAAAAATTCCATTCATTAGATCATTATTTTCAGCCGAAAGACGTCCACTGCTGGACATAGGCCTCCCCTAAGGAAGGTTTGCCATAATCGCTACGTTTGGCAGGCGGATTGGCGATCGCAGTATGGTGTTAAAATACATAGAGAACGCTGCTGCCCATCCTCTAGTAAGTTCCTTAGTTGCCTTTTACGACACCCATGGGAAGAAATAGGATGGTGCTATTCTTTACGTCCGGCACCACAAGGCATTTCATTAGATCACATTCATTAGATACAGTCGAGGAAATTAATTGTTTATCCAATTGTTTAATTGACACAAGTACGTTAATTGGGCGTGTTAAAACCATTTCCAACCACTGTCAATGAATTATAGTTGTCAATTTAAGTTAAATTTCCTGCGTGTTCGACTCTATACTCCATTTTAAATAAGATTAGAAAGGAGAATGCCGACAAATATAGGGCGCCCTGTACCAAACGAAAAGTCCGCTGTCACAACCAAACCCAGTGTATTTGGAGTAGAATTCAATGTTCTGCCTATATTGTTAACTGTTTTTACATTGATTTCCGCAATTTGTATTTATTTGCCATTTACCTACTTAATATTTTAAGGTTAGGTTCGTAAAAATTACTGATTTGAAATGGTGGAGTTAGTGACAAATGAGGTGGTAATATCGGTAATTTTTTTATTATTGATTTTGTGGTAATTTTTCCTGATGGATGATTATACAATACATCACTTTCATAGTCAATAATATATTGCAGGCTGAACAAACAATGGATTTTGTACTGTGTTTACTGATTCATAAGAACTTGAAACAACATTAGGCTTATTTTACCCGAAGAGTTAGGCAGAGGTGTATTTACATATATTATTATAGTACACCCATATTTCGAACTTGAAATGTTAGTAATAATAAGGTCGGATAATAGAAATTAAAAACGTAGATACTCGTATGGTTAATTATCTATAATTATTTATTATTATCTATAATGCAATAGTAACATATCTTTTATTAATGTTGGCACCAATAAACGTTGGCGTCGATCGCATCCATCAAATAAGCAATGATTAGCAGTCCCCGCTGCTCGTCTATAGATTGCTGAATAAATCTTCGGCGATGCTGTATTTACCGGATTACGCTGAATAGGCGGAGGTTGTGGTGGTGATACTGGAATTACGTTTTCCTCCTCCTCCTGTGCTATTATGTCTTCCCTTCCTTGCAAAAAGGATCTACGAGAATTAGGCTGTCTTTTAAGCTGCACTACTCTAGTAGCAGCTGTGAAACATGCGTGGCATACACTTTCCAGTTTTGATGCTTTAAATACATTTAATCTCACAGAGAGATCGCTATAAAACCTTCCTAGCTTTAAGGAAAGATCAACTGCTAAGTAGTATACCTACCTGATGTAATGGTGTCCATCTTAATATCACGTTTCTCTGAGGACAATTGGGTGGCACTCGAGAACGCCTCGCAACACGTAGCATGGACTGTCCACATCCAAAGCACACATCACTGTTACCAAATGTAAGTTCCGGTATCAGTTCGGAATCTAAGGGAGTTCTTTCTTGAATCAATGTAAAACATTCATGTCATATTATACTACCAGGATTGATCTGAAAGCATAAGTGTTTTATGTTATAAAATGAAATCCCTGAATTGGACAATAGTCCCGGAAGTGAGTATTAAGCAGCTAACTATAATATAAATACTAGGTGCGGTAATACTAACAGGCGTCAAAGCAATCCATGATCTCAAAACACGAATCATAGCCACGAATATATTTTCTGTGTAATGTACTCTAAATCCCAACCCCCAACTATTTTTAATAACCTTCCAGTAGATATAAATTGCTGTATCACAAAAACCTCCTTTAAAAATAAAATACATAAGTACCTCTTTCATATGTTTTGTGAAAACCTCGCTGCAGAGGATACATAAAAGGGAAAATATAATTGTTTCTATGTTTATACCTATGTGAAAGTGTCATTATAAAAACCAAATTTTAGACTTTAGTTATAAAAAAAGGAGCTACGTCTGCCAACAAACTGCTGTGCAGTTTGGCAGAAGTAAATATTCTGTATTTATATTATTAATCTGAATAAACACTTTTTCATTTTTCATTTCATTTTCATTTTTTGTTCTAACAATACCAGTGAACAGTTTATGCATCGGCGACGACGACTTGCTAGCCGATGTCTTACTCTAGATGGGGGCATCGCTAAGGCATCGCGAACACAAACACTACGTTAAGAAAAAGCACATGAACGCCTGTTCTCGTTATTTTAACTATAATCAAATAGGAAACCAAGATTGAAAGTAACGTCATGACGGCGCCAAAAAACTACAGATAATAATTTAAATAAGCCAAAAAAACAAATGCAATACGTCACAATAAACACGACATTTTTTTTTAATCGGTCCTCTTTGCATTAAATGCTTAAAATGTATTCCAAAATAATAATTTAAATTATTATGACGCAACGCGTGACATAAATAATGATTTTATTTTTATCACACATAAAATACAATACCTATTATCACGTATTCTAAAAAGCAAATCGGTCCGATACTTATCTTCTTCATTTAAATGTTTGCTGGCAGGTATATATTGTTTTTTTTTACGCAGTATTACGTAGTACTATTACTTATTCTGTTGTAGTAGTCTGTGGTAGTAGCAACATTGGGAAATGAAGTGTAATGGCAGTGACATATACGTGGAAAATACGTACAAAGTAAAAAAAAAAAATACTTTTATTTTTGTTCTCTGAAATCCGGGAATCTTTTTCATAAAAAAAACGTAAATCTGATTTAAAAAATAGTAGTAATTTTATGAACTAAATTTGATTGTGACACGCTCCCCCGCAAGTTGGTACTGCACAATGGCATTCTCCTTTAAATAAACCTATATTACAGTCCTTTTAACCGAATTTGACTTCTATTGCGTTGGTGACATGACAAATGGCAGCTGTAATAAACAGTTGGTATTGTAACCACTTTTTTGTTTTTAATGGTGTCCTTATGCCTACGGAATAGAAGTCAAAATCGGTTAAACGGACTGTAAAAAAGGTTTATTTTTTCTAATCTTATTTCAAATGGAGTATAATTCACCAGAATCGGAATGATTTTGAAGTATATAGCTAATCCATTGCTTCATATGTTAGACAAAATTGTCTGCTCAACAACGCAATGAATTTTGTTGAACTGTCAAATTGAAACAGATTCCTACTGATAGTGTGTTACGCAATTATCCCGCAGGTCGTGTGTTGGACATGTTGGAATCCGTCCGTCCAATGTGACTTTTCAATTCATAATTATGTACTTTTTGAGTTTTCTTGGACATTACTGACATCGGTGAAGGATAAACATCGTGAGGAAATCTGAACTTATACCGTCTTATTACAAAAAAATGCTTAAGTACTGTTTTATACCAAGACCACAACGTCTACTCGTAGGATTGTTACGGTATTCAAGTTAATATCAGGCTCACAACGTATTATTATTACAAAACGAAGACTTTTCGAGGATCAGTTAGTACCAAAGAAGGTTCTTGGTTCCACAGATAAGGAACAAAAATGGCATTATTTCATTCGTTCATTCTGCATCTATTTGAAGCAACGTTTCGTTTCTCTAAATATTGATATTATAATAACACTTGAAATGCATAAATAATTATTAATCAATACAAAAATATGTCATAAATCGTTATTTGTTTAGGATACAATATATTGAACAAGCACAAGTTGTACTTTTCATGTGCTTTTTATAATCAAGTTATCATATTTTTTAACATCTCTAGCGTGAAGTGGGTGGGTGGGTCTCGTAATTTGAGACGAATGTTTATGTTGCGTCCTTAAATAATAAATATTAGTATTACTGTCGATAAAATGTGCTTTGTTCGTGAGTTGTGTCTGGTTACTGACCAAAACATGGATTTTTAATTAATATTAGGTAAGCAATGCTTTGTATCATCTTTTTTTGACTGCCTAACGCGAAATATTACGTTGTACTACGTATGACGATGTCTGTAAGATCGCCGAGACGTCTCCAGCATAATTATCCAAATCTTCCAAATCCATCAAGTCGATTTGTAAATAAAAAGCCACACAATAACAATCAACGCTAACCTCAAATAAATTAGTACCGAAGTTAGTCCATATAAAAACGAGGGGTCTCGGCGGACTAACTTTAGTACCATACTACATCCTATAACATACTTCATTTTATAATAACGTTTTATTTAGTCATGGTTAAAACCTAGTAATTATCCTAGTACTAAATTTAGATAGGTAGTGTTTTGGAATATGACGGTGAAAGTCCGGTCGCGAAGCAGAAATAATTTTGTACAATGATCCCTCATTACTATCTCTATCGCTCGCGCACAATTCTATTGCCGTCCACTCGCACATTAGAAGGACCTTAAAATGCGCGAGCGCGACGGCAGTAAAGAAAAACAATAATATCATCTATCAATCAATTAATAATAGTACTTTCTCTTCACCTTCCCCAGTCAAGAAAAACAATAATATCATCTATCAATCAATTAATAATAGTACTCTGTCTCCTCCTCAACTGTGCTGCAATGTCATCATCATCATCATCAGCATCACTATTATCATCGTCATCATCATCACCATCATCTTTCTGCCCCTATCCCATTTATTTAGGGTAGACGCAACAGGTTTGTCATCGATATATCGCAGCTGTATACCCTACAGTTCATAGCAAAAATTATACATATAAGTATTTTATGACATTTCAGCGGAACGATATTATTTATGGCTGTTTATGATAACACTATAACGAGCTTCCATTGCGTTTATGAGCTTCCAAAGGCGAGGCAAGTAGTACTTAACAGACATTTATCTGTACATAAAGGAAATACTCGAGTAGGCACGTTAATAGTAAACCCATTGGTCGCACGATATTTTATCGAAATAAAACATCAAAATAATACCTGATTGTGATTATAAGGCCTGTAATAATAAGGGTAGATAAAATAGGGGAAAATACGATAACTCAGCCTATTGAAGTCCACTGCTGGACATTAGGCCTCTCCCAGGCTGCGCTACAACACCCTGTCCTCCACCATCCGCATCCACCATAAGGTAGTTGGTCCCTCTAGCTGGGGGCGTCCCACACTACGCTTGCCGATAAATAAAGAAAGAAAAATTGTTTATTCTGCACAAACAAAACGTACAATACAAAAAAAAAAACATAAATTGTACACAAACAAAGTAGCCAAAAGCCTCGTATTCAAACAATAAAAGTTTAACAATATTGTCCATTGCTTGATGTCATGTCTTAGAATAATGTCTAGTACCATGTCAGGGCCAGGGACCAAAGACAACATAGCATTGCGTAATTACTCCGTGTTGCGACCTTAGACAAAGAAATGTATAGACGGCGGGTAGCTCCATTTTATTCTCACAAGAAAGGGATATAGTATTAAGTTATTATACGTAAAGAAAAAGGAAGCAAAAGGAGTATGTAAGGAGCGTAGCAGATGGCGTTCTATAGTTTCTGCCTACCCCCATGGGAAGAAGGCGTGAGTTTATGTATGTATGTATGTGAAAAGGACAAAACTATACTATTGGCGTCTCTCAGTGCGTGTCAGTTTTTTTTCAAGGTCAGCGACATATGTAGCTGTACTTTCATGGCGTTTTTGTGAAATTGTGAAGTTCATATTGGCACTTTTCTACATCTAGAAAAGTGCCAATATAAACTTCACAATTTCACAAAAACGCCATGAATCATCAATTTGCTGATTTGTTTTTGTTTTAAAACCCAGGGTACAGGGTTAGGCTTATGGTGTCATTGGGTCCTATAACCATTTATGGATATGTATATAATAATATATGTTGTCTCATCTGGCCACGCTACCCGAACCTCTATAGTTTTCTTACTCTAAGGTTGCGACACTGGCAAATGACAACAAACAAACAATCAAAACAAAAACAAAATGCTGATTGCAGAGTGGAAAAATAACTACTTACGACTATACTTACGATACGCGGTCTCCACTCCAGGACTCGTCTGTCCTACCAGCCATCGGTCCTTCGACAAACATGGCCAGCCCACTGCACTGCCACTTCAGCTTGCTTACTCTGCAGGCTATGACGGTAACTCCAGTTCTCTTGTGGATAACTTCATTTCTGATCTTATCCTTCAAATAAACTCCGAGCATAGATAGCCGGCTCCATAGCGCACTGAGCGACCTTGATTTGGGAAAAAACTAATTAGCTGATAATCTGAAGTGTATATATATTGCTCCCGACGTTAGTAAATCCATTGTTCCAAGGGGCGTATAGCATAATATACAAAATACACTCCGGACATCATTTTTCTTAATAATGTAGCTATCATCTGGCACCAGCCGGGGATCGCGGAAGTCGCAAATGATCCCATGATCCCCGATGCAAGTGTGGGAACACCGGGGTGGTTTTTAGTCAGTAAGAGTCTGACAGACTTCTCCGCCCGCCCCATGGCGGAGGCCATCCATGAGGATTTTCCACCCCATAAACAAAACAAAAAAAGGGAAATTAATTCTTAAACTAATTAGCTACTAACTTAAATTAATTCTTAATCTAATTCGCTACCAACTTAAATTATTTTTAAACGGATTCGCTACCAACTTAAAGTCTCCGTATATTCAAATAACAACTGCCATTCTTTGACCTACATGCCTACGGGGTAATTGGTAACACAATATCAGTAGTAATGAATGGGTTTAATTTTGAGAGTTCAACAACATTTATTGCGGTATTTACGTTGTTGACAATTTTTTCGAACATTTTTTTTTTATTTTTTTTTTTAATATCGCCCCACACGCACACTAGCAATTTCTCCTGTATTGTGGGTGCGTTTACAAACATTTAAACTCATGTACAAACAGCCAGACCCGGAACAACTACTTGTAGATCATACAAATATTTGTTCCGTGTGGGAATCGAACCCGCGACACGCAGCGCAGCAGTCAATCGCTTAACCACTGCGTCAACCGTGCCGTAAGCAATGGATTAGCAATATACTTCAAAATCATTCAGATTGTGATTCAACTGTGATGCAATTAGGGTCCAGTTATATAAAATGACTATAACACGGCAAGTTGACGATTAATTTCCTTGACTGTGCAATTGTGACATTATGTCAATCAATCGCTCTCTAGCTGTGAGTGTCTTAGGAATCCTCCAAATTATATTGGAAATCAAGTGTTATAGTGTTATATCCAGCAGCAATTTAGTTGGTTACATTCAAGAGGCCTTAGAGAATCAGTTGGAGCTGGAGTAGTGTTAACCCAATAATGATGTCCTAACAAGGGTCAGCTTCCAATCTAACCGGATGCAAGGGAATACCAATATGTTACATGGATCAACTGCCTATCTGACGACAATAGCCAGCAGTTACTAGGTAACACGATAGGTACTTCTTGGTAAGACTGTTTGTCAGAGTTTTGGGCTTCTGACCACCCGTAACGTGTTTTGTTTGTGTTTTTGCGTGTTGTGTTTTTCGTGTTTTGTTTTGTGTAATGTGTATGACGGAAGCCATATTGTTTAACAGCTGCGAGAGGCGGCGACTAGATGGCTCTAGTGGAACGTGCACCATAGAAAACTCATTCAATCTATCGGTCATTTGACTTAAAAGTCTTGAAGTCAATTGAGTGAAATATTATAACGTTACCCCCCACTAGCGGATCGCCTTTATAAGGAGCTGCGCTGTTGAGTCGGTACGCCCCTCCGGTCGAAGACCCTGATTGTCCTCTGGCTCCCGTCACCCCAGACGAAGTGCACGACATTATCAAGGGTCTGAAAACCCGTAAATCTCCCGGATCAGACGGAATCACCAACAGGGTGCTCCAGCTGTTCCCCGCTCACCTGATCATGCTAATGACCACCATCTTCAATGGCGCTCTTAGCAACAACATTTTTCCTCAAGCTTGGAAAAGTGCCACGGTCATCGGTATCCCGAAGCCCGGCAAACCTAAGACCGAACCTTCCAGTTACCGACCCATCAGTCTGCTCAACGTCTTCGGCAAAGACTATGCCGAGACGAAGGGCCTCATCCCAAACGAACAGTTCGGGTTCAGATCCCAACATTCGTGCGTACATCAGGTCCACCGTATCGTCGAGCATATAAGCGCTGGCTTCCAGCGTGGGCTCATGACGGGTGCTGTGTTCTTCGACATTGCGAAAGCGTTCGACAAAGTCTGGCACAACGGCTTAATATATAAGCTCTACAAACTCGGTGTGCCCGATCGTCTCGTGCTCATCTTACGAGACTTTTTGTCGGACCGCACCTTCCGCTATCGCATCGAGGGTGCGCTATCCTCCCCCCATCCGCTCCGCGCAGGCGTCCCTCAGGGCGCTGTGCTGGCACCGCTGATATTCACTATATTCACTAGTGATATCCCCAAATGTAGAAAGGCGCAGTTAGCTCTGTTCGCAGACGACACGGCCATCTACTACTCCGGCCTCAGGCAAGACAATATCGCCCGCATCGTTCAGGCCGAAGTCAACAGACTCGCGGCCTGGTTCAGGAAGTGGAGGATTGAAGTCAACCCTGATAAGAGCCAGGGGGTCCTATTCTGTAGGCCCCGGCGATCACCCGCCCTGCCCCAACCGATCACCATGTTCGGCAAGCCTATCCCTTGGGAGAAGCGAGCCAAATATCTTGGTGTGGTCTTAGACCATCACATGACGTTCGGCGAGCACATAAAACAGGTGCGCTCACGCGCCAGTTTTGCTCTCGGCCGACTACACTCCGTACTCAACCCGCGCAGCAAGTTGTCCCTTAAGTGCAAATTGCGTATTTACACCGCGTGCATTCGACCGATCATGACTTACGCCTGCGTAGTCTTCGCTCACGCAAAGTCATATCACATTCATAAGATGCAGACGCTTCAAAACCGATTTCTCCGTAGAATTACGAAGGCTCCTTGGTTCGTTCGGAACGAACAACTTCACGTAGACCTTAAGATGCCTACCATCAAACAGTTTATGAAGCGCCTTGCAAAGCGCTTTTTCGAATCCGCGGAACGTCATCGCAACCCCTTGGTTGTGCAGGCCGCTAGTTACAGGCCTTCTGCCATTAGTCAGACTCGCCGACCGAGGCACACTCTCTTAGATCCGGATGACCCCGTCACTCTCCTTCAGGAAAGCAATAGGGCCACGAGTACAGTGCACAAAATACACAAACCGACCTTCCGTCCTCGCCGCCGAGGTACCACGCGAACTTCCCGAGTAAATGGTAATAAAAGTCCTCCCCCCCGTCCCTTGAATGTCGATGCGCCAGCCGCCCGGTTAGAGGCTGAGAGCGCCGTAGCAATAAATATAATATCCCCTGATAATAATCATGATCAAAATGTTGATCCAGCCCGTCCCCAAATTGTTACTAATTTTGTGATGCCCCAACGACGCCCTGAGCCGAGGTCCGTACCCCACAGGGGGTGCCCTTAGTGCGCTGTCGTTTAGTTTTAATATATATAATTTGCGCCCTGGCTGGAGGCTTTAAGATTAAAAACCTTAGGGCAGCCACAGGAATATCCGGTTAAGTAGCAACGACCTCTCTAGGTCTGCTACGATATGCCATTCATAAAAAAAAAAAAAAAGAGTCGGTACGCATTTTGAACGGATGTGTCTTGGTGCACGGACCACTGTCTCTCGACAGTCAGTACTGCCCGGTTATTGGATGTGGAAAGGTGTCTCCGACAAATTAGTACTATCCTTATTGTGGTGGGTGCATGGACCACTGTTCCTGACAGTCAGTACTGCCTTATGTAACCGCCACTACCATTATTAGTTATTTAATTCATTTTATTTCATTTCTATATTCTCTCGATTTAAAATAACTGATAGTTCGATTGAAATAGATTTCTGTATTGCCATATCTGAGTATTACTTCTGATGTCTGGACCTATCCCGACATGTACCTACTCGAGTTTATTTATTTTCATAAGCACGTGTGTCTGTGACGGATAAAATTATTTTTCTTTATTTTTTCTTTCTAACGACTGTCTACTATCTCTATCTACGAATGGCAGCCAGGACCAAACGGCTTAACGTGCTTTCAGAAGTAGGTAGGGGTCACCCATCCGCGAACCGACCGCGACAAAAGTAGCTTAACTTTCAATGTTTTTATATATCATCACGCCTGTAATCCCGGAAGGGTAAGGCAGAGGTGTACCTATAGTACACCATTATTTCGCCAGTTATGTTTAAGTCCCATGTAATAGGGGGCGAGCCTATTGCCAACAACCGGGCACAAATCCAGATTCCGGGCTGCTACTGAGAAATCTCTAATGGAAAAACCCAATAACACTTCGCCTGACCTGAGAATCGAACCCAGGACCTCATGTTCAGTTGCAGCGCTTGCGATCACTAGATCAACGAGGTAGTCACAAAAAAATTAAAAATCTGACTGCAACTAAAAAGTTGTTGGCATCAAATCCCTTCTGTCCAAAGTAAAAAGGACCTATAACTCATAAGTTGCGGCCGTTTCTACTGGGTCACCACTTTGGCCATTTTTTGTACAAAAAGGTGGCAATCCTACCTACAGTCCATACACTCACCTACTTTACAGCAGGAAGTATCGAGCAAGTTACCATAAAAGTAATGAGGTGATCACTAGCAAAGGAAATGTTCGCAATAGTGTTCACATGTAAGTTTGTCGTTATCCCGACAAGTTGGCACGGTGACCAGTTTAACCCGTTCCCCGACGCCCACTCTTACTTACCTATAACTAGAGCACACGAGAACAAAGTACTTACCTAGTTTTTATTTTTAACTAGCTGCACCCTGCGCTTTCACCCGCATAAGTCTCGATCCCGTGGGAATATCGGGATAAAAATTATCCTATGTCCTAACCCAAGTCATGGTCTATGCATGTGCCAAATTTCATCCAAATCCGTTCAGCCGTTTTAGCGTAACAAACAAACTCACTTTCGCTTTTATAATATTTAAGATTAAGATTACGATTAGAAGCTTCAAACTAGTCTCGATCAGCAGGCTAATTGCGCAACGCAGTTTGTATTGGAAGCAGCAGGCTAATTGCGCAACGCAGTTTGTTTTGGAAGCAGATTCCAAATTTAAGCAAATTCCAGTCGGAATCGGTTTCCATATTTGGAATTGTGTAACAATTTTTTTTCCAATCCAGTAGAATTTTATAGAGGTGTACAAACCAATCGGCCAGAGTAAGTTTGCTTGCAGCGTTTTGTTTCATCTTAAAGGAATTATTTGTTTCTGAATTATTGTGCTACAATTTAATTTTGTTTTCATTACAACTGATGGTCTACTAATGCTATTTGAAGAAAATGTCCAATGATTGCCTAAAAATGAAAAATCAATTTTTAAAACACTTTCTACCAAAAACTACCATAGTTGAAATACACGAACAATACGTTTTTCTTTACACGTTTTAGTTATCTGTGGCCAATGCAAAAATCGTAGAAAAGCAGTGTTGTCAACTTAGTGGGATTTCCACTAAACCTGGGGATTTGGGGCACCCCTACTGGCGTACAACATTTACCGAAACTACTGCGGATTCGAACGCTGATTTGGAAAGACTAATCAGCATGACGAATATAGTGAAGTCAAACAGAGGCTACGCGCGTGTGGAGATCGAAAAACAACGTCATTTCGAAAATAATATGCCACGGGCAGATACTGCCTGGATAAAAAAAAACCGTCGATAAGCCATTATTTTATAAGTATGTAACAAACATCCAAACACGTTCACTAACCTTTTCAGTATTGTGATATTATATTAGGATGATGTGGAAAAAAATACTATGAATATGTTATGTTTTCTTTTTCATTCTTATATCTTCAAATGAACCTCCGAAAGTAGACCGAACGTTGAAATAGGAATAAAAAAAACGAGTGTGCTTTAGACCACACGACTAAAGTAAAACTTACAAATACTAATTAGACTTACTTACTGACAACAATAGGCCTGCACTGTGTCTTAGATATACGAAACGCAACTGGATAAGAGAGAAAGAAAATGTGTGCTCGCACCTCTCTCTCTTGCCCCTACAGTAATATACGGAGCGTTACGAAACGTAACTCTCTCTCTTTATATCTTCACTAACATAACTCTCCCTCTCAACTTCCGCTGGCTCACTTCTGTAACGCTCTCGTCATGCATTCTCCAGCTTACTCCCCAAATCAAGCGTGCCTAAAAAAGTTTTACTTCAAAAATAATTGAGCCGTCACAGGACGCCTGGCAGGAGTGAAACATACAAATTATTTACACACTACTACTTATAGACTGTATAGAAGCGACGCGTCGCCACGCGGCTTGCGTCACCACGCCCGCAATCGGTTTTACGTGCGGTTATAGATGTTTCACATCAAAAAGCGACTAATCTAATTTGAAGAACCGCCACTAGCACTAGTAGACTCGGGGAAAAAGTTGGCAACACTGAGTAAAGTTATTATAGTACTACTTAATCTGTGGTTATTATTATTAGGAAACTTCGCATTGTTTTGCCTTGAATTTTGTTTTTACTATTAGTATAATTGTATTTTCAACATACAAAATTATATTTATTATTCTCATACAGAAACAAGGGCCTATGATATGTAGTTTCAGTCCTTTTTTCTTGTGGATTGTGGAATATCTTTGAAGAGAGTTCTGTGGTGTGGTGTCTTCGTTTTGTACTAGCTGTACTGTACCTGTAAGACTTTTGCTCAATAGCGAAAAGTACTTACCTATGTCAATACCATCACTACAAGTAAGTAAGCCATTAGTTATAGGAATAACGGGCATGTTCTGTGTCTTAGGGACGTGTGAACCTTCGTACAGTCGCCGGCACGTAACTTGGCAAGGTTTTGGCGTAGTCTGAGTGTATGTACAATAGTGCAACGAAAAAATTATCACTTTTATTGCTTATCCTTATTCTATGGTTATTGCCAGAATTTATTTTTAACGTGTCTGTTTAGAAGTAAGTTAAAGAAAAGAGAGAAACATCTAACGATTCTTGCCAAGTTACGTGCCGGCGACTTTAACTCATTAGAGTGTAGCTGCTGTAGGTACATTATTGGTCAGTCTACTTATGGATACGGACAACTATTCCTTTGTTGTGTAGACACAAGAACTTAATTTATTTATTGCGGTTAAACTAATTATTATAGTTAGTATGCCTGTCAACCTCACATTCTAACAACTGAAATTGTTAATCAATATTTTTGTACTTACTTAGAAGCTCTACAAAACACTAATCATAATATTTTCGCAGACGGTGCAAGAGCTTAAAATACAAGAATGGAACGCAATCACAACACAACATATCAACCTCGTACATCAACTAGTTGATATACTGGGGATTTTCTTACAAAGACTTGCTAGTGGCCAGGCTGGACATGGAAAACCAATCTTCTGTAATATAGTAATTGCAGGTAAGCTTTTGACACATCTATATAAAGTTTGTGAGGTTTCTCTCTGGATCTACTGAACCGATTTTGAAAATTCATTTACCCATAGAGCCACGTTATTTGTGAGTGTCTTAAAGCTATTCACAAGTAAAAATGTTTACCTCCCAACGAAGTGGGCACGGGTCAGCTAGTAGTTAATAATCAAACAGGAACTCACTTAATTTAGTACTTAATATATTTTCTTGGGCAAACTTTCTCCACATCATATATTTTATGTATACCTAACTAATGTTTACAATTCTAATTTAGTGGTTAAAAAAAATCTGGAGACTGAAAAATCGGCCCTAAATAAAGAAGAAATTAAACAACCAATAGCAATGACTAGGCCGATGGCTTTTGTCCAGCCATAGGCTGAAAAACACCTAGTTGATTATGTGGCAAACTAGGCGTTAATTTGCCACATAATCTTTGAGTACTTTATTTGAGCAGCAAATAATTAGATTTTTGTTTAAAACTAGGAGAGTTCCCGGGGCGTTTCACCTATGAAGACATGAAGGCAGCATGAATGATGTTGCCCCATTGCTGTTGCTGTTCACTTTGGCTACTGCTGCTATTTACTTCTGACATCACTGCTCAAGTACAAAAGTAGAAACTGAAGATTGTTCATAAAAGATAATCATTTAATTTTAGAAAATTTGTTGATTTTTATAGTTTAGTTAGACACCGATATAAACCTATGTACATATTGTGTTAATTGATAACCTGTATACTTTATTATGTAGTATTTTAATTATGAACTTTATAGGCACAAATAAAAATAACTTGTTATGAAATATTAAGAATAATTATGATTATCATAGTGATGCGATTTTGAAAATAGTGGTGTTTGCTTTAATTAACTGTCATTCATTAGGTAAGTATAGTTATATAGAAAGAAATAAATTATGGTAAACAAAAAAAAACTTTTATTTATGTTATAACAACCAACTGACAATAGCATTTATTCACATTTAACATTTGGCATCTAATGTCTTCCTGTGGAAGTCATCATGGATAATTTAAACTGCTTGATATTGCTTGCTATGAGCGCATGAGAAAGTTTAAATTTTTCCTGATTAATGTACTTAGTTAAGTGTGACACCTGAAAAAGAAAAAGAATTTAAGTAAACTCTCATTACATTCCATTATCCATTACATCCATCCATAAAGTCTAATAGGCCTCTTCCTATAACACTTCAATACACAATCCATCTACTATATAGAACAGCAATATTCTGCTATTTACAATATTAGGTGCCTACAATTCTATTGATAAGCAGACTTGACTAAAAAGTACCTAAACAAAGATACTTTGTATAGCCCCAGCAAGTAATTTTATTTAAATTGAATAATTGACTTGGATATTCTTACTAATAATAACAATCATTGAAAAACATTCAAGATAGGTACTTAGATATATCTTCAGTTGCCTTGTTAAAATTTGCTAAGTAAATATTCATTTAAGTTCGTAGAAGGTTTTCTGAAATATCATAATAAGTATCTCTAATTTAAGTAGGTTGTAAAGCACATATCAAAACAAAACTTTTACAATTATTTAAAAAAAAATGTCTCACTGCCTTGCTAGCTAAAATACCACTAATATTGATGTATCATAATTAATGTTCTACACAAAAACACATTCACAATTTATCAAGAAGATAATCACATACATAATTTCGTAATAATTATGAAGATTTTATGAGTAAATCCCAAAAAATGTACAACGAAAAATGATAGCGACCAACATGTTGTCTTCGCTTTCGATTCAAACAAACTCGTTGGTTTCAAACCAACTAACAGCTGTCAAAATGGTTACGCAATTCGAAAATTAGCGTTTTTAGACGCATAACGTTCACTCTTTAGCGTCTCAAACAGATTCGAATTGGTTTCACACATTATTGGTGTTACGCAATACGAAAGTCGTAAAATAAAGCAAACTCCGATCGGAATGAAGCAAATAAGTCTGAATCGTTTGCAGAAAATGCGTTACGCAAATTTTAGCCTACAGGTATCCAAATGGCTCAAAGACTAGCCAATCAAAGACAACGAAACTAAATCCGTATAGCTTAGCTATTCACACAAATTAAGTACTGATTACTACTTACATAACAGCTATCAATGTTCTTCGCGTTCAATACAACAATGCATTCAGGATACTGCTGCACGCTTCTGCAGTGCTTCGGGAATGTTTGCTGATGCGCACACTGATGGCTTCGCAGCGATCAGACGTAAGCGTGCCGCGTCGCTGCTGCAGAGGGTCCGGGGCAGATCGAACAGTCTCCTGATTATAATTCTGTAAATACGTACATCATTAGTTTTTGTTTACACTAAACCCGAAAAGGGGTCATTGTACTGATCATTTTGAACAACTTTTTCTATGGGACCAACCTTGAAATCACGAAAAAAAAATCAGCTGTTCCATACATTTTTGTTCACTTAAATCGATAAAATGTATGGAACAGCTGATTTTTTTTTTCGTCATGTTGTATATTTGTTATAGTCGCGAATCTTTTTAAATTTATATAATCATACATATTTGAGTGTCATCCTGATCAAGACACAACCTGACACTGACCTGCAAATTGCAAAAAAACGTAAGAAAAAAATATAATTTATTTATTTATTTAGATTTACCAATGTTCGTATACACTACAGAAATGACAGGATACAACATAACATAGAGAACTAAATGTAACAAACAATTATAGGTAAACACAGCATTTTCCTATTATCACCTACTAGGTGAACAATCTTATATTACAGAAGCCAACAGTTATTTGTATAAAACAAAACAAAAAGAGATACAGCCGTCTCATAACTTAAAAATTAACAAAAAATGTAGATAATATGTGAACTTAAATGTTCCCGTATGCGGGACGTACCTACTTTTGAGGATTCCGTACCCAAAAGGTAAAACGGGAACCCTATTACTGAGGCTCCACCGTCTACCTGTCTGTCTGTCTGTCCATCTGTCTGTCTGTCCGTCTGTCACCAGGCTGTATCTCATGAACCGTGATAGTTAGACAGTTGAAATTTTCACAGATGATGTAATTCTATTTAAGGGGGCCATACAACAAACGTTATTTTTTTGCTCGTTTTTGCTCGACATTGATACCGGCAACAGGTAGACACTTGAAATATTCACAGAATATTTAGTTATTTATTCACTTTAAAAATAAATAATTAAATTAAAATAAAACATACATTTAAGGGGGCCTCCCATACAACAAACGTGATTTTTTTGTCATTTTTATAGATAATGGTACGGAACCCTTTGTGCGCGAGTCTGACTCGCGCTTGGCCGGTTTTTACGTACGATGAAATGCCATCTAGATGTAAAAATTGACGATTTACTTACAGAAAGAAATATACATCATTTCATTTCATTTCGAGCCTTGTAGCAAGACAGCCAGGACAATTAATTATGAAAATATGCGTAACGAAGTAGACAGCTGACTAGCTATCAACTATGGGCTTAGTCATAAGTAGAATAGATTGCTCTTAAAATAGTCCGTAATGAGTGGGGTCATCAAACATCGTAACAAGCAATTATGAAGCGTAACGAAGCAACAATACAACAATAGCTTCGTTTAACCGTGAGAGACTAGCATCCTAATTGCGTAAAACAACCAATGATTTTGAAATATATTCCCTACTTAACCATTGCTTCATATGTTAGAAAAAATTTCAGCTAAACAACGTTCAGAAGAATTCAGCTGGGCTGGTTAGCATTTGGGAAGCTTCGTCGAGTCTTCGTTGTAATAAATATTCTATTCTATTCTATTCTTCTCGTCGCGTATTCCACAGAGCCTAAAGATGAAGGTCTTCAATCAGTGCGTCCTGCTTGTTATGACTTACGCAGCTGAAACGTGGACACTCACGGTACAGCTGATCCATAAATTGATGGTCGCTCAACGGGCTATGCTTGGAGTCTCTGAGGGATCAAATCCGGAACGAGGTAATCCGGCAGAGAACCAAAGTTGTCGACATAGCCCACACAATAAGCAAGCTTAAGTGGCAATGGGACGGTCATATTAGCCGTGGAACCGATGACCGTTGGGGAAGATGTGTTCTTGAGTGGAGACGACGAATCGGCAAACCCAAGGTAGGACGTCCTCAGGCTAGGTGGAGCGACTATCTTCGCAGGGTGGCTGGTGGCAGCTGGATTTGAGTTGCCGAGAATCGAGCTGAATGGCGTGAAATTGGAGAGGCCTATGTCCAGCAGTGGACTGCTATGGGCTCATGATGATGAACAACGTAAATACCGCAATGAATGTCGTTGAACAAAATTAAAACCATGGCTACGGATAGTGAGTTACGCTATTACTCCGCTGATCGATCCTATTGTTTCCACGTCTATCGCTCAATCTACACGTTTTTCTTTCAGTCTGTCCGCAACAGACGGAAAAGATAGATCTTATTTGTACCTACACAAAGTTCAAGAGATATAAGCCAGAGAAAACGATGTTATAACTTATCACAAACAGGGATCTGTGTCAGGCAAACCTAAGGATGGATGCAATAAGATAAGGGTAGTTAATAATAATCAAACTACAATATCCGAAAAACTTAGTAAGTACCAAGACCTCGCCATAGAAATAAAAATCCAATTAAAGCACAGACCGTACATATTGTCCCTGTAGTACTCTCATCTACCGGTGTAGTGCCGAAGGGTCTCACACAGTCTTAACCCTCTACACATGCGTTCTCACACACTTTACATGCTCCAAAAAGCCACCATTCTCAACACCTGTCACATCACCCGAAAGTTCCTGACTTCTTCTAAAATATCATCCACCTTTTCAATTTAAATTTCCCCTTACCCACTTGGCTCTGGCCCGTGGGTAAGGTTGTAAAACTCTCTGAAATGAGAAGAAAAATAAAGACCTCAATATATTAATAATAATAATCAAACTACAATATCCGAAATACGGTCAATGGCCTAATAGCGAAGAGCCTCGACCAACACCTCAGGAGGCTCTCATTACGCGCCTGGGTCAAGGCTTGATTCAGAAAGCAGTACTCCTCGACACGGCACGCATAGTGAGGAGGTTCCTCTCTCTAGAGCCCTAACCACCGGCAGCTTGGACCTTGTTCCTGATGCCAATGAACAACTGTTTTTTGTATTTTTTTATGTTTTTTATAAAAATATTTAAAAATATAATCAATAATATGTACTTATGTATAAGTAATAAATGAAGATAATAATTATTATTTCTTATAAAAAAAAAATATTTACATTAGATCTAAAAAAATGGCTTAAGCTAGTGTTCTAGTATGAAAAACCCTGACTTCTAAACTAGGATTACGTACCTAAAAAAAATCAGCTGTAGGGAACAGCTGATTTTTTTAGGTACGTAATCCTCCATATTTATGTTCGAATAACTAGTCAAAATTTAGGGAACAGCTGATTTTTTTTTTCGCGATTTCAGGTTTGGTCCCATAGTAAAAGTTGTTCATAATGAGTACAATGACCCCTTAAGAGGTTGTGCGTTAATTCTGAGACATTTTGTATAATAATATATTTTCGACAATCGTTAATGTAATACTTTGACTTTAACCTGGCCTAGTAGTAATACAGAGTTAATTGTGTAAAACACTTGTGCTGCGGCCACATTGTCGCAATAAGGCGAACTACACTTCGCAGGCTCTTTCGCACACCGCTCGACGTCGCCGTCGCCGCGCGCCGTCGCTATGAAAGAGAGAGCACGCTAAGTATAGTTCACTTTATCGCGACATTGTAGCCGTAACATTACAGTAGGAATGGGTTTTATTTTGACAGTTCACTTACGTTCATTACGTTATTTACGTTTTTGAGCAGCAGAACATATGAAGCAATGGATTAGCAATATCCTTCAAAATCATTGAGATTTTGAATGATCGTGTGTTACGCAATTACGTGCTGCGGAGCGAGCCGGCCTATTGTGACATGACTTCAGTTACACATTTTATCACAGTTTGAGCAATAAAACTGTGTAGTCATAAAACGCTAGTACAAATTGACATGACATAATTTATCATGTCTTGTCACAAATGTCTTGACACGCCCGTGCTCGGCCTGCTGGTCTTGGTACCACTGGCGTGCGGTCTATCATAGGTACCCATAGGTATTCATTAATTTAAATGAGTAAGAATTTATTATTTAGTTTTAGGTACTTCATCAGGTATACCAAACAATTGATAGGTAATAGGAAAGGTATACGAGTACCTTCTTCATACAATGGAAACATAAATTAAAATAAATAAATAAATAAATCATCATTTATTTCAGATTAATCATTATGATTACATCCATATTTAAATTGATTTAATTGCATTGGCAGCAGAGCGCATTGTCACTGTTCGTTTTAATAGTACCTACCTGTACGCAATGACCCATAACCGTGACACTTTAAAGGCTCGTACAGACTGGTGCGATATCGCGGGCGCGACAGGCACCGAGAAAGAAATTGTGCTAAGATGTGACAAGCCTTAATACTCATTCGTTCATGTCTGGACCTCTTAAAGTGCTAGCGATTGGGTCTTGTCACATTTTAAACGTTATCAGCCTTTTCCAACTTTTGTTGGGCCTCAGAAAATGCGTAAGGCCATGCTTAGGCCTTTAGATCTACTACTCTACTCTACTTAGATGCTTCATTTGGTGCAGCTGATGAGTTGCTACTTGCTAACCTGGTCACCTACGTTGTACATACCTATTGATACCGTGCAGTATAGAAGCAATTTCGCTACAATTCCTACAAGACAATTAATGTACATATCTTCTAACATACATCGTCTTTGTACTACAAAACACTTTAATTCTCGCTCTTGATACGAGTACATACCATGACACAATCACACAAGTAGTTATTCGTCAACATGGCGGAACTTTATCAATAAAACTAAAATGGTACCATTTTCGACTTGACCTTGTATGATGACGATTAATTCCCCGATCGGGACAGTCAGTAGGTTGCGTCGCTGAACCGGCCTTGCCGCCATGACGTAACCAACCTGTATGCCTTCGAGTCTTCGAGCCGGAGACCGCGCGAGCGCAGCGCATCTCGTTCAAAAATCGAATTTCTTTAAACACGCGAATCAAATCGATAATAAATTTAATCGATGCTATTAGTGTTAACTGCCAGTGATTCTATGAAGTCGTAGTGTTCGGTGATGCAACTGTGATCGTGAAGTGATGATGATATAATTCAGTTAGAAGAAAAGTACACAAATTGGATTTTGTGAGAAATACCTAGTCAAGTTTGCGTGGGACGAAGTAAGTTATTACCTTTTTTTTGTTTTCAATCTGTACTTAGATGGAACCTGTGAATTCTTATAGACAGATATCAATTCTCAATTCTTTATTGCATTCCATATGTATTAATAGATGGTATAAAAAAGTAAAAGATCAATATGGACCCTGTCGGGCACAGCAAAAATTAGGCCGATAAAATAAAAAATAAAAAAAATAGGCAAAATAGGTAAAATAAGATTTGGGGAGAAATTAGTTAACACTTGTGTGGATGCGCATAAAGTTATCTATTTAGAATCCGATTAAAGCCTTTAATGAAGCATTGTCATGTATTAAACCATTATGGACTAATATGACGTAATTAGTTCCATTACTCTTAAGTCTTAAGTAAGAATATTATAACTTTATTCTTAAAGAAATTATAGCAGGTACTGTTCATTTAATTTTAATCTTACGTAGGCTTTAAATCAGATAATACCCGCCTTTCAGAAGAAAATTCAATATTACTTTGTCCATATTTCGTTTTAGTGTTTATTATACATAAATCCTGTTTGAAGATATTCACGGGCACATCTAGAATAGAATTAATTAATTAAAGATGAAACCAGTTCGTTGCCCCCGTATTGTGGCTGTTGACGAGACAAGCGGTAATCAAATAATAATTTGATGCTCGCTTATAACATTGGCGCCATTTTATATTTAGCTTATAATGAAAGACTAAGATCGGATGGATGAACGATAAGATGATGAATAATAAGATAGATATTATATTTCTGTTCACACCACTTATGATGAGGAGGGATGAAACCAAAGACATACTCTTTGGATGAAACGCATGTACTTACTTAACTAAAAGAGTGAAGAAGATAAATGTTGATAGAGAGAGAGAGAGGTATCTATTTCATATATGTAATTTAATTTGCTGATCCTATGGGTGTATGTGTAAAACTTGCCTGAAATAAAAGAAATTTTATTTATTTATTATTATTATTTATTTAATGGAACTCATATTTTTCATAGCTTACTGAGATCTTTAAAATAATACGTATGAGGTAGTAAAACGATATTTCATAAATATAAAACAATATCTACTTAATGCTAAATAACGAAAATAATATAAGAATATTCTATCCCAATAAAATAATCTTTTATTTTCTACATAAAAGTGCTGTAGAAATTTTGTGGCCGTTTTAATACGCCCCACACTGGAAGTAGCTGCGCTGCAAGTCGTAAAAAAAACAAATGATCCTATAATGTGCTGACACCTTCCTGTAGATATCGCAAACATCGTTCTGGAATTCCAGTTAGTTGCATAGAATATTTTCTTGTCGATATTTTGCTATAAGCACAAGTAAAATAATACTGTACAAAGGCGCCTGAGGCATTTACCAGTCAACATTAGGGTGATGTAGAGACAAAACATGGCAGGTGCAACATAAGGGATAGATAGCACGAAAATAAACTATGAAATACAATAATAAATACACACATAGATAAACAAAAAAAAAAACATAGATTAAAAAAAAAAACAAAACAAACATACAAAAAATAAACCTTGTCAGGAGAAATAACGATCGGTAGAGGAGAATTTTTATGCAACGAATTGAATCTGACTGAACCTATACCTCTGACCGCTGTATCTGTATTTGTAACATGTGCTTATCTGTCGGTTGAAATTATGATATTCCACAGAGGTAGCTCTGTGGAATATCATAATTTCAACCGACAGACGTCCACTGCTGGACATAGGCCTCCCCCAAAAGGAGGGGGGGTGCGTTACCATAATCGCCACGCTTGGCAGGCGGGATGGTGTTAAAATGCATTGAGAACGCTGCCCATTCTCTTAGTCACTTTTTACGACACCCACGGGAAATAGGAATATATAATCATACTATGCAATATACTATGTGTAGTATAAATAGTTTTTTTTTTTTATATAAGTTATAATTTTTTTTGTTTATTATATTACACTAATATATACAATAATATATACAATAGATCACACAACTAACTATTTACACTAGGTACTAACGATAAAAAAAAAACAAAAACTTTTTACAAAAAACACTACAAAGTGAAAAATAACTTAATTTCGGAAGTCGGTGTCTTTGGATCTGTATTTTAGTATTTTGCCACCGACTTCCGAAATTAAAGTTATTTTTCACTTTGTGATGTTTTTTGGAAGTCGGGTATTTTTTTTTTTGTAAAAAGTTTTTTATTTTTCACTTTTTAGTGGGTCAGTTTTTAATTTATCTAAGTCACAATAGCCTAAAGTCAAGTGCTCATCACCTTTTACAAAATATTGCTTTTCCCGATGCTGGGACGTTAATTGTACAGGAGTTCGGCCACTCACCATTGTGACGAACATAAATTGCTTAGCAACCACATTAAAGTACCTAATCGAATCGCAACCCGTTAAATACTTATTATTATATTGTTCCGGTGGCCATCTGTGGTCTCCATCATCAGTTCCACTTCACCAAATGGTGCTTTCCGAGAGCAAATGCATGACTTACTATAAAAAAAAACCCAAATTGCTATATGTGCGCCTATAAAATTTGAGGATTACCCTCGATTTCTATAGGATCTTTTCATCAGATTCTGATTTGGTGGCAATGGGACCACCTCGGGAGCATACCCTTTCAAAAAAAAAAAGAATTTTCAAAATCGGTCCACGATTGACGGAGCAATAAGTGAACAAACAAAAAAAAGACGAACATATAACCTCCTCCTTTTTGGAAGTCGGTTAAAAAAAGCGTCGAAGTACTCGTCCGCATCGCTGTCATTCGGAAACGTGCCCAGAAGACTGGCAGCATTGCCACGTTGAATGGCAATGCTAATTCATTGACCAAAGAAAGAGCCAGCCCTAATTAATGTCTGAATTGTAATTGAATTAATCCACACTGTCATCCTATCACACTAATACTTTAACGGCGAAAAATTGTGTGTGTGTGTATGTTTGTTACTTGTTGTTTGTTGATGTTTGTACTGTTACTACTTCTTCACGCTCAAACGGCTGGACCAATTTTGATAAAATTTTGTATGGAGGTAGCTGACACCCTGGATTAAGGCATAGGCTACTTTTTATCCCGATGTTCCAACGGGATCGAGACTTACGCGGGTGAAACCGCGGGGTGCAGCTAGTAATATTATAAATGCGAAAGTGAGTTTGTTTGTTTGTTACACTTTCACGCTAAAACGGCGGAATGGATTTCGTTGATAGACCATGACCTGGATTAGGACATAGAATACTTTTTATACCGATATTTCCACGGGATCGAGACTTGCGCGGGCGAAACCGCGGGGCGTAGCTAGTTTTTAATTTACGTAATTTTGTATCCCAAAAATAATTAAAACTATGTAAATTTCAGTCACATTTCCATTGTACAGTCAAATCAAACTAAAATAGACGAAGTACCTACTACGCTAGACCCTTGTATACGTGTGCGACTATGTACGTGCGTAGATTTGTAATGTAACCACAATTTTCTCCTACAATCAGTACAACAAATTTAATAAATAAACAATGTTTTATTCATAATAATAAAAATTCAGTATAGGTATTATGATTTTAACCTCAGATTATAGAAAGAAGCAGATAGACCGCGCGGAACACCGAGAGTGCGGCCAACAAAGCAAATACAAATTCAAAAGCGAATACAATCTCGATTCAGTGCACGAAGCGTCGCATCGTTAGTACGTCACGGGCTCTAACAGATAATTTCAAAATAATGCCGTCTTGTATTTTTAAACATTGTAAAACTGTTCCCAAAAACAAAAGAAATAAGATGGAGTATCTTTCTTATGTAAAATATTGATTATTTGTCTATTTGGATTTATTTTACGTGTTTATTGTTAGTGACATCTTGAAACACAAAACCTTAACAAAAATCATTCGGTGTTGCTAGTTTATATTGAAACATTTACCCCTAAGTTAGGAAATAGTATAAGATACAGGAGTATCGATTTACAAAAATATTTAGTTTGATAATAGTGTTTTATTTATCGCCTTTTCTAGTTGGTATGTTTATAAATAAATAAGTATGTATGTGTCTTCGTAAGTGTAACTAGTTAATGGATTTTATAATACTTATTACATCAGTCGATTTGCTATATCATAGGTTATATGACGTCACCATAAAGTAAATATAGCTACCAAAAAAAAATTAAATGTTGGTGTCTCAAAATAAAAATATATCGCAAATGTATCGTTTATAATTGGGTCGGCCATTCTCCGTTTGAAAGTTTTTACGTGTCCGGGCTTGCATAATCCGTAATATTATCAAATTCAATCATGCAATTTTTTTTATATGTTAGTTAGCATCCACATCTAGCTGTAAACAAAATTATTGAGTTCTGGTCTAAGTAGGTAAGACTTTATTAATTTAACCTCTGTTCAAACAACCTCTATTCTCTAATTACCGTGGCGCGTCCACACACCAACTTAATGTTAAAACTTGCTTGTAATTTTTGTAACGTACAGATTTACTGTGATCCATTCAACGTTTTAAACGATATTCAGCAACGTGTATCGAATAATATAATATCGACTAAATAGAACCAGTCTGTAATTAATTATGATTAAATAACCTCATGTCCAATCGAAAGTTATAATTGCCGTGACATTTTCTGTTCTCGGGTGCACATCCCTAAATAACAGTATTTGGCACATCACTACCGTATGCATCGCGTCTCCTCAGTGTGTGCCGCGGCCCATCAGCAGTTGCACGTCTCTAACGTTAGTGTACCGCCAACGAAGCACGTGAGTATATAATTACCGTAGCCTTGGTTAAAAACTTCTCTAAGTACCGTTGTACTTATTTAAATACTTGATTTTTTAAGTTAGACCCTAGTTGATCATGTAAATGGAAACAATACTTTGGCCTCCGTACGTTGTAGTAAGCCAGTATTTGCATACTGTGTTGGTTTTCGAAATTTTGAAGAAAATATATCGTTTTCTAATTACGGTATGCTAATTACCATGTGTTAATAATTACCGTTGTATGATAAATTCATACTTATTTACTAACTGTAGCCGCGACGTCGTACTAATAGAAAGATTTACCGCGGTTTTCATAGCATATTATTATCATTGTCCGTAACTACGTCTATACTATATGCTGACCATTCATAAAGTTATTTAATTTATAGGATGGGAAAACCCAAAAAGACCAAAGAGGAAGTTAAAGAAAAGAGAAGGCTAGCCGCACGACAACGCCGAGACCGAATTAAAAATGACCCTGTTTTGTATCAACAATCAAAAGAAAAAGAGAAAGAAAGGTATAATAAAAGAAAAAGAGATAAAAAAATACTTCCTATCTGCGAAATGTCACCTAAAAACCGGAAAAGAACTCAAAAAAGGAATAGGGGAAATTTCAGAGCTTACTATAAAAGACAAAAAGAAATGGAAAAATTGGAAACAATTGAAGAAGAAGTGGTCGTAGATCTAGAAGTGCCTGATAACAGTATAACAGATCCTCTTGAAACTCTGTCAACACCATTACATCCCAATGATTCGTCATACTCGCTGCGCTCAAAAAATTACCCTAAAAAAGTATCTTTACAATTTTTTTCTGAAAATCCCAACTCAAACAAAGAAGTTAATCAGCACAACGAGATTTGTCTACAACCGACTTCTTTAAAAAAAAAAGAAGTTCCCTTGAAGAAGATACCAAATTCCATACCTACCTTAATCACATCATCGTCCATCTAGTGCTCTGTCATCGTCTTCTACTGACACTTTGTTATTATTAGGCAATATTGAGCAATTGACAGAAAATAAAGATACAAGTGTGAATATTATGGAACGAGCGTCTTCCTTGTGTTCAACACCAACTTCACTATCTTCGAAAAGAATTGTCGAGAAACCGAAACGTAAAAAAATCACACCCATATTGTTATTAAGAAGACATGTATATAAAACAAATAAAGAAATGTTATTTAAGCGGAAAAAAATAGAGGAGTTAAAAAAAGCAAAAGAAAAGTACAGGAAGCAAGCATTAAGGCTGAAATATAAAAACACGCTATATGCAAAACCAAAACAAAATCACGAGAAGGAACATAATATTTTTTTTTTGTTTATTTAGTTTGTTTTTAGCTGATTTTCATTGAAAGTGTCTAATTTTGAATAAATCATAGAAATGATAGTTTCTTTTTTTTTACAATTGGTTATGAGGTCCCTACATCGTTAATTCTAATACTATAATTATAATTATGCTTGTGTACAAATTATTAATACCTGATATTATCATTTTTAATACTTTACATGTGCTTGATGATATTTTCTAATTACCGTTGCATTAAATATTAAACTTATCTAATTACCATACACATCAAATTTTTAAGTTTCATTATCTAGAAAACCACTAATAATAGCTAAATGCCTCATTTACTAATTAATTCGTATCTTTGATGTGTTTCATATTTTAACGTGTTTAAGTCAAATCAGTGAATAATAAATAATGGTACGGTAATTAGGCGAAGAACGCCTAATTCGAGAATGACCGGGGTATTGTTAATTTGACGTTTATTGTTAACAAAAACAACTGATTTAAGAAAAAAATACTTTTTTTTTATCATGTAATCAAATATTATGGCTAATTCTTTCATTATCCTGGCAACCGTACACAAACATAGAGGCACCAGAGGGGCAATTCTACTAATTTTAAGAACGTTCACAGTCTGATCTCAGTCTCAATCTGTCAAAAATACCTCTTATTTCCCTACATTTTGTCAATTTTTTGACGTTTGTTTGTCGCCAAGATGAGATTGCGACTAGATTTTAAACGTTTTAAATTACGAGAATTGGCCTGCTGTTCTTATAGTGCTGTCACGTGGCTGTAACGCACACATGTCTACAAACAGACCTCACTTTATTGTTCCGCGCGGTCTATCTGCTTCTTTCTATAATCTGAGATTTTAACATAATAATCTAATTGGGGTGTTTGGAGGTGTGCGTTAATTCCGGAACACGTTGTATTTATGGTGTATCTATTCATTCACGAAATCTCTTAAGGGGTCACTATACTCATCATTATGAACAACTTTCACTATGGGACCAAACTTGAAATCGCGAAAATAAATCAGCTGTACCCTACATTTTGACGAGTTATGCGATGTAGGGAACACCTGATTTTTTTTTCGTGATTTTTGGTTTGGTCCCATAGTAAAAGTTGTTTATAATGATGAGTAGGTACAGTGACCCCTTAAGAGATTTCGTGTATGAATAGATACACCTTAATATACTTATCTCTAAAAATTCTACTTTACTTGTGTCATTTTTAGAGTAACTGTTCATCACCTAAAAACAGAACAATTATACTTTTTGTAAAGAATAGTAACCTACTCCACTATACACAAATATTGCCAGCTCATTTGGTACACAATAAGCCGTTGTACACCCGCAACTAAGTAACATAATTACTATATATGCCACGGATACACGGAGCAATAAACTTTACTGCACTAACATAATTACTGGCAACACTATTGGGTACAGTCGAACACATTTGAACGATGAAATCCGCTATGAAATAAAGGCGCTGTTGAACTATTATTTAGGGGTCCAAACCTCAAAAAGCAAAAAAAACGGAACCCTTATCGGATCACTTGTCTGTCTATCTGTCTGTCCGTCTGTCAGTTACAATTTGGTACACATAATATGAACTTACTTCTGTGACCCAAACACGGACGTCTAACGTAAATAAATTAATTTTGAATACAGGGATCACTTTTGGGGGCCAAATTTAAAAAAAAGTTTTGTTAATGGTACCGTGTGACATATCAAATGAAAGGGCTTGTAAGAATTTCAGATATTTTTTTTAATAATTTTAAAATATTCGTAAAGTCATTTAAGAAAATTGATGAAAATTGACCATCCCCCCCACTAGGCTCTGGAGTTTCGGAGATAAAGGGGGGGGCGGGCTTTATCTCCGAAACTCCAGAGCCTAAAATTTCAAAAAAAATACAGAAAATAGTTCTTTACTTATAGATTACAGAAAAACCTTCAAGAAGTCTATGATCTTTAAATAGCATGGTAAATCACTCAATAATGGGCGTACAAACTTACATTTACAGTTGGAATGTAAGGGGGAACGAACGAAAAGTTTGTTCTTGTAAATCCATCCCAACTACGGAACACTTCATCATTGTGCGCGGTGCGACACGCAGTTGGCCGATTTTTTTAGTACGAACATGCAGTTGATTGTAATACAGCTGCCAATACCCATATCTGTCGCACCTTGTATTAAAAATTATACAATACCTTCAGTCAATTCGTGTACAAGTTGTTCTTGGCCGGCTATTACTGAAAATGGCGAGTATTCTGCGTCAGGCGTCAGGTGCATATTGTGATGCAAATGATGCCAGCAGCTGCTCTATGCAGTGCAGTGCATCACTTAAGACGGAGATATATGCCAGTGACCTTGAATAGTTAGCTTGCGTGTTCTGTACTGAGCTCTCGCAACGCGTCGTACGTTCAGCCAGTAATAGTAGTAGTAGTTATTAATTTATTATACACAAAACAAAAGGTATTTTAATAAAACGCGTATACTAAAAGATTAATAATTAAATTATCTTTAAATTGGTGAAGGTTTCAGAAAAATACGCTTGGTAAATTTTGCGCCATTCTCAGTTTTATATCCGCGTTAGACATAACTTTACAAATTAATTTCACTATGTAACATAAACATAATCTAAAATATTCACATATTAAATTATTGAGAAAATGCTCTAATTTAACATATATTTTTTTCAAATCAATAACACTAATTTTATACTGAAGATCACGTCTAAACGAGACGTGATCTTCAGTATAAAATCATTAAAAGTCGGTTATCGTCGCCTTAAGTACTAAATGCAGGTAGGAATGTATTATTCATTCTGCGGGCATCATTGTCCCAATGGTACGATTGTGAATAATTTTATATGCCATTGATTTGCAGGCAAAAAGCCGACGCATTAATTGTTGTTTGTGGTCCTGTAAGTATCTAATAGAGGTCTAGGAGAGCAGTGGTGGCCCATGTAGTACCGGCCGCGACTTTAACCAACCTTTACTTCCCATCCATCACCACTGCTCTCAAAACGGTGAAGGAAAACGTCGTTAGGAAACCGGCATGTCCTAGAAACAAAAATTCGAAGACATGTGAATCTACCAACCCGCACTGGACCCGCGTGATAAATAAATAAATAATACCGTGTGGTGCCGGACGTAAAGAATATCACCATCCTATTTCTTCCGTGGGTGTCGTAAAAGGCGACTAAGGGACTTACTAGAGAATGGGCAGCAGCGTCCTCTATGCATTTTAACACCATACTGCGATCGCCAACCCGCCTGCCAGGCGTGGCGATTATGGCAAACCCCCCCTTGGGGGGCTAAGTCCAGCAGTGGACGTCTTTCGGCCGAAATGATGATGATGATGCTGCTAAGTATCTAATATACATATCTATGTAAATATACACATAACGTGTATTTTCGATGATAGACAGCATTTTGAACGATAAAAGTACTCCTACGTCGACTCAAACCCACAAACCCACAAAGGCCGTCTACTGTTACGTAAGATGTGCACGGAGAGATTTGCCAGGTTAGCTGCGCAGTTCACTTGTTTGCCACCCACGCATCCGTGGGTCACAGTGAACAATCCCGCCTTCATACAAAGCGAAGCTAAGCACACGTGCGTAGCTTAAATTAGCCGTGGGTCGCTGTGGAACAACCAACGGGTATTTTTTGTTGAAGAACATTAAAGACACCCCCCCCCTATAATGTTCTTCGAGAAAAAATACCCGCTACCTACTAAACCTTACGTATTTGTAGCTCATTTTTTCCTGTTTTGCTAGAATGACACACAGTAGGTAAAGTTACAACACCTCTTAGGTAAGTAAGAACTCGGTTCAGCGAAAGACCAAATTTCCTAAGGATCTAAAATACGAAATGGGCCAGGATTTTTTTCTTTGAAATAGAATAGAATAGAATACTCTTTATTATGTACACCATAAAAGTTACAGATATAAATGTTTAAATTTTACATAGGGTGACACAATGGGCGGTCTTATCGCTAAAAGCGATTGTTTACAGGCAACCTTTGGATGGAAATTTAATCTTCATAATCAGCCTATAATGTTCCCACTGCTGGGACACAGGCCTCCTCTCTGTGAGAGGGAGTGGGCCTTAATCCACCACGCGGGCCCAGTTGGTAGATATCACATGTCTCGGATTTTTTGGTTCTAGGACATGCCGGTTTCCTCACGATGTTTTCCTTCACCGTTTTGAGAGCAGTGGTGATGAAATAATTTACACAAAGTAAAGCGCCCGCCTGGGTTCGAACCTACGACCTACAACTCGCAAGTCACAGAGTAACCACTGGGCCACCACTGCACCTAAATTTAAACTTAATTATAAGTAATATACCTAAAATTGCAAGTAGTCCGTTTGTATATTTTATAAGTATAACTATCCTAAGATATACAGGGAAACTTATTATTAGCCATACTTGAATACTGTAATAAACATACTCCGTAACATACTTTATGTATCGCTGTTGGTTGCATAAATAAATAAAATAAAAAATAGCTTTTATTTTAAGAACCTGTGCAGTTATATTTCGGGTTGTAAAAGTAGAAATAATCCAGGAAGAACAAAAACCGGCCGGCGATTAACGAGAAGCGAGTAGAGCTAGCAACTGAACGGTCAGCCATCAACTATTCTTATATGTTTTTATCTTTTACTTACACACGACCTACAATCTTGAGTCGCTTCCTCGTCGGCGCGGACGGTAATAAATACGGCAGTAATACACACTCGCTCATAAGGTCAGCGATCAACAGCGGTGGAACAGGTGCCTGCCTAATACAGCTTTTTACCATCAAAAACATTAGAAGAGTATAATTTTACTCAACATCTTACGGTCAATCTTCGTTTTAACGATTACCTACCATTTTAGAATTACCTATGTACTTAATCCAAAGTATAATCAACTTTTAATTCATCAGCGTACAAAACCGTAGGGTACTGAATTAATAAACCTTAAAAAATTGAGTACAGAATTTTAATAGCCACTAAGCGTACTTATTAAAATAGCATCGTCTTACTAACGCAGCTCAGTTTTATGGCGCAAACGGCTTATCAGACGAGAGTACTTGTGAACTACCTAATTGATGTTAATAGGCCGAAAAGAATGCGTTGAGGATTTTGTTTAGGTACCTAGTAAATAGACTTGGATAATTTTGTTTGTATAAGTTTTAAGAGCGATTACGACGTACGGCATTTCATACAAACCTTCAAGCCCTTGTTTTTCGAAATGACTGAACCGATTTAAATGAAACTTTATACGCATAAGCAGGATACAAAGGTCTCAAAATCATGTTAAGAACATTTTCGAAATGTCTTATTTAAAAACAGCTGGAAATCTCAGTTTCTACGGAAAATCCACCCCCCCCCTATTTGGGGGAGGCCTGTGACTATCTTTCAAACTTAACTAACTTTTTAGACCTTTGTATCCTGCTTATGCGTATGAAGTTTCATTAGAATCGGTTCTGTCATTTCGAAAAATAAGGGCTTGAAATGTGTATGAAATGCCGTAAGGTGTAAACGCTCTAGATGTTACGAAAATTATGAACCCAAATTTTAATCTTATAATTAGGTAACTTTACGCTTGCATGGTGCTGCTTTATTAAAATGCACGCTAGATAAAAATTTGGTGAAAACGATGAAACAAAAAATGTAACACATAACATCACGCCTTGTTTCCCCGAAGGGTAGGGCAGAGGTGTACGTATAGTATAGTAACACCCACATTTCTCCAGTTATGTTTAAGTCCCATGTAATAGGGGGCGAGCCTATTGCCATCAACCGGGCACAAATCCAGACTCCGGCTGCTACTAAGGAATTCCTAATGGAAAACCCCAATAAAACTTCGCCCGACCTGGGAATCGAACACAGGACCTCACGTTTAGCAGCAGCGCTTGAGACCAACGAGGTCACAAAAAAATTAAAATTAAAAAACCTGACTGCAACTAAAAAGTGGTTGGCATCAAATCTGAGATTGAACTAAAATACTCGTAACTGCCACGAGCTGCATCAGACTACTTGCAAAGTGAGCTTATTTTGAAGTTTTTAGTTGCAGCCGAGTTTTTAATTGTCTCCCTTTTGGTGTGTTATATTTTTGGAATCGTCTCCTGAAGTACTTTATTTCGATACCCCACACGGTCATAGCAGTAGCAGTGGTGAATTAAATAATCAAATGGCAGCTCTAATAAACAGTTGGTATTTTAACCACGTTTTTGCTTTTAATGCGTTCCTTATGCCTTATGGAATAGAAGTCGAAATCGGTTAAATGGACTGTAAAAAAAGGTTTATTTAAATTTCTTATCTTATTTTAAATGGAGTATAGTTGCTTCCCCGTCGGCGTGCGGCGCGCGGCGGCGCGGTGGAACAGGTGCCTAAAGTCTGTTTATGTCTGTATCAATCAATCAATCAACTCAGGTAAAATAGGCAGGGTGTTGTGGCGCAGCCTGGGTGAGACCTATGCCTAACCCAGGCTGCGCCACAACACCCTGTCCTCCGCCTTCCGCATCCAGTCTGTCCCAGCCCAGCCACCTTTTTAAGGTCGTCGGTCCATCTAGCTGGGGGGCGTCCCCCACTACGTTTGCCGATACGCGGTCTCCACTCGAGGACTTGTCTGCTCCACCGGCCATCGGTCCTTCGACAAACATAGCCAGCCCACTGCCACTTCAGCTTGCTTACTCTGCAGGCTATATCGGTAACTCCGGTCTGGAATGTCTGTATCAACCTTTGCTTAAGCTTAAAGTCGAAGTTGGTCTTTGTATCTTTAGTGCAGCAACAGAAATAAACTACAGTTTCTACACATTTTTCTTTATCAAGACCTTTCATTTTATAAATCGATTCGAGGGTATAAATAATCCCACATAAGTACAAAGATACGCGTGAAAACTTAACCTGTCTTTGCCGTCGCGCAGTCGGATAAAAAGGAACGTTGGATAGTACCTCTGATGCTTTCCCCAATAATTTCTAAGTTATCCAACTTAGGTCAATTTGGAACAAGTAAAGTCGAACTTCCTTTAGACCTTATTCTGGTTTGATCTTTCTTCTCTTCGATACAAGAGAAGAAAGATCAAACCAGAATAAGCACGAACTATCTAGAATTGTAAGCTATTCTGAAGAAAAGAGCTAGAATTTGGTTTTTTTTTTTACACGTCAACCAGTTGCGGTGGACAAACGCCCTAACGTTTGTCCACCGCAGCCGGCTGACGACACGGTTGGCGCGATTGACTGCTGCGCTGCGTGTCGCGGGTTCGATTCCCGCACGGAACAAATATTTGTATGACCTACAAGTAGTTGTTCCGGGTCTGGCTGTTTGTGTATGTGAGTTTAAATGTTTGTAAACGCACCCACAATACAGGAGCAATTCCTAGTGTGGGGCAAAGTTAAAAAAAAAAAACAAGTTAAAAAACCACGTTAAAAAAATATTTACCAGTTAGCAGTGGTGAATTAAAGAATCAAATGGCAGCTGTAATAAACAGTTGGTATTGTAACCACGTTTTTGCTTTTAATGGGATCCTTAATATGCCTACGGAATAGAAGTCAAAATCGGTTAAACGGACTGTAAAAAAAGGTTTATTTAAATTTCTTATCTTATTTTAAATGGAGTATAGTCGCTTCCCCGTCGGCGTGCGACGCGACGGCGCGGTGGAACAGGTGCCTAAAGTCTGCTTATATCTGTATCACAACCTTTGCTAAAGCTTAAAGTCGAAGTTGGTCTTTGTATCTTTAGTGCAGCAACAGAAATAAACTACAGTTTCTACAGAAATACGAGATCAAAAGGCTAGTTAGTAAGGAGTTTATGTAACAGTAATGTTGAGTTTAAATATCATTAAAACCCGGGCAAAATCCTGGAGACGATATCTCAAACAGGGTTTTTTGAAAAATCGTAAGACTTGTTTCGAGAAAATTATTTTAAATTACAATTTACAAGGCATTGCACATTGTGAAGAACTTAGCCCCGTATTTATAGAGCGTTACTCAGTACTCAAGCATTACTTAAGACTAGTTTCCACCAATCCAATGGCTTGAATCTAGTCTTAAGTAATGCTTGAGTACTGAGTAACGCTTTATAAATACGGGCCTTTTACACTCAGTTGCAGAAAGCTCACCATTAACCCTTCATTACATAAAGCAGCATTATCGCTAATGAATTCATTACTTTAATGAAGTTGCACAAACAAATTTTAGATGGCATTAGACATTTTTAATGTCACTTTAGTTAAAGAAGACTTTAAACAATATTGCCAGGAACAAATTACCATATTGAACGAAAAGAGTGAACATTTGCGTTCTGATATTATCCGTACGTACAAGTACACCACAATTTTAGCATAAAATATAGTAAATGTAGTTGATTTATGTGTATTCAGTGTACTCTGTGGTTTAGTCTAGTTTAAATAATCTGGTTTAAGGTGTATACGCTAAGGTAGCCCGCGAAATTCAAATTTACTAACGTTTTTTGCAAATTTTATACTTCTGATTCATATTCTAATGATTATAATTCTGTAAAGCCATATTGGTTATGGTCGCGAATCATAATTAGATCAACATACAATGTGTTACTGACCTGCAAATTACAAAAAAGGTAATAAGATTTGAATTTCGTGGGCTACCTTAGCGCATCCCCCTTATTATGTTATATTAATTTTAACATGTATGCAGTCTAGAGCTCCTGCCACACGTGGATATCCATCAATTTCTACGTAGTTCCGTCCGGTCTGGCATTTTAATATAGAGGTGGCTTAATTTTGCTAGTTCACGGGATACTTTTTGGATAAACAAACTGACAAATAACCCGACCCAACCTGTTTCCGACAAACTGTTGATTTATTTATGTTTATTAAATCACCCAATACTTTCTGGAAAGATCCAGTGGCGAAAAATCTCAAAAATATTAAAAGCTGTGTAAGGTCATTAATGGATTTATTTCTTTGCGTCACTGGTTCTAAATCTTAATCAAGTAGGTTACAAATTTGAAGAAATGCCTCCTTGGAAATTCTATACCTTACACGAAACTCTTCTCCATCATGTTTTAAAAATAAATTCACTCGGTCTGGGATTCGACGGCGAGGTACCTAAATCTATTAAATAAGAATCAGATAATGACGAAAGACTGGTTAAAGACATCTTTCAATTACAGAAATGCATTCAAGTACTGTACAAAACACTAATGTTGCTCTTTAATGGATGCTTTTCGGCCCATTAAAATTAAAAAATCTGAAATGTCAAACTTAAAGTTCACCACCTGCTAATGGGCGCTAATGAAGTTACGTGCAACGTAAAAGTGTTTAAAATGGCCGGTTTCATTAGGTTTGACATTTCATTAGTTAAATTTAATGGAGCATTAAAATAAAATAAAAAATGGTTTTGTGCAATGATTTAATGCTACATTAGTGTTTAATGTAGTCTTTAAAATTTAAAGATCGTTTCTGCAACTGAGTGTTAGTGTCGTGATGGCCCAGTTAAGACATGCACGAGTGTTTTTTTTTTTAGATCGTGGAGTTTTTTTTGGTAGAGGAAAAACTTATGGGATCGCGTCACCGACATGCTAACCGCGACTAATGGGACGTGTTGTGCCAGATTAGCGACGCGTAGCGGCATGTGTACACTGTACATGTATACGCATATACAGCATGTCCCAGAATTAACGCACAACCTCTTAAGGGGTCATTGTACTCATCATTATGAAAAAAAAAATCAGCTGTTCCCTACATTTATGTTCGAATAACTCGTCAAAATGTAGGGAACAACTGATTTTTTTTCGCGATTTCAGGTTTGGTCCCACAGTAAAAGTTGTTCATAATGATGAGTACAATGACCCCTGAAGAGGTAGTGCGTTAATTCTGGGACATCACTACATAGTATAAAACAAAGACGCTTCCCGCTTCCTATCAAAAATCATCAAAAAAGATTTTTATTTCACATATGCCTACATGGGCACTTATGAAACGTCAGAAGCTAGGTGCACGGTTCCAATTGGTCGTTTCCTATGGAGATGAGCCGGCAAGAAACTCCACCGTTACTCATTTAAAATGTTTTATGTGTTTGTTTCTTGCCCATTCTTCTCCATACGAAGCTTACTTTTGCAAGGGGCGACTAGAGTCAATTCTATTTTTTTGTAAATTTTGACGTTCAAAAGTGCCATTTATGTGCCTATTTGAAATAAATAATTTATCTTTGAATTCTGTAAAA
This sequence comes from Tiliacea aurago, assembly GCA_948098905.1. NCBI lineage: Eukaryota > Metazoa > Arthropoda > Insecta > Lepidoptera > Noctuidae > Tiliacea > Tiliacea aurago. Next base: position 18,056,200 of record OX402591.1, on the reverse strand, counting down.
TGTAAACTTTGATTTAAATCTCACTTGGTTGCTCTCACTTCAAGAGCGAACTCACTTGATCTGAAATGTATTCTGTTAATATTTCGAATGCTGTCGAAGTATGAGAGCTACCAAAGGTATAACGGTTCGACCAGGGACCCACTGCAGTTTTATCGCACGAACTTTTGCAAAGAGGATTTAAAAAAGCAAACGGTATTGTATCTAAGCCACGATACTGTTTATTTGAATTCAAATACTGCCATGGCTATAGTTTTCATTGGTCACAAATTGGCCATTGAAACAAACAGAAGACGTACGTGTCCATAACCATTTAAGTACCAGCTACTTACAAGGCCAGGTGTCCAAATTCCCCACAGAATTCTTATCGCATATAAATATAAAGTAAAGGAAGGCCACCATTTATCTCTAGCTACATATCTACCTTTTTATAAACTCCCGACCTTGGCCCGTTCACCCGGACCCTCTCCCTACTGCAACCTTTACAACGTTCAGCGAACCGTAGAGTCGCTTCCTCAACGACTATTATTAACTAAACCGTCAATCTATTCAAAACCAACGTCACTAAAGACCTAATTGAATTGGTCGTGTTATGCGACGATTAGGTGTGCTACCTGGGTACCTGAAATAGCACATCGTGTTTTGATAGCGAACGTTTCGGTTGTGTGTTGTGCATACATAGTTTTGTTTTGGTTTGTTCTGTGAGTGACTGGGTGAAGGAGCAGTGGATAACGAACAATGAGCCGAGGTTAGTTCAAGACAGTTCCAGTAGATATTGTATCAGTAGCGATTTCAAAAAGCAACTGCCCCTGGCTTGGCACCAAAGAGATTTAAGATAGATATTATAGAGAGGCTATCAGAAGTAATTTCATAAAAACATTGTGATCCCATATTGTCTCAGTGACGCCATCTAGCGTAATATAGCAAAATTACAAAATAGCTAATTTGACATGTTACACTTTTACCGACAACAACCGTCAAATAGTTTGAAACATCTAAGAAAATGATTTATTTTATGTATTTACTGGGTAAATTATTAAAATACTGACGAAAATAAACCGTGGTTAAGTCTAATTGCTTTATCACTGCGAGATTTGCAATATCATATTGCACATTATATCTATACTTTGAAAATAATTTTCTTTTGGTGAACACGAATGCGACTTGACATGCAGGCATACAACACTATATAGACTGAGCGACTTTTGTCCATTAGGACAAATGTATCTGATTACGATTTTATTCGCTATGTCCTGCCTATTGTTATATTATTGATCGAAGCTATTGTTAAGTAAATAATTTATTAATGTCTTTGCCTGGTACCCCCTGCTGTCAAATCTCGTATCTAGTGACTCTGTGGCGGCATCTACATCGCCACATGCGAACTACGCGTGACACTGACGTCACGCAAAATCCTGCATCGCGTAAGTAGAGTTTACCTCGCAACTAGCATACTTATATACAACACCCCAACATCAACCGTCGGGCAGTTGCCCATCAGATACAACAACCGACTGGTCAGAGGATCCTTCCTTTTTCTATAGAGGATGAGTGAACTTTACACCCTGTTCCACACATGCCTCTAAAACTTGATTGGCTATTGATACTTCGGTCGACCAATCTCCACAGCTAACATGATACTATTTCATAGCAGATCTAAATCAAACTAATTACATGTAGCTCCAGTACTCGTACAAGGATCTTTTGACGCGTGGCCGGAATAGGAACTAACGCCACCATCTTGTTTATATAAGTACCAAAAATAAATAAATGCAGTTGGAGGCATATTTTAAGGCGTTTCGTAACATCTTAGATGCCTCCGACTGCATTTATTTATTTTTGGTACAGACGCCAGCACATCAAGCTACTACAATTTGTCAAATTTATTTAATAGATTTTCAACTTTATCCCTACAGTATAAGGTTCAAGGTTGATTGGGAAAATTTGACAGTTTCGGGTAGTTTGACCTGCTGGCGTCTGTACATATAGGATACTCGTTTTCTTTTCATCTTGTTTCCATCTTTTCAATTCATGTTTTTGCAGACGGGTTTTATGTTTTATTAATTATCTTTATTTTTTATATTTAAATAAAGCAAGATATCATATCTGGATTTTTAAAATAATAAAGGTTTTAGGTTAATAAATAAATAACTAATAAATAAAATTTATTATAACTAATAAACTCAGTCTACAGAAACTCTGTTCAATAACAACTGCATTAGTATAATACTGTGTCGCAGTCATTAACGCCACCGCCGGTTTATGTCGGTATTCTGTGTTACTATACTCCATTTGAAATAAGATTAGAAATTTAAATAAACTTTTTTACAGACCGTTCAACCGATTTTGACTTCTACTCCGCAGGCATAAGGATGGCATTAAAAGCAAAAACTTGGTTACAATACCATCTATTTATTACAGCTGCCATTTGTCATGCCTCTAACGTAATAGAAGTCAAAATCGGTTGAACGGCCTGTAAAAATGGTTTATTTAAATGTCTAATCTTATTTCAAATGGAGTATAGCTTCTTTTTTTTTTTTTTTGGGTGGGAATTTACGAGGGCGGCACTGAAAATTTCGGGAATCAAGGAAGTGACACAACATTACTATTTAAAAATGTATTTATTGCTTTTCGAAGTATTCTCCGCGAAGTTTGACACATTTTTCCATACGATGGAACCAATCATTGAAGCAACCATTCCATTCGGAAGTTGGGGTCTCCAAAATGGCCGTTTTGTAGGCGTCCACAGCTTCTTCAGGTGATGAAAATCTCTGTCCACGCAATTTATTCTTTATTTTACGGAAAGTATAGAAATCATTAGGGCTTAGGTCGGGGCTGTACGGCGGATGGTCTAATAATTCTATGTTTTCTTGCTCTAAAAACTCTTTTGTTCTGTGCGCGGTGTGAGAACTCGCATTGTCGTGATGGAGGATGATGCGGCGGTTGCAGTTCTCTTTACGGAGTTCAGAAACGACCTGTGGCAAACAAATGCTAGCATACCATTCTGCATTAACCGTTCTTTGTCCCTCAAGAGGAATAGTCGTAACATGGCCGGTTTTGGAGACAAACGTGGCCACCATTTTTTTTGCAAACTCCGTGAACGAACAATTTTTGTTGGCTTTAACTCATTTTCGAACACCCAAACTCGTGACTGGTTTTTTGTTTCGGGTTCGTACGCGTATATCCAGGATTCGTCACCTGATACAATGTTGTATACAGCATTTGAGGATCCTGCGTGGAATCTTTCGAGAGTTCTGACGCACCAAGTAACGCGAGCCGCTTTTTGCTCTTCACAGAGCGAATGCGGTATCCATCGGGAAAACAATTTTTTTACACCTAATTGTTCATGCAAGATTATTTGTATTTGACTCATGCCAATGTCTAAAGTTGCCTGAATTTCGCGGTATGTCACATGTCGATCTTCCTCAATCAGCTTACGCACAGCATCAACGTTTTCTTGGGTGACTGCAGTTTTTGGACGACCTTGACGGGGATCATCACTGAGCTTGACACGTCCACGTTGAAATTCAGCAAACCAGCGGTAAATTGTGGTTTTGGATGGGGCTTCATCACCAAATGCAGAAATCATCCGGTCAACACACTGTTTTTGTGTTTAACCACTTCGAAAGTCATAATAAATCATCGCTCTTGAATTTTCTCGAGTCAATTCCATTTTCTCAACGACTAAACAAGTTTGACAAAACCTTGTGACAAGACCGAGAATCTTTTTTTAAATAAATAAATGGTATTCGATTTTTAAAACCAAGGAGTTTTCAATTAAAAAGATTTAATATGACAGGAACAGTGGAAATATTCCATTCCCGATACTTTTAGTGCAGCCCTCGTACCTATCTAATAACTTCTCCCGCTCTGGGCTGAGCGGGAGGGCGTGTCAGACTTTTACTGACTAGCTAGTTTTTAAATACTTTATATTGTAACCTATGGAGAACATAGTGGGTAGCACAATTGTTTTAGAATTTAATATTTACGATTTTATGACCGTTTCTTATTGTGCTACTGTTTGTTTTTCCTTAAATAAATAAATAAATAAAGCTTATGGTTCAAGGTTGATTGGGAAAATTTTACAGTTTCGGGTAGCTTGACCTGCTGGCGTCTGTACATATTCGTTAAGAAAGTAGGTAAACATTGGTTGTAAATAAACAAATGGACCAATTGACCGTGTGGTGCCGGACGCAAAGAATAGCACCATCCTATTTCTTTCCGTGGGTGTCGTAAAAGGCGACTAAGGGACTCACTAGAGATTGGGCAGCAATATCTACCTATTTTACTAAAATCAGATCATCATTTTTCTTGCGTTCGAAAAGTTAAAAGGGAATCGTTGTATGGGCCATGTGATGAGGATGGATGAAACGCATGTGACTAAAATAGTGATGAATGTAAATGTGGATGGCTCATGGCTGGAGTGAGAGATGAAGGCCAAAGAAAATATGGATGGATTGTGTGACGAATGATAATATTAAGAAAGAAAAGGGAGTGAATGAAAGCGTGACGGTTGAGAGGGGAGCATGGAAGAAGGAAACGTGTTGCGCCGACCCCACGTAAGAAGGCACGTAACAAGGGTACGAACATGATGATAATTTTAACCCCCGACGCAGTAACGACGGGGTGTTATAAGTTTGACGTGTCTGTCTTTGTGTATTTGTTTGTGTCTGTCTGTGGCATCGTAGCTCCCGAACGCATGAACCGATTTTGATTGGTGGTAAATTGTGAATTAGTCGGGAGTGTTCTTAGCTATGTTTGATGGAAATTGGTCCAAGATGTCCGCCGCCACATAATGACGTATTACATATTTTTTCACAACTCCCTCAATAAAGATATCATATATAAGGGCTTGAGTAGTAGAATACTATACACTATGACAAATTTCAAATCCACTATGGCCGCCACCACAAAATGGAGAATAACTTTTTTTTTTCACTACTCCCTAACTATAGTTATCCAATGAAAGGGCTTGACTAGTTGAATAAAGTAAAAAACCGGCCAAGTGCAAGTCGGATTCGCGCACGAAGGGTTCCGTACCATTATGTATAAAAACGGCACAAAAATCAAGTTTGTTGTATGGGTAGGATACACCTTCCTAAGGACCTATCTTCATATTTACCTTTTACCCTTTTCAGGAATACCGATGAGAAGATGACGAGAAAGTTTCTATTCTGCTTCCCCTTAAGGGTGGGGAATATTATATTCGGATACATTGTAATAGTAAGTATTACTTTATTTATTTATTTATTCAATAATACAGTTACATTTATAAACATATAAGTTGGCGCAAACATAAACTCATTAGAGTTTTACCGTGCACTCATATTTACATATGGACAAGAATTTAGAGAATGAATTTAGAAATCCATTCTCTAAATTCTATGTACATTTATATGTATCTATAATACATTTATATGAAAGTGTATTCTTCCTTTTGTGAGCCATAAGAGCATATTACTCACGGGTTTTGGAAGTGGTGTGTCGTGCCTTCCTTAAGTATTACTTATGGTTATTCTGGATGAGAAATATAAATAAATACAACAAATTTTTGTTCAATAATATTGTCATAGAGCATATTTATTAAATTGGTTAGTTATTAATAGTACTTTAGCATTTAGTAATCTTAACACCTTTCTTCCATTCATTTTTGACCGACTCGACGGCCAAGATTGAGTTTCAACTCAAAATATTATATAGAATAACAGCGCCGGTTTCATAAAAGTAACAAACTCAAATATTTATGAAACTAGCAAAATAAATACGGTATATGTTTCTCAGCAGAACATCGCTTATTAAGTACAGAAAGCGCCTAGCGTAGGTCGTAGACTCGACACACTTGAGGCTTTGCAGCTTTGCCTTCATTATTTTATCAGGCGTTTAACTAACTCAAGTGCTTGTAAGTTGTAGCGTAGTTTATTTCCCTGTTCATTACGTAGCGTCTATTTTTGGTCATAACAATATGTATTTACCTTGTATTAGCAGGTAATGATAATGAATAGGTAGTTTTTTTTTTTTTTTTAATCGTTGCCCCACACTAGGAATTTCTCCTGTATCGTGGGTGCGTTTACAAACATTTAAACTCACATACACAAACAGCCAGGCCCGGAACAACTAATTGTAGGTCATACAAATATTTGTTCGGTGCAGGAATCGAACCCGCGACACGCAGCGCAGCAGTCAATCGCTTAACCACTGCGCCAACCGTGTCGTCTAATATCTTGAAGTTTGAATAACTGGAAGTTAAAAATAACTCAAGACCTATATTTTTTTAAATAATAAACATAGGTATGTACTAGGTACCTACATAGTAAACTTAAAACATGAGCTCCGAAATGTACCTTTCCTAAAGTTGTCAAAAACGTTACGTCGCGATTAACCATCGCGACGTAACTAGTGAAGTAACCATACGACTTGAATTGATTTATCGTGAGTATCAAGTACCTAGGTCGATACTTACGATAAATCGATTCAAGTTAAATGTCAAAACTGGCCTATTATTTTTTGACAAGTATACTATTAACAAACTCTTCCCATCAACATTATTATGTACTAAAACACAACTTCTCTTTGTTCCAGCTGATAGCAATAGCAACCGTAGCCTTCCACTTATACCAGCTAGGTCTGAACGTGACCAACAACTATTTTGAGAAAGATGAGAAGTTCAGAAACTTCGAGAACTTGGAGAGCATATTTGGGTCCACAAAGGATTCGCTGGAGACAATCATAGTGCTCACGTATTACATAACGTATATAACTATAGCCATGATGCTGTTTCTATTTGCTATTATGTTCACTTGTGGTGCTTATAAGGTAAGAAACACCTTTTTTTTTTTCCTAATTAAGAGGAGAATTAATATAGGTAATTGGTGACAGTTGACGAACTAGCTAGGAGAGCATCCAGCGCGTCAGTCTGTGGACCCGAACCTATCGTACCCATCCCCTTTAACCAACTACGCAGATGGCTACAGGAGTTCACCCACACACAAGCGGAGAACTGGTGGACCTCGACACCGGGCTGCAGCCAATCCAGGGAAGCCATGCCATCTTTAGGTGGCAGGCTAACCAGGCGTTTGCTACGCCTGGACAGGAACGGTCTGCACCTGGTGACGGGGACCATCACGGGGCACTGCTCACTAAACAAACACTTCAACACAATAGATATAACGGACAGCCCTCTGTGCAGGGCTTGCATGGAGGCTGAAGAAACTGTTGCGCATGTGCTCTTTTACTGCACAGGCGTCACCCAGATCAGAACAGAAAACCTCGGGTCACCCAGATCCTTCACAGATATTCTATGCAGACCAGAAGACCTAATCAGCTTCTGGAGGTTGGCTGGTGGCAATAGACAACTGACGGCCGCCAAGGCCCACGCACAATGGTCCACATGAAGGACTAAGTGCGGAAACCAAACCGTCTAACATAGACATAGAATATAGGTAATCGGTGACACTTGACAATTCGTTGGCCCATTTTTGGGCCAAAGAATCAGCATTACAACCAGCCATACAACATGGCAATTCTGCCAGCCTTTTGGGTACTTTTCCTGTTGACAGCGATGGGGATGATTTTTTTGATGCCCTATGATTCGCTCTTTCTCCTTTTTAGGGTTCCATACCCAAAAGGTAAAACGGGAACCCTATTACTAAGGCTCCGCCGTCTGTCCGTCTGTCACCAGACTGTATCTCATGAACCGTGATAGCTAGACAGTTGAAATTTTCACAGATGATGTATTTCTGTTGCCGCTATAACAACAAATACTAAAAAATAGAATAAAATAAATATTTAAGGGGGCTCCCATACAACAAACGTGATTTTTTTGCTCTATAGTGATAATGACAACAGGTAGACGCTTGACATATTCACAGAATATGTAGATATACAGGGTGTTTGGTGCATCGTGTGCCAAATTGAAATGGTCGACTGAAGGATTCATCCGCTAGCCTTTTAGACCCTTTAACACCCCTCATGCTCTGTGAATTTTTTTTTATCGACTTTTTATTGTTTTCCAAAAAAAAGACCCAAATTATACATTCAAATACAGATTTAAAAAAAAAATATAAGGCGTAGACTCTGAATTTTATTTTTATTTCTATGTGTATTGTTTAAGAATACTTTTAAATACAAAATTAGTGATATTAGTCACCTAGTTCTTTTTTAATTCACTCGCAAAGGTAAAACTTAAATTAAAGCTGTACATGTTACAGCTGTTTATAAGGCTACAAAAAAAATCAAAAGCGACCGGGATCTTCCAACTCCCTCATTAATTCTCCAGTCTATCCTCTTTCTAATGATGTGCCACATGCCATAAAAGTATTTTAACAACTTTGTGAATTCGCTAGAATTGTGAATCGAGTCGAAATTATGATTTAAAAAAAAATCTCTTAAATGATACCTGTCAAACCTATAAATCTGCTATCTCATTCTTATGATTAGGTAAATTCGTGTCTCATACCTGTATCTTTCGTGGGATTTACTTGAAATAAAAAACAAAATTGCATTTTTAACATTTATTTAATCATTGTTACAAATCTTGCTCAAATTGTTGGCCTCTGTTGCGAATGCAGGCCCGACACCTGTTTCGTATTTCAACAGTTGTTGTACGAAGTCCTCCCTCCTATTTCCTCCTTAATAGTATTGAATGCCGCTTCTATGCGTTGGACTAATACCTCCCTAGTTGGAACCTCCGTGGCATATACCAACTCTTTGGCACGTCCCCAAACATAAAAGTCTAACGGAGTTAGATCTGGGGAACGTGGCGGCCATGGAATAGGGCCATCGCGTCCAATCCATGCATTGGGGAACACATTGTCGAGATATTCCCTCACAGTCAATCGCCAATGCGCGGGACAGCCGTCATTTTGAAATACAATGGGCACATGTTCATTAAATACGGGCACATCGGTCACTAATTCGGGCAGGTCATTTTGTAGGAATTCCAGGTAGTCTTCGCCATTGAGATTATCGGGCAGGTAATGCGGTCCAATTACCTGATTCCCAATCACTCCTGCCCAAACGTTTACACTAAACCTTCTTTGAGAAGATTTCTGTCTTTTAACACGTGGGTTTTGCGTTTTCGTTGTCCAGTGGTGCAAATTGTGTAAATTGAGGATCCCATCCTTGGTAAATTTGGATTCATCCGTCCACAGTATTCTTTTAAAAAAATCAGGATCATCCACATCCGTGTGTAAAAGAAACCGACAAAAAGCCACTCGTCTCTCAAAGTCGCCACCCTCAAGACCTGCAACAAACAAAAAACTCTTTTAAATTTCTCTTGGGCAATAAGTAATTGCACAAGAAAGGACCCGCTGTTCGTGCTAATAGATTCACTACCTGGAAGTGACGCCATACCATACCCATTACCTGCTAAACAAAGGCAAGGTCAAACAAAGCTTGCACGGGTTTAAAGTTAGTTTAAAATTACGTACCTTGCACCGGAGTGTAGTGGAATGGATGCTTTTTGTTTTGACGAAGTACTTTCCACACTTTCCATATTGAAATATCAAGATGTGATGCCACATTTCTAATGCTTCTTGTAGGGTCTTCCTCAAAAAGTGCCAGTATTCTCTCGTCTACTTCAACATTATGTCGCACAATATGGCCCCTTGGTTCATTAAAAGTAACACTGCCAGTCTCGCGTATGCGTCGGTATGTGTCTTGGAAGACTCTGCGGCCAGGTAATCGTCTACCAGGAAAGCGTTCCTGGTAAAGTCGTTGCGCTGCACGAGCGACGATACTTTTATGGCATGTGGCACATCATTAGAAAGAGGATAGACTGGAGAATTAATGAGGGAGTTGGAAGATCCCGGTCGCTTTTGGTTTTTTTTTTGTAGCCTTATAAATAGCTGTAACATGTACAGCTTTAATTTAAGTTTTACCTTTGCGAGTGAATTAAAAAAAAAACTAGGTGACTAATATCACTAATTTTGTATTTAAAAGTATTCTGAAACAATACACATCGAAATAAAATTAAAATTCAGAGTCTACGCCTTATATTTTTTTTTAAATCTGTATTTGAATGTAAAATTTGGGTCTTTTTTTTGGAAAACAATAAAAAGTCGATAAAAAAAAATCCACAGAGCATGAGGGGTGTTAAGGGGTCTGAAAGGCTAGCGGATGACCCCTTCAGTCGACCATTTTAATTTGGCACACGATGCACCAAACACCCTGTATATTGACTTTAAAAATAAATAATTAAATTAAAATAAAACAAATATTTAAGGGTTTTTCCCATACAACAAACGTGTTTTTTGCCATTTTTATAGATAATGGTACGGAACCCTTCGTGCGCGAGTCCGGCTCGCAATTGGCCGGTTTTTTTTTATTTTCTTGTACATATAACTATTATTAAGACTGTAAGCTTTTAAATTATGTAAATATTATCTTGGAAATTGATATTGATATAATTGATATAAGCAATGGGATTTTTTTACCGATGATGGGACCTATGCCCGTTGGAGTAGACCTGTTCTCGAGTGGAGACCGCGAATCGGAAAACGTAAGGCAGGACGCCCTCAGGCTAGGTGGAGCGATGATCTTTGCAGGGTGGCTGGTGGCAGCTGGATGAGAGTTGCCGAGAATCGAGCTAAATAGCGTGCAATTTGAGATGCCTATGTCCAGCAGTGCACTGCCGTAGGCTGATAATAAATGGGATTTTTAATAATGCAGGTAAGTACCTTCTAGTATTTATTTTTGCCATTCACTTCTATTTATCAGAATATGCTAGAATCAGTTGTCTATCATAAAGGGTTCGAACTATCAACTTGTTGTTCCTATCGATCCAGTTAGGTACCTGATCTATAATCAATAGATCGACTATAGTCAACCATTTTCCAACTTAGTACGTACTAGTTTCCTAAACATTAACCGTCTTATTACAAAACAGGATTTATATTTTGACAATAGCTTAAGCCATGGAGCTAGTTTTTGTAATGACAACGTAACGCTGATTAAAATACCGTTCTTTATACAAAACTGAATACTTACTTCGTCGATACTAAGTTGTCAGTTTGTATTAAGAACTTTACTTTAACTTGGGTCTGAAGATAAACCTGGTTTTGTAATAAGGCCCTAGTGGGTTTATTTATAAGCGTCAAGTCATAGTTAGCTACTGTTTAACCACACATTTTTGACGTTTGAAAGAAACATATTATGCGGCCAAATACTTACCTACGGCATATCGGCATTACACAAAGGAGAAAAATAATATAATTTAACTTCATAGTGGCTCATCTGAAACCCGCGACTGCTCGATTAAAGGAAAGATTAAGCATTGTTCGAATTCGGAGCAACATAGAGACAGTACAATTCACACTTTGATACAATCTTACTTAAAAGGAGAAACAACAAACAATGTAAGCGTTCACAGCGCTCCAATGCAGCTCTGATATCGATATTTTATTCAAGATTATACGATAGCATTGTACATCGTATCGAGAAAACATCCAGTGGTGTCGGTATTCGTTGCTATGGCGTGAATTGATATTTAAGGGTTACTTATAAGCCCAAGTAGATTATTGATATCATTATCATTCTCCTGCCCTTCTCCCAATTTATATGGGGTCTGCAAAACATGTGTTTGACCTGTATGTATGTATGTATGTATAAACAATCTCATGCAGTCGGAGGCATCTTCTTAAGACGCACATACTCGTATATGCCAGTGACCTTGAGTGGTTAGCTTGCGTGTTTTGTACTGAGCTCACGCAACGCGTCGTACGTTCAGCCAGTAATAGGACTCGCCCATCAAGGAACGCTGTCCCCAATTTTACGCATTAGTAGTAGGGGTAGTCACCCCTTCCCCCCCCCTTCCAGCCATATCGTCTTTCACACGGTCCACCCATCGTTTCTTTGGTCATCCCTACTCTACTACTACTTTTATAGCCAAAACTACATACATAATCAAAACATTCTTCACGACATTATCCTCATTCCTCCGCGTCACACGCCCATACCATGACAACCGATTTCTTCACAACTTTTCAGTAACCGTTGCCAATTTCAGACTTTCTGTTATGTAGCATAACCAGACTATAATGCATGCCATCTATTAATACATATGGAATGCAATAAAGAATTGAGAATTGATAATGACCCCACTGCTGGGACACAGGCCTCCTCTCTGTGAGAGGGAATGGGCCGTAATCCACCACGTGGGCCCAATGCGAGTTGGTAGATGTCACATGTTTTCGAGTTTTTGGTTCTAGGACATGCCAGTTTTCTCACGATGTTTTTCTTCACCGTTTCGAGAGTGGTAATGAAATAATTTACACAAAGTAAAGCATTTGCCAGGGTTCGAACCTAAGACCTACAACTCGTAAGTCGCGGTCGTTACCGCTGGGCCACCACTGCTCACCACTTCTCACCATCTCACCTCCTCTTACGTACTCCTTTCTTATTCCATTCATCCGTGTGACACAACACATACTTCTTAGCATTCTCCTATCAGATGCATGCAATTGCCTTTCTTGCATCCCTTTTGTGGCCCAACATTCTGATCTAGTATATATAATAAAGGAGTCCATTAATTTTAACCTTTGAGGCCCTGTGACATAACAAACGTCAAAATGCTCAGGCCCCACCCCTTATCTCAATGGCTGACAGATTTATGACTTCCGCCGCTAATGTAAACAAAAAAACGTTTCAAGTGATTCCTAAGAGCTTAGCATCCTTTGTGTTGCAGATTTGGCTTTGTGTATAGAATGACTGTAATTAAGAATCGATCTACTTATATCCAGTAAATTCCAACCAGTCTTATAATTATTAAATATACATACACATATACATAAACTCACGCCTTCTTCCCATGGGGGAAGGCAGAAACTGTAGAACGCCACCTGCTACGCTCCTTACATAGGTACTCCTTTTGCTTCGCCTACGTTCATCCATCTGGTCATACACGCATGCCGGTTGCGAGTACTACGCACCTGACCTTTCTGAAGAATATCACCAATTTCGTCACTTATTAAATATGGTATTGCTTTACCAATATTTGAATATGTAATTTGTGCGTACAAGCCACCCATTTAAACATTCTTGAAGCTTTTCAAGTAACTATTATCTACCTAAAACAGTATACTGATTTTAAGATAATTAATACTAAATACTTACAGTATTAACCAATTGATGTTCGATATCCTTAAAAACAAAAGAGAAATTAGAAACATTACAATCTTGTTCTTAGATTACAATTCTTTTAAAATTGTTTTTTGTTACATTATAAAATTAATGTAGGCCATTTGAAAGCTATCAGTATTGTAACCAGTCAACAACATGAACTGAAAACTATTCCAATAATCACTTACAGCTTAGTTAAAAAAAAAACTTTAGATAATAATATAGGTAGGTTCAGCTTCTGACGTGCGTCCATTCAACTTCTTTTTTGTGCCATGACGTGAATCGTGACTCGCTACGATTCGAGGCACAGGCACGCCATCATACAGGCAATAACGTCAATCGATGCACGCACAGAGCCAATAATACGTTACGTAAGTTGATTGCGGAATTAGAGAGGCCTCAATAAACGTCAACAAATTAAATAACAACTATTGAAATAAATTAAAAGATACGAAATTAGTTTTCACACAAATTTTCGTACTAATAAAGCTTGTAATATCAACTTTCTTTGGAGATTGGCGTTACGAAACAAACCTAATCGATGCAGCAATTAGGTAATAACGATACTTTTGTGATTTTTAAAAAAGGAAGAGAAATCAGTAAAACGATTTTACGGTCAAACACCTTTTTTGGGTAGGTACGATTATTATTATGAGGGGCTTGTGGCTAAGTTTAGTAATAAATTAATAACAGTCGCCACAGGTCCCGCGTGGTGCCGGACGTAAAGAATAGCACCGCCCTATTTCATCCCGTGGGTGTCGTAAAAGGCTACTAAGGGACTACTAGAGAATGTGCAGCAGCGTTCTCTATGCATTTTAAAACCATACTGCGATCGCCAACCCGCCTGCCAAGCGTGGCGATTATGGCAACCCCCCCCCTTTGAGGGTGGCCTATGTCCAGCAGTGGACATCTTTCGGCTGAAATGATGATGATGATGAGTCGCATAGGTACGCTTGTCGTGGTTGGTCTGTGGATAGATGACCATCTTTATATAGGTACCAAGACTCCTCCGTGCCTCGGAAAGCACGTTGAACCGGCCCCGGCTGTCATTAGTATATCTTTGACAGTTGTTACGGGTCGTCAGAGGCCTGAAAGTCTGACAACCAGTCTCACCTGACCAAGGAGTATCGTGTTATGGGCTGTATCTCTGTACTTTTCTGTGAGGCACCTGCCCTACCGCTAGCGATTAAGGCGACGATAACTGACTTTTAATGATTTTGTAATGAAGATCACGTCAAAACGAGTAGTGTTAATGATTTGAAAAAAATATATATTAAATCAGAGAATTTTTTCAATTATTTAATATGTGAATATTTTAGATTATGTTTATTTTACATAGTGAAATTAATTTGTAAAGTTATGTCTAACACGGATAAAAAACTGAGAATGGCGCAAAATCTACCAAGCGTATTTTTCTAAAACCTTCACAAATTCAAACTCAAACTCAAACTCAAAGCATTTATTTCAATTAAACCATTGACAGTCACTTTTGAATTGTCAAGAAGTCGGTCAGTTACAAATATGAAGCTAGTTGCCCATTCCAAATAGTAGGTTCCTATGGAGAAGAACGGGCAAGAAACTCCACGGACACTCTTTTAAATTAAAATATTGGTACAAAATATTGGTTACATCATTCATATTGAAGTTAAACATGTGAGAACGATGCAATACGTCAAAAGCGTCCGTGATAAAAAGATAACAATTCAAAACTAAAATAATTAAAAATAAGCCGTGGCAGCTAAGAGATGACCAGTCCCAACTGACAGCGCCCGTTCATGAACATGACGCATGGATCAGCACCATTCAGCTCAACCATTTTGAAGGGAGCTAAATGATCCAACACACACGCCACCATCAGCGAGACATCTGAGTGAGCATGACATACTCTCAGCCGCCAGGGCACATATAAGTCAATGAAAGACATAATTACCCGGTAAATGGTAGCTCTATTGTACATAGTACTCACACCTGTGATATGCAATTATATAATACAAAGGAGATTCGAGTTTATACAATGAAAAGATAGTCTTCCAATCTTCATCAGCTCCAACAGTATTTTCAAATGTTAATAAATTAGTTGTGGTTGTGGAGCTGGACCAGCATTGAGCCAAGCATTTCTATCAGCGATGTAATCCCCCAACCTATAATATGCCTATGCTTGCATAGTGTGCGTTTTATACAAGATTTGAATTTCGTCTCATTCAGTTGAAGTATGACTGGAGGGATTTTATTATAACATTTTAAACAGTACCCTATGAAAGATGAGTCTACTTTTGCCAGTCTGAAACCTGGTTGAGCTAATAGATCCCTACTTCTAGTACTATAATTATGTCTTTCGCCTCTTTTACTAAAAAGATGTAAATTTTTTCTTACGTACATGATGTTTTCATAGATATATTGACAAGGCACCGTCATGATGTTAATATCCTTAAACAGTTCCCTAAGAGAATCGCGCCTGCGGAGATTATATATGGCTCTGATGGCTCTTTTCTGCAGAATAAAAATAGACTCGATGTCTGCAGCCCGTCCCCAAAGTAAAATACCGTAAGACATGATACTATGAAAGTAACTAAAATAGACTAGCCTCGCGGTATCTACATCAGTAAATTGACGGATTTTTCTGACAGCATATGCTGCTGAACTTAGCCGTCCTGCAAGAGATGTTAAATTAGGACCCCATTGAAGCCTAGAGTCGAGCGTGATCCCCAGGAAAACAGTTTTATCGACGAATTCTAGTTTCTCTTGATTCAATACTATCTCATAATCACTACTTTTTACATTTGGTAAAGAAAATCGTATGCACTTTGTTTTTTTTTCCATTTAATACTAAATTATTGGCAGTGAACCAATTTTGGACCTGCAGTAAGGCGTTATTTACGTCGTCAAAATTTGTAGCACGTCTATCTACCTTAAAAATCAAGGAAGTATCGTCAGCAAATAACACCATTTGTGGTTGATTATTTAATAAATGGAGTAGATCATTAATATACACTAAAAAGATGAAAGGACCCAATATCGAGCCTTGAGGAACACCCATTTTTACTTTTAAACCGAGTGAATTGATACCATTTATTTGAACTAGCTGTTGTCTTTAAAGATAATTTAATTATTGATATTTTAGTATACGCGTTTTATTAAAATACCTTTTGTTTTGTGTATAATAAATTAATAATGCGTCAAATATGGGGACAGCGCTCCTTGATGGGCGAGTCCTATACTGGCTACTGGCTGAACGTATGACGCGTTGCGTGAGCTCAGTACAGAACACGCAAGCTAACTACTCAAGGTCACTGGCATATATCTCCGTCTTAATGAGAAGCGAGTTAGCAACTAAAAACGAGTTGGCGAGCAACGAGCAGCGAGTGCGCGATGGCGACGAGCGATTGCTCATGAGTTTCAGCGAGTTTTCTGCCCGCCAAGCGAGCGTCGCTGAACGAGTACTATCTTTGATACCTCTTTTTGTTGCGACAAACTAGTGGAGAGTTCTCGCCGGCCGGGCAGTGTGAATAGTCAGCGATCAACTATTATTATATTTATCTTTTTAGGGTTCCGTACCCAAAGGGTAAAACGGGAACCTTAAATTACTAAGACTCCACCGTCTGTCTGTCTGTCTGAACGTCTGTCACCAGGCTGTATCTCGTGAACCGTGATAGTTAGACAGTTGAAATTCACAGATAATGTATTTCTGTTGCCGCTACGAGTATAACAACAAAAACTAAAAAACAGAATAATATAAATATTTAAGGGGGCTCCCATACAATAAACGTGTTTTTTTTTGCGCGTTTTTGCTCTATATTGATAACGACAACAGGTAGACGCTTGAAATATTCACAGAATATTTAGTTATATATTCACTTTAAAAATAAATAATAAAAATTAAAATAAAACAAATATTTAAGCGGGTCTCCCATACAACAAACGTGATTTTGTTTGCCAATTTTATAGATAATGGTACGGAACCTTTCGTGCGCGAGTCCGACTCGCACTGGGCCGGTATTTTTTAACTTACACGGGAGCACTACAATCTTTTGTACGGTTCTTGAGCTAAAAAATCTAAAAAAGGTGGGAAAGGTGAATGCACACTTGTTCGATTCAATATGATGCGGCACAGCCAGGCGGCAAAATATACATTCGATTTTGCCGCCCGGCCCGTGCCGAATCATGTTAACCCGAACATGTGCATAGCACCCTTTAAGTGTTCCCTTTATGGCTGTCCTAATAACTGATGCTATCAACTACAATATCTACTAATTCGTATTGTAATGTACTGTTACTGATATCTCTTTTGTTTTAAATTTCAGGTAAACCACTGTCTGGTTACGACGTTCTTCGTGTACAGTTTCTTCCACCTCTTCTTCTCGATAATATTGATTGTGTGGGAGGCGCTGTCCGAGGGATGGATACAGCTTGGATTAATTGCCCTGTCTGATCGTAAGTTCAATAAATCTAAAAAAAAAAATTGTAAGCGGTAATCTCCGGGAGCACGAGCAAAGAGAGGCATATGGAATGGAAGCAGTTGGTGAAGTTAGGGATGTGGGTGATGACGGTTAATCTCTGGAACTACTGTACCCCGAGTGTAAGTTTGCATGTGAGTAAACGTAACTAGCTCGTTTGCGTTAAGATTTTTATTCTCACCCATATATTATTATCATCAGCATTATGATATATCGGTCAAATTTTAACGCAAACGAAATAGTTACGTTTACTCTCTTGCAAACTTACACTTGGGGTACTGATCCGTTTAGAAAAAAATCTCTCACTGATATATAACTACACTGTTGCCGAGTGCAATTAGATACGTTTTATGGTAGGTTTCCACGTAGACAAAGTCGCGGCTGGAAGCTAGTGTTCACTACAACAGTGTTATTAAATTAATTATTTATTTATTTATTCAATAACACATACATTTGTTTTAACAGGTAATACCCAAGCTAACAAAAGTAGTCAGAGTGTTCAGTCAATCAACACGTGCATTTGTCACAAACCTCAGATAAACTCTCAATAGCTATCAATTTGACAAACTTACTAATCCGTTTAAACGAATTTAATCTTTGGACTAAGTGTTCATCAAAACTACGTCGAATTCCAAAAAAAAAAATAAAAAAAAATCTTGTTAATATTATCTCACCGACCGATAGATACAATTAATACTACGTATATTCAATCAGTAAGCACTATTACCATACCACCGGTGTCAAGCCAAATGATCTCTTTTAGGGTATATTTTTCAATCATCATATAATTTTTACCTGAAGAATAAATATGGCTATTTGACAGGTGCCTATATAAAATATGGCAAACTGTAGGTACTCTTAGAAAGAAAGAAAGAAAAATATTTTATTTGGGACACGCACAGGAAATACAAACAGTAAATTTAAAACCAACAAAATTAACATTAAAAAAAAGACTTGTGCGACGCCAAAAAGGCTCCTATATCAGCATAATGCTATAATATTTAAAAAATAAATACCGCAGCGCTGGTATTTTGATAGGGCCCGCTGCGATGCCACGAACACACTTACGGACATCTATAAATCTCACTAGGGGAATAAGCAAATAAAAAATAAAAGTTCTCAAATAAAAGTTATCTGACACTTTGTAAAAACAAATAAAGCCCACGTAGTCGCTTTATGAGATAAAAATACTATACTTGGTACATAAATATAACTAGCAAAATATGAGTACAAAATAATGTAATCATCATTCTAAATCCAAGCTCTATAATTGCATTTTCTTCCGATTGAAATGGGGTTCGTCTTTGAGATGCAATTCTCAAATCCAATAAAAAGTTATTTCCTATTCTATCCGATTTAAAAATGTCCAATAGTAGAATGAATGGGTTTAATACTTTTACATTTTCTTCATAATACAATCATAACGAACTAGATATTACCGAACTTTATGAAATGGGAACTAAGATAATTTTAAACCCTTGTGTTATGGAAATTTTGAATATAAAGGTAGATAGAAAGATAGAAGAAAGAAAGAACATACGTTTATTTACGATACAAAATAACGCAAAGATAAAACACAACAAAAAAAAGAACATAACTATGCGTCATAACCACGCAAAACTTCCATCAGCATAATGCTGTGACACTATGCGAGACAGAGCCGCGGCGCTGGATGTCAGCGACAACCGGCGTACTTATAGTGATTTTCAGATCAATCATAATCATAATATATCTTCGTATTAATGGATAATAAGAATAATCCCGAGGTACCTGTCAACATGATTTGTCCAAATCTAGAAAACCACCAAGAAAATAAAAAGTAAAAAGATAGATAGATTTATAGATTTATCTGAGAGATTTCCTTTACAAAATGGTAACTTTTAAGGTGTACATATCTTGCTTACAAATCGGCGAAAATCTGAAGGAATTCCTTACGTTAACACCTGTACAACTCCTGTAGCGGTATTATCTTATATGGTTAGTTAACTTCATCTACTTCCTCGGGCCAAAATTACCGCACAAGTTAATTACTGTGTTTCTAGCTAGTTTCTTATATCACAATGGAGTTATGAGGGGTACTCTATTTCAATCTCGATTCTACGTCATTTTACGCTGTTGTTTTGCAAGCTCGGAGTTTTAAACTATTGTTTACAGAGAGACATGATAACTCATGTAATCATCTACCACTCCAATTTAACATGTAAAATTGCACGGTTTGTTCGACTTGACGAAACATCGAGATTTCTCCGTATTATGTAACTGTAATAGACACATAAACCTGCCAGTGCCCCGAGTATAAGTTTGCAACTGAGTAAACGTAACTAGCGCCTTTGCGTTAAGATTTTTATTCTCACTCTTATACTCTTAGCATTATGATCTATCGGTCTTTTAACGCAAATGAAATAGTTACGTTTACTCTCTTGCAAATTTACACTTGGGGTACAGGTTTATAAATTCTCTGAATGATCTGATGCGAAGTTTAAAAGAACAGCACACGGATGGACATGAAACGCGGCTTTTATTTATATTATAATAATTATGTACACTTAGATGTTAATCTTTGTGATAGTGAACGTAAAACCATAAGTTTTTTTTTATCATATTAAAATGGTTATGCTTACATCTGAATAAGAACCGGCTAGATCTGACATGAAAATAAGAAACTTAAATAAGAGACATTAATAACATCTGTAACCAACGCAAAGCTATCATGACCGACTAATATTTAAAATAAACATCCCCTCAACTAGTTTTTAAATGAGAAGAAATTCTTTTCTTCGGCTTGCGACCAGAATTTTGTACAAAACACTTAACCTCAATTTGAATAATTGGTTATATCTTCTTTTTTTTTCAGTGCTCCTGATAGTTTGTCTCTTCAGCGTCAAATATCTGATGGAAGCGATTCGGACAGGGAACATCTACAGTCGGCCCGGAGAAGTTTACTATAAATATTAATTTATTGTTAATCAAATTTATTAGTCCCTTTGGCCGAGTCACAAAACACCCAGTTTAGATCTAAGTAATTATTTATAACATAGTTTCTTAGATATGAAAACTTATTCTTCGTTCTATGGCTCAAAGACCTAATAAAAGGGTCATTGCACTCATCTTTCATTGTACTTGGACCAAGCCAAGATCGCGAAAAAAAATCAACTGTTCCATACATTTGGCGAGGAAATTTTGGGAAAACCTGTTTATTTTTGCGATTACTGTTAAAGTTGTTAGGTTGGTTGTATAAACAAAACCTAAGCTTGAATATTATATTTCATTTGTATTATAAAGATAATCTATAATAAAAAGATGTCGTCGGTTATACAAACAAGATTTGCAATCACATTATTTTTATTATTAAGTATCTCCGTAAATAGCAATATTTTTATAACTTTATAAGAATAAGTTCAGTCAAGCGCTCAATTTATGGTCAAGCTTTATAAGCGATGTTCCCAAATGTAGTGTTTTAATACTTCATTAGTTGGACTCTAACTGTATGTTACCGTTAGTATCTCGAAAGTAAAGCGTCTCGATTGATGCTGTACCTAGAAACTACGCTCGTATCAATCTATGTCATCTTGCGTCGATACAATCTAGATTATAATAAGAGGATATCAGGTTATAATTACTCAGAATCACTGTTAATTTTAAGTGCATTGTTAAAGGTTGTATGCTATCAAAATACACAATACATGATATTTTTGGATTCAAGCAGCCATTATAATAATGATATTTGACGACTACGGTGAATATTCAATAATATTCAAAATTGTACTAGTAAAGTTTAAAACAAGTCTGAAAACATCATTCTAACATTTTATACAAATAATAAAAGTTTACAAAAGCGTAAATGATAAAGATGTGAATAACCTGTAAATCCCAGACACATTTTATTTATTAAAAAAAAAACACAACTCTAGAAATCACAACAATCTTACATAATCTAACTGAGATACAGATAGAACATTTTGCAAAACAGGTTTAACAATAAGAATCAAACTAACGCTCAAACATTCCAAATCAATCAATCATTCGAAATAAATTATTTAATAAATAGCAATAAATAATATTGTACGTAACTAAAAGTCTATCAATATGTATATAATAATAAATTATCTAATTGCGAATCGGCTGGTGTTCTATTTATTTCTCTTCTCCTACGTTTTCCTAGCATCATGGGAACTACCATGGCCATTGTAGCAGGCACCATGCCGGCACCCACGGCAGCTAATAGCGTTGAACTATCTGGTGACACATTAGAAATGATTTTCCTTTTTACAAGCCTATTTCTGTTGATAACAGGCCTAAACTGAGTCATTGCAACTTCTAAATCATTCTTCTTATCCATATCCCTTTTAGCTTCTTCAACAGTTTGGAAACTCTTTTCTACTTCCAGCAAACCACCGTGTGATGTCGTCATGTTGGTGTGAGCTTTATCCACAGGTAACACTGTTAACGCAACAGCTTGATGAGACGTCATAGTCGATACATCTGCACGATCGTCAGCAGCAACTGCAGGATTTAAGGAACGTTGACGCTTCTTATTCTTGTATCCTTTAGTAGTTGATAACAAAACCCATTGGCCATCACCGTGCGGTGGTCTTGAGGCACGATCATTTTCATATTCTGGACCTCCAGCATACACTACTGGAGTAGGTCTTCTAAAAGGACGCTTCTGTGATGAACTTGAAGATTGGTGAAGAGCTTCATACTCGTAAGGGAAATTAGCGGGTCGATGGTCGGTCACTACAGAATCAGACATGCCGTAGTACATAGCATCGTCATCGGAATAATTTTCTTGATGATCACAGTTTGGCTTTTGTGGACGTCTGCCTTCGTCCGGGGCCCATGATGATGGATAATTTGCTTGTTGCAGCTTAGTCCAGGATGGTTTTGAGGGGACTTCCGATTCATATTCCGAAGCTAGGTGCAATTTGTTATTGATATAACCGGGTCGACTGGATGATGGTCTCTTCTGGGGCTTGTAGTTGTAATTATTCCCGGAATCTTGAGGTGAAGTAAATCTGTCATCATTATGGAACCTATCGTCGCTATGGAACCTATCGTCGCTATGAAACCTATCATCGCTATGGAACCTATCGTCACTAGGAAATCTATCGTCACTAGGAAACCTGTCATTAGTAGGGAATCGATTATCATCTTCGTTCCAGTGATTCGGCTTCTGTTTTTTAACATTGGGTTTCCATTTTGAAATTTTACTCGTAGACCATGCGACAGGCTCTAACGTTACCCACCCGTCTTTATCATCGTATGGATGTTTGTGTTGTTTTACTTTCAGACGATTCCAAGTAGTGTAAACCTTGCCATTTCCGTCATCTTCGTTAGCGTCACTGTTTATTGAAGTGAATCGATCAGCTTTTATTTTATCCTTTTTAAGTTTTGCGGCTAGAGCAGATATAGCTTGTAAACGATCCTGGGGAAGATCACCGTAGTCTTTAAGCTTATCTGCAGTTAGAATGTAGTCATCCAATGCTTCCTCTTCTTCGCTATTAAAATCATCTTGACAAGAAGGGCCGTAACATCTTGGGCGGTTTCCATCAAAGTCGTGGACGATATGCGTCATAAGATTCTTCATTTCTGCGTCATCCTTATTCTTATGTTCATAAGTCATATCTCCCCATTTATCCTCAGGGTTTGTGGTATCACGTGCATTTTCTATAATCGTGATCGGATCCTTTCCAGGCACATCCAGTTGGTATGTTTTAATTTTGTTGTCGTATTTTTCTATTTGAGTTGGGTCATCGGTGTTCGCAAGCGCAAGGGCAAGAACGCAAAATACAAATAGTTGCACTGTTATTTTCATTGTGTTTATTTTCACTTTCGTTGGTTCGCGTGTCGGCGCGCTTGCAATGCGCGCTTGTACTGAGCGCCGGCGACCGCCGCAGCCCACTGATATAGTTTTGATTGTGGATGCACAGTAACCCTCCCTGCGCTCTAATGCAATGCTGATTCAGTTCGGTCACGACAAATGAGCGAGATAATTATGTGGCGATTGTCGTTTGCCGGCGACTATCTTAATTGACTATCGCGACTCTCAGGGCCGTGACCCGACCGCGGGTGAAACCGTTTTTCATTTTATGGGATATTTTCTCCACGGATAATAGGAAAGTTTCGCGGTTCACACACGACTCGGTGAAATTATGATTCAAATCTCTACGCAAATCAACTACAAAGACATGCAGGCCTAAGTTTCTAAGTACAATCTTGTAATCTCTTTGTTAGTACTTGAACAGTAAAACCGTTCGTGTGTAACATAAAATTAAGTATTAAAATACCAAAGCAATTATTTACAGTAAGTAATTATTTTCAAACGTTTATTAGCTGATCAGCTTTTCATTTGCTTTATTATGCATGATTCAAATCAGCATATAATTAAATGTTATTTATCAACTCTTACAGACTTTCTACCACAAATCACAACAACAAAGAACTTAATAAGCTCATGAGTCATGACGCAACAATAAGAATACAGAAGTTGAGAGAAAAAGTCTACGATTTGAAAACATTCGCTTATACAATCGCAGTGATTCAAACACAGTATATATAACATTAAATTTCGGGGATCGATAATAAAACCATGAAATCGATTGATACCAACCCCATTATTTGTGACATAATCGAGAGGAGGCATTCAAAAATAAGCAGAGGGTGACCTAAATAGTGTGTATCTCTTAGTCTATTTCCTTCGTGTCATGTTTGCTCTCTCCATAATAGCAAGCCCACTTATTATCCGTATCTAGATGCTGATCAACTTCGCTCTAATTGTACACTGCACTTTTACCGGCCGGTCTTGCTCCTTAGTAACGCGCACGTGGAGCGATATGAAATATTGTTGGTCTTGTATTTTCTCTCTTAGAGATATTATTGTTATTGTTTGTATTTTCTCTCTTAGAGATATTATTGTTATTTTTGCGATGTAGGAAGCAATTTAGAACAAATTAAGAGCAATATCCGGATGACTTACTGTTTGTGTTTTATTAAGTTTATCGAGGACAGTTTTGTTGTCTTTTCTAATGATTAGTGACGGAATAATAGACGCGTGATTTTCACAAGTTTGTGTCCCTTTACCACAAATAACATCATGTCGTGACCAGACTTGCGGCTTTAAGACAAAAAAAAATGTAAATATGTGTAAAACAGAAAATTGCTCGAACCACTCACTAATCATCATCACACTTTTTAGGGTTCCGTTGTAAACAAGGAACCCTTATAGTTTCACCATGTCCGTCTGTCTGTCTGTCTGTCTGTCTGTCCGTCCGTCCGTCTGTCCCCAGCTTAGCTCAGAGACGCTTAGTCCTTGAAAGCTGTAATTTGGCATGGGTATACATATTAATCATGCCGAAAAAGTCGTAAAATAAAACCATGAAAAACATTTTTTTAGGGTACCTCCCTTACACGTGAAATGGGGATGAAATTTTTTTTTCTCGTCTTTTCCATGGTGTGGGGTATCGTTGGATAGGCCGTTTAAAAATATTGTGGGTTCGTCTGAACTATTTTTCAATTAAGTAATATTAAGCTTTAAAGTGCAATTTTTTGTTAGAGTCAAGTGTCCCCCCCCCCCCCCCCCCCCCGCCAGCTAAATGGTTGTTTTAGGATATGTGAAAAAAATAATGGCAATAGTATATATAACGAAATTAAAAGGAAAACTATCACAGCTAAGTAGGCTTCACAAGTTAACGAGTAATAGTCGACCAACGTAAATTTGCAGTTGGAGAATTGACCGTAACGTATATCGACGTATGGGAGAGCATGTTTTTCAACTACAATGTTAAGTTTGTTTTTGGGATAAATTCATCCCAACTACGGAACCCTTCATTGTGCGTGGTCCGACATGCACTTGGCCGGTTTTTATAATTATGATGACGTTGTTTATAAGACAACATTCGCAAATTATCTCTCACGTTATTTTTGGAACAAAACTTACATAATGACAATTTAACGTTAAGTTTGTAGAGAAAGGAGGTAACTATGAAGAAATAACACAATAGGACAGTGGATATTAGAAATTTGTTCGTATATGTCATAAATGTACGTTCGAACGAAGATGCATTCACGCGAGCGAACAAGTAATTACCCCTAATGGGTCAATGTACAATAATTATGCTTTTATTACCCGCTCCCTCTTGGGAAATAAAGTCTTGCATAATGACTGCGTAATGAATTAATTATAAATTCCTTTATAGAAAGTGTTTTCTTAATTGGGCTCTTCGATCACCAATAAGAGGCAATTTAGAGTTTAGTTTCAGGTGTAGAAAATTATATTATTTGTATGATTTTAGTACTATTTTATTGTATGGTTTCAGGAAGAAACAGTAAAATGGGAGTAAAGTGAATGCAGATATCAAATAAATAAGATTTAGAAATCAAACTGTCGTCCATCTGTGAGCGGTAGAAAGCATAAAGGAATTGGCTGGCGTTAAATGAGAATAGGAGAAGTGTTGCCGAGCACGACCGTGACAAGATACCGAGTTGGCACCACCGTGTGGTAGGTACCAACCTACCTACCTACCGCCTGTACTGTGTTTTATGACATGTTTATAGCACTGTAAACAGCACCATAACGTATAGCGCTTTTCACGATGTCCTGAATTGTGTAACAGTGTCCAGATTCATAGACATTTATAGAGGAAGGACGTATATAAAGGATAAACATATCCTTCAAAGCTTCGCATTGTAAAAAATAAATAAAATCTTTATTTCAGACATGAAAACAAATATTCGAGGCTCCTAAGGCGGAGGTGTCTTTGAAGCCTCCCACCGCCGGTGATTACGAGAAGCGAGTAGAGCTAGCAACTAAAAACGAACAGCGAGTGCGTGACGGCGACGAGCGATTACTCGCTGGTATGCGTCTGTACCAAGCGTGAGTCTCTCAGCGAGTATTCTGCCCGCCAAGCGAGTGTCGCTGAGCGAGTACTCGGTTTGTTCTCAGTGCTCACCGGGCGATGTGAACAATCAGCGACCAACTATGTATCTCTTTTACGAACACGGGACCTACAATCTTTTGTACACTTCTTGGGTGAGAAAATCGTTGATAGCTAGTCGCTTTCTCGTCGGCGCGGGCGGAAAAGGTGCCTAAAACTGGTCTTCACTCTTCTTCTTGTTCTTTTGGGACACAGGCCTCTTCTCTGTGAGAGGGAGTGAGACATAATCGACCACGCAGGCCCAGTCCGGGTTTGTCGGGAGTGGCACGCCGATTTCCGGCCACCATAGGCGCGGGTTTGCGGACGGTGAGAGATGGGTAGCTCGCCGTCCGATAAGGACCAGGCCCGGGTCGACGGCGCGTTGTGTTCCACGCGCGCCTCAAAGAGATGTCAGCACCAACTGACGGAGTCCGTTAAGACCAATGCCTGCCACAGTTGCGAGTTTGTACGAAAGGGATATCGTGCCTGGCACACAGGCAACGGAAGGAACATGGGTGGGTTTTAGTCAGTAAAAGTCTGACAAGCTCTCCAGCTCCGCCCAGAGCGGGAGAAGTTATTTGATAATTTCCCACCCAAAAAAAAGGCCCAGTCAGGGTTTGATGGATGTCACATGTCTTCAAAAAAAGTTTGGTTCTATTACATACCGGTTTCCTCACGATGTTGTCCTTCACTGTTTTGAGAGCAGTGGTGATGAAATTATATACACAAAGAAAACTGCCTGTCTGGGTTCGAAATCACAACCTACAACTCGTAAGTCGGGCTCGGGACCACTAGGCCACCACTGCTCGTTTCAATTTCAGAGCCACAAGATACAAGCGATGCTTAGTTTGTGGCTCACCGAATATTCACATTGTGTTGTTACTTTTTGATGAATAAACTTTTTACATACTTTTTTTTTAACTTTTACTTTATTTTACTGATAATTTACTGGAAAAAAACCTACTCCAGGACATAACAGTGACAAATACAACAAATTATTTACAGGTAAGCCATCCTTTACATCTTTCAAAGACAAGAAATTAATTAATTATTTGCCTTCATTCCTGGACCACGACCACGACCTTAGCAGAGTCAGACACTTTCATTAACTATTGGATAACCCGTCACCAACAAAACTTTCCCGTTATATAAATTTCTAATTGATAAATTAACAATTTACAACGGGTTTTCAGAATCGGCTACAAGAATAATTTAATATTTATTAGCAGTTTTTGTAACGACTGTTTTTGACACTCATAGCTACTTTCCTAAAAAGGTCCCAAATCAGTAAGATTATTTGGTGGATTTAGTTAAAGTTGTCACGAACAATAATAATATAATTATTAACAACCGAATAAAAATGTCGATCAGTCGTTCCATAAAACTGATAGATATCTTAGATGCATCGTTGTCATAAGTTAGAAGCGAAATTTTCTTATTTTTTTGTATTTAATTAAAGTTATATAGTGTACAAAACGTGTTACACATTTATTTTATCTATATTAATCAGTCATCTAATGGAGGATGAGTGAACCCCTATAATATACTATAGTTTCGCAAATTAGTCTTATGTATTTAAGAAACTATCAAGCCATTTATCCCGGATTTTTTTGCGATCCAGTGTATTTACGAAATACTATAAAAAATATTAAAAATCCTAAAACAATCTGTAACAGCGGCAAAAAATTACATTACATAAATAAACTGAATAAATCAACAAATAAAGCTAAAACCGATTGGAACATTGTTAAAGAATGGACAAAACAAAATATAACATTACAAACTCCAAACCAAGTAAGTGAACATAAACAAGTAGCTAACGTTTTCAATAACTTTTTCGTATCCATTGGGAAAAATACCACCCTAAACATTCGACAGTGTACAGAAAGAATCATCAATGATTAACCCAACTGACAACACCATGTTTCTTACCCCAGTTGACGGATACGAAGTAAACCAAATCTTAAAGAACCTTATAAATAAAAAAAAAGTCACGGCATAGATGATCTCCCACCGACTCTGTTCAGACAGTGCGCTGACGAACTTACCTTACCGTTCTATAAATTAATAAATCAATCCTTCGAAAAGGGGAACTTTCCCCAATCAACTAAAAAAGCTTTATTAAAACATATCCATAAAAATAATGCAATTTAAACAGATCCAAGTAACTATAGACCAATTTCCCTTCTTCCTACAGCATCCAAAGTATTTGAAAGAGCAATGTGTATATTCCTTTTGTGAATAATATAAGATTTTCGATGACTGCCAAAATGGATTTCGCAAAAACAGATCTACAGCGTTGTTTATAAAAACATCCAAGACACATTAAATATTATAAATAATAAACAATATGCAATAGGGATTTTACTCGACATGACAAAGGCCTACGACAAAGTTCAATTTAAAATACTATTATATAAGCTATACGGAATAGGAATACGCGGGAAAGCCCATGACTGGTTTGCATTATATCTAAAAGATACAGCGCAATTAGTTGAGATTGAATATTACAATCAAAAAAGAAATGAAGCACAGCTCATACGATCTGGAAAGTGTTATAGGTTACCTCCTTTTCCTCATATATATAAACGACCTCCCCAAAACCATAGATGGGTCCTGTGTACTTTTTGCGGATGTTATCTCGATCCTGGCCTCAAATGATAATTTAAATGAACAACTTACGACTATTCTTGGAAAAATTATAAACTGGATGAGCGACCATAATCTTGAAATAAATTTTACCAAAACCAAATTAATAGCGTTTCATCCCCGGCAGAAAACGCAAATAAATATAGATTTTACCGTTAATCAACAAAAATTAGAAACAGTTAACAATTTCACTTTCCTAGGTTTAACAATTGACACACACATAAACTGGACAACACATATACAGACGGTAAAATCTAAAATTTCAACATTTTCATATGCTCTCCGTGAATTTAAAAAGACTACATACCTAAATCAGAATACCAGGCATCAATCAGAATATCGTACAAGTCTTGATTGTTTTTTTTTTTTGTATATTGTTGGTTTTAAAATGCAATTATTGTATTTCTTGTGCGTGTCCCAAATAAAAATATTTTTCTTACTTTCTTTCTTTCTTTCTTACAAACCGCACTAGTCACATACTACGCATTTCTGTCTCCTAAGATACAGGCCATCCCTAGTTTAGGAGACAGGATTTAATTTTTTGTTATTATAGACATTTTTTTTTTGTCCACTTGTGTCCATTGTTAGTTGATTAAGTCTTGGCTTGTAGTATACAATCCGTGTCTATGTATATTTTGAATCAATAAACTTATTATTATTATTATGTCCACGCTTGGTTTAACTATGGCATCATCTTATGGGGAAATAGCACAGACGCTCCCTCCCTATTTGTCCTCCAAAAAAAGCAAATACGAATAATTTATAGAATCAAGAGATAATTACCAATATAGAATCTTGAGTAATGCACGCAACTGGCGTGCCCTACTTCCAGAAACACAAGATTCTCATCTTATTTAGTATTTATATTTTGGAATTATGTAAACTAGTTCGTTAGATTCTTAAAACACACGGGGAGACATACCTACCAACGAATTATTCGTTGCGCCATTAAAACAGACTAAATTTGCCCCTCTCCCGCCTTAATTACACTCATCTAGTCCATATTCAATGTCAATAAAATTAAATAAATTACCAGAAGACATAAAACAACAAAAGAAAACCATTATATTTTTAAATAAATTAAAACAATACTTAATTAAAAAAAGCTATTACACAGTACACGAATATCTAACGGATACAATCAATAATAATACATAAATATGAATAACAGATATTTAATAAGTCATATAATAACAATAAATTATAAAAATACTTAATAATCATACGAAATTAATATTATTGAACAAACTTTAAGCGAGTAAACAAATAAACATTATTTAAATATAATAAAATTAATAATAAATGATTAGATAGACTAACATAAACAATAGAATAAGTAAATGGTTTATAGAATATGTTAATGATAGAAATATAAAATACTTAATAGGATATAAAACTATTCACACTTAATAGTAAGGAAAATTAATAAAGTGCTCTTCCTCTCTCTACTTATTTAAAAATTGCTGTGCCCGACAGGGTCCATAATTGTTTCTATTAATTTTTATTTACCTACCACCTGTAACTGTACATTAAGGATTGCAATAAACGATATGAGATTATTTTTTAGAGCTCCTAGCAAATGCCTTAGATTTTGTTAATGTCTACCGTAAAACTCGCAATATATGGGGCGCTTTTT
Source organism: Tiliacea aurago (assembly GCA_948098905.1). Lineage (NCBI taxonomy): Eukaryota > Metazoa > Arthropoda > Insecta > Lepidoptera > Noctuidae > Tiliacea > Tiliacea aurago. The sequence goes on along the minus strand of OX402591.1, from coordinate 18,025,436 downwards.
TAGAGGCGGAGAACTTTAAAAATTGAAATCAAACACAGAGAGAGAGAGCCACGATGCCCGAAATCTTATTCAAACATTAATCCCATAAAATTATCTGTCAAATATAGCCAATTTCATGGATATTAAAAACATTTTTCGGTGTATTATTTCAATTTAAAGTTCGGCGCCTAAAAAAAACACCCTTTCGTTTAAATCTTCAGGGTTCCCTCTAAAATGGCCTCTTACTTTACTATTTCGCTGCCAGATTTCTATTTCACAGCTATAACATAACATCATGCCTGTAATCTCCGAAGAGTTAGGCAGAGGTGCAGCTATAGAGTACACACTCATTCATTTAATTTCACATCTATACTTGTAAATAAAAGAAAGCGTTATGCAGCGAACTGTTTACGTTCTACAGCCACCATTGTTATGTTCGCTTTCTTTGGCAAAGTGCAAGAACACAACAGCGGACTTCCGATATTATTGTCTTTTACAAAAAGCGCAAATGTTAGCCGAAGATTAGTCTCTGGTGAGGAATGAATCTGAATGGCTTGTTTGTTTGGCAGAGAATACCAAAGTGCAAGATTAAAAAAATGTTTTTCTGGAATGGCTATATAGGCCAGTCGCCGAAGACACAAAAATCGCGTTAGGTCGCAAAAATTGCACTGTTGGGATGTTGTTAGGATAGATACTAATAGTGTAAAACCAAGTTTTCAGCTTCGAAAAACTTGTGCTAACTGCGTAGTTCGAAAAACCTTGAAATTTTCGGACTTTTTATTTTAGGATAAAAAACTGAAAGAATGCCGAAAATTACGGGGTTTTAAATGACTGGCCTATAGCAGTCCACTGCTGGACTGTTGGATTTTGAAAATGAGTGAAAGAAACTTTTCAGGTCCGGACCTTGAACTATGTCCTTAGTTTCAATGCGAACTCTACACACCATTGAAGAATGGTGTGTAGAGTACCGATATCATTGTGGGAACGGATCGGTCGTTTTCGTGAGTATAATTATTGTCCCCTTTGTAATTTTATTTTATCTCTTTTCTTATTTCTGGTACTCCTTTTATTTCTTCCTAATTCCTCTATTCTCATTTATGGGAAGTCCTATTCTTTTTATCTCTGAAATTCCTTATTTCTCTTTCTTCCTTTATAACATTTAAAGGAAGAAAAATAAATAAAGAATGTCGTCTATAAAATCTCTCTCCTAACCCGCTACATTTCCAAGAACATCGTAAACAAACCGTTGTGTCCCCAGCACAAGCGAACCGTTATAACTTATTACGTATCAGTCGTTATTCCGAGTACAATTGCATCACGGTCGAAAGTGTAATTGCCACCAAATGTTATAAAAGCAAGAAACAAAACACTTTCCACGACTTCGTGAACTAAAATATTTTTTAATGGATGAATGGGCTAGAGGCGCCTGTGGAGTCGAATATTATATTAATTTTGGAAATGATTTGGATAAATCCAAAACAGCATCAAATAAAATTGGGATAAGATTACTTAATTATATGTTATAAAAAAACCCATTCTTGAGATTCTAAATGGAATAGACACACAATTTTACTTTTCTAGTTTCTTTGTCATTTGATTAATTCATTACTAATTACGATTCAACTTCAAACTGCAATGGATGCCATATGCTGCATTCGTTATTACAAAGTTAAATAGTCAGAGAAACACCAGACAATTTTTAAGTTCACCGCTCAAAACCATTATTCAAAAAATATAACCGAAAAAAAAACAACAAAGATGACACTTTTACTTTATAATCCGTTAGATAACAATCGTGTAACTTTAAGACTTAAGCACAACTTAACTTGAACTTCTCGTTGGTTGGCGGCGTGACGGTCAAGGCTCGCTGCGGTTTCACTTTCTGATACTTTTCACCGTCCGCTCTCACGGCGCCCGCGCAGTGATTTAAAATAATAATAAACGCATTATGGGGCCATGACAGCTGCATCGACCGTGAAATGAATTACTTTTGAACTTCGAAAAGGTTTAGGTTTGTGTACTTACATTTTTCTTGACGCTCTCTCTTTGATATAAGTTGCTTTTCCTTTGATGCCATCTTGGGCAAGTTTATCAAAGGTTATGAACATACTTATCTTCATCTACATTGCGTTCTACTTTACCAACCTTATTGTAATAATAATACCAGCCTATTATTGTAAAAGCCCCTTCTCATACAGAAAAGGTACGCGAATTAAGGCTCGTACAGACTGGTGCGATATCGCGGGCGCGACGCAACACTAGTTTTTTTTTTTCCTTCTCTTTAATGCAATCTGTCCTGGGACATTCAGCAATAGGTAGATGATAGTTGCGGAACTTGCACGGTATGAAGCCATTTCCCCATCCGATCGATACTTCAGCTCATTTGTGCTGGTTGTAAGTAGGTCTTGGGGTTCCCTTTCTTTTCAGTCTTAGGAAGGTATAACTGGGTTGGACATTAGTTTCATTGCTAATTGATTTGGGTGGACTTCTGGTGGAATATGTGGTGTGGTGTGGTGGATTTTATCTTTAAATCCTTGTGAATTCTCTCACTCGTGACGAACCAGGGAGCATTTACTATCTGACGCAGGGTTTTTGATTGAAACCTTTGGATTCCGATGTTGCACTTCGCTGCAGTTCCCCAGAGCTGGATACCATAACACCAGATAGGCTTGAGAATGCATTTGTATAGAAGAAGTTTGCTTTCCAGAGACATTTGGGACTTTTTGTTAACCATCCAGTGTAAGCTGCGGAGTTTTTGCCCTAGAGCTTTGCGTTTGGCAAATATGTGATGTCTCCACGTAAGGCGTCTGTCAAGGTGTATTCCAACTTGGAATTTCCAAGGTATCGTGTGACCTCGTCGACACTCGTAGCACTATTTCTATGTCGCTGCCTGTCGCGCCCACGATATCGCGCGAGTCTGTAGGAGCCTTTCAATTGTTTATTCTGGAAATAGGATATCTGAATCACTTAAGCTAGATCGAGTCGCTCGCTGGCTTAAAATGTCAATCATGTACATAAACTTATTCAAATATTTTTAAAGGGAATTAAAAATTATCATAATTATGATAAATCCTCTTCCACTCTCACAAAGAGGAGACCTTTGTCCCATCAGTGGGAATGTTATAGGCTGATTATTCTAAATTCTCTTGAGAGGTAGCCCTCTCTTTTATTACTTTACAAAACTAATCACTCTGTTAGCCTAGTGGCTATTCCACTTTAATTTCATCTGATGAACTATTCTCCAGTCAGCCTCCCGAAGGCTACCACAGACCTTATACTTCCTCTATCTTAGTAGTGTCATTCATAGAAGTCTTCATCATGACTACCCCTGAGAAGAAACGGCGAAACAAACTCAGCGGTCAGTCTCTTTTAAAGTCCAGTCATAATCTTGGTCAGATCATGTGAGGACCAGGTAGGTCCGTATCTGAAATGGTCTTTTGAGGAAATAACCACACAAATTTGTGTGGACCTGTCCAATCAATGCAAGCATTTGTAAGTAATCGTGCAGCTCAACTCAAGACGTAACGAACTCGACGAACAATACCAAAAAAAGAACATTTGGGTAGGCCGCATATACGAGTAGTGCTCAAAATTTCGGACCATCATTAAAATTAAATGAGAAAAAAGGAAAAAATTAAAAAGGGGTATACCTATAGTGCTCATATTTACAATAATTAGCGTATAATACTTTTCGATTGCCGATTTCAGACTTATTTATTACGCAATTAACCCTTCACCGATGTCTTAACAGCTGACGACTATAATATACTTATATTATAAGTATCCTTACTAGCGTGCCTGGTCAACCCTGACTAGTTTAGTTAGTCTCGCTATCTTTTTGCGCTTCCGTCGATATGACCTAATCGGTAATAGTTCGTGTCGAAACGAGAGAAGAAGTAAACATAATCTAAACAAATAAATACAATTTAAGTGTCTGTTTGTGATGTCAAAATGACAGCTTTTTACTAAATGCATAAAAAAGTATAATCGGAACTTATAAAAAAAAACCTTTTTTATTTTTGTCTGTCTGTTTGTTCCGACTAATCTCCGAAACGGTTGGACCTATTTTGAAGATATTTTCACGGGCAGATAGCTGATGTTATAAAGAGTAACTTAGGCTACGTTTATTTTACAAAAAGTCACGCGGGCGAAGCCGCGTGCAGTAGCTAGTGAGTTCTAAATTCAGTAATTTATTCACTTCAATCAATGCAGTCATTGATTGAAGTGTATTTATTCCCACTAGTCGCCTGACCGACCCAGCATTGGGCCAAGACAGATAAAAGTATTTCTATTTCAGATTAAGTTAGGTCGCGCTAAGACCATTTGGGAATATCGCGGTCTCTTCGTAATACCACTTCGTTTATATTTCGAACTAACTTTTATTGATTTTTCTTCTTATGTCTGAATTCTGCTGAGAATAAAGTACGACTTTTTCATCATCAATTTAATCTATACCTACATCGAATTGCTATATTACATGAGTGGATTAATTTAGCTGTCTTCTTCAATGCTAACAATCCTCTACGCATCTGGCGTAAATAAACCCAAACCGTCTTATTACAAAACAAGGTTTATCTTCAGACCCAGGTTTAAACCATGGAGCTATTATTGAATTTTGAACTATATTCCGGCTATGGTAAAGTTATTAATACAAAACTGACAACTTAGTACCGAACTAAGTTTTCAGTTTTATAATAAGAACGGTATTTCAATCACTGTTACGTTCTTATTACAAAAACTGGCTCGATGGTTTAAGCCATGTCAAATATAAATCTTGTTTTGTAATAAGGCCGAAAATGTTTTTACTTAATTAGACAATGACTCATTGGTCTAGTGGTCGCAAGCGCTACTGCTGATCATGAGGTTCTGGGTTCGATGCCCAGGTCGGGCAAAGTGTTATTGGAATTTTCCATTAGGAATTTCTCAGTAGCTGCCCGGATTCTGGATTTGTGCCCGGTTGATAGCAATAGGCTCGCCGCCCATTACATGGGACTTAAACATAACTGGCGAAATGTGGGTCTACTAATAGGTACCTACACCTCTGCCTAACCCTTCGTGGATTACAGGCGTGATGTTATGTTATGTTAATTAGACAATGTGTGAATCAGAGCATTAAAAAAATAAAATAAAAAATAAAATAAAATTTATTCAAGTATAAAGTAAAGTAAAATTATAATTTAGATTAATTACAACCAGGGAAAAATGTAATTCTAACTGTAATGTAGACCTGCCTGAACTAGGTTTATGAAAAACCTGTGTTTCAGGCCATCGATTTACATCAAACATTTAAAATGAAGACAACAATAGGTTTATTACTAAGTTAAATTAAAAAGGAGACATAATATTTTCAATGACTTAAAGAGTAACTCTTTGGGTATATTATTTTTAAAACTAGATTATGTAAGATAATATTATGTTTAAATAAATTAACAAATAATATTAAAGTAGATAAAGTAGACACTATTATTAATTAGCTAAAGGAATAGACTTATATTAGAGTAGGTCGACAGAGCTATTATTTTAAAATTTCTAGTAGTTTTTCCGTGTCTGCGTAATTCAATTTTGACAAATATTCCTGTACTAGTAATTTACACCTATTATAACTTAAACTATAAATCTTAAGCACTCTGTTAAACTTGTTATACAAGTAGGGCCCAAAAAATAAATAAAATCGATTAGTATTAGCACTTTATTTAATGTTTTCATAATTAAAATGATTAGGAATTAAATGTAATTAATAATTTTGTAATTAAATAGTCTGTTTAACTACTTTTACTTAAGGTTCCTTTATAGCAATTTTTATTTTTATTTTATTTTTTGTTACTTTATTATTATAAATGTTGGAACGCCGACGTCTCCCCTCTCGGAGGTGGGCGCTAATGGCTGCAACACAGTTTCCAAAACTAATGTAGCTGTTAACGAACACTAAACATTTTGTAAATTTGTGTTTTTGTTTCAATAAATATTTGTATTTGTATTTTTGTACTTTCAAGAATAGGTTGGGTCCACTTTGTAATTGCATTACCTCTTTTGACAACATATATCTACACAAAAGACCTTCGAGGTAAGTGCGTAACACGACTTGCATAATCAGTCTATAATGTTCCAGCCGCTGGGACACAGGCCTACTATCTTTTTTTTTTTTTTGGGTGGGCAATTATGAAATAACTTCTTCCGCTCTGGGCTGAGCGGCGCGGGGGGGGCGTGTTATGGCCGTTTTCACCATCGTTCCTTAAATTTAGGGAGGCACCTAAGAAATTGTAAGTGTTATGGCCATTTTCACCATCGTTCCCTCAAACCCCTCCTTACTAAGGGTCTCTTAACCTAAGAGACTCCTTAAATCAGCCCCTTACTTAATTTGGTTTTCACCAGATTACAGGGGTCCTACGAAAGGACCACTTACATAAGTGACAGTTTTTTTTTTATCGGAGAGTTCTGCGTAGATTAATATAAAATAGTACGATTTTGCTGGGTTTTTTTTACATCACCTCATGGTTTTTGACTAGAACAACAATTTCTATCCAGAAAAGATTTTTATGCGAGCTACCATTTTGGGAATATAGATCGTATTATATAAAATAAATAAAAAATGTAAGGCCCATATCTCGGAAACGGTGCGTCGTAAGGCCATGCGTCTCGGAACCTAAATGGTTTCTATGGTCAAGTTTAACCCGATACTGCAATAAATTTTATAGAATATTGAAAATTAAAGTAAAAATTAAGTCCTCGCGCCATAGTCCCCTAAGGCTACAACTCATATCGGAGGTACTGACTAATTCCTGCAAATATGAAATATATAAAAATTTGGTATTGCGAGACGTTATATTAATAATCACCAGTGTATTATGTAAGTATGTACCTGTGTTTAAAACACACAATTTGAAAAACAAATAGAAGTAAACAAGTAAATACCTTGTAGGTAGTTATTACGTAGTTAAAAAAAACATCTGTCATCTGTGTATTCAAAATCGTGTTCTATTTTTTCTATCAAAAATAACACACTGGCCTTGGATAACCTAAATATTTTGAAGAAGTCCTCATTGTCATATTTCGTGAAAAAATCCGGTATTTCGCGATAAATATGTGGCCGTCTGAATAAACTTTGATTCGTAACTAAATCCACAGTTTCGATCGCTTCTAAACTGTCAATAAAATCTTCCATTTCGTCTCAATTATTCTCGTTCAACAACAAATAAAGTGTCACTTAGCGCTAAGATGCCAAGTATCGGGCCCCTATTTTTAAGAAACCCTTTAGGACCATAGGTGTCACTTATGTGATGGTGAAAACAAAACTAACACTTAAAATTTCTAAGGTGCCTCCCTATATTTAAGGAACGATGGTGAAAACGGCCATTAGTTTCGTTTTCACCATCACATAAGGGACACCTACGGTCCTAAGGGGTCCCTTAAAAATAGGGGCCCGATACTAGGCATCTTAGCGCTAAGTGACAGTTTATTTGTTGTTGAACGAGAATAGTTGAGACGAAATGGAAGATTTTATTGACAGTTTAGAAGCTATCGAAACTATGGATTTAGTTACGAATCAAAGTTTATTCAGACGGCCACATATTTATCGCGAAAGACCGCATTTTTTCACGAAAAATGACAATGAGGACTAAGATTTAGGTTATACAAGGCCACTACAGGGCCAGTTATTTTTGTTAGAAAAAATAGAACACTATTTAGAATACACAGATGACAGATGATTTTTTTAGCTACCTAATATCTACCTACAAAGTATGTACTTGTTTACTTCTATTTGTTTTTAAAATTTTGTGTTTTAAACACACTTACATAATACACTGGTGATTATTAATATTACGACTCACAACACCAAATTTGTATGTATTTAATATTTGCAGGAATAAGTCAGTACCTCCGATATGGGTTGGAGTGTAGCCTTAGAAGCGCTAAGGCGCGAGGACTTTAAAACTTTTTCGTTTTTTTAATTTTTTTTTTTTAATTCTACCAATTTTATTTCAGTATCGGGTTAACCATGACCATAGAAACCATTTAGGTTCCGAGTTGCATGGCCCTACGACGCACCGTTTCCGAGATATGGGCCTTACATTTTTAATTTTATTTTATACAAAACGACGTATATTTCCAAAATGGTAGCTCGCACGAAAATCTTTTCTGGTAAGAAATTGTTGCTCTAGTCGAAAACCATGAGGTGATGTAAGAAAATCCAGAAAATCGTACTATTTTACATTAATCAACGTCGGACTCACTGATTTAAAAAAAAACTGTCACTTATGTAAGTGGTCCTTACGTAGGACCCCTTTAATCTGGTGAAAACAAAATTAAGTAAGGGGCTGATTTAAAGAGTCTCTTAGGTTAAGAGACCCTTAGTAAGGAGGGGGTTGAGGGAACGATGGTGAAAACGGCCATTAGACTTTTACTAACTAAAACCCACCCATGTCCTTCCGTTGCCTGTGTGCCAGGGCCACAATATCCCTTTCGGACAAACTCGCAACCCTGGCAGGCCTCCTAACTGTGAGAGCGAGTGGACCGTAACCCACCACGCGGGCCCAGTGCGGATGGGTATAGTTGTTAAAAAATAATAGGCCCGAGATTGATACAGTCGTATGGTTATAACTTCACTAGTTACGTCGTGATTGACCATCGCGACGTAACTAGTGAGGTAACCATACGATTCGGTACTCGATAATCACGATAAATCGATTCAAGTTAAATGTCAAAACGGGCCTATTATTTTTTGACAACTTTAGATGTCACACGTTTTCGAATTTATGGTTCTGGGGCATGCCGGTTTCCTCACGATGTTTTCCTATCACCGTAACCCACGAACAATTGCCAATTTGCAACAATTGTCTTTCATTTTGATTTCTGAATTCAATAATAGACAAGCAGACATCAATAACGACGATTTAATAGTGCACATTCAGTTGCAATTTCTGAAAAGAGGAACAACTTTAGGCCACACATTGGAAAAGTTGCGTTAAATAAATACTTACTAAAATAAGACTATTGAAAATATTTTGTTACCTACCTGTTGTCCATCTGTCCCATCACTATTCGATTGGTAGATTCATGGGAACTAGGAAATAGAAGCCGTGACACCACTGATAAACCGTTGTATGGATTTGAGGACCTGGGGGTGTCGTCCAGGGGTGCCTTGAGTCCGGAATGGCGTTATTTACGTTGTCGAGCATGGATTAGGAATTTCTTTCAAAATCCATTGGATATGCAAGAAAGTGTATTACGCATTAAGCTGGTCGTTTTATGACGTGCAAGTTACAACCTAAGAGTTATAAAGCAACAAAAAACGGGTGCCATTTTAAAAACATAACTAACGCCATCCATCGGCATAAACTGACATCAGTATGAGAAGTAGTTCACTGAATCAGTTGTGTAGAGCGCCATCTAAAAACTGTAGTACGAATCTTGTAGGCAAGTGCTTTGCAAAATGGTTCCAATACATATCACTAGATGTCAGTAATGTTGATTTTTAGTTGGTAGATCATATTTCTCGACGGCATTTGAAGCCAAGTCAGAAGCTCATGGGAGGCATAAAAACTCTGACACCAGGTTAACCACACGAAAAAGAGGAAGAAGTGGTATGAATACTTCTTACTTTTCAGGATCATGGTCTTTCATGATATTATCACGATTCACTTTTTTTAACATCCAAGAGTCTTGAAGGCAGATAGATAGGTGGCAGAGCAAAAATTAAATGCATGGGTCATCGCCTCCGGTTAAATTCCAGTTAACTTAAATCTGGCAGATAATTTCTATGTTCAATGGAATATTGGACACGTGGGCTCCAGGCAAAAAGGGTCCATTAGTGGGGTATTGAGTTAAGACTAGATTCGATATCTACATAGAATAGTCAATTGTTAGTGGAATAAAAATTTATTCAAACACTGTCATATTTTTTTATATCAGACATTTGAATTCGAAACTATGAAAAAGCTTGATTTGAGAAAAAAAATTGTTGTAGATAATTGAGCATTAATTAATAATCAATTACCAATTATCAATTATTATTATTAATTGTACCTACACCATCTTACAATAATGTATACTTTTTAAGTCTCTCATGTACATCAAAATCTTTATGTACCTCAATAAAAAAAAAATAGTATCTAACTAACATATATATATTAAAATAAAATAAAATTAAATTAAAATCGCGAAATGCAAGTTTTTCACCCAATCAATCTGCGTACATCCAATCCATCAATCTGCGTGTGAGTGCATCTTCATCAACTGGACCCTTTTTGCTTGGACCCCCACAAATAATCTCATAGGTGCAGTCCGCGAGGCCTAAGCTGAGCTTTGCATTTGTGTGAGTGCAGATAATATGTAGATAGTGTGCCTAGAGCGCGACGCGTTCTTTGCTTGGTTTAAACCGGTTTATACCGGTTTTTTTATCGGTTAATACTCTAGTTTTGGTAATCACTCACACAAATGCAAAGCTCAGCTTAGGTCTCGCGGATTGTACCTACACACCTATCACTTATCTCGAATTACTTAACAGTCATACATAGCTGAAGAGATTGCTCATAATGCTTTGTTATGCTCATTTCTCTTACTGTTTCAATGAAAACTTGAAAACATGCCATCAGTATAGTTAACCAGGCAGAAAATTTTACTTTCCTTGTCTATACTTACTTGGACATTCAAGTATTGTATCAGCTATGGCATTATCATTATTCACTTGTTTTGTTTCTATTGTTGATTGTGTTGAACCAGAAAGATGCATTTATCTATATTTGTGTTGGTTTTCAAGAGTTTTAGAGTCTCATTGTATCAAAAGCTTCCTCCATATATTAATTTTCATGGCATCTATTTCAAATCAAACCACTTTGTCTACATCATATCCTTTAGGTGAATACTTTATAAGATATCACAGATTTAAAATGATGCGTAACAAAATAATTATAGTTGACGGTGGCGCGGGCTAGTCAATCACCTTTTCATTTGCTATTACTACGACATTAAAAAACGGCTGAACGGATTTGGGTGGGTAGTACATTTCCGTTGGATAATTTCCGGCCTCAATGAAAGGTTCCGTAGTTGGGATGAATTTATCCCAAAAACAAACTTAACATTGTAGTTGAAAAACATGGTTCTCCCATACATCAATATACGTCCAACATCGCATAACATCTTCAACTGCAAATGTATGTTTGTAAGCGCATTTTTTCTTAATGTGATAAAACTACAAATGAGCGATTTTCGGGCTTTTTCCTTTACTTGTGCTGTGAGACCTTACTTCTTGCCTTTCATGATTCTAGGTCAACGGGAAGTATCCTATAGTTTTGATTTGTTTGGAGTCTCAAAATTGAATTGACTGAATTTTAAAGCTTCAAGGGACCATAGACTTACTTATTTGATATAAATTTCAATCTGATCCACGCGTTCCTGAAAAAAAGGGTCTTGACAGTCTGACAGACAGACGGACAACGAAGTGATCTTACTTACAAGGATTCCGTTTTTTTTTGCTTTTGAGGTACGGAAATCTAAAAACTAATCAACCACGAAAAATGGCTCGATGGCACATTGTAAAGAGTAGACAAACAACAGATCAGAAGAATGAACCAAGGTGATTGTAGGTAAGATAAGCATCTACTACATAAGGGAACTATTACACAGTATTATATATCTAGTATCATGTATAGAATCTTTTACTTTACGAAATAAAGTATTATAATCATTTTATTCCCAGGTAAATCGCCTTCACATCATCATAATCGACCTATTCGTGTTTGCACACCTGGAACTCAACCATAAAGCTACCGGCACATTACTTTGTCGTGTTGTGTCGTGACGTAGGACAACCAATCAAACGAATCTATTCGGGACTACGTCAAATCACAACAAGTTTTGATTGGCCAACACTGAGTCAGAAGGCGTTACGACACGACACAACACAGTAATGTAAATCCGGCTTAAGCGTCCGCTCTGTAAGCCTGTGGCCATAATCCAACACAAGGACCAGTGCGGACATGCCTCCGGTTTTAACACGACTTTTCCTTCAACGTCTTGACATAATTATAATTGTTTATCTTTATTTAGTGTAAGTATACAAAATATTGTAAAACATTTAAAAAGAGGAACTATGGACTTTCTTTCCCAATTCCTCTCCATACGAAACTACGTTTTGGAGGGTCAACTCTCCTAAGAAATGAATCATAGAACAGAAAAAGAAAGAGCATATCATGCTCCATGTTCCTCAGCTGATATCCACATTCATAACATTTAAAACCATTTGTCTTTCTCACGGTGACTGAACTTTATTATTTTCCTCATAAACGATGTCATAACATATCATTACACCACACCTGTATTCTCCGAAGAGTTAGGCAAAGTTGTTCAGGACCTGTACTCTGACATTTCTCCAGTTATGTCTAAGTCCCATGTAATAGGGGGCGAGCCTATTGACATCAATCGGGCACAAATCTAGACCCCGGGCTGTGTAGATGGAAAAACCCAATCCTGATTGCTCGACCCGGGAATCGAACTGGAAACCTATTACAGGCACTTTTGAATTGTCAAAGAGTCGGTCAGTTAGTCAGAAATTTGAAGTTATTTGCCCATTCCAAAACGTAGATCTCTATGGAGAAGAACAGGCAAGAAACTCCAAGGACACCCTTTTAAATCAAGATATTACAAAATTCTGGGTACATTATTCTTGTTGCTTCCTGAAGGCTCATATAGTGCAGTACAGACTTTGGTGCACCAATTTGTGAGTGGATAATCGGACGGCCGGTCGTCGTGCAACGCCAGCCACGTGCCACATCAGGACAAGATTCCCTCGAGAAGCCACAGGAGGCTAGCCAGGTGAGTGACGCACTTTATACTTGGAAGGTCTGACGGTCTCCCCGCGAGCAAGCGCAGTTGATCATATTCAACTAAAAATACGTACTTATCGAAAACTGAGCTTGCCCTCCAATGTACCACAATCGGCTTGGTACATTTTTTGGTTTAACGCGTTTAGCGTTAAGCAGCATTAACAAAATTGAAAAATGCTTCTAAATTATACAAAACTATAGCTTGCAATGTATTTCAAATATTAATACAATTTTACTAGCACCCGCAGAACCTGGGACATACTCAGCACTAGCGCTTGCGACCACTAGACCAACGACGCAGTCTCGAATAAACTATGTCAATAGCATCATAACATCATCGTGACACATTGTTATGTCACAATTACGGCACCCGCCCCAAATGTGTGCCTTACAGAACCGGCAGTCAGTGAGGTAAACAAATGTTCCACTCAGTTTAACATTGTCGCCTACTTTTGACACTGTTGTGGGTTGTACACTTCTGTTTTCTTGCATGGTTACTAAATGGAATAGAATATGTGTTGGATCTCTTAATGAGCACAGCCGGGTATAGGGAAGTAGTCCTATTGGTGAGGATAGGTAACCGATCTCTCATCCATTGGGCCTTCTTACTCAGCCTATAATGTTCCCACTGCTGGGACACAGGCCTCCTCTCGGAGTGGGCCGTAATCCACCACGCGGGCCCAGTGCGGGTTGCTAGATGTCACATGTCTTCGAATTTTTGGTTCTAGAACATGCCGGTTTCCTCACGATGTTTTCCTTCACCGTTTTGAGAGCAGTGGTGATGAAATAATTTACACAAAGTAATGCGCCTGCCTGGGTTCGAACCCACGACCTACAACTCGTAAGTCGGGGCCGATACCACTGGGCTACCACTGCTCTCACTGGGCCACCACTGCTCTCCGCGCTTGGGCCTTCTTAAGCTGCGCTAAGGACTAATGTAGGAGTGGAATGTATCAGTGGCCTTTTGTCCTTCTTAAGCAGGTACGGTCAGTGCTCTGCATTGCCTGACCCCTCGTACAAAGAAGAAAACAGGAACAGGGGTTGGGTTATGCAGGTCACTGGACTGTACGTATGTAGATCCCAGCTTCCTAGTATAGGCAAGGTTTAAAAAAAAAAAAAAATTAGCTTATTATTCTTATTCATAAGACACTAGCTGACCTGTGCCCACTCCGTTGGGCGGTAAACATTTTTACACTATGACACTCACAAATAACGTGACTTTCTATGGGTAAAAGAACACCTACGCTACCTGCCTACCTAAAAAAAAAAAAAAAAAACTACTACTAAATAGTCCAAACAAAGCCTAAACCTTTTTTTTTTTATAGGTGAGCCCGTTCTTGAGTTATAAAATTACAACGAAAACTGGCATTGATTTTTATAGATATAGATTACCAAAATAAGGGAGGTATCGTTTATTTTGGTAATGTCTTAGTAAAAAAAAACATGCGGGGCAGTCTTTGGGGACTGCCGATAGAAGTGAAAACAGTATAATATAGCTTATGGAAAGCGTTCGGTGAGGATGACGCGAGTTCCATGACTTTTGTTCACCTAAAAAGTGCTCAAAGCACCTAAAGATGTTTTCACTAAAAATCGAACCTTAAACTGACCCAAATAAAGTATCGACAAATAATGATATTCCAATTACTTACCTATTTTAATAAACAAACCATTACTCCAATTCTTATATAAATGCACATACACCTACCCATTCATTCGATTTATTCGTAAAAAAATGGCATTTCGCCATTAAAACCCTACAACAATAGGACCATTAGGAGATGTCATCGTGCGTGCAAACAAAAGCAGCCGGGAAGAGATAAAACAACGGAACACGAACAAACCACTTCAAACTATCAGTCACCATTGTGGACACTACCTGGTGCCAGTCGCTTTTCAACCACCGAGCAAAATGGTTGCGATCTTCTTTATACTTACCTTAACCACTGCGGTCATATCTGCGGAGCATACGGGTGCTTATTCATCACCGCAGTACGCGAAAAAGATGTATCCGAAAAAAAGTTACGACACAAATGCATTGTTGCCTCGGGAGAAACCACCAATAATTTTCAAAGAGGAAGACCCAGAATCTATTGCAAGATTTGACAACGGTAATGACACGACTCAGTACGGGAGATCGTCATTCCTGGATGCGGCAGGCAGCTTCCTCAGTGGCACGGGGGGACAAGTGGTGACCAGCATAGCAAAGGACTTCATTGCCAGGTCCACAGGTAGCAGTCAGGTTGGTGTTGACTGCGCTTCCCAGGTCCGTACTTATTGCACTTCTTCATAAAGTTGCACGCGTTTCTTGCATGAGTAATCGGCTTTTCGTCTGGAATCTTGAAGTTGAATACTTTTAGCGTGAGTCATAACAAAGGATATGACGTAATCAGCTGAGTTCCTGTGAAAGTGCATTTTTTAAGTCTTTCTTATCTTTTGCTGCTACTTTTATTTGTTATCTAACCAGGAACAATAGCTCAGTAACTAGTGTTGAAAGGCCGTCATCAGTTGATAGTGGATTTAAACTATTTTAAACGTAAGATTTCGGGACTTTGCTGGCGCTATTTTTATGGAAAATAGTTTTCAAAAGCTTCTCAAATATGGGAATTAACGACGACCCAAACTGAACACTTCGTGAGAGTAGTCCTAGGCATAAAACTATATTACCGGACTATAATTTTAAAATTATTAACTATCCACCTTTCTAATGGTTTTTACTTATTATTTTTGCAGGTTTTAAGCTTAAACTTGACAAACCTAGTGATCCTGATCGTGCTAAAAGCGTTGATCTTAGCTGCAGGCTTCTTCGGCGCGGGCGCATGGAAAGGCGGACATTACTACGGAAGGAGTCTTGATGGTAAGTGACACTTTCATTTTAAAAACATAAGAGCCAGCAGTGGTGTACAAGATTAAATTGACTATTATAATTCGATTGATTATTTTAATTGTTGGGTGTGGCAAAAGAAGCATGAAAGTAGAATAGATGCTGTGGAAATGCGTTCCTTGCGAAGCATGGCTGGCGTGACTATGAATGATAGGCTGAAAAATGAGGTGATAAGGCAACGGTGCAGTTAAAAGAAGATGTAGTGACAAAGATTGAAAAGAGTATGCTTAGATGGTTTAGTCAGGTGGAGAGGATGAGTGAAAGGCGACTACAAAAGGTATTTATAAAGCAGAGGTGAGTGGAAACGCCGGGAGGGGACGCCCTAGAAGGACATATACCCCCTTTTTACAAAACAAGGTTTATCTTCAGACCCTGGTTTAAAACATGGAGCCATTATTGAATTTAGAACTTTATTCCAACTATAGTAAAGTTCCTAAACACAAAACTAACAACATATTACCGAACTAAGTTTTCAGTTTTGTATAAAGAACGGTATTTCAATCACTGTTACGTTCTTATTACAAAAACTAGCTCCATGGTTTAAGCCATGTCTAAATATAAATCTTGTTTTGTAATAAGGCGGATAGTGACCAAATTGGTGATGTTCTTCAGAAAGGTCAGGTGCGTAGTACTCGCAACCGGCGTGCGTGTATGATTATATTATGTACTAGCTTTCGCCCGCGGCTTCGCCCGCGTGGATGTCGAAAAAAAACAGCTTCTCTATCAGCATTCCCCCAAAACATTATACCATATCTTAGTTGGAACGAACGTAAGCGTGGTAAGCAGATAGGAGTGCAGTTTGATTTACAACTTTACGGAGGATATAGATAGCATATAAATATCAACTTCGTTTTGTACATACTTGTTCAATATACGTGTCCTCCATTTCATGTCTAAGTCTATTTGTAAGAAATTTTGTATTGTTTATTTTTTCTACGTTTTTGTTCTTAAATAATAATGTTTTTATACCAACTTTTGAGTTATTCAAGGTACTCAGTAAAATTGTCCCGAAAACTCAATTACCCCTTTTTCCGATTCTCGAAACTCCATATTTTTTATCTTTTTTTTTGGAAAGTATGAGCATTGAGTTTCGAGTTAATCGGACCTCGCGTAAAGATTCTTAAAAACAAACTTTAACACTCCCTAAAATCCTTTTGAAGAGTAGTTTTGAAAAACGCAACCGTCATGACAAACTTTGTTATTTAAGAACGTATTCTTGCTATGATTCACGTGTATTAACTCAAAAAATATGACTGTTCATACAATCTAAATCCCTTTTCACCCTCATAATATAGATCCATATTTCAGAAACCGAATCTTAGAGTTCGCCTACAATGTATGGAATGTAAATAGTATATTCTCAAATGAAATTATTATTATAATAATTAAAAATTTCTGATGTCAGTCAGTCAGGACTTCGCCCACGACTTCGTTCGCTTGGATTTCGTACTTTCCCCTAAAAAATATTTCAGCAACACCTCCACCTCCTTTAAATGATGTGATATTCATTATTACGATCTTTATTATTAAACAGTATTCTCTATTTCTATCATGTAACGACTGCCTCGTTAGTGTAATGGTCACAAGCACGACTGCTGAGCATGAGGGGTGGGTTTGATTCCCAGGTCGGGAAAAGTGTTATTGGATTTTCCATTACGAATTTCTCAGTAGCAGCCCGAAGTCTGGATTCATGCCCGGTTGATGGCAATAGGCTCGCCCCCTATTACATGGGACTTAAACAGAACTGGCGAAATATGGTTGTACTAAAGGTACACCTCTACCTATCCCTTTGGGGATTGCAGGCGTGATGTTATGTAATAAGTACTCGGGCCGAATTTCAAGTTTATACATCAAAAGAAATAAGATTCTGTTCATACAAACTATATCGCCTCTTTTTACGCACTCAAAGGGGTAAATTGTTGAACCATCGTTTTAGACGTTTCTATTATTGGACTTATAGGTTATTAATACCAATTTTCAACTTAATCTAGCCAAGCAGTAAAATCCGTCCTTGTAAATTCACTAACCCTTTTCACCCCATTAAGGGCAGATTTTCAAAAAACCTGATACAATTTATTCTTTGTTTTCAGTATAGATACTGAGTTTCAAGTTAATCGGACCGTGCGTTAAAAATCTTCCATACAAACTTTGATATCCCCCAATCCCACTAAGGGGCAGTTTAAAAAAACAAAAAATGTCAAACTTTATAATTTACTTAGATTAGTATTTGTGCCAAGTTTCAGGTTTATTAACTCAAGGAATAAGATTTTTCATACAAAAAAAATCACCCCTTTTCACCCCTTTAAAGGTCGAATTTCCAAAAACCCCTTCTTAGCTGATGCCTACGTGATAATTTGGAGTTAATCAAGCCACACAGTAGAATCCTCCTTTGTAAAATTGACTACCCCTTTTCACCCCGTTAGGCATAAATTTTCTAAAAACTCTGATCAATTTTATTCTTT
Organism: Tiliacea aurago; assembly: GCA_948098905.1. Classification (NCBI taxonomy): domain Eukaryota; kingdom Metazoa; phylum Arthropoda; class Insecta; order Lepidoptera; family Noctuidae; genus Tiliacea; species Tiliacea aurago. The sequence goes on along the minus strand of OX402591.1, from coordinate 18,007,293 downwards.
ATATTTGGTTTACAGTATAAATACTGAGTTACGAGTTAATCGGACCGTGCGTTAAAATTCTTCCATACAAACTGACATCCGCAAATCCCCCTTTAGAGGGTAGTTAAAAAAAAATGTCACACTTTATAATTTACTTAGGTTAGTATTCGTGCCAAGTTTCAGGTTTGATAACTCAAGGAATAAGATTGATCCCCCTTTTTCACCCCTTAAAGGTCGAATTTCGAAAAATCCCTTAGCGGATGCTATAGTTTCCAACCATAAGTCGAAATATTAGTGATTTTAACTTAAAAAGAACTTTCATTAAAAATAATATTTTATCCCGTTTTTAACCCCTTAAGGGTTCAAATTCTATCAACACCGTTGCATTAGCTTCCAACCATAAGCCTAGATAATAAATTTAGTGATTTTTACTGTGAAAATTAAGGACTTTGATACACAACTTCATCCCCCTTTTTAACCCTTCGGGGGTAGAATTATCAAAAACGCTGACACACGTACAAATTAATTTTTAATTGTCAGCCTATACACCAAATTTGAAGATCCTAACTTCAAAACTGACGGACTTTCATATAAACTTCCATCCCCTATTTTACCCTCTTAGGGGTGGAATTTCAAAAAACCCTTTCTTAGTGGATACCTACTCGTTACAAAGAACACACCCTCCAAATTTCATGTCTCTAGGACCAGCGGTTTAGGCTGTGCGTTGATATATCAGTCAGTCAGTCAGTCAGTCAGTCAGGACTTTGAATTTTATATATATAGATGAACGTAGGCGAAGCAAAAGGAGTATGTAAGGAGCGTACCAAGTGGCGTTCTATAGTTTCTGCCTACCCCCATTGGAAGAAGGCGTGAGTTTATGTATGTATGTTATAATTCGTTCTCTCCTTAATCCACCTGCCGGATATATCGTTACCGAATAATAAAATATAAATCTGTTTACTTCTTGGAATAAAAATCAATCTACGGTAACAGTTTAATTTAAAAACTTCTTCTTCAGCGTCGTGTCGATGATTCCAATCAGTGGACATTAAACACTGACTGAACTCACTTAATCACTGTCTATCATTATACATAGAAACCCCTACATTTAGATTAATACCTACTCTAGCAGATACATCTAAAGCCCTTCACCGAACACCAATCAGGTAATCATGAATCAATTTATCATCCATCTGCCGTCCACCTTTCAAGGGCGCGAGACAAACAAACTGACCATGTCCATAATCCAATAAAACCGGACGATGGGTTTGTCATGTCCGGCTCGTAATCCCATTGCCACGGGATTATCTCCATAGACCCACCCGCCAAATGACCAGCAAATTGTATCAGCAAATGGACAATGTTACTTGAAACTTTCGATTCTAAATACTATTACTACTAAACCGAAGTATGTTCCGTCGAAACGGGAGAAAGCCAATTTATATTTTCAAATAGACTGTCAACTATGTGCTCTATGAACATTGTTATTAGAATGAATATAATTGATTTACTTCTGTGTATTTATGGACTCACCCACATTCTCTACAACGCCTCGTAACTCACTTTTTTCTCAATAATTTCTATGAACACATTACTTACTTCATTGACGACCCATTCAAAACCGGGGAGCGAGATTCCAGAACACAGTTAATTAATCTGTTCGAATGATCCCACACTATCCAATTAAACATAGGTCAGTTCTTGATTTAACCGCCTCTGTGATCTAGTGGTAAGATTGGGTGTGTTCGATTCCCAGCGGGGGTAAAATTTTCTGCTCGGTTTGGTTGGTGTTAAGGATTTTTTCTAAGTCCGCCTGGCTAGCTACCACCACCTTATCTAAGTCGGTCACTATAACAACAATGTTAACAACATTGTTGTATTTCGGCAGTTAGAGGTAAGATAGCCAGTTCCTCTGTGGTTGAGGATTCCGGGTGAAGCTCGCTTCCAATTTCAGCCTAATCATCACTTACCATCAGGTGAGATGAAGGCCAAGAGCTTCCCCGTTGAAAGAAAAATCTATAAAAATTATCAAAGGATTTTCTTTTACGTGCATTTTTAGACAACAAAAACGCGACCTACATAAGCGAGGACGAGATCCTGCTATACCTGAGCTATCTTGCTGGCCAGCAGAAGAAGGACTATGGCTGCATGTACCTGTTGTCGTGCCAGAGGCCTCAGCAGGCTGCACTGTATTCATCGGGAGCTGAACTGTTGCTACAAGGACTGACAATGTTGCAAGGGTACCTATAGCTTCTCATCATCTGTCCAGCCTTTTTCCAACTATTTTGAGGTCGGTTTCCAGTCTAACTAGATGCAGCTGAATACCAGTATTTTATTTGGAGCCACTGCCCATCTGACCTCCACAACCCAGTTACTGGGTAACAAGATACCGCATGGCAAGACTTATTATGGCATCTAAGAATAGAAAAAGTCATCGTTATGTCGACACTAGGTCGCGTTTAGCATCAGTATTTTTTCCCTTTAATTAAATTATTAGATGTTGTTAGCACAAACGGTTTCTAGTTTCTACTACTAACCATATTATTGTAAATGAGTAGCCAATTAGTATTGAGAAAGATATTCACAATGACGCACTTTGTTACCACAAAGTACAACACAAACATTACCGGTCAAGTTTGAAGTAAATGGCTTAAAAAAAATACACATTTAATTTTATCTGAATTGATCCAGACCTGAATATTTTCGTTAAATTACAGGGAGACTGTAGATCTGGAACCTTATGCTGAAATATCGATGGGTATCAAGCAAGCGGCTGAATGGGGAGAAGGAGGGATGAACTGCGAGACCAGATACAAATGTGGAGAATAAAGGAAAGGATGAAGAAGATAGGTCCAATAATTTGGTTATGATGATAATTTTGGTGTTTTTTTATCAGAGTGGTACATAATGTTATGTTAAATGTTATGTAAGCAAATGTATAAGAAAAATTAAACTTTCTTGGGTATAAAAAGTGTGTAAGTTGTGTATTGAAAAGTATGAATGTTAAAGACTTGGACTTAGTAATAATATGATACATCTGTTTCTAGTATACTAAAAATCAGTTTCTATGAAGTCATAGAAATTCATTAAAATAAGAAGTACTTAGTCATAATTATAAATAATTTAAATTAAATCGAATTAAGGTTTTATTTTCAGAAAATGTATTTTATTTCGAATTCGTATTTCATAATATTAAAATTAATTTGTACAGATAAGCGGATGTATTCAATTAACATTTTAAAGTTCGTTTATATATGCTTTTGGAATACCAAAAAATTGTTCCTTCCTACCGTTTTCTCACACACTCGACAACATTAGCCCAAATCAGTCTAAGTCACATGTACTTCCAAGTGATAGGTCCATAATTTCCTAACTAGACTCCTTACAAAATACTTGCCACTAAGGCCGCTTGTGCACTACACAATTTAACGATCCATACATATGCTAGATAATCATGTGTCATTTGCTTAAAAAACGAACCACCGCACCGGACCGTAAAATTCTGTGTAAAGTTACGGTTTCCTAGAAGAGTGTCGAAGAGCCGTCATGAAAATGATGGCAGCGGGATTTGACAACGGTGTCAAAAAAGCTCTAGGAAAAGACACCAAATTACTTCCAAAAATAATGTTTCAGTGACTTCATTCGTCGGTAAATTGCGGACGCTATGAGACGGCTACCTCTCTTCTAGGACACCGTACCTTATCCCACTTACTCCAAAAGATTAAAAAAAAATAAAAAATAAAATTCCTATCAATGTCCCTTACTTTTCCTATTACAACTTTTTGAATAACTACGGACTGTTTGCAGCCAATACTCTGGGAGTTCGTTCCGAAGGGCTGTTGGCTCGAGCTGCTCGGTATTCTGCGTAGGAAACATAACCGTCACCATCTTTGTCGTCGGATTCTAGGGTACGATCCACCAGAGCTGAAATTGTAACAACGTATCTTGATGTATCAAAATATGTAGACAACGTTTTGACATGGGAATAATATTGTTAATTGCAATTTCTTTGGGATGATAAGCATAGTTTAAAGAAAATATTTCTCTATTCACAATAAATATTAATTTGTTTGACCCGTTAGACATATCGAAGGTCAAAGTTTGTGTCATGTAAGTCAGAAATTTATTGGTAGCTTGTATAATTATAGTTTGCCATTCTATACAACTTACCTATGTACGCATCCAGATCATTTGCTTCGGGCTCAATAGATGAATCAGCATCTGGGTCAGGAGCTTCATGCTCTATCGTGTGATAAACTGCCTGAAATACATTGGATTAAAATCATTACTAAAGAATATTGACAACTGAAGAACTTGGATTACTATAGCTAGGTGCATAAACTCTACAAAGTATATACCTACTAAAAAACAATATAAATTACCACAGAGTACGGGATCACCGCACCGAGACCAATGGAAAAATAGAGTTTGAAAAAGTTTCCGGTAAATCACCACACAAGAACTTTATTATCCAATCGAGTCTTAATTGATTCGAAATGAAGTTCCAAGGTCTACTTAATTATTTATCTCACCTTTAACAACTCCAGTCCATCCAACATCGAATTTTTATCAAAGTCGTGAGCTGAAAAGTAATGGAACTCCAATTCTTCCGGCGTCATCTTTGACAGCGCTTCAGCCGTGAGGACGTGTGTATCTTCTTCTATATGTCTGTAATGAGTAGAATCATTGAATTTCACGTTTGTAATATATTTGCTAACAATCTTACGTTCCACGCCACAGACCAGAACGTCGTCACTATTGTAATCACTTACTTAATGTCGTGCAACAGTTGCGTCTTTTTAGTAAGAGTTATCCAAGACAAGACAGTTACCCTTGGGTTGATACTCAGTTGAGATTTAACAATGGAGATTGTGTACCAATGATAGAAACCGTCCGAATTTCTGAAAACCTTCTTGTTTCTGTTTATCTTTTGCAAGGCCATAGCATAAGTCCCTTATTCATTCAAGTATACCAACTTTCAAACCAATTTTTATATGAAAGAACTGTTTATATCCTTACGAGTATTTCACCCCTTTGTATAATTTCTAGTTATCATATAGGGAGACAATTTATTTTAAAAGAATATCCCTTCTGTTTAACCGATAGTTAGTGCCAATTCGGACACTGAATTAATTTTGGTCTATCTTACCATTGCAAGTTGCTGTTGTAGTTGTATCACTCCTAAGGTATATTGATAACTTGAGTGTGATAATTTCGAAAATGCAACTTGTTATATATGACTTACTTGGTATCGTGTAACAACTGTACATCTCCAGTCAGTGACTCCGAGCCCCGTGGCTTGTAGTGGTGGTGTCTCTGCTCAACCGGGGTCTGTCCGTGTGGGTGATGCGGCCCGCGACGCATGCCGAACGTCAGCGCGTTCAGCATTAGTATTAGACATGCTGGAAAGAGAAAGGGATAGTTGGTTAAATTTTAATCCGAATAACCATTATTAAGTTCTACTATCATAACTATCCTCCTATTTCTTCCCGTGGGTGTCGTAAAAGGCGACTATGGACTTACTAGAGAATAAGAAGCAGCGTTCTCTATGCATTTTAACACCATACTGCGATCACAAATCAGTCTGCCAAGCGTGGCGATTATGGCAACCCCCTCGAGGCCTATGTCCAGCAGTGGACGTCTTTCGGCTGAAATGATGATTCATGATGATGATGACTATCATAAAATTCTCTGATGGGAGAGAGCCTAATTAGGAAACTTTTTAGCAAGGTTTACTGCCTAGTTAACATTTGTGTGCGATATCATATCATACAGGCCATCGATATTGAAACCCCAATCAGACAATGCCAACAAAAATAACGGACAACTTAGTATTTATTTATTTATTTAAGGATTACCAACGAGATACATGACCATTTTCTTTTACAATAATAAAAACTTGTCGAATATACATTATCCTGTAATGCACACTCAATTACAGGTAACCACAGCTCACACGTAGTATATGACATGTGTCTAAACTCAAAGATCCTTAACAAACACTAACAATCGGCACGCGCCACAAATCCGTCGCATCAGTCGACAAATAACAGTGACAAATATTACAACAATCAGAGAACCAACAGTACTTAATACCTGTCTTTAATTTGCACTGCATTGTACTTCGCAACATAAAGGGTGGCAGCTGGGGTCCCCTCGTACCCCATGCGGTCCACGGACATCCCGCAGGGACCCAATATTCACACCTCATTTCACAAGAGTCCTGCCCATTACATTTGTCATCGCCTAGTCAAAAGCACGTCAATTTGAATATTTGCTGCGATTTCTGTTTGAAATTAGCTGTATTGTAATTTGCGTGTTTATTTGAATTCAAATGGCTTTTTTTTGTTGAGAATGCGATAGGTTTGGAAAAATAGCGTCGGAGATTTTTCAGTGGATTACGGCCCCACTCCCTCTCACCGAGAGGAGGCCTGTGTCCCAGCAGTGGGAACATTATGGGCTGATTAAGTAAATAATTCAATCTGGTTATTAATCACCGACATTGCTACAGGTAATAGTGCAATTGACGCAATCGATTTAAAAAAATATTTCTAGACTAGAAAAAAGACTTTCAAAAAGGCTAAATATTGTTAAAAAAATAATAAATTTAACTTAAGTAATATCAAAAATAATAATAAATAATAATATAAATATCTAAATAATATTAATATCTTCTTATGTACAATATAGGTACACCTCTGCATAACCCTTCGGGGATTACAGGCGACATGTTATGTGTGTGTGTGTAATGTCAAAAATACCAAACAAAAATGCCCCATTTTTCCGCCTGTCCCGAATATGATAATTTTATCCTATTAAAAACATCCATTAAAACAAAAACAGACTGGTGCCGTCACCCTTTAGATAAAAAAATCTATTACAATGAACTTTCAATGTATCGAATGCATAATTTATTTTAGCCCTCGATTTCTGAACAGTTGGCATAGAGAAAGACGAGACTGGTCTTTAATCGGACCCCACTTTATTATAGAGCAGTATAAAGCCGTAATGGGGGACAAATTATGCACTCGCTGTGACAAGTGCACTGTTCATATGTCGGGGTGTCCGTAGCAAGCGGTGCTACGGGCACTGGGACATACAGGACTGTAGAATGGCGAACAAGTAAAACCTGAATGAAATTATTCAGCACAGCTGATGGACGAAGCGGATTATTAAGATTGTGAAAAAATTACCAAAATAGGAATTTCGGTCAAGCAATACGCAATTCGGCTCTTTTTTTATGACCCAAATTACATTAAGTACTCTCTATATCTTTTCATAGTACAGCTCGTTTTAGCGGCCATCGAGAGCACTATCTTCAATTGTGAATGGTTTATAGACTATTAACCCAAGGACTAATTTTATTCCTCTATTTTGAACTGTGGCTTCTAAAGGAAGAAATCTTGGCATTCAGTAGCCAAGACTTTAAAATTCAGTAGTAGCTATTACAAATTCTCTTGGCTAGAAAGGGGGCGACTACCAAGATAACGACTAATGGAGAAGTATGGAAGAACACGAGATGTTGCGCTGACCCTAAATAAATAGGGATAAGGGGAGGAGAATGATAATGATATTACAACTTCTCACAACCCACATATTCAAATCAAATCAATCAATCAAAAATATTTTTATTTCACATAAGCCTATACATGGGCACTTATGAAACGTCAGAAGCTAGGTGCACGGTTCCAATTGATCGTTTCCTATGGAGAAGAGCCGGGAAGAAACTCCACGGTTACTCTTAAAAAAAAAATGGCTTTTGCAATTTTTTCAAATTACAGTACAGTAATTACAGGTATGAGAGGACAGCGTAGGCCCGTCAAAAGTACCAGGTACTTAACAAAATAGAAAATGGTCTACAGATCTACAGTCTACTAAGCCTACAACGTCCTCACATTGACAAAAAAACAATATATAAAATAATAATATGATTAAAATAATAAAAGTTAGAACCTTGTTGAAATTAAAATTGTAGGTATAATAATGTCAAACAAGAAAAACATTATGTCAGTAAAGTTTGTAATAAAAGATAAAATAAAATACATCGTGATTTGGGAGCAGTTAATAGACATTTACATAGTTTTGCCGTTAATGAGGTACCAGGGAAGCCACATTCGCCATTCAGCTTCCCAGTATGTCACAAGTATGAATGCACCAGGGTCTCGTGGCCTCCATCCCGTCGTAATATCGTCTGATAACACCCTAATCCCATGCGATTACAAAAGATACGTCGCCACGGGTCACAGAGTCCTTTATTTTGTATGAGCCTTGGTTACATTTTGGTTTTTGGACTACAATGCCAAATAATAGAGTAATGAAGTGCGATTTGTGATAGGGATCTAAGAGTGGAGTAAGCTCATTAAAAGATTTCATGGCGATGTTCAGAAGCCGTAAATTTACACAAAAATGTTTATCAAATATGATTTCTAAAGTTATCACTTTCTATTTTAAATAAAAAACAAAATAACCGCAAGATTTTCAGGATCTGGAGACCCTGACCTAAAAGGATAGGTATTTTGTTGGTTATAAAATCTCAATGAAAACTCCAATCTGATATTAGTAGGTTTAGGGATTCTAGGAGTTTTTAGGTTACTTCTATGATCTCCATACGAATACAGAGAAGTTAACTCTGTATTCCTTAGTCAAAAACCAAGAAAATTAATAGAATAGAATTAAATTCTTACCCTCTACTTTCATGTCTGTTGCATCACTCAGATTCTCACTTGTTTTTCTTTTAAAAACAAAATAACATAACAGTTTCCTACTAACACATTTTGAGGCATCTGTCACGGGTTGACATTAGAAATCAATTTAACAGCGCACGCGCAAATAGTACAAGCAAACCGTTACTTTATTTGTAGGGATCTAAAGACTATTGTTGCTTGTTCTATGATCAGTTTTAGCGCATGTCAAGCTTCATCTCTTTGAGGGTGCCGTTGCTTACAACACCCTCCGCTAGATGTCACTAAGAGTATAGAAGGGATGAAACCGAAACATGCCTTTATTTTCACTTATCGAAATAGCCGTAGATTGAAAATCACAGGATTTAATTGATTATGGGGAATTGGTCAGTAAGGGGATACCATGAAAGTAGACACTATGGAGCCCGGAGCAAATTGTCACTTTGCACTTCTGTTAATTTTGAATCAATATGAACTTCTTGTTTAAGTACCGATTAGTTGTAGGTACCTATTTAGAGGTGTGGGGTTTAATTGTGTTAGTATCAGAAGGCTTATTTCGACATATTAAGTAGACCATTTACAATTCTCAAAATTTTAACCAATTTACAATACACACATTTTTTTTTTTAAAAGCCAGGCAAAGCGATAATCGCGTTCATTTTGTTCGGCGAAAACGAACGCATTGTCGTGCTGAGACAGGGTGCCTTATGGTTTTCCGAAGAAATGAGTGACATTATTATTAACGCGACGATTGCGTATTCACGCTCATAATTATTTTACTCATCGGGTTTAATATATTCTTCTAAGCATTGCTAAGGTAACTGACACAAATATTCAATCGTCTGTATTCGTGACCTTATTATTTATAATATTTTTTCACTATACAGACGAGACACACCGCATGACCGCACACGTCATCGGAGTAGAGATAGTCAAAATGGAAAAGTTGAAATTAATTTACGATATTTTTATCAAAAAAATTAGGATAGGTTAGGTGTCACTTTAGTCTGTTTGGCGGAACAAAGACTTGTTTGACTGATTTCGTTTCATAGCTCAAGAAAGCTGGAAAAGTCATTATAATCGTTTTATCTGAATATACCATCACTTGGTTTATCAGCCTTTAAGTCCAGTGCCCATTGTTTTGGCCTCGTTAAGTGTGATTACAGTCTCTCAAAATCAAATGATACACTTATTTCAAATAAAGCTCTTATTACTAAAGGTAAAAAGAATTACAATATCTTCGCGATGTGAATTAACTAATCTTACATTTTAGCACAGCTCAACATAGCTACATCTCCCTATTTGTAAACCTACTAACAAAATCTAAGTAGCTACATGTAAAATCCGCAACTCTTTATGGTGTTTACAACCCTCTATCTTAGCCAACAACACATACATACACCATAGACACATACCTACTTGTCAACAACTGAAAACTCATCTCAATCTCCCCGTCGATAATAACCTTTGAAATTTCTATATACGATTCATTTTCTCTTAACTCCAATCTGAAATAGATCTTTATTCCTTTAAAGATAGGAACAGAATTTGCTGGCACAACAAGGCTTTTGTTCACGGGTACAACGTGTTATGTACACATCCGACAGTAAGATTGAAATTGAATCTTAAATGGACCTTAATGAGAGTTGATTTTTGTTTGGGAAATAGTTCAATAGCAGACTTTTTAGTATCAAAATGTGTATGTTTATAGCGATCTGTTGTGGGAAGTTAAAAAGAGACGGGCGTATGTAAGCGTGTGAGGGATTGTATGATCAATAACGAACAGGCTGCGTGTCCTCGGTTCCGAAGGCCCCTAATGGTCGTTTTCTTACATTTGCATGCTAATTGACTTCTCTCGTTGCGTTCCTTTTGTCGTAGCGTGTGTGACGCAAATTGAGATGAATTAGCGTCTTGTTGGCTAGTAGATGAGCAGTTTAGTGGGACGGCTAATAGAGAGGATCTTTACAAAAAAAAATCGTTTGAAATCTAATTAAGTTGGGTGCTTTTATTCAAAAGTACCCAACTTAATTAGATTTTTAGTTAGAAGAAGAATGTGTATCCAAATCGAGATGTGTATATAATAGTTGTTAAAATGAAGTACTTAAAAACTAAGCAGATCCTTGAACACAACAAATCCATGGTGCTAAAATATGTAATTGAACTGTAATATTGATAAACATCTATCAAATCAATTCATTTTTCAAGGGCGATATCTCTCAAGGGAATTGATTGACACTGAATTCAAATGACGCCGACGCGTCACAAAATAATTTTGTAAACCGTGGTCTCCCTGCTCATTTTCAGCAGACATTAAAAGCTAATGTACCTAAGTGTAATTGCTAGCATTCACCTCAACCAAATGTTCATAATGCACACGTTTCGTTATAAATATATTTGATACTAGCTTTTGCTTGGGTTCGCCTGCGTTGAGGTCGGACATTATCCCACGGGGATGTACTCCAGGGATAAAAAGTAACCTATATGTTAATCAAGATTACAAACTATCTGTGTGTCAAATTTCATCTAAATCCATTCAGCTGTTTTTGCGTGATTGAGTAACAAACATCCAAATATACACACTTCCACATTTATAATATTATTATAATTATAGTAATATTAGAATAATGGGATGATATTAATAATAGTTGATAGCCACACTTTCGAATTAAGTCTAAGATCTGTAAGATAGTCGTAAGAGGATAATAAATAAATTAAAAATCTCCACAACATTTGGTTTCTAAGTAAAACACATCGCAAAATAAATCATAAATGTTAGGAACAATAAATTTTCGGTTTTCTGTATCAAACGGAGATTTGCGGCGTAGGGCGGGTGTGGGCGGCGTTGCTAGGCAACCGCCCGCCCCACCACCCCCACTCCCCTCTACCCGGATCACTTTTAAACTTTCATGTCGGAAAGTTTTTAAGGTTTGCTTGTGGCTCTCGGATTCGCCATCTTTTTGTTTTAAGCCTCTTTCAGAGGAAAACAACACGAAATAGGTACACGTGCCCCTAAAATGTTCTTGTGAAAAAAACTTCGAATAGGTACCTAATTTGTTTAAGCAGATGTAAGGAAATTCTTTGACTCGTAAAATGTATATATAAATTTTATATAGGACGCGAACCAAGCGTCGTCTAATGCAATTAGAGAAGCGAATGAAAATATTTTCTACTAGCATTGAGACGAATGATTTGATTTGTAAATATAATATTATTTATTCTGTTAGGTGAGTACATGCAAGGAGAAAACTGCTCCTAATTTGAAACAACAACGTTAAATCAAATCAAATAATTTATTTGCTTGAATATGAGGACATGAGGTGAGATACAACAAATGCTCTTTAA